>OX465097.1:7886003-8321003 GCA_949987625.1 Chalcis sispes
AGAAGGAAGAACTAGGTCAACGTAAGAAATAGTTAGAGGGGAGGACAATACGTTTGTTATCTTTTAACGGCTTATAGATTTTTACACGGCCGCTGACGACAATATTATTTCGATGATACGAAGTGATCTATATCAATTGATTATACTAAAAGGAAACTTCGAATGTCACGAATACGTAAAAATAAAAGAACTGTATCACGACGTAGTCTGACCAAACGTCGATATTACTACTTGCAAACGTTATTTTTTTTTTTTTTTTTTTTTTTTACAAATCCCAATATTAGTTATAAGTTTAATAAAACGCAATTAATATCGATTATTTAACATTGATTGATTTATTTCGATAAATAACAAAAGGACGATGAGCGATGGTACTCGAGCGACCTTCGCGTAAACTTTACTTTTAGCTCGAAAAAAAAAAAGAAAAAAAAAAGAAACTTGCGGCCGACCGATATAGATCCTTGAGCACGTAAAGTCGAGTGTTCAACCGTGATTTTACCGCTCGTTTCTCCTCTCATCCACATCCATCCCTTCGCTCTCTTCGCTTCGAAACATTCCACTTTTTCCCTTTCGTTTCCTATATACCAAAGCTTGTACATGTTTACGCGGACGTGCGCGTGCGTACAAATATACACACGTAAAAGCTCAACAAGGGCTTTTACCGTAACCCTGAAAACCAGACTTTTCGTAAGGTAGTAGGTCATTAAAAAGACCGAAGACATACAGGGGGAGCAATACATATAGGGGATCATCGTTGCTGCTTTCGCGCAATGATTATGACGTAACGGGAAAATTCGTAAACAAAGATCTTTGTCACGGTCCCTCTATCTTTCTTTTCGTCTTCTTCTCTCTTTCTTTCTCCGTCTCTTTTGTTAGCAGTCGAAACAATAATTACCGGGGTCGTTAACGCGGTAGTCTGGTGCCACGGGCGCACCCGCCCGAGCAGTAAATGCTTATCACCTTGAGTAACGACTGCTATTACTACTGGCGCTATTGCCGTGTCGCTACCGCCGTCGCCGTTCTTGTCGTTCCTTCTAACTCGACGACAACAACGACAACGGCGAATGATAAAATGTGCGCCAGCGACTCTCCGTATTTCCGTATACATAATATGTTTATATTTGTGTGTGTGTGTATGTGGAGAGTAGTAGCAGTAAAAGGAAAGCGATGTACCAAGCCGCGGGTTTCGTATTGTTTCACTCGGAGTACAGTCGCTTATGGAGAAAGGAAGAAAGAAAAGGAGAAAGGTAGAGAGCTTCATCGTTTTGAGGACGTTGAATAATTTGCTTAAATGAAAAACGAAAGTTTTCTCTTCAACGGAAGTTTTCTTCCTTTTTTTAATTTTTTTTTTTTTTTTTTTTCTTACACTACAAAAAGATATTTTTGCATAACTTTGTTTTCGAGAAAGTTCAAGATTCGCTTAAAAAATGCATGTCTGGTTATTTTTATCGCATAAAACATTGCCGTGAAAGCAAACTCGTTTGTAAATAATTAATTTTGTTGAAACATTGTTTCGGATGTAAGTATAACTTGCACGGTATAAAGATAAATATTGAAAAATGTATTTATAAAATGTCGTTAATATCTTAATAAATAAATTATGGTACAAATATTGACATATTGTTAATATTATCTTCATTATACAATAATATTAGACATTAAGTAGTATTTATCATCAAAGGCATAAAAATGTTCAGCTCTACTAGTTTTAGCCATTTATAATGGAACATTACTATAGTATCGTATAATTTAGAACAATTTATAATAAGATAAAAATAAAAAATTTTCACAATATAAGACGGCACGATACTACGCAGCCGAAAAAAAGAGAGAGAGAGAGAGACATTCTTACTCGATCCGATCGAGAAAAAAACTTAATCCATGCGATCCATAAAAAGGAATAAAGTCGATCGATTAAAGTGGCCTTTCCGAAACTCGACTATCCGACAAGGACCATTAGACTGATTACCCTGAGGCGCGAGACCGGATGGGACGAACGGGACGCGAAGAGAAAATGACGGTGCTGGAACTCGGTCGAATGAACTCGCCGATCCTTTAATCACAATCGAAGCGGAATCGAGTCTGCACCGAGAAAGAGAAGGAGAAAGGGAGGGAGAGAAATGTGTCCCGTACTGTTTGGAGAATGAAAGAGTGAGCGAAAGAGAAAGAGATAGAGAGAGAGAGTGAGAGAGTGAGAGAGAAACCAAAGACACTCGCTCTCTACTCGGTTCCCGTAATTAACTCGAAAGTCGGACAGCGGGCAGAGCCACCTCTACCTATTACACAATTGCCGCGCGGCTACGTGCAACTTTCATACTGGACTGCGTTCAGATCCACACAGCCAATCTCTATAGAGAAACAGAAAGAGAAAAAGAGAGAGAGTCGAAGATACGAGTGTGCACACATAACGGTATAACGGTAATATACATCGAAGAGGAATAGGACAATTCTCTCGTTTACAACATCTCCTCCTCCATGGATAAAAGGCTATTTTCGCAAGGATTATAAAAGCGCAACGTCGAAAGCTCCTGTGTATCTGTATACGTATAAATACGTAAATATATGTGTGGAGGTAAGCGCGCGCTATGAGAGACTTTTCAAGGCACCGGAAAACTTTTGATTTCTCAATGGAACGACTCGTGTGCGCGCGAGTTCGCGTTACTTAATTGAGAATTTAGTTTTGCGAGGGAATTGTGCGCTATGTGACTTATCATAAGTGCGAGTAGGTCACGAGGCGGATGGATTAATCAAGAGAGCGGGTTAATGGAATATTTAATTGTAAGGTGGTTAAACGTGCCTCAACGACGAAGGGAGACGCGTTTGTTGTTAACGGGCCTCGTTGATGACGAAAGTTTTAAGTAATTTTTAATTAAACTACCGCTTGGGTGTACATCGAAGAATGGTTAAACACTATAAAGATATCGTATATTCACCGTTTTATGATAGGGTGATTTTCTTTTGTCAATTAAAAATAAGTGAAATTGAAATTTTTAAAGGGTCGCGTTACCCGCTTGTTTACACTAGGGATAAGTATTTTAAAAATTCAACGATATATTTTTAAAAGCGATATTAAATAAACGTAACGATATTAAGTTCGTTTTTTAATTCTCGATTGTCAATTATTCTATTGAAATATAAATTATTTAATTAATTTCTACAATAACATTTTTAAATGTCAAATCGGATAAAATTAATCTGAATTAAATTTAGTACAATAAAGATATTTTTGAGAAAATATATCCGCTCAATTTATTAATAAATATAACGAAATATTTTTATCGTATAAAAAAACAAATATTATTATTGTATGAAATATCGTATCGTGGATTAAAACTCCATATATTAAGTTTACTAAATTTATTTAAAACTATTGAAAAATTCGCAGTATAACCTGTTTGACAAAACATTCATTTTATTCATTGGAATACGAATCAAGTTTTGAGATATTAAATTAAATAAAATTTAAATTCATATCAAAGAAATAGTATCGAATAATTATCGGAGAAAAAAATTAATATTAATTAATTGAGAAGAAAGGAAAAAAAAAAAATTAATGAATCACGTTTAAAGATATCAAACTAATTGCAATTTCGATCGTGCGCGACACAGCGCGATAGAATATCGCAAAATTCGCAAATCAATTAGCAAATTAAATCGGTAGCCATAGCTAAACAGCGTTAATAAAGCGGTCGGTTAACCTTATGCTACAAGTGAACGAAAGAGAGAGAGAGAGAGAGAGAGAGAGAGAGAGAGTAAAGGAAGGTGTGCTGCACTCGTGCATCCACGAAGAAACGATAATTCTTCGCGTCGGCAAGACGAACCGTTGTAATTTCGACGGTATGGTGGCGCAAAACAACAAGAGAGCAAGGGAGAATAGTAGTAGGGGAGAACCAACGTCAGCCAAATCCAATTCCGAGGCGCTAGGCAGTAGTTAGCTGTCGAGTCGTCGAGACGGCTTTAATGCTCTGTATACAGAGAGGAAGGGAGAGAGAGAGAGAGAGAGAGAGAGAGAGAGAGACAGAGAGAGCACAAGAAGAGGGTTAAGGGGAAGAACAGCTACGTTAACAACGTCGGTCGTCGCGGTGCATAAGACGTCACGTAGAATTCCTAGAGGGAGGGAGAGAGAGAAAGAGAGGAAGCTAAGGCCAACCTCTGGCGCCCGACCCTGGAGAAGCAAGTCCGTGCTGAATATGTGAACGCGAGTAATAAGCGAGACGAAGACGAGGATAGAGAGCGAAGGAGAGGGAGAAAGCAAGAGAGAGAGAGAGAGAGAGAGAGAATTTCGGTATTTACAAACGGAGTGAACCGGGACACGGAGCAAGGAAAGGGGACGAGATTGAATTAGAATGTTTATTTAGCTTGGCTAAGGTTGACTGAACAAAAAGTTGCGGAGTCTGGTTGCGGAGGAAAGGAGAGAGCATTGTTACAAGACGTGCCTTGATAAAATCGAATATATTTCAGTTAAATATTTTAATAATGTTGTTACGTTACCGAGTGTTTGCTTAAGCTCAATGAAATAACTACTTTAATAGATCTCTATTATGAAATTAAACACTCGTTAGTTTAAATCTATTAAATATTATAACATATATTTATACTTTGGCCGTGATTATTTTAATAATGTAACATATGAAATAAAAAAAAAAAAATGCTCAATCTTAGTCGTATTATAATTCGCATTTATTATTCTTTCATTAGCAATTTTAAAATAAAATTGTTAAAATTTGTAGCATTGTTAAAAGTAATTATGCGCTCTTTTCATAAGGGAGTTTAATTTGAATTTTATCTTGTACAAAATATATTCAATTAATTTTGATAATTGTAAACGCGCAATTATTTTTGAATGGTACACATCACAAATTATAACGAATTATCAACGAAAAATAATAAAATAAAGCGTGCCATCAACAAATTCGGTTAACAAATAGATAAAAGAGAGAAAGAAAGAAAGAAAGAGAGAGAAAGAGAGAGAGAGAGAGAGAAAAACACAAAGCTCGAAAAGAGATACATTTTCTCGATAAATCTCGCGCGGAGAAATTGTAACTAATAACGAAGAGGGAAGTTCGCCGCTCGTAAAACAGAGAAAAAGAGGTAGAGAAACAGAAGCAGAGATATAGCCGGTGTACTACACAACGAAATACGGGATGAAACCACGAGGGAGAGGGAGAGAGAGACAGAGAGAGAGCAAGAGAGAGAGCGAGAGAGAGAGAGGGGAAGAGAGAGAGAGACAGAGAGAGGAAGAGAGAAAAGAAGGTGAAGGAGTTAGAACGAGTAAGAGTACACTATTGTCCCACGATACACACAAACGTAGCACGCCATAGAAACGAGGCCTCGGCCTTAACCAGGTATAATGTACACTCTTTCTCTTTTTCTCTCCCTTTCCCTCTCTCTCTCTCTCTCTCTCTCTCTCTCTCTCTCTCTGTGGCTGGATAGCTTGGTGCCTTTATCCTTTCTCTCTCTCTCTCTCTCTCTTTTCACAGTGTTTGTAGGTACGCTATCTTTTCTATTATACACGTGTGAGGGTATGTGAGAGTAGAGCTCGTGCTCCCTTCTGGTCGTTGTCGGGGTGCGAAACAACCGACCAAATGAAGACACATCGCTTTCATTATGAGCTCTACCTGGGCGACGCGCTACTCCGTCCTCTCTTGGCCACTTTCTCCGCCTCTCCCTTATATTCCAACACTGCACGCTACCGTTTGCTCGCTCTTTTCTTTACCTTTATTTGTGTGTCTGTGTGTGTGTGTGTGTGTGTGTGTGTGTGTGTGTGTGTGTGTGTGTGTGTGTGTGGTATGTGCACGTATGCGCGTTTGTGTGTACTGCACCGTCTGTCTTCCTCTACTCGTGTTTCTACGTCATTTAATGTCCCCTGACATCTTTTCTCGCCACCGAGCGACCGTTCCGCTATCTATGCTTGCCTTCCTCCTGCCCTTTCCCTCCGTACCCACTCCTTCTTGTCTTGATAAAACGTTGACGGAAATTAAGGGAGCGTTTTCACAAGGAGCAAAGAGTTGTGTTTTCTACGTTATTGTATCGTCTCTTTTCTCTCTCTCTCTCTCTCTCTCTCTCTCTCTCTCTCTCTTTACCTCACGTTATTTGATTTTAGTTGTCACTGCTCAACAGTTTTTGAGTCATTGTTCTTTCTCGAGGCAATGTATCTTTCTTTGCTTTGTTGGAGTCTTAGGAGATAGAGGAGCGATGATTTATACGAGTTTACATGTTTCTTTAAAAAAAGACTACTTTCTTCATTTCGACAATAAAATTTATGACGAACGGTTTTTAGCTTATAAATCTTGCGAAAATTTGAATTTGTTTTTTATAACATTCATGTAAAATAAAATTTTAAAAGTATATCGATACGATTGAATATATAAATATTTTAAATATATAAATTTTTAATCACTTTTAATGCAGGAACTGCGTTTTGATTTTATTAATAACGGATAATTCATTGAAATATTGTGTTTACCTAGTAACAGAAACTGATGCGTTACACTTTTTTTTCTCCAGATATTGCTGTGAAGTATTTTTAATAATTCTTCGAGTATTTGACTTATGCATAAAATCAAATAAAGTAATAAAATCAAGCGTTTCGAAATATTATTTAAAGACGTAGTTTAATTTAAGTATATTTTATATCGTTTAAGCAATTACTTTATCAAATAAAGATATAGACGTTAAAATACATATCATTAATGAAATTATTTTCAAATTGCGGAGATTGAAATTTATTTGAATTAAATTAGATATTTCTTCAATAATGTTTCAATCTCCAATGAAAAAATAAGTCGTAAATTACAAATGTAATATTTATGTAAAACGAAAAATGCTTTTCACATACACTCAAACACTTTTTCACAATGTCAAGTCGTAAAAAATCATTAAAATTTTCAGATAGTTTTAAAACTGAACAAATAAAATTAATGCTTTTAATAATATCATTATAAAAAAATTGACGTAGATACTATTAATAACTTTATGGTTTTATATAAAAATACTTTTTTTGTTTCATTCAAATTATTACTATATAACATTATAAGAAATTCAGTTATTTTTGGAACTCCTGAAGTTTGTGTTGAAAAAAATATTTTAAGACCTACAGGAAAATTATCGGCGTAACTGGAAATGAAAAAATTTCGATGAATATCGAAAATGTAATTTTTTAGTTTTAAAATTGTACGTAAATAGCTTTTCCGTCGCTTCTTTAATTCTGTTACCTGACAAAACTGAACGGTGACTACATGTCCGCTTTAGGCTTTATGAAGAAAAAAAAAAAAAAAAAAATGAAAATTTTAACGATCGTACCGAAGTGTATAAAATAAAAGCTGGAAAAACTAAGGTAAAGCTGCCCACGTTCTTACACGTATCTTCGTATGTAAGCGCGTGGAAGGCGAGCCAACACTCAATATGTAGATTTTTCCATGAATTTCTAGATCCAACGCGTACCGGCGATTTATTAAAGCAAGAAAGAAGAGGTCGAGATAAAAAAAAAAAGTGATCCAAGTTGAAAAAGACGCTACCACCGCGCGTTAATATATCCCGAAAGCTAGACTCACACCGACAGTACGAGTAGCTCGCATTTATCTTGTTCGCGGAAAAAGACGGTTGAGGTCGCGCGCGCGTCAGACCGCGAAAACAGTGCGAAGGATTTTACGGTCCTCGTTGAAAAATGTTCGTTGTAGTTGTTTAACGTATAAAATCTTGGAAGAACATTGCTCGTAATTTACATGAAAATTTCGCTATTTATGTTTGTGATTTTAATAATCATTTCAACAAATTTTCATTTCATTAAAATTTAAAAGTAATAAGTGCAATTGTCGTCCTTGTTTATTATTGTAGTAAATTAATTTATAATTATTATTAAAAGGGGATATTAGTCCAATATGTAAAAAAAAAAACGCATAAAAGTTTAACAAATCAAATAGTATAATAAAAGTATTTTTATATAAATATCTATTTATTCATTTTTTTAAATCGATTCTTTCTTTTTTTTTTAATGGAACGCCTGATTATTAATATAATTTTTACTTCTATCATTGCATTTCAATATCATTTTTATTTCTAGAATTTTAACGGCAATATATTCTTCTTGTGTAATATTGGATTTGAATTTAAATTTATAAATAACAGCTTGAAATAAAAAATGAAGTTATCCTTTTCAATAACGTTAATAAAAGGCATTTAAAACGGAAAAATAATTAAAAAATTTTTTTATTTTTTATTTTTCTCGAGCCCAACTCTCAAGATAATAAAATAAAAAAGTTTCGGCTCCGCGTGGTAGTGCGCATATTCCGTGCGTTAAAATGAAAGAAAAGTAACCGTCGCGGTAAATTAGTCGTCGAATTATAAACGGGTCATTGGTCGAATTTAACAATGAGAGAGTTGATTTGCGGATTGACGGCCAGGACAAGTTGCGCATATACGTGTGTATACGAACGCGCGTTGCCGTAGCTTTGAATGGGGCTTCGTTTCGTCGATTCATAGCCACCTGTAATGCGCAACAATCGCCCGCGCTCCCGCGTATTGCCTTATTAATTTATCGGAGAGAGCTTTCCCCCTTTTCCCTTCAAAGCTCAATATTGTACGTTTTAAGCTCGACTGTTTCATTTTCATTCTCTACCCCCTCGTCGTGATTATAGGCGCCCGTAGTCATCGTCCACGCTGCTACGGCTAATTTAACATCTATATGTATATGTAGATATATATATATATATACATATAGGAGCTGTAGCGACAATTGCGGCTGTTATTTTCGCGATGCAGCGATCGAATAAATGAGCTGTGACGAGGTTAGTTCTGTGCTTTGGATGCATACTTTGCAAACGAGCAGAAATTAACTCGGAATATTGTTTTTATTTTCAACATTCGTACGCGTAAAAATTTCGTTGATTCGATTTCGTTTCCGAGGCAACGAACACGTTGAAAAGGAACGAAAATTTATGAAACGTTTTTTGTTTCAAAACCAAAATGTCGCGTCGATCCATAAACTTTTTAACGAATTCGCAAAAACTCCATTGAATTTTCACGACCTTGAGATTTTAAAAGAATTACGAGGACGACATTTACGGTAACTCACTTAACGTGTAAGCATTTTGCTTAATCCTCTTATTACATTCTTTAAGGTTCACCTCGATTTCACGCTCTTAACTCGCGGTTCGCGCGGTAAAATAAAGTATGCGCGCACAAAAGTGTCAGATAGAGAAAGAGAAAGAAAGAAAGAAAGAAAGAGGGAGAGAGAGAGAGAGAGAGAGAGAGAGAGAGAGAGAGAGAGGGAGGGAGAACGATTTAGCGCACGGACGATGGGATTCCGCTTTTATGCTGTATGTAGGTAACGCGCGCGCGCGCGCGATTTAATAACTCAATTTGGTCGGTACGCGCTCGCGGTAACATTATTCAAAACACTTTTGGAACAATGCTCCCAGCACCGTATGAATTTTCATTTCATATTCCAGCGACCGCTCGTTCCTACCATTCTCTATTCTCTTTCTCCCCTCTCTCCCTCTACTTTATCCGGTAGGAAAAATGAAAAAGAACAGACGGAGCTTTTTACACGCGGGAAACTCGAGCGGATCGTTAAATGAAGCGACTCGATTCTTTCCTTTTCCTTTCGACTTTATTCTTTCATCTTTTTACAACTTTTATCGCAACTAACTTACATATTTGCTTTTAATCAATTGCGCTCGAAAATTTTATTTTGACTTTCGATCAATTTGTGTAGCTTTATAATATTTCGTATAAAAAGAAAAAACTTATGAAAAAAAAAGTACATAAAACACATACTATTACCGTATCTACCCTTTTTAATCTATTCTCTCTCTCTCTCTCTCTCTCTCTCTCTCTCTCTCGCGCAAGACGATCTATGAAATAATCCGGGAAAACTTTCACGAGGCAACGAGGTCGCGAGAGCAGAAATTCGAATCGTCGAAAGAAGTTACGGGCGGAGCATAGAAAATGAGAAGGAACGAGAAGTGAGCTTGCCGCAAGTGGTAATAATTGCATTAATGGCAGCGATTCAAGAATGTATAAGCTCATTTTACCGAGTTGGATAAAGATGGTAAATGATAAAATCACCTTGCGTATATGTAGATGTATCTACGTTTGTAATCGAACGTTAAAACGTACAAGACGTCACGATTATCTACTTTTATTTCACATTTTATTTGCCTTAAAATTAATAAGTTAGGATCAATTATATCGACTGTATTTTCATCTTTAATTCGTTGGTTCGATTACTGTCAGTGTGTTAACAAATGAATAAATAAATGATCGCGAGTATTAAATAATAATTCACTTAATATAAATTTTGCGAACATGTGTTGCTCGTTTGTAAAAATCACGAGAATAAGAGTAAAGATAAATAGGTAAACAAATAAAATTATTAATTAAAACGCGCTTCAATTACACGAGTTTCTCTCTCTCTCTCTCTATCTCTCTCACTTTCTTTTTTCAATTACGTATTCAACAATATTTCTCGAGCAAACCATTATATCTATTTTTCAAGCCGCTCGGTTTACTGCCTTTAAATACACGCGCGCGGCCATTAGCGCAATAACGGGTCGCCGTTATATACCCGTTGGCCTTCTTTCAGCCTAGCTTACATACACGCGTACGTCATATGTGCATAAGCTCGCTCGTTTGCTCGAATGTGTACTCGAGCTAATTTGTTTTGACACGAGGTAAATGAGTGTATGCACGCATCAACGGAGTCGCGCGCGCGGGTATTGGCAGGACATCGTATACAAACATCGTTTCCACTTCAACTTGTCTTATAAAACCTTGTTTGCAGGCTGTGTAACTTTTTTGTTAAAAAACGCGTTACGTATGCGAGCACCTATGTGTATCTATGGAAAATATTTATGTACAATAAGCGCGTAATTATTTCCTTGAGTTATTTTTTTCTTTTCTATTCTCAAATGTCTCGTTGAATAATATTTGAATGAAATTTTTGTTTTTTTTTTTTCCATTTTTTTACATTTATTATGATAAAATTTTAACATATTATTAGTAATAAAACGAAAATTAATATTTTAATTCATTATACAAGATCGAGCATAATGCTATTATGTCTATGCTTTATTATTGATTTCCTAAATTTTATGGGTTAGATTTACATTTTACATAATATTATTGAACATTGACTCAGTCTTTTATGAACAAACAGAACAAGATGAAAAATTTTGTATAAGGACAAAATGAAAAGCTTTCAATCTTTATTAATTGTGGGTTAATTTTTTGCAGGTTCTTTTTTTTATCGTTCAATATGAGGGTACTGAATTCTTAAAAAATGTTTATAATTTTTAATAACTACTTTAACTATACTTTAATGATTGATTTAACCAAATTGATTTAATTTAGATAATTTTTATTTTATTAGCCCTCAAAGTTAAGTATTTTATGTTGTCCTCTCTTTATCTATTGATTTTAAATGGCTTATTTACCTTGCTAAACTCAAATAAATTTAAAAAAAATGTAAACCTCGTCATTCTGAATAAATATGGAGCTTTTAAATTTACGTGTCGTTCAATGTTCGTATACAAACATTTGTTTCAATGATTCCAAGGTACAATTAAAAACGCATATATAACTCGCGCGCACGTGTAATATCAAGCAAGGACGAGAGATTGTTTATACATATAGACACACATATACGCATACGGTTGGCCGAGTTTTTATTGTTTTAGCGAAACGATTTCCCGTTGACTGCTGTGCGTGCGTGTTAGTGTGTGCACATGTGGCACGCCACTTTCTATAAATATACATGCCTCGAGCAACAAAACGAGAAAGAGAAAAGAAAAGAAGAAAAAAAAAAGATAAAAGGCGAATACGAAAACTACTTATATGTATATGCATATGCATGTATACACGTAAACGCGCACGCACGCGCGCGGAAACGCTTGCACGGTTATGTGTTTTATAGGTAAAGAAACATTTTCCTACCGAAATTCTTTTATCTTTCTCTCTCTCTCTCTCTCTCTCTCTCTCTTTTTTCTTTTGTTTTTCCGTCCATCTCATCACTAATTTATCCGTTTAGCCTTTAAAAGAAATGCGAAAATTTCCATCCCGAAATTATCAGCCCGCCTTTTCGTTTCTCTTGTTCTCTTTCTCTCTATCTCTCTTAACTCTTTAGTGCGTTTATTTATAAAGCAAAAATTCTATAAACACTCTTTGGCGCGTTTAGCATGACAATACAGTTAATCTTAGCCTCGGGCCGTAAAAATTTACTTAGCTAACCATATTTTTATCATTTTCTTCGCGTACAGCCATTTTTACTTTTTTTAATATATCGTAAATTGTGTTAAATCATAATACTACTCGTTTTTAAGTAGAACAACTCGCGCTTTGGTGAGACACGTACTCAAATGAATCCTTTCGCAGTAGAAAACGATTAATTGATAAATTAATATCTAATTGCTTTGCATTAATTAGCGTAAAACAATTTTATGTAAAATACATAATATTAATTTCAATAATGCATCGTAATGAAATACTTTTAAAATAAATATTGTAAAAAAATACGATACTTTGATTCGAATTAAAACATTATTTTCTTGTTTTAAACAAAATTGAAATAGATATAGTAAAATATAATAAAATACAAAAGAATAGCGTATGAAAACGTCTTCGTATCATCATCCGAACATAGTTTTAAGAAATTGTTCAATTTTATGACCGAACAAACGATATATTACACCGATGTGCGAAATTCATGTTAGTAAGGCACGCTAATCTCTAAAGAAAAGAGGGCAGTGAAAAGACTAAGCGGATGAATAAATAAATAAAAATAAAAAACAAAAAAAAAATAACTAAAGCCAAAAAATAAATAATAAATAACGAGAAACGAGAAGAAAAAAAAACAGAACGGAAAAAAATTTACGACACTCGCACGAAAAACCAGTTATGGGCTAGCGTGCGCGCGACGTACTGAAAATCATTCTTACTAGTAAAGCGGAGTAACGAGAAAAAGAGAGAAAGAAAGATAGATAGAGAGAGAAAAAGAGAGAGAGAGAGAGAGAGAGCAAGTCAGATCGAAGCTTCTCACGTCATCCGAGCGTAGGTTAGCGAGTACACCGTACGGTTCTCCCCCTTTGTTCGGTCGTCCGCTAATAAACAGGGCAGTTTACGCGCGTCTCGCGCTAACGCAGCCAGCAACAGCGCCAGCTACATCGTCCGTAAGAGGGAGAAAGAAAGAGGGAGACGGTTCTCGTTATTACCTGTTGACACGCGCCCCTTATTACGTGGCCCTGGGCGATTGATCTACAACCCTTCTCCCGCGTCTCTCGATTCTCATTCGCTCTCGTTACATCGCCCGGGAACGAGAGGGAGACAGAGAGAAAAAGATGCAGCAACAGCACTCACTTTTATGCACTCAAACGCGGATGGATAGAAGGGGCAAGGAGATAAAGTGAGAGAGAGAGAAAGAAAAAGAGAGAGAGAGAGAAGGTTGTGCGAGAGAGTAAAAGAATGTGAATCTTATCGGTTCGTTCAATGGCCGATAGGCACAGGTCGACAAGGTCGTTTCTACAATGCTTTCAATCAGATATCAGCAGCCTCTCGTGCAACATTTTACCTCTTTTCTTTATTCTGTCTCTCTTCTTTTAAATTCGTTTATAAACGTGTCGCTTTACTCGACATTGGCTTTCGCGTATGACTTTGTTCTCTCAAACACTCAACCTTCTATTTTCCTCCCTCTCTCTCTCTCTCTCTCTCTCTCTCTCTCTCTCTCTCTCTCTCTTTCACACACACACACACACACACTTTTTCTCTTACATTTGCTTGTCTTTTTTGAGAGTGAGTGAGAGAGAGAGAGTGAGAGAGAAGAGAAAGAAAGAGGGAATTTGAGGCCGAGCGTTTTTTTTTCTCAAGCGTTCTCACCGTATTCTTTTCTTTTTTTTCTTTTTTTTTTTTCGTTTTTTCTTTTTTTGTACCTCTAGTAGCAACCTTGAGCGAGCGCGAAAATCGTTATTATTGTGGCCTCGTTTACAGCCCACCTCGCTCTCTTTATTTCTCTTTTACTCCGAGGCTGACCATTAATTCAGCGCGTATATGCAATGCGGAGATTCTTTGATACTGGGCTGGAGCTCCAGATTGATATTTAGGCTAGAAAGCTTCGACGCTTTTTTTCTCTTCTTTTTTTAACAAAGCTTTCTGAATTGACGGTTCAGTAATGCGCGCTTATTTCTTTATTAATCACGTTTACGTTTTTATTGTTAAGATAGAATCTAATTTATCCTGTCGAAATTTGCAGTGAAAATAAAACCGGCGGTAAAATTAAAGTTCTTAAAAATAACGACCCACGAAAATAATTCAACAAAGATTACAAAGTCGGCACTGTTTAAAGTAGCGTTCGTTAATTCCAAACATCAAGAGAAACGCGCGGACGCGTTGTGGCGCCAAGGTAGACCGAAGTAGAAGGGGAGGAGGTCGAGTTAAGGTATTAAATTGAAGATATTTAATGCGCGCCGTGGCGCTGGACTCACCTGTAAATTGGGTTAACGTCTTGCTTGTACCAGACGACGAGAATGTACGAGTCGTTGGGCGCCGGCGGTCGGATGTCGCACGGCAACTCGGCCGTGCCTTGAAGTACTGCCCTGGCGAGTTGCGGTGGTCCTGCAACAGGAAATACTGATCGGATAGTCGCCACCTGAACCCAACGCAATACAGCGCTATTTCTTGCTACCAAACTACAATCTATTACGGTTAACGTGCAATATACATATATGTACCCGCATACATATGTATGTTTGTATGTATATATATACACGCACACGCTGGCTCACACACATCTAATCGTTGTATATGCACATACTTATGTATATATTTATGCACATATATTATGTACATAGATTTTTTGATTCATCGGTAGTTTTATCTTTGTTTCTTTGTTTCTTATTTTTTTTTTTTTTTTTTTCATTTTCTCTTGTACATTGACATAAAGGTTATTTATTAAATGCAAAATGATTATTTTGAAAAAAAGAATAATCCTAAAGATGTTTTAAAAATATTATTTCGTTTCCGATAATTGTAAAAGAAGAAAATGAATTAAATTCTGACAATAATATTTATCATGATTAAAGAAAATGCATGTTTGAACATATTTATTTTTATACTATAGATATAAAAATTTACGTTTATATATTTGTAAAATATTAAAAATAATCTTTTATATAAAATATTTTCACGATAATCTTTTAAAGTATCAATAATTCAAAGTCGAAATGACGCAAGAAAAAAGTGTATGTTATCGTGTATATCGATAAATATATTCTAAATTTAAAATTAATATTTGTATCGCACCTCGCGAAAGTATTTTCTTACTTACATAATGAAAGTGTTTGTTACTCTGTTAGGAAAAAAAAGAAAGAAAAAAAATGTTAAATTGTGTCTCGTACGGTAAGCTCTTTTATTACATTTTTCAGAAAATAGTCCGTCGTTCGTACATTATATTACATTTTGAGCTTCTCCAGCTAAGCGCAGATGTAACGTTTCATATATTTTTGAAATTTCATTGGACGTAAATAAACGTTGAAATGGTATATTCAAAACATCCGCGAGAGTAAAATTTTCTCAAATTAAATGCGCATAAAAAATTAAGTCCTTGGCGTTTATCCCTTTCTCCATTTCTTTCTTTTCAATTTTCAACTTTAAAACTGTGGCAAATATCACGCGAGAGGGAGAGAAAAGGAGAGAGAGAAAGAGAAAAGTACATGGCGAGACAACAGAAGAAGAACGGAAACGGAACCGGATGCGAATATGTCGGCCATACGACTCGACTAAAACCGGCAACATTTGAAATTTACGAACAGATTTCCGAGTGCTTTCACGGCTCGTCCGGTTCTCGTTATTTCTTACCCCTAGTCAACCGCACGATTTTTTTCTCGCCCTTCTCCTCCTTCTCCTCCTCTCTATCTCTCTTTCTCTTTCTTTTTTCATCCTACTTCCTATCTCATTTTGGCTCTAGCCTTTCGCCACTACCTTTTTCCACGCGAATGGCACGTAGAACTTCTACCCTCTCTCGTAATTATCTAATTCTTATCAAATTTACCGTGCGCTGCAATTTATGTCGACCGACCACTTGCCCCAAAGAATAGGGAAGGTCTCGAGCCTTAGATTCTAGGCTCCTTTTTCCCCTTCATTTTTTTCTTACTTCTTCTTTCTTATTTCTTACTACACTGTATTAAACGTTCTTTTATCTCACGAAAATCGGATGCTTGGAATGCTTTTTTTCTTTCCTTTTTTTTTTTTTTTTTTTTTTTTTTTCTAAATCAAATTAATTCCTTGATAATAATCAAATATTCCTTGATAAAAAAAACATTTTAATATGCATAAAATTTAAATCAAACGATTCTCGCTATACGCAAGCTATTCTATAGTTACACGGACGAATAAAAATCGTACAAGAAAAAAATTAAGAAAAAAGGAGAAAGAAGCTTTGAAATTCACCGGCGAGAAAGGGCAACAACGCGATAGTTCCGCGCGAAGAGCATGTGTAGCACTCTATATCTCGAACATTAACGGCATTAGCGGTTCCACGGCGGATGGCCGTGAGGAAGAGAGGGAGAGCAAGAAAGAGAAGGAACGAGGCGCGGTGCGCGCGTAGTACGTGTTTACGATGCCGTGCGTTCCGCGAAATCGGGTCGCAGTTACCGCAACGTTGCTCTCACCTCTCGCGTAAACGTATACGTTTATATTATATGTATATAAAACGAGCGGTATACGCACTCGGTATACGTAATCTCTCTATTTCCGGAGCTTTCTCGCAGGTGCTTTTGACGTATTACGAGTACTTGGAGAAACGCTAGAGATGAGGAAAAGGTTGAAAGGTATCGGCGCGCTTTTTTCCGCTCGAGTAGCTCTTCCTTTATTTTTTTTTCTCTCTCTCTCTCTCTTTCTCTCTCTTTCGCTCGGTAAGCTCTCCTTTGCTTCTTCTTTTTGACTTCTTTCTTTTCGATGCTTTCATTTTCCTTTTTAATTGATTACTTTTCTTCCATTCTTTTTGTCCTTTCTCTAGTATTATATGTATATGTGCGCATAGGTGAAGATTTTAATCTAAACGATTATTTTACTCGGAATACAAGTATATATTCATTGTCAGAACTTGTGATAAGTTTTACAAGTAACTCGAATTTAGTTCAGTCGAGTTGAATTCTAGAGGTATTCATCCGTTGAATAATCTTCGCAACAATTATTTTTCATTTGAAAATTAAAATTTGTTTCAAATGTAAAAAATTACTTTTCAAAATTATGCATTACTTAATGAAGTATACTTTTTCTCTTTTATTACGATAATAGACATCTCGACGTTTATTTTAATTTGCTTGATCGTTTATCAAAATTCGAGAGTTAAAAGGCGTCTAACATTATTGAAAGTTTTTTAATTCTTCTCGAAAAATTAACATACATTTTTACTGATAAATAAACGTATTAAATTCTAACGTAAACTTATTTTTCTTTAATGCGAGAATTTTAAATTCTAAATTATTTTATTTTTCTCGATAAGTCTGCATAAAATTCATTTCATAAACTTACTTATTAATTAACAACGTTAAGTATAGCGAAGTAAAAAGGATAATAAATGAACACAAGATGGCGCAGCTCTGAAAAAGAAAAAAAAGTGTGCGACAAAAATATATGAGCGAGAGAACGTCATTAACCTAAAAACATCATAATTCCTTCAAAGATGCCTAATTATCTCCAATGAAACAAAGCCTATACACGCCGAACATTTATTTAGTAGTATTACGCACAATATTTTAACCAAATAGATGGTACAGCAATAAAAAGTATAGACAATCTCGCGTCGCGGCGTTTAATAAAGAAAAAAAAAAAAAAAATATAAAAATATACTGGCTAGAAGAAAGAAGAATAAAAAAAAACGTTGCGTAGGTGACACGTGATATCGCATATGCGCGTAAGAAGTCTCAGCGACTCGTTCTCATTTCCGCGTTAAAAATTTTTTCTCCACCCTCGGAACCCGCCGTCGTCTCCTCGTCTGCCTTGTGTTTTTTTACTTATATCAAGGATAACTTTGAAAATGCGAAGAAAAAGAAAAAGCGTCGTTGTCGTTGTGAGCTCGTTCGTGTACATGTACACACAAACGCAGAGAGAGAGAGAGAGAGAGAGAGAATGAGAGAAGCAAGTGACGAGTACTCGGGCGGAACGACATCGTTGCCCCTCGACGCGACACCTTCGGGGCATCTCCACTTTCTCTCTTTCCCGCCTTCCTTCCCCCCTTCCCCCTTCCTCGCTCGTTCTCTTTTTCCTCGGGGCGATAGTGCTATTGCCGTCGAGTTTTACTGCGGTGTTCTGATCTCGACCGGAAATTGTGCCGGGACGTGGCGTCCTCGTATCAAGACAACGACTACGACGAGAAGGAGGAGGACGACGTCGACGAGAAGGAACAAGTAGACGACGACGACGTCGACGACCGAAGCGTGTATGCGTATGTTATATATCGTAAAGCTAGAAAAACAGCTCTCTTGGCTCTCGTTGCTTTTTTATACGTTTTCCTTCTTTCTTCCTTTTTTTCTCTCTCTCTCTCCCTCTCTCTCTCTCTCCCCCTCTCTCTTTCTCTCTTTCTTTACCTTATCTTCGACGCGTAATCTTGCACGTTACACGCGACACAAGCGTAAACATAGCGGGCCATAGGTTACATTACATCGATCTGGTGTATACGACGAGGATGTCGGTAACCGCGTTCGCGTTAGCTTTAGCAATGACTGGATTTAATGTAGCGTAATTTTTTTATTTACGCGCTCGTCCGCGAGAGCGCTTACATTTTTTATGTACACATAAGAGGATGCGGAATTGTGACATTAAGCGATAGGAGCAACGGACGCGGAAGCCGATAAGTCGGTTGTACATATCGTTGATGAAAAATTCATTCGACTTTCCAGAAAATTCAATGATTTACAGCAGATCGTTTGCGCCTTATGTTCGCCCTTTCAAAATTTTACGAATGTGGTATAAATATACACACACCTACACGCATATGACGTACAAACCGTAATGCGAACGATGAGCTTCTAACTTGAATTTTTTATTGGAACCGTAAATTTACCGAGCGACCCTATATCGTTTTTAGCACTTAACAGGTACCATATATATATTCTCGTATTCCAAGTTTACCTCTTCAATGAAATTAGCTTTTTCAAAATAATTTTTAACCTTATTATTGACGCTAACTTCCCGTTAGAGCGCCAAATAAAGATATATTAAAATTTTCGACTGTCGTCGAGAACGCGAAGACATTATTACATTTAATATACGCGTTATTAATCGAATTTTAATTTAAATCTTTGAATCTATAATCTCTTACTCTATAGTAAAAGTTTAGCTTCTCTCAAGTTAATAAAATCATACTATCGTAACTTTACTTGAAATTTTTTTAGCATTGATGAAAAACGAGCGTCGATGAACGATATAATCGCTTTCGTACTCTGATTTTCTCACATTTCAGCGTAGGAATTTTTCTCCGCGAGGCATAGGAAGGTAAACCACGGGGCGCGCGCAGCCGTCAACAACAACGACGGCTGACTGCAGCTTTCTCCCGCGCAAATAGACAACAAGACAAAGAAAAGCGAAAATCAGCGGGCGCAGTTCGGTCTACCTCCGCGAACCGGCTAAGCCTATAATCCGCGGGTCAGACGGTGTTGAGAAGCCGCACAACTCGGCTTTAACCCTTCGTACGTGTATGCGTATGTGTGTGTGTGTGTGTGCATGTGTACGTATTTCTACACGGTGCCTGTGAAACCGATCTGCGTTTCTACGCCGTTTGTTTCCTTATTTCTATGGCTACTACGTACGAAAGGTTTTTAATATGGTTGCGAGATAGCTTCTAAGCTTCGCGGGGTAAGTCGACGTCGCTCTGGCTGGTGGAGAATGTACAAGCGTACGCGTAGTATGTATGCACGATTACGAGGTCGCGATACGCTTGGTAAAACGTATAACTTTTGCGCTTTTTTTTTTTTTTTTTTTTTTTTTTCAACTCTTGTAAATCTTTGTTTTTTACGAGTACACAGGGTAGTTAGCTCTAACGATGTTTGCATCCCGTTAAAATATGTTTTGTTTTTGGCTAAAGCTAAACCAAGAGGTTTTATGTTATCGTTCCTTTAATTTTTATCAAATATAATGTTTGCGCATTTTTTCAAATGATTTACAAATTTTAACACTTAATTTCCTCGATAAAATGAAGTTAAATAATCGGAATGTGTGCTCGTTAACAAAATTATTATATTCATCCGAATAATAACCATAAATTTTTTCCTATCTTCATACTTGCAGCCTTTACACTAATGAAAATGGCCACATGTCTCGAATAGATTATGTTTACAGTTAAAAGTATTTTTCTCTTATGCTCGTTTTCTATTCTAATACATTTGAGTAAATTTGAATAACGAAACTTGCCACTGACACAAAAAGGGCGTTTTAAATAAAAGTTGCTTCATCAACCTCTCGTTATTTGTGCAAATTTCAAATTCATTTTAAAAATTTAATCCATTCTTTTATTTTTTTCGTAAAAGAAAATAAATAAATTTCGAATTTAAAATCTTTACTCTAGTTAAGGTATTTTCATCAATTAACATCTTAAAAAGTAATATTATAATTTTAATTTTCGCGTTAACTATTTTTCCTTTATTTTATTAACCTGATTCTCTTAAAATTAGCCTATATAAAATATAATTCTACATGCGAAGAGAAAGAAAAAGACGAATTTTTTGCAACCCTTTGATAACAAAAAAATAAATAAATAAATAAATAATAACAATAACAAAAAAATTATTTCACAAAAAAAAAATTTATTGATTTCAATCTGCGTACATTAACGTATGGCACGATTGTGCACGTATCGCAGTTCGTGCAAAACTTTAATCCTCGATACTCCCCCCCCCGTCTCCACCGTCCCTTCTACTCTCTAGCTCTCGTTTGCAAATGCACACGTTAGCAGTGGTAGCAGTAGGAGAAGCAACAGAGGCAACACCGACGTTATCTGCACTCTTTTTTCCGCTCCCTTTCCTTTGCTATCTCTAATGCGGATGCACACTTCAAGCTGTCGCCGATCGCGTTCGCACGGAGTCTGCATTCAGAACTACTTTTTTCTCTCTCTCTCTCTCTCTCTCTCTCTCCCTTCCTCTCATTCTCTCTATCTCTCTTTGGTATGGAGACACGAGCGGCTGCTGGCAATTCACTCTGTAAACTTTTTCGTTTTACGGACCGCTCGCTCGCCTTCTCTCCACCCACTAACGCTGCGCGATCAATGCGCGGTCGCTGCGACTTTCTTTCTTTCTCCCTTCTTTCTCTTCGTAGCCGCGCGCACATTGCACTCCACTGATCTATCTTTTGACGTGCCAAGGAGAGGTTCGCTCCGGCGTTTCTTTACGCTCGGCGGGAGACGCGCCAGTTAATGCATTTTAACTTACGGAAGAAATCCATCATTTGGAGATTTTATATACCTACGTGTGTGAATAAGAGTTTATGTGTGTGCGTAAGTATGACGAGCCGCTGATGTACGTCGTAAATAGGTGGATTGGTTTTTTAAGATCGAAATGGGTTATTGTTGTCGATATACCGTTACATATAACAACAATTCCTTCATCGCTTCTTATTTCCTGGTTAAATTTCAAATCATATTTATTTTATAAAATAGTCGTGACATTTTTTTTTATACTAAAGGTTGAAGTTTTTTAAAAAAATTAAATATTTCAATTATTTTTATATATATATATATATATATATATATATATATATATATATATATATATATATACATATATATACATATATATATATACATATATATATATATATATACATATATTAAAGTATAAGAAAATCAATACTAACGATAAATGTAAAAACATGAATTTTCCATTTGATTTGTTACACAATCGATCAACGACGTTAAATAAATTTCGAGATTAACGTTTCTTATCGGCACGCGCTCTTTCGTTTTTTACGAGGTAAAGAGGTAAAAAAAAAAAGCTTTCTACAATTCATTGATAAGACAGTAAAGTCCAACCGATCTCTTCAAGATCGAACGGGATTATCCAAATGAGCCACTCGCTAAAAGTAACGCTCGATTCGAGGGTTCGATTTTCCGAGAAGCCTTCTATCTCCCGCCTCCTCGTTCTTTTTTTTCTCTTTTCCACCTGCGTATAGGTCCATAACGGAAGCACCGAATACTCTACGTTCTCTCTCTCTCTCTCTCTCTCTTCTTCATAGCGGGGGCGCGTAATGGTTCTATTTCTCTTTTAGCTTTACGGAAGATTCATGTTCGATTCGCCAGGGCGATAAGAACACCGGTCCCTCTCGCGCTCGTAAAGATAGATTCGACGAGATACGCAGTGAGAAGCCGACTATACGGTCCAGAGGATGAGTGTACACACACACACACACACACACACACACACACACACACACACACACACACACACACACACACACAACTTCCGTGTGCATATACACACATAGATAGATAAGTATACATGCACGAGTACTTCACGGACACGAGAGGATCGAATACCACCTGTCCCTAGCCATGCGGAATAAGTGCGGTCTCCGTCCGCGAGCTGGCGAGACAGAAATTCCATTTCTAGGTCGCCATATCCTATTGCAGAATCCCATCGACGAAAGAAGCATTTCGAAGCACTTCGTCTGTATCGCTACACGTATACACGCACTCCCACACTTACATTCAGACACTCATACATTCCTTGAATTCGTTTTGCACTTACCGCCACAGCGAACCTTCTTCCTTCATACATTTGTATATATGTATATCACTTTTGCTACTTCTCTCTCTCTCTCTCTCTCTCTCTCTCTCTCTCTCTTTCTCTCTCTCTTGTGTTTTTATATTCGCCTCTGTTGGAATGGTTACTTGGCTTTATACTGGCATTTTGCTAGGTCAACGTCTATATTTCTTTTTTTTTCTTTTTTCGTTGTAATGGCAAGCGATATGAATTTTCACGCGAATTTCATCGATCGATTTGATAGAAAGTGATATTATTATTCTTCTAGTAAATTTTTAAAATCCGATGTGTATTGTACAGTTTTTTCTCGCTGCCGTAAAATGATACATCGAAAATTTTTTTTTTAATTTTTTTATTTTTTTGATACAAAAGACCATTTTTACTCGTATATTTATAAAAGGAAACTCGTTGAAAGTTGACGGCAATTCTATTTTCTTTTTTCGCTTATGCAATTTTTTACTTAAAATAAAACTATTTACAAAGACTATTAAAAAACACTTTTATATTTTGAGAACTCAATTTGCTGCTCTTGGAAAAATTCCTCACACAATTTTTTACAAAACACTTTAGTTATCTCTATTTTCGCATTTTGAACTTGCGCAAACTTTTATCGCGAATAAAAAAACACCGGAACGAAGAAAAAAGAGAAAAAAAAAAAAAAAACCCGTCAAACTCTCAATAAGCGTTTAATACAGTTTTTCTTAGTTTACGAAAAATTTTATCGTTTCGTAAACCGCGATACATAACCGCGAGACTGAAGCGACAACCCAAGCGCGAACTTTCATCCATCGCTCGGTATCCCCTTTTTATTCTTTTTACTTTTTTTTTTTTTTGTTTTTTTTTTTTTTTTTTTTTATCATTCGCCCTTTCTCTCAAGCCATCGTTCTTATACTCTTTTTCTTTTTTGCTCGTCTTCGAAGAACTTGGACGGTGAGGATAGCGTGCTTCGTTTCCATCATGCGGGGCTTCAACGTAGCTCCCCCAGAATTGGGATTTCCAGAGCGAATCGCTTCGAAACTAACCGCAAGACGCCAGCAGCGTTCGCTTCTTTTCTTTCACGCGAGAAAGCGAGGGTGAAAGAGAGAGAAAGAGAGAGAGAGAGAGAGAGAGAGTACGTCACCCTCATCTAAGTTTCCATGAAGCAAGCGTGCGAGGGACCACTACTAGATTGGTGCGCCTCTAAAATCTTGTACAGCTCGGAGCTATAGTTTTCGCTTCTATTCAGTCTGTCGTCGTCGCTTTAATTCATAAGATAATTCTCGTCAATGAGAAAGGTAGATATGTATATAGTTTTATGCCTCTATTGTCTTTTTTCGATTCATTACTACATCATTATTTTAAAATGTTTTTTCACATCAATTATACATTTTATACTTTGTGATTTTTCTTTTCTTTGATAAATATCGAATTGAATATCATCGTGCTATTAGATATTGTTAAATTCTGGTTCAAAAACATGGTGAATTCTAACAATACACATTTTTAAAACGAAATGAACGTTACGAAAATATTTTTCCGAGGAAAAATGTGGAAAACGACTTTGAGAGAAAGAATTCGACGTTCAATGATCTATTCGACTGTGAGTTTTTCTATAGCCGAGTATACAATGAATTTTCAGAAAAGGGCTTTCGCTGTTCCCCATCTCTGTTTTCTAGATAATTTTGATAGGGTCTAGAAAGAGGAAAAGAAAACAGCAGTGGATTCCGAAAACTCGTCGCATACCTTTTCTGGATTTAGAAAAAAGGGGCAGATTGACACACGATTGACAAAGACAAAGAATACGACAAGGAAAAAGAGGAACATCATTGACGCAGTATCGTAAGAAAGTGAAACTAAAAGGTTGGGTCATATCGGTTGTGTAAAAAGAGATAGAGAGAAAATTGCCAGTAGCCCTCTGAGCAAGGAATTCTTGTCACGCGGCTAAAGGCTGACCCGTTCGAAACAATAAGCCTCCTACTACGTGATGTTCTTTCCAAAAGGAAGGAACATAAGAAAACACGATTATATAAAAAACATACGGCTAGTTTTCTTTTCCCCCGTAATTTCATCAGCTCTCTTGCATTCGAGTAAGGAAAAATTATTCTTTCTGTTCGGTAACATTTTCCAGGTCATATATATGCATGCGTACACGCATACATTTTTATTTATCAACATGCATGTTTTTCTCTTTGTACCTCTTCCCGCGTTTGAGATCATGTGAAAAACGGAGACGAGGAAAAGAGACGAGGTCAACCATAAAATCTGGATCGCTGCTCTGAATCGACCGTCATTAGGAAGATTCGAGAATCAAGAAGTAAGAGCGAATCAGAAAAAGAGAGAGAGAGCAATCAAGTTTTTGTTGGTTTATTTCAAACTCGGACCGAGAAAAAGATCTTTGACCGTGCAATGTGGAATCTTCGATGAGTTTGAATTCGTCTTTGTTAAAATGCAAAACAGGAAAGAGATTTGGAACGGTAAGGCTTAGAACTTTCTGAAGCTTATCTGATTTCTGAAAAGCTCCTTTACAATTTGTTAGTATGCAGAATTTATATTCTAAATTCCATAAAAACGTTTTATCATTTTTTAATCGTTAAAAATCATCGATTTAACTAATTACAAGATAACGAAATATTATATAAAATCTATATACAATTATCTTAATTTCAAACAACGAATTTAACAAAATAATCACTGGCAAAATAATTTCAAATTAAGCTTTTTATATATTTTTTGTCTTAAGTTTTCCATTTTTTATCAGTAAACTTTATAATATTAATTAAAAAAAATATTAAATATAATTTGATTTATATCAATTATTAGCGTTGATATTTTGTAAGAGAAATTTAATTTAACAAAAAATACACCATATATCACTTAAATTTCATGATTACACGTTTTTACAGAAACCTACTGCAAACAACTTCAAACTATATTTGCCACAATTAAATTTAATTCAACCAATAAATATCAGTTGAAAACGTAAAAGATTCAATAAAGTGGTTTAAAGAAGTGAGGTAAAAATCAATATATCCGGAAGGCGCGTCAAAGTTATTGATGTCGGAAGGAGGTCCTTTGGAAGGACACACTAAAGGCTTGTTGAAAGAGGGAAAAAAAGCGAGATGGATTTCGAGGAGGGTCCGTAGTTAGATGAAAAACAAAAGTGCCCGAGTGCCACCTACTGACCGAAACGACCCGTACAAATAGACTCTTAGCCATTCTCTAGCCGACCCTTCCATATGTTTCCACCAACCACTTCTTCTCTTCCTTCTCCTCCTTTCTCTACCTTCTTCTTTCCATTTCCTTTAAAGCTCGACTTCCTTGTCCTTAACTCTTTAAGATTACCACTCTCGGTGACCAGATCTCGGGTACTTCTTGCTCCTTGGTTACAGTCTGAGTGGAGTCTGAACTACTAGTAAGATTTCTATTCTCTTCCTCTTTTCCTCGAACGAGATCTTATCACGGTTCTTTAACATGACGTAAAATATCTTACTCGTTTTATTATACCTTCTCTATCGAACATTTTGTTACAATTGATTCGACTGTCAATTATACTAAGAAAATCAATGTATTTATTTGGTTTTATTTTTTTTCTAGATAAAAATTTATTTTTCGGAAAAATTTTTTGATTATATAAAAACAAATCTACAATTTGCAAATACATCATTATCTCAAATAATTTGATTACTAACATTAATTTTAGTTACCATTAACAGCAAGGTTTTTTATATTTTATTTTTTAAAGAAACTAAAAATACCTTCCTTGAAAATGATGTCAAAAGTAATCTAGTTCAATAATTAAAAGAATATTATTCAATGCTCAGTTTTTACCGTCGTCAATCACACAATGTCTGCTCCATTGCACACATAATGCTTGATTGTTCACCATCCCTTTACTTATTTCCTTTTTGATTTTCATATTGCACTCGACTGTAATTAGCCGCGTCGACAGGCAATTCAAGCGCGAGAAGAGCGAATCACCACCATCACTACTACCGACATACGCGCAGTTGAGCGTGCGGTCGGTCATGTTCCGATACGCATAATCGATTCTTTTTTTCCTCTTTCATTTTCAGTCTTCCTTTCTCTCTCTCTCTCTCTCTCTCACTGTTTTATGCAACCTACTAGTAGTTATCGTCACCAAAGCTGATCGACTTCCAATAGCACTTCAGAGAGTCCCGTAACGTGCGTATAAACAGATTTATTAGGCGATGGATAACAAAACGGAGTAATTGTCATATAATAAATTCTAAACTTTATCTATATCTATATATAATTATAAAATTGTAACGAGGCTCTGTTTATCTGTTGTTTGTTTCACTATCGCGCTAAAATAAAATAATCAACGAATAAATTTAATTGAAACTTTTTAGTTCGAAAATATGCAATTCAGTTTGAAAACTGCAATAAGTTTGATTCGAATTGATTGAGTAAAAATGAAGATACAACTTAATCCTTGCTCACGGTTAGCTGTATGTCGTATGTAATATTCGAGAGCTAGCACTCAAACATATCTCTCTCTCTCTCTCTCTCTCTCTAAAAAATGAATAAATGCTATTTGAAACAAAAATAATGATGAAAAACTTTTAAAATTAATGAAGTATGTATAGATCTTTAAAAGTTGGTGATTTGATTTTAAAGTAATATTTTCTATGAATGATACTCTATAACTAAGAGTTTTTAAAAATAAAATATTACACGATAAAAAATCATTTTCATGTCTTTATTGATTACTATTTTATTCATATTTATATTATTTCAAACGTACAATATTTATCAATTTAATTTTATCCGTACTGTTTTATTTTTACCGTGAATCAAATTTTTTCAGAAATTAAAAACAAGTATAAATTTCTCTGGTGGATTTTATAAAAATATAAATCAAGAATTTATGAAAATTTTTTAAAGCTATAAACCACAAAGTATGACAACTGAACCCTATCTCTCAATATATTTCAATAGATCGTCTCGATGTATTCCGATAGACAGCCAGATACTGTGTCAGCTTTTCGTTTCTGTGCACAAGCCATCCTTCTTCGCTTTTTCCTTTTCGCTTTCTCGATACCTGCCTCGTTTCATTCTTCTTCTTCGATACATATACGCATAGGAATATGATCCGTACACAGAGAGTTCCATCCCAGCGGCAGAAACAGTCTGGCATAAGCAGCAGTTTCGTAGCGTACAAAGAGATAGGGAGGGGGCAGGGGAAGGGAAAGAAGGTAGAGCGAAGAGGCTGAGATAGCGAAAAATCGATCTCTGGAATATTTCGTGTGCACGTAGATGGGTTAGATCATGCGGGGATATAATTTAAACGCTGAAACTCTCAGACTGGGCGAGCTTTACATTATTGCTCTTTCGCTGTTCTCGGTTTTGGTGTATCTCTCAAATACAAAAAGTTTTAAGACAATGGATTGCTAGGATGAAAAGTCAAATACAAGTAAAGACCGTGCACCAACAAAAATTCAAAAAAATTCGTCAATCAAATTTTTTAACTTTTTAAATTATTATTATATTTTATAACGAATGTCGCAATTAATTGTCGCATTATATTTTTGTTTGCTTATTTGTTCTTATTATTATAATTATTACAAAATAACAGCATGAATTAATGTCAATTCTGTTTGCAATTTTTACAAAATTAATTTGAATTTATTTATGGTCATCGCACTTTTTGCGCTCGAATTTCAAGTCAAAATTACAAATGAAGTCATGACCTTTGGAAGACAAAGAATAAACAGTTTCACCTATACAGGGGTGTATGTGCCAACGCTCGTTATCTATACTAGATGAGAAAGAGGGAGAAAGTAAGCACAAACGCCAGTCTCAAAAAGGAAACTATCTCGGCACAACCGTTGTGTTGTGTAAAACGACAAAAGTAGCAAAACAGAAAGAAAAAGAAAGAGAGGAAAGTCAGCTCGCATTGCGAAGTAGAGGTCAAAATGAAAAGGAATAACTGACCTGTTTCGTTTCAAAGAGAAATTTTTCTCTCTCTCTCTCTCATCTTTTCTCTCTACATCTTTCGCTACAAATGAAGATACTAATAAAAAAAGAATAGAAGAAGATAACCTCAAAAGATTTAGACAAAAACTGGGGTGCCTAACGTTATGTAAAAAATAAGATGAACTTGTAAAAAAAAGAAAGAACCGATATAATAACAAAATTCTTGCATCTTATAAATTGTAGTTTTTAAACATTACAATTTTTAAAAGTAATTTTTTGATATAGTCTATTTATGATAAAATTTCTATTAAATAAAATATCATTATTTTATGTACAAGTTAATTATATGATTTAAAAATGCAATATAATGAATAGTTGCTGGTTTCCAAGCAGCAAACTTATACAACGTATTATTAATAGCTTTTTCGAGCAGAGTACCTTCATCTAAAGTTTACAAAAGACTTGTTGTTAATTATTTATCAGCTAGTCGCAATGAAGATAGAAAGGGAAAAGCAATGAACATGGAAGGAAAAAATTGGTAGCAAGCGCTATCCTCATAAGAACCATTAATCAATCATTCAACGTGAGAAACTACACTACATTGTAAAATATTCAGTATACGGAAAGCGATATCCATATATACGTTTACACCCGTTACCATGTCATAAAAAAAGGATGACTATTAAAATCACATAGCGATACACCAAATAATGCGTACAGCAGAACGCCGACATCCTTCACGGTTTATAACCGCTCAAACGGGCCACAAAACCGTATCTCTAAAGTAATTACCGTGCGTGGAGCAAACTCGCTTTGCTACATATATAATCGCTTAAGCATTCGCTTCTATCTCTCTTTAATTTCCCTTTAATCATCGCTTCTACGCTTCCTTTTCATTAGACCGTTATACATATACCGAAGTTGAACGTGTACGTATATATATATAGATCACGTATTCGACGAATTGGTCATCGAAAGAGAAAAGCGAAGTGAGGGAGCTGGCGCAATCGAAACAGCTTTTGAAGTTTATCAATCAATCGTGTAAAATGTCGTTATTTTCAAGTGATTTTCTCGCATATAATTTTCGTGCTTTGCTCTTTTTTGCTTGCATCTCTTTATACACTGCGAATTTCACTACTTTTCTACTCTCGACTATGCCTTTTTCATCTCTTTACTTTAAAAAAGAGAGAACTTTAAATTTATTTTGGTTCTCCTTTTTTTTTCTGGAAAAGAGAGAGAGGGAGAAAGAGAGTACCACGTTTTTAGTTTTTTTTCTTTCCTTAACTTTTTTTTTTTTTTTTATAAAAGATCTCAGTCAAGTTTTAGCGTCATTAATTGAATTTTCCATTATACTTTTTACAGACTTAGTTAAAGAACTTCACGTTACGCTGCACTTGAAGAATGAAAAATTAATGATTTATCATAAATAACTTTGAAAGGGCTGCTTAATTTAATAATATTACCATATTTTATTAAATTAAATACTAGAGTAAAGTATCATTTTATAATGTGAAACAAATATCTTTAACGCAGCCAAATATTAAAAGTAGGCATTCTTGGATAAATAACACGATAAAAATCAATATTAGATCTAATGCGATGAAGCTTTTAATTCCCAGAACAAATCTAATGAAAATTAACATTAATTACAAAGAGAATATATCCCGTAATCTGTAATCGCTTAATGTTTGCCAACTCTCATCCTATAACTATTAGTATAGGCTAATCAAGATAAGCGTTTACTACAGAATAGCGGGACACAAGCGTGTTTGATCAAATTTTTTCTTCGAAAAAGGGAAGATGGTCCAAACCTCGGTAAATTTCGAAAAAAATGTGCACTGGTATATGTACATGTGAGGAGAGGAGATAGGAGAGAGGGGCGAGATATAACATAAAAAAAATAAAAGCCTTAACTTCGGAGACACGAGCTTCACAAAGAAGAAATCGCCGTAGTTGCGTCTTAAGGAAGTGGTCGAGGGCTCAGCGAAAAACGGTAAAAAAAAAGATACTTTTCCTCTGGCTCTCCAAATCTTCTTGAATTTACGGAAGATTTAGGATTGTCGCCGGTTTTACATTTTTAATGCCGGAGTGTTTTACGTACCTTTGGAGTAACGATTCTTCTATTATCATGACCCCGGCAAATTACGTGATTCTTATACGTGGCTGAGCGGTATCGCGATTCTCTGAACCAGGGATTCGTTCCCCTCTCCTTCTCCGGTTTCTTAAATTGCTTGTTACTCATTGGGACTTGGCCGGAGGGGTAAATAACGATTTTTATCCTCTGAATAACACATCTTAAGGGCTTTATAAATGTGTTCACCCGGTGGCTAATAAGCGTTAAGTAGCTGGATTTATTAGAGTTTCGTTTGGAATCAATGATACTATTAACAAATTATCTCGTATAAGACGTTTAGTACAGACTCTATTTATTTCGTAGGTTAAATTTAAATAAATTTATCATGTGATCCTATAAAGACAATTTTGGTATAGTATACATAAACATTTTGTATATATCGCATGGAAAAATTTAAATTAAGAAGATTCAAATAAAATATAGATTGCTACGTTTGGTGTAAATATTTTTAAACTCTTCTAGGTTTGATTTAGTAAAAATCAAATTACGAAGATATCATAATTTACGTTATCGGTGAAAAGAGTTACGTCGTAAAAGTATAGTAGATCGATAAAGGAGGCTCGAGGGCTAGATAAAAATCAGACGTAAGAATTGGCTTCAAGACGCATGTTTGCAATGGCTGGGCCAGAAAAAGCTTTTATCTACCTACTGCTAACATGATTCTTCTCTTTCGCTCTCTCTCTCTCTCTCTCTCTCTCTCTTACTTTCTCTCATTCTCTCTCAATCTTTCTTTTGGGATGCAGCATTCCATTTCTCTTATTTCTTTTCCGTTGTGTGCGCGTGCGATGTCTTTTCTCCACTTGCGGTGAAGTTTCGGTAAGTCGAGATTGTCGAACTTTGCCGAAGATCAAGAACGAGGGAAATGCTAAGATCTTTTCCTTCTCCAACAAAAAGGAACGAATGAAGCGTTTTCCATTTCTCTCTTGGGAATCGTAGGTCTTAAATGGAAATTTGCTTTTTCCCGCCGCGAGACTCACATAATTCAGAGACCGATTTTTAACGGTCTAACTTTTGCGATAAGATCATAAACACTGCACAAATTCACTGAATTTTACTTATCGATTGACTTTAAATTCGACAACGTATAAGTATTGAAAACTTTTCTTTAAAATTTTTCAATTTTCACACGCTTTATCCAACGTGAGATTTCACATCTTTAACATAAGGTATTTCTCGTAATAGCTTTATTCAAAAGTTGAAGTATTAAAGAAAAAAATTTAATAATAATGTCATCACAACAGAAAAGCAGCTTTGGTAGGAAAAATCAATGCTGGAAAAAAAGCGAAGAGCTATTGGAAGCATAGAGATAAATAGAGAGCAATAAAAATTTGAAAGATGCATTAACCTTTAGATCGCGAATTATAAAGGGCCGCTTCTATTTGTATAGGACATAAGCAGTATTATGTTGTACGTCTGCTATACTACGACGTATATGCAAACGCATAAGCTGCCAAGGCATTGATATGTACGTATATGTATAGGGGCTTCGACGGGCCTAATTTGAAAGCGCCCACTGAGAGTGATTAAGAAGCCAGGACACTATGTACAGCCGATTCGCATTGTATGGATGTTCGAAGGCTCGAAATTATAGCTGTCCGCTGCTTCTCTGATAGCTAACGTCCGCGTCAATCACAGCTTAATGTAAGCGATGCTCTATTTTTGATATTGTGTGGCGCGACGCGATGTTCCCGTTCATTTTCTTGCGTTGAAAAATCATTTTGTCGTAGTTAATTAAATGGTGGCTTTCAAATTTGAATAAAATTTCATATTTAAATTTTATTTATTTTTTTGCTGCATTAATTCTTTCATAGTTAATTTTTACATCATCATAATATATAATAACTTTCAAAGTTTACTCATACAAAATTGAATATATATCAATCTTCAGCAATGTTTTAGATGAAAAAAGTTGTTTCTTTTTGTTTTTTTTTAATGAAGCGTCAAGGGTCTATTAAACCGGCGAGAAAAAAATTGAGAGTAAGATCGACCACGGAATTGTTTTCCATGCTCGCGTTAGCATCTATTGGCCAGAGCTTGCCAGAGTCAACTAGAGCAGGTAATGGAAATCTCTTGTAGCCCTTATTTTCTCCGAAACTATCTTCAAACTTCCACCGCTCTCTTTCTCTCCTTCACTGTACCTCGTCTGTGCGAGTTATCCACTGTATTAAGGAGTTTCAGGTGCTTAAAGGTCTTTCCAAAAGAGAGAGAGAGAGAGAGAGAGGGAGAAAGAGGGAGGGGAGGGGGAAGAGGAGTTCGCTCTGTTTCCATGTGGCGAAATAATGTGCGAGCGCGAGAGAAACGGAGGACGGATTGGAGAGAGAGAGAGACACGTCTAATAACTTAGTTTCTTGGGTTAACTGTAAGAAGAGAAGATTTTAGCCTTGACGACACCTTCTCTCTTTACGAGTATCTTCGTTCAGAAATATAATACTAGTAAGTTTCAAAAGAAAGATTAACGCAAAAACGAAAGAGAAAGAGAAGAAAAACAGAGACTAAATACGATGCAAGAGATAATTATGATCGCGTTTACGAGAGTAAAGTAAGTGAAGAAAGCCACAGTTGAGAGAAAAGAAAAGGCTGGCAAAGGGAGGAAAAGAGAGAGATGAAGAATGAATGAAATGAAGAAAAGTTGGGAAAGGGAAAAACAGATAAAGGAGCGGTTGCTTGTCGCGAACTCGTTATTTTCAATGACGTTCATTCTCATTCAGGTAGAAATTTCTCGCTCGGTCTCTCGTTCGCCTTAACCAAAAACAGCAACTGCGTCACCGTGAAACAATTTACGTGTATTACTTGTGGCTTTGGCGCAGCACAACTTATACATATACAGCGCAGACCAGAGTTCACCCCAAGAGTAAACTCTCCAACTCCTTTCTCGCTTCTTTTTTATTTTCTCTCTCCCTCTCATTCTCAGACTTTTCCTCGCGTTTGCTTCTTTGAAACAACGAAAGATTTGAAAAAGCCACGCGTCTTAAGAATTATGAGAGCGGAAGGAGACAGAATCTTCTTATACGCTTGCCTACGTATATTTATGTATATATACGATATATTTATACGCGAATCTCGACTTGCTCATTAAGAACGCTTATTTTATTAGTAATTTTCTATCTGGCGGCCCATTGCCGTTTCCTCTATTCATTTTCGCTGTCTCTTTCTCCTTTTCCTTTTGGCATTTTTTGCGCGAAAAATTCCAATGGTTGGATTCATTCTCTGAATAGATTCGAGTACGAAATATCTCGCTTCTGCGAAGAAAAACACTCGAGTCTGATCTTTTGAATTCGCGTAAGCAAGCCTTATTAAGTTTTAGATGTATAACCAATTTCGTTATTAGTCTAGTTAATGTAGCTTATTATCGAAATAAAAAAAAGAAATAGATTTGTATTAGATAAAAATATAAATAGAATATTACACGGTTGAATCTATCTTTTTGCGATAAAATATAACGGCGTAAATCAAATCGGCAAAAAATTAAAAAAAATTAAACTCCTATTCGTTGTGTTACAGATGAATGAATTTATATAATACACATATATACACACGTACGCACATAAGCAACGCCCGTATTTCAGAGGGCAGATAATACTCTTACAAAAATAAACGCAAAGCCCTAAGTAAATTTCGCAAAACACGAAACGTCGAAAAAAATAGGACGCCGATAATCCCGTAACACACTGCCGCACTTTATTTTATCCGCTGAGGCTCTCGAAACTACTCGTTGTTTTTTATCCTTTCCTAGCGCCAGATTATTTTTTTCTTTCCATTTTTTTTTTTTTTTCACTCCTATCTCATTCTCGAGTATCAGCGAGGGCGAAACGTGAATTTTCCAGTCAAGCGACTGTAAGGCAGGAGAACGGGTTTCGTCGGGAGGTGTAGACATCTAATTTATGTATATCCCGACAGCAACTTAGAGCGGTAATTTTCGTCCGTTTGTCTCGCTAATTATACTCGTTAGCGGAACTGACGGTTCCGCGCGCTCAAATAGGGATGGACCACCATCGTCAAAGCCAGAGAGCCCGAGCGAGATGGATAAAGTTTAGGGACGGTGTATATCTATATACGTGGTAACACAGCGAAAGAGAAAGAGAGGGAGAGGAAAGGATAAAGATAGAAGAAGCGAGGTGTAAAAAGAGACTTTTATCAGCGTGTATTAAAGGACTCAAAGGCACGCTACCAACGCTATTTCGCGAGCAACGAGCGAGCAACGAGTTTTTTTCCAAGTGAATCGCCGAAACGAGTAATTTTGGATTTTTTTCTTTTTTTTTTTCTTTTTTTTTTTTATTTAGGTACGGTTTTTGAAGTCCGTTCAACTTTACGCTTCTGCTTTTTCCCCCCTTCCCAGTTTGTTTTGTTTTTTTGTCGGAGCTCGTAATTTATTTCCGTTGACTGAGAATGAAGAAAATTGTCAATGTAACAAAAGTTGTCTGGCTATTGAAAAAGTCATAATTTTATGATTAAACAATGAAATTTCTGTATCAAAAAACTAACAGCTTTTAAAATGCGAACACTTCGCACGCGTGACCGACTTTAACGATAAGATATCGAGTAAAACGCGAGGGATATATCTATGAAATATATATATTTTTTTTTAATTTCCTTCTTCTGCATCCCACATTAAAAGTAAAATGATAAATATATATGGGACCGAGCTATAAATACGTTTCGTTTATCCTATCGCTAAATAAAATTCATTGCAGTAGATAAGGTCTGGGAATGTCGCGGCAACCTAAACATGAAAAATGACCTATTATTTTTTTCCAAAGTAATAGTTTTTTTTTTCCAAGCTAAACGTATATATGCGAGCGTCGAATTGTAAAAAATTGTTTAAATCGATTACCCAGCGCAAATATCTGTTAAAACCATTTTATTTCTTTTCGCATAGACGTCAAAAACTTATTAACTAGAATAACGGCAATAACTTCACTGGCACATGTGCTTAATTATTTTTTAATAATCATTCATGGAAAACAAACGATCCTGAAAGGCTTTTTTCCTTCTCTCTTCTTCTTTTTTATTTTTAAATTTTTCGCTCGTTTATCAAAAACAGGGGAGAGTCATATACATCTCGATACCGGACGCCCGGCTAACGGTATGCAGCAGCGGCGGCACATTCAACTGGTCGAAAACGGGGGGTGAAATAACGCGCGCCTGGGAATATAATTTTTCGTTCGCAGCGGGACATAAGTGCCGTTCGTAGGCTCTCTCTCTCTCTTTCTCTCTCTCTCTCTCTCTTTTTCTGGCCGATGCGTAACGGGTGTGTTGTGTGCTACTGGAACACGCGCGCGGGGCCGTGTATATTTGTCACCGCACAACAATCGCTCCGCAACGCGGAAATCGACGTCATTACAATGAAGTATGGAAAATCCGCGTAATCATTACCGTACGTTCGCTCTCTTTCTCTTTCCGTTTCCCGCTCTTCTCTTTTTTCCCTCCCTTTCTCTCTCTCTCTCTCTCTCTGTTCATTTCCGCGGTAGCACTGCCCCCGGTATCGTTCGCGGTATTTCGAACCGCGCGGGCCGCGTCGTTCGCTTATTTAACGACGCTCGCGCCGAATCGCGCTATTGCACCGAACGGTAATGGTTTTTACAATTTATCTCCGGTATGCGTGCGTGCGTGCTCCACCGTCCGCGCGATTAATACGATTTCACGAGGACCAAAGGGAGGAAGTAGCTCGATTTCGTATGGACGAGGCGCAAAAGCTTTATCGCGATTAAAATTTGTCGATTTGATTTGTACGACAGTTATACCCGTATCGAGTTTTTTCCTATTACAACGCAACGCCCAACGGATTGATTATCTTGCGGGAAATGCGCGCACCGCGACCCATAGAAAATTTTTAAAAATGTCCAATGGAAATCAATTCGTGAAAGTAAGAAACAGTTGTCGACGTTCATTTTTTCTTTGATTTGCCTTAGTTATATTTTTCTTCAACATTATGAAGGTTTTTAAAAATAATATTCTGTAAATATAGAAACGAAATAATCATTCATATACATTAAAAGAATCTAAGATTTCTCATCATATCGACTTTTATCCAAGTTAATAATCCGCGAAGGAATCTCCAATTCCCATTGTTTCTTACGAATAGCTAAAACCCGAGCGAAAAGTTTAAAGCCGCAAGCGCGTCGGAGATATCGGCGTCCTCGATATTCCCTTCACGAATCGACGAGAGAGAGAGAGAGAGAGAGAGAGAGACAGAGAGAGAGAGAAAGAGACAGAGAGAGAGAGAGAGAGAGGCGGCCAGGAGGCCACAGCCCTGTGCTCGGATGATCCGCCCTCGAGTATTCCAGGCTAGCCGACCGAACGGCTCTCTTTGAGTATAAAATCCTCTAGCCGCGAAAAGAAAGTGGAAGGAGGAAAGAATACTCGTAGAGAAGGTAAAGCGGCGGCACACACCGGCTTACTCATCCATCCGCGTTAGCGTTTCCGTGGATCGTTATCAAAGGATACCTATATCTCGCGCGTACTCTCATCGCTGCGAAGGAACGATAAATCTTTGATAAATCTTACCCACGCCGAGGAAGAAGAGAGTAAAGGTTTTCTTTCTTCCATATTTTTTTTTTCATACTATTTTCCTTGCTGTTTTCTTTTTATTTTTTATTTATTTATTAATTTTTTTTTTTTTTTGTATAAAATAAACGAGAAAAGAATAAAAGCTATAGGTGATAGTAGAGTACTAGGGGCTGGAATTTTTCTGATTCTTTTGTCTTCTCTTTCTTTTTTTTCTTTTGAAATGTAAAATATAGATGAAAATTTTTTTTATTGCCCATTTAAAATATTCCGTTAATGGTGAATTTTTCTTTCATGCAAAATTTATATTCTTTACATCTGGTTGTCGCTTATTTTTAACAGGCTTTTCAACAATCGCGATTCAATGCAAGAATCATAATCTTTAAAAAATTCGAAGAAACTCGTATACTTATCAAGCCAACGAAGCAAAATATCAAACCGACAACGGTAAATTACTTGTTTTGAAAAATGTATTTCTTTGTTAAAAAAAAAAAAAAAAAAAAAAAAAAAATGAAGGTCTTGAGACCGCGAGAAAAAAAATTAGCTTTTAATCCTAACAACCAGCTTTTCTCCGCTAGCAGTCTGTGCGAGCGCGCGTATAGTTAAGAATAAAACATTGTTTTTTCTCTCTTTTATTTTTCTACGATGAAAAGAAAAACGAAGATAGAAACGAAGAAAACGCAACGATAAAAAGAAGAAAAGAATCAAGTACAAAAGAGTAGGAGAAAGAAGAATGAATGAATGAGCTAGGCGCAAAGGGATGAGTGAAAAATAGGAAAAGAAAGGAAGAGACGGTACTGGAGAGAGAGAGAGAAAGAGAGAGAGCGAGAGAGAGAGAAAGATAGAGATAGAGAGAGAGAGAGAGGGGAGAAAGGAAGATTCGCGGAAGCTTTGGCCCGTCCGGGGCCGTCGAGGCTTGTTCGAACGACTCTCCGCACTTTGCCGTAAGCGAGAAAGAGAGAGAGAGAGAGAGAGAGAGAGAGAGAGAGAGAGGAAGAAAGAAAAAGAAGGGAGAGAAACGGTGAGACACTCGGCGAAGCGTGCCGGGCGCGCTGCTCCACGCGCTGAATGTTAAACGAGCTGCGAAAACGCTCGGTCGCCTCGAATGTACACCTCTCTCTCTCTCTCTCTCTCTCTCTCCCTCTCTCACTTTCTCTTTCTCTCTCTTTCTCTCTCACCCTATCTTGCTATTATATAGTCGAAGGTGTCGACGTAGCTAGACACTGTCGCACGTGTATACTAGCTATCTTTTTAACCGACTCTCTCATTCTTATTCTTTCTCCTCCTCATTGCATCTACGACGATTTGCTTCGACTTTCTGTTTTTCGTTTATATTTTTCTATTTTTATTTAGCCTTTTCTTTTGCTTTTTTAATAAATATCTCTATGTTTTTTTCCTTCTCTGCTGTTTTGTCTACCGCGAGGAAAAATCTGAGTGCGAGCTTATTTTTTCTCTTCCTCTTTCTTTTTTTCTCGAAAAAAAAGAGAATTACGGAGATATACTAAAGCAATATTATTGAAAAAAAAAAATATTAAAGAGATCGCAAATAGCCAAATAAAATACATTTATAAAATTTTTATGAGAAATTTATATCCGCAATAAATACGTGAGTCGCAACGTATTTTTGCATAATCGAAACGTATGTAAGGTACCTGTAAAATTTTCTAGATTTTTGATAAACGATAATATTAGAACAACGAAATAAAAAACGGATGTCAATTCGACTGTGTTCATTTCTCCCAGAAGCAGATCGGCTTACGCGCTCCAGGCGAACGAGGCTCGCGTTAAAATCGCGCGGTTCGACTGCGGAATCCGGTAAAAGTAAAATGGGAATGAAGAATCGACGTCAATTTCAGACTCGTTATCGGCTCTTTACTTTCTCCCTCCCTCCCTCGTCATTTTCGCCCGTCTCTTCTCGCTCGCTCTTATCTCGCATTCCGTACTCGACTCCCGCCGTCGCTCTCATAATACTTTCCCTTCCTCTCTCTCTTTTTCTCTCCAGTTTTCGAGTCCTTTTTCTCTCGCGTCGCGTACACGGCGGCTTGGGCGCCCGCGTCTTTCCTCCCGCGATTCTTTGAATTTCGTCCTCCCCTGTGCAAACGACGCGATGCCCCGAGGCACCGGAGATAGTCGTCTGTGCTCCAAAGGGTCTCCTTGGATGATGAAGAGGTTGGGTGCATATATATATATATATATACACACATACTCATTCGAGTTTGGGAAGAGCTCATCTCGACTTTCTAGCTTTCTCTCCTTCGCTGCTGTCTAATTCGTCATTTTCGTCGTTTTTACAAGGTATTCGTCGCACGAGGAAAAATTTCTCTCTCTCTTTTTCTTTCAAATACAGTTGAGAATGAATTTTTCTCCTCTGATTCCCTTTTTCGGAATTTGGCAGACAAACATCTGAAATTGCAATTGTACGGATTTTTAAACCAACGTTGGCAATGCTTTCTATACCGAAGTGCTTTGGTGGTCTGGTCGCGTATGCCGTTGCGAACAAAAGAAACGTAAATTTTTTACAAATACGGAGAATTTTCGCATGCTTTTATAATTGCAAAAAGTAAAAAGTAAACTTCTTCTTTATTCAAACTTTTGCTTTAACGCAATTAACGTGAAAGATAATGCAATTTTATCTTAAAGTGTACACCTATACAATTTTCAAAGTCAATAGTAGACAAATATCCATTTGTTTATATAAACGATGCAAAGATACGTTGAATCTGAATTGTACGAGATGCAATTGATATAAAAAATCAAGAAACGTAATTTAAGCAAAGTTAAATTTAACGTAAAATTAAAGACATTCGCATCTTCTTTCTCGGAGCGAGACGTGATATCATTTAAAAAAAAAAAAAAAGAGAAAAGAAGACCCATCATTTTGATTAATACACTAGGTGTACGATCAGTGTGAAACCACGTGCCAAGTCATTCGATACAACAGGAGAAATCATCTTCATCGACGTCTGCGTTCTCGGTTTACTGCGCTTTAATGAGTGTGGATCTCGGAAGTGCGAGGGTCGCAGCTCCCTCTCTAAGGACACAAAACCTTCCTGTTACGCGGCCGAATTGACGAGTGATTGTGTTTCACAAAAAAGCGTGACGCCCGGAAGAAGCTCTTGGGTATAGCCATTGGATTTGCGGTAAGGGGAGAACCTCGCTCTCGAGTACTTTCCACTGTTCTTTCTTTCTTTCTTTTTTTTTTTTTTTTTTTTTTTTTTTTTTTTTGCGCATAACGTCGGAAAAGAGAGCCATTGTCGAGTGTTCAAGTACACTCTTGTATCTCTCTCTCTCTCTCTCTTTCTCTTTCTCTCTCTTTCACCCTATCTCTCCTTCCTTTATACACGTGATCTTGTCGATTTTTTCAATTTTTCTCAATAGGAGAGAAATTGCACTGACGACTGTGTCCTCATAGTACGTATATACGTTTTTCCTTTTTTTTTTTCTTCTCTTTTCGCAATGTCTTTTTATTTCACTATCTTTTTTAAGTTGGATATTTTTATTTGACGATATCGAATGTTACTCGGTAAAGCGTTAATTGAATTATTACATAGACGAGAACAAATAGAGAGTTTTTAACGAGAGCTTTCATGAAAGTTTCTTGTTTAATTTTACATGCAAATGGATTATTTGTTTAATATCGCTGTTACGTGAGTATCCAACGTTGTCACAAAAAGAAAAGAAGAATAATCTTTTTGTATTGTGCGTTCGATAGTTCTTTCGCTCTCAACGTACACGTTCTCGTAAAAATTTAATTTTCAAGCTTCAAAATTATTTTATTCATACTCGTTGTATCAATGGCTATTGTGTTTCAAACTACATTATTTTTAATTTAATTCAAGTGTTCGTTTTAATAATTACACCCACTTAAAAATAAAGCAGCCCATATTGTTTTTACGAGATTGCTAATATGCATATATAATGTACATTGCACTTTTAAATATCGACTTTATATGGGTATAATTATTTGAATAGTTTAAAACTTTACAGCTTTATTAAACAGAATTTATTCCCCCTCTCTTTCTTTTTAAATAATAAAGTTTTGTACGTAAACCCCATTACTCTTTTATAATAATTAGTAGGAGCTCCTAAATTTAAGATAGTTTCAAAGTATCATGTTCTTTAACTTTTACATTTACTCTCTCTCTCTCTCTCTCTCTCTCTCTTTCTTTCTTTCCCTTTGCGATAACTTGCTCAGCGCCTTCGATGAGCCACGCACACGAATATACACATACACTCTCGCGCTCACCTGACTATGTATTATATACGCTATAGTAGCAGAGCTCGCCGACTGCTTACGCTCGCGTAATTCTTGAGTCAGAGCCGGCTGGACAATTCTGCTTTGCGCGTTATACAAGACGCACGCTCCCTAATCAATCGAGTGATTTTTCAGAACACATGGTCAGGTATTTCTTTAATTAAATAAACCATTCATATTAATTTATTATTGTATACATTTATTTATTCTAACTTGCCATACATTAATTAAAGGTTATTATCAGCATAAATAATAACAATACAGCACCCATTCTTTTCCTCTCTCCCTCTCTCTCTCTCTCTCTCTCTCTTTCTCACACTCTCTTTTCATTCAGTTATAATACTCATCTCCGAGTAACTCGGAAAACTCGGCCCCCATAATCAAGTAAATGGGCCTTATCGGCGATCGTAAAAAAATTCTATTGCCTCGTGAAGTAGCGATAGCCTTCGAAACTTTTAAAATTTTATGCTCGTGCGTTACGATGAGCAATTTAGCCCCTTTCTTCTATCTATCCCTTTCTCTCTTTCTCTTTACTTTTTGGTCAACGTAATTCGAGGAAAGTAGCCATCGAGAACGAGAGAAAAAGAGCGAAAGATATATTGTATTCGGATAAGAATGTTCGATTCGGAATAGCGCCGGTAAAGAAGTTGTTCGGAAACTTAAATAAATGTTCGAAGCGTGAAATTCTGATGCTCGTGTTTGTTAGCGTTAATACATTCTACCACCGAAATCTCTCACTTTTAATTACTTACGATTATCTTGTTTCAAAATCTACACACGCGTGTCTTTGTAGATTAACAGATGTCAAACTCATAATTCTAACTCACACCCACTGCACGGTGTTTAAACTTGGATGATTAATTATCGAGAAAGAAAGAGAGAAAGAGAAAGAGAGAGAGAGAGAGAGAGAGAGAGAGAGAGAAAAAGAGAGAGAAGGAAAGAGGGAGAAAGAGAGAGACAAAGAGCCTCATAAAATAGGGAGCGGCGATGTGCACTAGATCGACGTTGTTTATCGTAGAGTTAACAGCTTCATCGTTGGGTAACGTCGGACTGTTAGAATCGTCATAGTCCTCTCTTGTCGTACATAAGTGCTCGCGTGCCTTAGCGTGCAAACGAGCAGGCGATGATCGTTAAGACGGCCGTTAACCGATCGCCGTCGCTTTTGCCGCGTTGTCGTCTCTCACGCGACATCGAGAAGATTATAAGCTTTACGACGTGAATTCCCTACCCATTATTTCATCTCTCTTTCTCTCTTTTTCGCTCGCTTTGTTTCTCTCTCTCTCTCTCTCTCTCTCTCTCTTTCTCTCCTTACCTCCATTCCTCGTAAAGCGTCGATAGCTCGATCAAGAGATTGAGCCATAAATAGAGGAAGAGAAAGAGAGAGAAAGAGAGAGAATGGGAAAGAGCAGTAGTAGCGTAACGTTCGATTCCACGTGCGCGACTTCACGATTTGGCGTGAATTAGGGACTCGTGAAGTGATACCTGTAGTAGTACACCGATACGCACTAGGTAGAGCCGCCGTGTTGTACAGATAAGGAGACACTCTAGGTTGATGGTGAAGTCGTGTACTTTGAAACTGAAGTAGTAGCTGTTGTATATAGTTTTTTTTATGTGCGTGTCGATACTTATGGATAATTCTTAAATCCGCTTCAATTATTTCACGAGTAAAAAAAAACCAAATGGGTTAATCGAAACAATTTTTATGAGAGCACACTTGCGAATAATCGATTTTATTTTATTTTATTTTATTTTTTTTCATATTATTTTTTTTTTTGAGTTATTCATTTTATTTTCTAAGTGGTAAAAAATAAAGTAGTTATGTGCGCGAAAGATTAATCTGATTTCGTCATATTTGCTAATTAAGTTAGTATTTATTTGAATTAAATTTGAATATTTTTAAACATTATCATCAAAACTTTACGTTGATTAGATTTATATATCATCATTAGCTAAACATAATAACAAACATAAAATTAGCTTAAAAAGATTTATTAAATTAATAAAAATTATTACTTATAGTTAATTAAGTTATTAAAAATTATGTATCGCAAAACTTTCTTATTTTTTGCTATTCGTTAAATATTTATAACATTTATCAAAAAATATTTCTTAAAACTATTTAATTATTCAATAGATTTAAAAATATTGATTCATTTCTAGGATGGAATAAAATCGAAGTACAACAAAATTATTTTTATTTCTTCAAGCTTGCAACATTTTTCTTTATTCGTAATAATAAGTGTACTCTTTAAGAGATCCTTGTAATTCTTTACACGTGTTCGTTTACAATTTGTAAAGCCGAACACTCCTTAAATGTACTAATGATTATTTTTCGCGTGTTTGTACATTTAAAATAATGAACAACTTATGGAACACGATTGTAATCAATTAGAAAAGCATAAAATGTATATATACATATACCATTTTAAATGTACAAACCTATAGAAACATGATCATTAGTACATTTGAGAAGAATTTTCGGCTTCACAAATTGTAAAAAAACACACGCAGAGAATTATAAAGATCTCTTGAAACGTGCACTTATTAATAATAATAAATTACGATACCGTCTAAACTTATTACCGCGCATAAGATCTATTCGCGTGTATACAAACACATATACCGAGTAACTTTTCTGAAAGAAATACCGTGGCTCCTTCTTGTTAAGCGCCTAGAAACATAAAAAAAAGAGAAAAAAAAGAAGGAATAAAGTAAGATACAAGACACAAAAAAAAAAAAAAAAAAAAAGAGAGAGAGAAAAAAGAGAAAAGTGGGTCAGTAACGCATAAGGATAAATCGACGAGCTCAAAGTCTCGAAACAAAACGTCGAGGCGCCAGCGGTTCTTCCTCTCCTCGTGAAAGAGACGAGAGCGCAAAAAGTATCGCGAGAACAATGCGAGCTCGCGAATATTCGGTTCGCGGAATACAGCAGCTGCTTACATGGCCCGGTGTGCGCGCGCGTTTCACGGTCAAGGTTGTAACCGAGGCTTTTTCTCGCCACTTCACCGAGAGAGAGAGAGAGAGAGAGAGAGAGAGCGCGACCGAATTTTTTATTTTCTTTATTATTATTTTCTTTCTCTTTCTTTTTCATTCTTTCTCTATTTCTCTCTCTCTCTCTCTCTCTATTTCTCTCTCTTCCTCATAATTCGCGCCGAGTTTGTCGCGGCTTTGAAAAGAAACCGCGCTCCATTAAAACGACGTCCCGAATTCAACGAAGATGCAACGGGATGTGTATGTATGTATGTGTAAACGTTTGCGTGTACGTGAATATGTGAGTGTACTATGTACGCGAGTGTAAACGACAGTTGCATTAGGAGTAAAACCCTGACACGAATAGATACCGTTAGCTCTCGGTTATACTCGGTACGCCGAGTGACTTTCGAGAGCTTTAAAGCGAAAGCATTATAATTGTAAAATTGTAGCTCTCGCTAAGTACTTCTTTTTCTTTCTTTTTTTTTTCTTTTTTTTTTTTTGCGAGCGCATCCGACGATCCTCTATCTTACGTCTTGGCTTTGTTTTTATTTTTATTGAGATATATTTAGAAGTAAACGTGCCGAATGTTAAAGCTTCCTTTTTTTTTTAGCTGGAATTTGATGCCGTGTGCTTGTGTTTTTGGGCTTTCACAAAGGAGGAATGGAGGAAAGAGAAGCCTTTTCCGGATTCAAATGCGCTCGTTTGAGAGCCAAATGTTCTGCGAACTTTGATGAAACATTTTTTACGATTCATTTAACAGTGGAATTAAACTTCGTTAAATATTTTCAAATAAAAGAAGCTAAATTATTGACAAACCTCGTGTTGTTAACGTTAATTTTTTCAATCGAAACAAAATGAAACACGTCTCAAAGATTAAATTTTAGATATATAAAGTAATAATTTTCACTAAATATAAAGAGCCAAAGGGTAAAATAGATTGTATGTATATATGTGTATAGAGAGTTAATGAACGCTTCTTATATATCACCTAAGAGGAAGCGAGGAATCCGATCAGGAACTTTAGCTAAAGTGCCCATAACCATCAATTTACTTAGCAGTCCAACTACTCCCATTCACTTGTCATGAAGTCCGACCAAACTTTCTAATCAATTTGCTCAACTATTTTGTCAATCTTGCTAAAAATTTACCCCACCTCTCTCTCTCTCTTTCACTCTCTCTCTCTCTCTCTCTTTCTCTCTCTCTCTCTCTCTCTCATTCGTTTTCGCGTACAATTTCCATCGTATCTTCGAAACATACCTATAACTCAGGAGTAGCGATGCGCGAACGGTGCTCAAACCATTGTGGATTCCTAGTGCTAAGGTGATATATACACACACCCTCGCACTCGTACAAATACAGACGTATACATACATATATATACAAGAGTGGGAGTGCATAACTTGTCGAGAAACGGAGCGAGAAAGGACGAGATAAATTTCGAAGCTGTGCGCGTGCACCAAGTTAGCTGTTAACCGTTAACACCACTGTATCGGTGGTTTCGCACAACCCGCAGCCATTCTGCTTTCTACCACTCGCTCTCACCCTCTCTCTCTCTCTTTAGCCCTCTCTTCACCTTCGGTCGAAGTTAAGAGAGAGCGAACTCTGGGCACGAGAGCGCGGCTGTTCGCGTAAACCGAGTGAACGGAGAAGAGAACGAGAGAGAGAGAGAGAGAGAGACAGACAGATAGAGAGGTAGGGTAAGAGTGAGAGAGCAAGAGCAAACTGCAAGTCCAATTCGAGGTAATTGACTTTGAGTGTGCGCTCGCACCGCTTTCTCTTTCTCTCATCCTTTCGGTGCGCCAACGGCAACCTTAAGTCGGTAATATACATATGGATTGCGCCGCGGAAGCCGATAAGAGCAAGTTATTCACCTCGCGGATTCCTGCATAAAGTTTCACTCGACGTTACCGCGGTTCTGTCTTACTCGTACACGTGCATTACTACGCGGTATAGGCAGCTACCAACGCCGCTCCTACGGCTTTCTATCTGTCTTACTTATTCATGCGCGTACGGGCGCGTGTATAAGTAGGCTGAGGAGAAGACAAAGGTAAGGAGGCACGCCTTCGCGAGAGAGAATCGCGCGTAAATTCACGGCTGATTCTCTCTCTTCCCCCCTCTCTCTTTCTCTCTCTTTCGTCAGCGCGTTTTCCGTATAATAAACCCCCGAGCTCTAACGAGCTTCCGTAACGAGTTGAACCAAAACACGCGTGTGCGCACGCCCCCGACGAGTGCACGACGATCAAGAGAAGTCCTAATTTTAACCACGACGAGGATAATTGAAGTAGGGCACGCGTTCTCGCGTTTAACGCTATTTATTTATTTAATTTTTCTTGCGGATTTTTCTATTTTTTTCTTTTCTTTTTTTCCTTTTTTTTTTTTTCATATATGTATACGCTCGCTTTAATCGAGCCAATTTTAATTAGGTTTGCAAAGAGGTTTTTTCTTAGCTTGTGATGAAATAACGCGCGAGTTTTGTAAATTTTATGAATTCGTTTGGAGATTCAACGATACGGTTTGTTTTTAGCTTTGAGAAAACAAGCTATTTTTCAATTTTGATTTATTTTTGTCTACCTATTCGTGTCGTCTTATTTTTTGTGAAATTTTTTTTTTTTTAAATTAGTGCGACGACGAGAATCTCCAATTAAGTTTCTACTGAATTAACCTCGTTGTCGAAAAATAACTCTGCCCGTTTAAAAAGCTTATAGATGAATGAAAAAAAAAAAAAAAAAAAAAGAAGAAAAAAACGAGAGATCGAGTTTCCTGCATTAAGCATCAAAGCGAACATGTGTTTAATACATGTGTGGTATAGAACACCGGTATAACGAGTACAACAACACAACGGAAAAACTTATGCTCTCGTGGAACTCTGCCAGTAGGGTGAAGATAATTATTCACTAGGAAATATCGCGCGAGGCAATACTGGAACGTGCGTGCGGGTATAATTAAACATCAATATTTACACGCGATTATTTTGCTTCGCTCTAAGCGCGGCCCATCGCGCTGCCAACGCTTATGTCGCTGTCTGCGCGTACGCGCGCTTACGTGTAACGTCCATCGTAACATGACAAAAATTTAACGCGCCGATAATTATCACCGAACGAAGGACGATCGTAAAGTCGCTCTCTCACTTTGACGCCGATGCTCGATTTGTTTTTATTGCCGAAATTAACCCGGCGTAAGATTAGCCAGCGGACTATGTCATATACCCGAGATGTTTATCATTTTAAACTTCAAATTATTGTAAAACGTAGTTGTATTTTCAATAAAAATGTGGTGGAATTTTTCAAACATAAACTTGGAATTTTATTTACTAATATTATTGAATATAGATCCTATTGTTAACATCAAAAGTTTTTAAAAATGCAAATTTCACAATTATCTTATACAAAAATTGTTATCGAAGTTTCGGGTATGTCACAGCCATCTAGCAGCTAATGTAATCATTTCTCACTTAGCTAATGACGTATTAAGAAAACGTATGTACGTCTGGTATATTTCTTTGTGACATGTGTATATCACATCACTGCTGTATAAGCACCCCTAGACAATAGCGGATAAATTTATAGAGCCTTCTATGTAACAAGTAAATTAAGTGTATAAGTCTAGTATAATATAAGTGTAGTATTTATAGTAGTTATTCAAGTACTTAAAAATTAATGCTCTATTTATTAAAAATAAAACATGCTAATAACGACGCAAAAACTTGATACATTATTACATGTAAGACACATTAATTAAAAAAAAATGCACAATTGTTATAGCTCTTTTTAAATACATCACTTATAAAATATTACATATTAACATTAATGAGTATAAAATGAAAAAATTAAAATATGTCAGTTTTTCGATCAAAGTTGCAGCTTCTCCATTTATGGTCACATATAAATTAAGTTTTTATGATACTTTATTGTTGCCTTTCTTAGAAACCGACAACTTTCACTAATATATTTTTATGCTACGTTTCGCGATTCTTGGATAATATTTATAAACTTTTCAAAGTAGTATGCGATTCAAAGAATTTAATATTTAAATATTAAGCATTCTAAGTACACAAGCTGTTTTCAAATTGCTTTTATTCGTAGTATAATTATTTAAAATTTACATTACAAAATTTTATTTCAAGCACTTAATTTATTTTATTTTAATAGTTAGATTAGAATTTTGTTAAAATATTATGCGAAAATTTCTTCTGCAGTCGCTTAAAAGATTTGAATAGTAAAAAATATTATAGCCGTAAAACAGTATTATACAACGGTTTTAATAATTATCAAATTTTTCATTATCTTCAGCTCTAGATTCATCGAAGCGATGAATACGAACTAATATTTTTTGTACATAAATTATATTAACAACTTTGATGTTTCACTTTTTATAATGTTTCTTTTTTCTTCTATTCCTTTCACAATGATTAACAACGACAATTTTCATTCCATCTTCACTACTTATGGCAATATAGATTTTTATCGAAATGACGTACATTTTATATACCATAACAGTTCACGTTCTAGAACTTAGCGGTCGGAAGGCACAAATTGCAGATACTATACTTTAGCATATGGCGCGTACTTTTTCTCTAAGAAAAAGCCAAGAAAAAGAAAATATAGAAAATGAACGAGAAAAATGAACATATATATATATAAGCATATATAAAAGCAAAAAAAAAAAAAAAAAAAAAAAAAAACGCGAACTATTTCCATTCTGGAGCTTTTGCGTAACGACTGCAATTTTCGCGAAAATGCTAAAAACTTGATACCATTGAAGAGGTATACGTTATCCCAACATTAGCGCGAGGTCGTACGCGCGCACACAGACGCCTGAGAGGAGCAGGCTACTAAGAAACAAGGTAGGAAGATATAAGCGAGACGAGGCACATTGTTGCAAAAAACGTCTTGTTTTCTTCGGATAGAGAGTATGAGTATACTAATACATACACACATGTAGTGTTTTAAAGCAAAGTGGATTCTTACCAAGGAATACTACCGCTTGCGCGTACACTTCGGTAAAGTCACGAGGAAGGTAGAGAGTGAGAAAGAGAGAGAGAGAGAGAGAGAGAGAGAGAGAGAGAAGCGCAGGTATAAAGTCAACGTACCGCCGTGGGTGGTGGTCTTCGTCGTCGTCTTCGTCGTCGTCGTGTGGCTTCGCGAGCTTCGAGTTCCCTCTTCCAGCTTTCTCTCTGCGCCCGTTCAATTAGTAAGTTCGTATGTACGCGGTCGGGAAGCGACCGCAAAAGCACGCGCCACTTTAAAAATTTTGCGGCATTTCTAATTTTCAAAATTTTGATTTTTTTCTATTTTGACTTTTTATTGGACGTTTGAGTCTTGCCGTTCGATTTGCTTTACGATGTTGACAATTTATTCAATGCGAAACTTGTTTTGAGAAAGTACCTTATATATATATACTGAAATCAAATTAAATAGCGAAATGATTTAAGGAATTTAATTAATTGACCGATAAATTTTTTTTTTTTTTTTTTTAAATGTATAATTTTTTTTTTTTTTTAATATCGAAAAATTGAATCTGATTCATTATTTTTTCAGGTTATGATGATTTTTCTTTTTATTTTTTTAATATCGAAAAATTAAATTTGATTCATTATTTTTTCACGTTTTTATGATTTTTTTTTCATGTTATACATCGCAAGTGATGTATTACAAAGTCAAGAAAAAGTTAATTAACTACGAAAGAAAAAAAAAAAACTTATAGACTTATTCAAGTATCGATTTTTCTCTCTATTTAAGCAAGACTAAACTTTGAAGAAACTTTAAATTAAATTTTTGCAGTCGAGAAGTTAATCAAATTTCTTTGTAAGTAATGCGTTCAAATAATGCGATCAAAGATTCAAAAAAGGAATAGAAAAAGAAAAACTACCGTTGCTTTATGTAAACAATTAATTTATAGTTTGATTCGATGTTTGATAGTATCTGGACTGCTGACGCGCAACAAATGACAATAATTCGTTTCGGTCTAAAGAATAAGCGAACCAATCGATAAACTATAGACAATGAAATAATTCGATGTGCTAAATTCTAAAAATGGAGTGCAAAAAAAAAAAAAATTCATTTGTTTGATTACGCCAGCAAAAGATTACGTTGACTTTGTCGTCTTCATAAATGCTTAGGGCGTCAAAACTTCGCTGTTAGTCGTTCTTTTTTCGTAAAGATGTATGTGGGTTAGCCAACATCGACGTTATATTACACAATGCTATTTAATTTTGTCCTTTAGAAATTGCTTACAAGCATTAAGTTTTAGGTAGATTAAAAAATTACTCTTTTATGTTACTTATATACTTTTTTTTTTAATTATATAAAAAATTTTTTCAAAGTAAACCCACCTTTTTAACCATTATTAAAAACTAATTCAATAATAACTCGGCACGCATATTTTTCATTAACGGGATACAATCTACATTAGTTGAATACACAAAGTCAAATTTTCGTTTTTCCTTCAAGCGAATAATTAAAGCTTTATTATTATTTTTCTTGACATTGAAATGCGTAACTTTTGGAAGGACAAAAAACGTATAAGAAAATCGATAAGTAGAGGTCAAGCTCCTATCTATATACATACGCGCATACAATTCTTCTAATTAAAACGAAAATTTTGTATTTCTCCGTACTTATCTCTGCGGTAACATGCGCGCGCGAATTTTAATGCACAACCCGTGAATTTTCCGCGTACGCGGATACGGTGTCTCGTTTTTTTCCGTAACTGCCGCAATTGCAAGGTAACAAGACGGTCAGAAGGACGAAATAAAAATGGCGGCGGTAAATAAAGAGACAAAGAGAAAGAAAGAGAGAGAGAGAGAGAGACAGAGTCGCTGTAGCTCGATAAAGTAAAAAGCTCGAATAGCGCGTTGTCGACGTCGTTCGTTGCAGGTATTACTCGACGGAGCTCGCGTATACCAGTCGGCGCGTGCGGTTGGCCATTATTCCAGAGCGGCTCTTTTACCCTCTTCGACGCTACTCGTACGTTCCAGTTCGGCACGAAAATGCCGAGAGTATAGCGGGGCTTCGGTAACACACGGCGGCGCTTCATTAGAGATTCAGAATCGGTGAGGTGCTCCATCGCGCGACACAGGCTCGCGCGCATACATACGCATGCATATACGCGCGCGTTCGTTCGCCGGGGCATAGCTCATTTTTGGCGCGGACTGCGTTATCAGCTGTAAAATCGAGCGGCCCTTGATAATTGACGCGTAAATCCCGGGCGCGAGGCGAGCAACGCTTGCCCCACGGCTAATGCAATTTGCACGAGGGTACGATGGCTGTCGTTATACGAGCTACAAGCGCTCGAGAGCGAGCCTCGCTTCGTTGTATCGAGGGCTTGCCTCTCGTTTTGCGATAGCCTCTGCACTACCACCCCCTGCTCGCCGACCCTTACGCCGGCTTTTTACCCGGCTTTTACGACCCTCTAAGTTCTCTGCTCGAGTTTTAGTTTTTGCGCGATTTACGACGGACTCATGTCGCGCCTTGAGTGCGGTCTTTGAAATTTTAATAGTTACGATAATGTGTGTATGCGCGCGCGCGTGTGTGTGTATGTGTGTGTGTGTGTGTACGCGAGGATAAAATTTGTCGATAAATGAAAATTTTTAATTATCTTTATCCGATTAATTTGTATTTTTTTACGATCTTGCGATTGTACAAAGATTGATTAAATTCGCTAAATGGCTAATAAATAACTTGAACTATTTTTAAAAAAGCAGTTGACATAAATATTTCAAAAAGTTGATTTGATCTTATAGAAGGATTAGCTAAGGAGATTTACTAAATGTAGTGATATCCAGTAACATTTATAATAAATAAATTATTATCTAAATTTAAAATTCTGTTTACTTTTTACTCTAAACTAACGACAACGAGCGATGTATTTTTAACGCGTCGACATCGTCGCAAATCTTACGTTTCGCAAATCTCATGTTTTCAATAAAATTATAATAAACTTGAATATTTTAAACAATCAGTCGCGATTTTTTAATTAAATAATGATATTTATATTGTAAATTGAAGTTATATCTGTGAGGTATGGCACACTTAATATTTCATCACAACGCATTTGTATGCAATATTTTATTCTGTTATGTTTTAAATTGCTTTTTCTACTTCTTTTTCTTATCCCTCTTCTACTTATTTTTTTACAAAAACCTTAGAAATATTTTGCCTTGAGTACGAGAAAAGTATTAACTCAAGCTCGAGGAACGCTACGAACGAGCGGAATTCGAGTAAAGTTTTGAAAATATCTCTAGGGCAAACGTAGCTTCTTCCCCTATCTTTCTCTTTTACGAAATTATACATATACAGATGTACAGCAATATTAAAGCGGTCGTTTTGCCATGTCAACTTTTTGTGCCAAGTGCCAAGGATCTCATTTCTCTCTCTCTCTCTCTCTCTCTCTCTCTTTCTCTCTCTCTCTCCATCTAACTCGAAACGAAAACCTTAGCCTTTTGCTGTGCAATTTATTCCGTCGCTTCTTAAATTTGCTTAAATTGAATTCGTGAACCTATGCGGCTTCCCTCGATGATGTAAAAACGTCTAGACCATCGTCTCACATCGTTATCTCACCCGAACCTTTTCCTTTCGCGCTCTCTCCTGTGAACGTGTACGTGTGAGTATACCTACGAACATATCTTTACGTCGACTTGGAATTCCAGCGCTAGTCTCTGAATCTTCCTTTAACGTAGCGGCGATTAATTAACATCGAAATTAGTTGGGAGGAAGTTTAGCTTAATTTATGCGATTTCGCTATCTCTTTTAATGACTGTCTGCAGTAAGTCATGCATCTCATTTCGAGAAAGCGATAAAAGTGGAAAAACATTACGATGTTTTGTAAAGGGAACTCGCAGTTTTTTTTTTGGCTTCAGAATAAACGTTGATTAAAAATCAAATATTTTTATATTACGATTAATTAAGCAAAATAACAATAAATTCAATAGATATATAAGAAAAAAAATACAAAATTGAAATCTATTTTTGAGAACAAATTTTTTTTCCTAACATTGTATAAAAAATTGCTTTGTCATGAGATTAAAATTTTTTGCGCACAATGTTAAAAATAAATGAATTATTGATTTTTCTTTTTCTCTCTTCTTTTTTTTGTTTCATTTCAAAACGATAATTTACATCTATTTTAAACCGAGGCAAAATTAACGCGTCCAACGGTAAACAAGCTTTATTACCAAAGTTAGTCTGGATTTTTTTCAGCCGGAAAGCAAGAAAAAAATGCACAATGTCTAATAACCTCCAGATTTACATACTCGCGGCAATTTAAAAATCAGAAAAAAGAATTTCATTTCTCACGGTGAATAAAAGCGAATAACTCCGAGCGAGCAAGGTTTGCATCTATCGTCCCTCTTTCAAGCTCGTTCCCGTATATTTCCCCTCCCTCTCTCTCTCTCTCTCTCTCTTTCTCTCTTCCATTGCTTTTTGCGAAGCGAGGACCAGTTGTAAAAACATTTTAGATAAAGCTGTTAGCGTATTACGTACCGAAGCTCTCTTGAAAGAGATTCTTATAAACGTCGGCTGACTTTTGATATTTTCTCTTTAGTTTGAAAATCCCAGCACCTCGTTGTCGCAATATTGCCCTCCACTTATAATAATATGGCTTCTCGTGATCGTCGTTTATTTATTTTACCCCCGTGCTCGTGAAAACTCATGCCACCCACACAATACGACGATGTGATTGGCGCGAGATCTGTGATTTGACTGCCCGTTACCGATACCTTTGCTAGCTTTCTATTTTCTCTCTTCTAATTTTCTTCCTTCTCAGTGAATAGTATATGTACATAAATACTTATCTTCGTCTCTCTCTTGTCCTCCGAGATTCTGTTCGTTCTCTACTCTTGCCGCACACGTAGTAGCGGTAGGAAAGTTCTCTTACCCGTCGACTAACTCTCTCTCTCTCTCTCTCTCTTTCTTTCTCTAACTCAGTTTTCTCTGCAGCAGAGTCCCCTAATTACGTGGATTTCACGACGAGCTTACACAAGAGCGAACTCGCCTTCTCCCTTTCGCTCTCTCTCTTTTTCTCTCTTTCTCTCTATCTTTTTCATTTAGTTGTACGTGCGCGTGTTTGTGTACGTGTGTACACGTACGCGCTTGAGTGAGCGACTCGGTACGTATGTATAGGGGATATCTCGCACGAAGAATGTAAGTACATGACTCGTAATCACGAATGTGGTTACGTCGCGACGAGAGAAATAGAGCAAGAGTGTGTAAGTTGAAACTCCGACCTCAATTACTTTCGATTTGGAGGCTGTGTCTTGTGCACATTAATGAAAACTATCGTTAAAAATTTTATGCCTTCCTTTATTATATTAATGACGACTTGCAGATATATTTATTGAATAAAATTGTTGTGATTCTTAAAGATATTTCATTGTATATTTTACAATTTAATATAAAACGTAAGTTAACAATCCTAATAATTTGTTAAAGAGAACATACTTGTATTTGACACCTAAGCGTATAAATATGAAACAATGTAGAAATGTTAAGAAAATATTTAAAAAATATTCAAATTATTCAAGCAACGAAAGATTCTTTACGTGGTATTTTTTCATTAGCCGTGTAATTAGCAAGACTTTTTCAATCTCGAGCCGACAAGAGAGCAAAGGAAAGAGGAAGAGGGGTCAAACGAAACGAGAAAGAGAAAGACAGAGAAAGCACGCCAAGCGCATACGTGAGAAAATAAATCTAATGACATTTTCTATAAAAGAAGTTCCCTTCATATCTGGTGCATTCGGCAAATGTGCGAAACCGAGAAAAAAGAGAAACAGAGAGGGAGGAGAGGGGGGAAAATGGAAAAAAAAGCTCAAGATAACGAAGCGGAACGGGAAAGTGAAAGAGAAAGACGAAGCGAAAACAAAATTTAATTTTCCGGCTCAAAATTAAAATGTACAATTTTTACGCTAAAACCTCTGGGCTCTTTCGAGGGCATGCACGCATATACATACACATACAAGGGTCATTCGTTCGTTGCGCGCTCATATTCCTGACGCACAAACAGAGCGGATGAGAGAGAGGGAGAGATGGAGCGGATGCAAAAGAGAGGGAGAGAGAGAGAGTGTGTGTGTAAGAGAGAAGGATAGAATAGGCAACTACGGATAGTCGAGCATACAAACTCTACTCCAAGGTAAGGAGGGTAGAGAAGGGGGACAGGAGGAGAAATGACGAATGAGGTCCGTATGAAAATCCCTCTTTCATTTGAGATTCGTAGACTTCTCTCATGGACGATGCAAAACTCATTTTCGAGGTAATTAAGAATTTAGCCGAGGCAACTTGTCCCTCGCAGCTCGGGTGTATTTATGCACTTATACATGTAAGCAGAGCCGAGCTCGTCCTCCTTCTCGGTAGTGTCGTCCTTTGGAGTTTGTTTTGCGCGCGTGCGAGGGATGCGCTATCCCAGCCCCTTACTCCCTCACCACTACCCTCGTGTGAGTCTTTTGCTCGGTGGTCAACTGCGAGAACGAGATGGAGAACTCGGGCGACGCGCACCGCATATAGATAGGCGGAGCCAGAAAAACAGAATCTCGAATGAGATCCCGGTAAAAATGCTTCTTCCTTCCTTTCAGCTTACCCTTTCCATCTTCTCTCTCTCTCTCTCTCCCTTACTTTACCGCACAGCATGCAAAACTTATTTCCTTGCTAATTAAGGATTTAGACCGCCATCTTGTCTCTCTCTCTCTCTCTCTCTCTCTTTCTCTTTTACCGCATGTGTATATTATACATGTACGAGGACACGCGCGTATCGCACTTCGCGCTCTATACATTACTCACGCGGTGGTTGAATATCTTATCCAAATGGAAGGACGTTTACGCCAAGGGAAAGCGGATTTCCTTGGTTATGTTGTTCTAACTTTTTTCGCGCATATATGTGAAAATGATAAATATTTATTAATTCCAAGGTGTCTTATGTAAGAGATGCAATAGAAAAATTTTCAAATAATAAGCACACTCTACATATAAATTATCGAATGCAGTGTTTGTTTTATGTATAGTTGCCCATTACAAATATCGTAATATTCAAATTTTTCTATACTCGTCGATCGTATTCGCGCGTCTTTGGCGCGAACAGGGCGGTTAAACTTTTGACGCGAGTCGTCCCTTTCAGCGAAATTACCATAGACGCGCTATTACCGTTAGTCCAATGGAATCTCTAGAAACGATGCAGCTCGTAGCTCGCGCCGTGGACAAATCGATGCATACTCGGCCACCGCGAACCAATCGGCGAAATCTCGATGACGAACGGGTAGATGAAGAGAAATCGTCGCCGAATTGGCACTCTAGCGGCGAGGTACACCTGTAATCCATTGCCGTCATCGTCGTTGGGGTTTCATAGTTGCCCATTGTTCCGATGATATCGCGAGTGAAACTCCCCTTCTCTCTCTCCCTCTCTCTTTTTCTCTCTCTCTAGTTCGCTTGCACTCAGCAGCCTCGCCTCTTTTCGCTTGACCATTCAACGAGTGCGTCACTGTTCGCTCTGTGTTGTGGCTCTTTGTTCCGCTCGCTTCAAAGAGAGAATCAAAGCCTCGATCTTGCAAATTTAATGGATTCCAACGTCCGAGCGGGAAAGAGTGTAAGAGAGACAGATACAGAGAGAGAGAGAGAGAGAGAGAGACGGACGGACAAATTGATCCAGTGTCTGTGTCCGTAAATACAGCCAATGGCATTCGGTAGCCGAGAACGAAAATTTCGACTGTTGAGTCGCTTACCCGGCGTTGCTGCTGTTGCTGCTGCTACGCTCGTTTAGGGTGAATCAGTGACCGGTTGCTTCCATCTTCTCTCTCTCTTTCTCTCTTTCTCTCTCTCTCTCTCTCTCTATCTCTTTCTCTTTTTCTCTTTCTCTTTCCCTGTTTTTTCTTTTTTTTCCTGTTTTTTTTTTGTTTTTTATTTTGCTCGTTTCACTTCGTTCAAAGGCCGTACAAGAGTAACGGTGATTTGGGCTTGCCGATACATTCAATTTTGTCGCTAAAGCGGAACACAATGTTAAATTAAATGTAGCTATGTTTACGGGAAATTTCGCGTAAATATTTTAAGTGAAATTGCTTTTTTTTTTTTTTTAGTGAACTCTTGATCGTTGATGGTGTATTAAATTTTTAATTTATTAGAATATCCTACGTGAACAAATTCAATTTTGTTTTTTCGCGTGTTTTTTTAATGGCAGTGAATAAAAATATATCAAATTTATTTTTCTCCGTCGTTTTTTATTATTTTATACATTTACTAATTATTTTGTACATTATTTTTTGAATAAAAATGTTCTACATACGCGATCCGATATTTACCATATAATTATAAATATTATATTATTTTAACGTTTGGATTTTTCACAGAATGAATGATTTTTATTATTCCAAATAATTTATTGATTTTTTTTAATTATAATCGAATATTTACTAAAATAGCGAAAAAGTATATCTTTTAAAAGTTTATACACAAAATATATAAATGAAGTAAAAATAAAATATTGCCTAATATTATAAATGACAATAACAATTTTGAAAATATAAATATTAATATTAATTCAATTCAAGTAAAAAATTTTACATTGAATGTAAAAAGTAATTGTTTGATTTTTTACTTTTCAATAGGAATTTCATACTCAATAGGAATATTGTAGTACAATGTCTATCGGCCATAGCTGCTCTCTTTGTCTCTGACTTACACATATAAAACATCTTGTAAAAATATTTAACTTCAATTTCTATCGTTATAATGAGAAATTAAAAAAGATAAGAATAGTTTGAAGACTTCTACATGAAAGTCCTTAATGATCAAATGGATTTTTCATGACTTGACTGGTGCATACGTATTAAAGAAAGTATTCATTAACGAGCATGCCCATGGAATTCAGCCTTGAAATTAAAATTAATTATTAGACAAGATACATGGTAAGCGCTTACATAAAAAGGATATTAAGTCTAAATCGAGCGTAAAAGCCAAGACGATACAAAACGATTTGCCTCTCAAAACAAAGCCCAATAATCCACGAACTTATGCTTCCACGACACAGGGCAACGTTCACCAGAAATCTCGAAACCACAAAGTCGATCGGTTATTCGCGAAATTCGATTATCGGACTTTCTTACGGCCTTTGACGACCTTCTGCCGGTTTGCGCGCGCGCGCGCGTTTCGGACGGAATTAAAATGCCTTTGAGCGGTAACAAGTACCGCGTTGTTCTCGTCGTCGTTGTCGTAGTCGTCGTCACCGCACTACGTGTACAGACTTTAGCGGTCACATTGGTAAATATGAAGTTTCCGTCCAATAAGTAGAATTGGACTATACTGGAAGCGCTGCTAAACCGACAAAGTCATACCAGATTTTCCCTCTCTCGTCATACATCTATGCATCTCTGTTTCTCTTTCTCTCTCTTTCTCTTTCTCTTTCTCTTTTGCTCTCCGTCTATCTAGCGTAACAACGGTTTTGTACAATCCCTATGCAAGACTGCGATATTGGCTCGCTTATAGAGGCGAGTCCCAAACTGCTCTCGTTATTTAGATTGCGAAAGAGCGTGGCTTGTGTGTGCTTCTCAACTCCATTCTGCAATGCGCATTCACAATTTAAGAGAAAGAAAGAGAGAGAGAGAGAGAGATAGAGAGAGAGAGAGAGAGAAAGAGAGACCTGTGCTCAGGAAAATTTCGAGGATTGTTAGAGAAATTGTTCGCTTTTGTAGATTTTAAGATTTTCGTAATACTTCGGATGGAAAATAAAACGCAGTCTTTGCTTTTTCTTTTTTCAGTTTTTTTTTTTTTTCAACAAATAAAAAAGCTTTATTGAATTAATATTCAAAAGTACAAGTATTTCTTTAAAAGTATAATTTTTTAAATAAATAATTCCTTGGAAAATGGGTAATCAAACAATGGAGTTGAATTTCATATTTAATTGATTGCAATTTTTTTATCGTTAATAGTTCATGGCTTTGTTGGAAAAATTTATAAGGGTGGAGTGAAAATTTATTTAAAACATCACTGATAAAATATCTACATAATTTAATTACTATTGAAAATTTTTTTACTATACGATAGTATAATTGCATTGTATCAATACTCAATTTTACGTTTAAATGCGTTCTGCGATGTAAATTCTATTATATGCAACTAAAGAGAATCAATATTCAGTAATTGATTTTAACGTAAAATTTCTATTGCAAAGAAAATTAAGGAATGATGAAACCATTAAAATTGTTTAAAAATCCAGTTAATCGTATAAAAATCAAACGATTAAAATTTCGAAAAAACAAATCGACTTTCGCGTTTGATAACGACCGGGAAAACAAACAGCTTTTATTATTTTCCTTTACTTAATCAATCAAAACAATCAAGGTAGACGTCGAAAAAAACAACGAAGTTGAAAAATTGCACAACACGCATTTTACCATATTCTTTTTTACCGTGTCGTACGCAAGACCAGACGCGCATCCGGCACAAATTATACCAAGGTAACGGCGTTTAACGAGCGCCCGCGCGCACACACACACACACACACACGTGCAAAGTCGTCAACTCGGTATTTATCTTGGCTCCGATGGAATATCGATAACCGCTACAAGGAACATTAGAGCGATCGTTGTGCACTTCGCGAACCGTAGCCTCGGGTCTCTCTCTCTCTCTCTCTCTCATTCTATCTTTTCCTCTTTCTCGGTAACGAAATTCCAGTTAGAGCACGATCTAACTCGTGCGCTTCACCGCTAACTTCATCGTCGCGGTAGCCATGCCCCTCTGGCGACTTCTCCGTTCTCGTCGTCGGCGGGAATTCGAAGAACGGGTCTCTCTTCGACGATGTCCGACTATCTATCTATCTAACTCTCTTTCTTCTCTTCTCTATTTCTTTCTCGCTTTGAGAATAAGAGACCGAGAACAATCGGATTGCGGCTGCAAACTGTCAGCGGAAAAGAAACGAGTAGGGGATGAGAGAGAAAGAGAGAGAGAGAGAGAGAGAGAGAGAGAGAGAAAGAGAGAAAGAGAGAGAGTTCAAGAACCAATGAGATTCTGAAATTGCGTCGGGCGCACTCTGACTCACTTTTCGAACTTGATTATGAGGAAAATTAATGACGCTTATCGTCTTGAGAAAGTTGGAGACGTGATTCTTAACTGTTACCGTAAGTTCTATCTAACGATATTAGTGAAACCTATTTACAACGGTTTTTGTTATTTTATTGTACAGAAAATTTTTCGATAATTTTTCTTTTTTATTTCGGTAATTCTCTATTAAAAAAAAAAATGCCGTTTCAATCGAATTTAAAATTCTATTTGTTATCGCATAATTGAAATCAAAGACTTTCTCTATCAAACACTCTGAATGGATTTGAATAAACAATTATCGTCTTATTTTCCTTTTTTCATTTAAATATTCAAAGGAATACCCCACTTTGATCCGGTGCATTTGAAATAATAAAAGAGGCATAGAGTGCAAGGAAAATATAATAAAATATTAAGGCGACGACGAATATCCGAGAAAAGTACGAGCAGTAGAAATATATAAATGCTGCATTTTGTGTGTGAAATGGCAAAGGTGTAGTATTATGAGTATGCGGAAAAAGAGAAAAGGAGAAAAAGTTAAGGAGTGCAGCGACGGCGAGATATTTTTGCAATGTCGAATTGGTAAAAGCATTACGCGACTTAGATGCGGGATCATCATAAAGGCTTCCCGTCTACCTTTCATATTCGAGCTTGTTCAGTAGCACTTTCTTGTTCATGCAAATTGAAAGAGCTCGAAGCTGCTCAAAGAAAAAAAATTGAATGATGCATTTCATTAACGGAGAAATTGTAAATTAAACTGATGCGATTTATTCGTTTTATATATATATATATATATATATATATATATATATATATATATATATATATATATATATATATATTTATTTATACGCATATCAAGGGCCATTTTAATTCATAATCATAAAGTGCACACTTTTGAAAAAATTGTTTACTTTTTACTTTTTTTACGTATAACTATACTTTGTATATTCTTTGATATTATATTCTAATCGATTTTATCATCGTCTGACGAGACGCGAACATATTCTACTTATCACCCACGTGTATGTACATCTGTCACTGCGACATTCGCCTTATTCTTTACGAGCACTTTCTATAATTAATCTATCAATAGTCGAAAAGTTGGAGTAACAAATAAACCAGTTAATAGTGATCCATTGGAATTTCCAAAATGATAGCGTTGACGAATCTTCTTTGAAAGTCAAATTTATGCGGTTTCCCCAAGTGTGCGCTCGTGCGCGTCTCTCTCTTTCTCTCTTTTTCTCTCTCGGGTAAACATTCCAACGAATAGCGTTAACGCGCGCACGCTGCGCAAACAACCGACCGAATTATTTGATCTTCGGCGTGCAAAAAAAAAAAACAAAAATTTGTCATTTTATTTTGCGCATTAAATATATATATATATATATATATATATATATATATATATATATATATATATATATATACGAGACGTATATATGTATATTCATAAATTGTTTTGTCTACTTTAGATATTGATGAGGGGGGCGGTGAATATCTTTTCGATCATTATTTATTCTATCGGTTTGTTTATTTTTTCCTCTGTTTCTTGTGCAAAATATTGCTTTCTTATTTGACCGATGCTCGCGCTCAGGCAATCAAAATTCTCATTTTATAGTATATAAATTCATATTATTTATTTAGTGTGTGAAAAACCAGCTTTGATTATTTAAGAGAATAATAAATGAAAAAGAAAAAAATAAAAAAGTGAATACGCGAAAAAGCTTTCAAACATACATTTTTTTTAAAAATATTATTTCCTGCTAGAATCTTATTATTTTTGTTGTTTAATACTATATAACTCCGCATTTCATACTGTTATGTACATTTACTTATTTGAGACGTTTTATTGCTACTTACCACGTTGGACTTATTTTTCTCATTTTTATAAGCACGCGTAAATGTACGATATTCAATGCGTAAAGAAGGTAAAAGTCCTTTTTACAACCTTTTATTGTTGAGTATGGTAAGTATGATAAAAGACGGGATCAGTCAATACAATGACATTGAAATTTATCGCATTGTAAACGTAAAAGGATTTTTTAGCGGCTTGCCCCCTATCCTTTTGCATTTACGAGTCCGCTTTGCCATAGAAAGTTGAATTTTTTTTAAGAAGCTTACCGTTAGCACGAAAAATAGGAAATTTATTGATATCAATGACAAAAAAACCTAATATGTTGATTCATCCAGTCTTTTTTCAAACTGTTAAATTCACGATGCCATTCAATTTTATAAAATAATATTTATAAATAGCTTTACATCTGACCTTCAAGACTTTATCGCTCGCACTGTATTTAAAGAGTTTGTCGTAGCTTACATACGTGCACTATCGAATGTTATTTGAACTGAATTCTTAACTCACCTGCAACAGACAAGAAAGAGACAATTAGATATTTATTTGAATAAAAAAATGTAATAAAAATTATATATCAGTGTTATCGTTAAAAAAAAAAATATTTCTTTTTGTATTTATAATGCCATTGATTATTGTCCAACTTTGAAATTTATTAATCGATAAAATGAAAAAAATCTTCTAGTATATTAAAATTAAATACAAAAATATAATAATATAAAAAAAAAATTATGAATGCAATTTTCAAACATGGCTTTCTAAATCAAACGAAATATAAAGAAAAAAGAAGAAAGCGATACAACAAAAGCAGGTGGTATATTTTTTTGCTACATTTTCTCAGTCTTAGAATAATCGGGAATTAAAAAAAAAAAAAAAAAAGGAAACAGAAAGAATTCGATACACGCAATGAAATTGTAATCGAACACGCGCAACGGATTTATCTCCGGTTCCATCTGTGTACGCAAGTGCGCGAAAGCATTCCGAGATTATTCTCGGTCATATAGACGCGGGCTGCGAGGATATGGGGATACGACCTCACGTGGTTCTTGTTCTCAAACTGCGACGATTTCGATTCCGATCGAAGTACGACGTTCATATTCGCGCTCGATTTCTCCCTCACGCATTCAATATATACGCCGAAACATAGCCGTCAAACATTTACTACTTTCCCCGGTGTATCGCAGTTCTCCCTGTGTTACAGCGATACGAATTTCGTAGTCCTCGTCGTCACCGTCGCCGTCGATGTCGTTTCTCTCTCTCTCTCTCTTTTTCTAGGAATAGGAGATTCGACGACCTCGTAAAATCTTACGATAAATTGGATTGCCGCAGCCGGCAGCAGAGCGACTCACACTCGTACCGAATTCCAGCTTCTTGCCATCACTGGTTTCCTCTTTTCGGTTTTCTTTTATCCTCTTCTCTCTGTCTTCTTTTGCCTCGTCGGGTTATTACTATTAGAGCTAAATGTATTAAATGAGGAAGTATATAGCTGGACATTTCAAATGTTTCGGTCAAATGTCTCCAAGATCTGTTGTTTTCGTCGCAAAAATACTTCGTAATCCGTTTTCTCGTCGACGTTTATGAAAAAAAATAAACCGAAATATAATTTTTCCTTTATTCTTTATTTATGCTCGAGCCTACAACACGAAATTTTTGTATTTTTTTCCCATTTATTCGTTTGCTGGTTGTGCTTTTTCACGTCTTTAATAATTTAAAATAAAAAAAAAAAAATAAAACGCGACTATTCGTTAGCATAATATTAAAGAATTAAAATTATTATTATTTTAATTTAATTTTGCAGGAGAATGAGACGTCGCATAAAAAAGTGACATTAGATATGCATTTTAGGTAAAAAGTATCTTTGCGGCTAGCTTAAACCTGTATGTTTAACGATAAAATCTTAATTAGAGAATAGGTAGGGAACGTCCGGTTAAATTTATTTTCTTTGTTGTTTATCTTGACGAAATTCAATAAAAAAAAAAAAAAAAAAAAAAAAAACCTATACAGAAAACTATGCTATTCTAAATTAAATTAATTTGTCCAACGAATGAAATTATTTTGCCCAAGCAAGCATGAATAATAAATTTTTTCAAATATTTTCCATCTTTTTAATTAAACCAACGTTCCATGTTTCATGTGTACAGTTTGTAAATTTTTATTTTTTATTTTCACACACGTACTTATTTCTATGAATAGTAATGTAACGTAATATTGTAGCAACATATTTTGTAATCTATATTTTTATGAAAATAAAATAAAGAAACATATTTTAATCAAATAACCGAGCGCAAGTTCACTTTCCTTTCACCAGTTGATCGATATCTATTTTTATCAAAATGTTTATAAATATACCTTAGAATGAGGTGCTATTTTGAAATATTAATCGTCACTTTCGCAAAATGATGATTTAGATATTTATAAAGCTACTTTATAAAATAATAAATTGATCGAGTACAAGCGAGCTTTGATAAACAATTTAATTTTCTTATTTTCTTTCGCGAAGGTATGAATTTAATTTGAAAAGATTAAGCGGATTATGAAAATTACATTTGTACACATTTCCTCCGATTCATGCAGCTGACTTGTCCAGGATTTATTTCTGAGCTCCGGACGAGCGCAAAATGTGTGTAATTATTTCTGAAACGTTAACCGTAACGCATGAGAAGTTTCCGCCACAATCGCTCATTACTTATACATGGTTTCATTCCATTTTTTATTCGGTTGTCTTGTTTTCCGCTTCTATTTTTTTTTTTCCTTTCGTGTCATCTACTTTTATTATAATTATTGTAATTTTTCTTTTATTCCGAGATGAACGAATTTCCGAGGAGGCAACGCAAAAAGGACCGAAATTCTCGATGAATTATTAACTTTTCAAATATCTCCTGCTCGATTTTTTTTTTCTTTTTTTTTTTTTTTATCGGAGGTACGTATGTCTAAGAGGCCCAATAGAAATTCTATTAATGAGATTTGAGAGAACTATAGATTAAATTAGACAAAAGACGAATCACCGTTCTCTGTTTGTGCGGCATTGCTTGAATACGCAAACAATACCGAGGCAGAATTGAGCAGTAATATTTATTCAGTGTCAATACACGTACAAGCGCAGACTAAACGTGCAAGCTTCTCTCGGTGACCCCTTAATTAAAATACAATATCGGCCACAATAACAATAATACGGTGCGAACGTTAGAGAGCTTTCTCTTAATTGAAGGCAACTACCCAAAAGATATATATCTATATTCGCACTCGTTTCAATTCTCTTCTATAATTTCACTTTCTTTAATTCATAGCTCGAGGCTTGTTATTAAGGAGAATAATTTTAATCATAGAAACGTGCGATAGCTTATTTTTTCCGTCATCGATATGTTTTTCAAATCGAGTTGAAAAAAATAAGGAAAATATTTTCTCTTATTGTACACAATTCTCATCTACGGATAAAATTCCGACGAAAGCCGAGTCGAATCAACCATCAAGCGCATTTAACGATACAAAAACGACAGATCGCTTTCCCTCGGTTTTATATTTAACCTCTCATGGTTTCTCTCTCCCCTCTCTCTCTCTCTCTCTCTCTCTCTCTCTCTTTCTTTCTTGAACAGAGTTAATCGAAACTCGGCCCCTTGCGAGACTCGTATCAACGTATACGACGGCCTGTCTAAACAAACGAGCGATGAAAGGCGTGAAAGAAAAAGGGGATTGCCGGGAAGAGAAACATAGAGAAGAAGGGAAGAAACGTGGGTTGGAAGTGTCGCGAGCTTCCGAATAAAGCCGCGCGTGCGAGCTCTCTTTTATTTTCCCTTTTCTCTCATTTTTTTTCTCCTCTTTATTTTTGTCTCCTCTTTTTCCTCTTTTCCTAGCACGCTTATACCCAATCCCCCTTCGCCAATATCATCGGCATTTCGACGCTTTCCGTGTTACCGATGTATCAGATAAGAGAGGGGAAGAAAGCTCAATAAATTTACGGCGTCCTCGTGTGCTCTTGATTTTCGCACGCGTGTGTGTGTTTGTGTGCGCGTGGGCAGATTACCTGGACGCCGAGTACCAAGGGGTGACGATGAGCACGGCACGGCACGGCACGTTGAGCTTTTTTTTCGCTTAAGTGCTTTTTCATTACGGATCCGTAACAAACGCGCGGTCATTGTGTTTTATTTTAATCAAAGACACCGAGGCCAGCCTAAAGACGGAAAAAGACGCTTGATTATACTTTTCTTGTAAAATAGGAAAAACGAAGACAAGGAAAGAGAAAGAGAGAGAGAGAGAGAGAGAGAGAGAGAGGGAATAAGGAGAAAACAATATCATGTTCGTCCTGTATTTGAAACCCTTTGTAAGCGCGGTAAAATTTTCGTTTTGATCTTACATATTTTTTTGTAATGAACTTCATTTATTATTCAACGAATTCTAAAAGTGATTGTCAGAAAAGTAATATTTTATCGTTAAAAAAAATAAAATATAAAAAAAAAAAAAAACGGACCGAAACATTGGTTTAATTTAGTACAGTAAGTCACGCGACAAAGTTCCCATAACGACGGAATAATCTTAGAAAGGTTCGACGACGAGTTAAATTAAGCGCGCATAATGAGACATCCGACCGCTCGAATTGGAATATAAAAACTACGCTGTAAATCTGTTTAAGCGACGCTCGTGGATTAAACACACGCCTAGTGTGTATCTTTTGCCATTGGATCATTTCGTTCGGAGCGCACACGTTCACGCGTGTGCGCGTATCCGAGCGAATGAATTCGAGGAATTATATTTTCTCCGCGCGCAGCTTCGAGTTATCGATGCATATTCATACGCTTTAACGCAAGAGTCGCGCTGGCTCGTGCTTTGCAACGTACAACACGGTACCAGGGAAGAAGCGAGAAGGTGCATGGGAAAGGAAGAGAAAGTCAATAGGCGAAGCCAAAGAAACGACATGATGAAGAGAAAGATGGAGCCTGCGCGGGAATGCATACGTAAGCGCGCACATCCCTTAAAGCAGACTGTTAATTCCGGATAGAGAGGAAGGGAGAAGAAGCGTTGGGCGATAAAGGAGTGGTGGGAGGGGGGTGGGTGGAGAAGGTTAGCAGTAGTAGGGAAGGATGGGGTTGTAGTCTCGCACGATTCGCCTAGGCTTTCTAGCTGTAAGTTCTATATAACCTAACATTCGGAAAGCGCCCTGGGCGTAAGTAGAAAGTTACGAATCGTGTTTGTCGTACGTAAATTAGCGACTGAGTTTCGACGCGTTATTCTCCTCGGTGCTATGTACGAGCCATACTCGACGTTCCACTAAATTGTAAGAGTACATACATATGCACGCGTACGATCGTATGTAGATTTGGGAAGAAAAAGATTTTAATCAGGGCCCATTCCTTGTAAAATTAACGATTCGCCTTGAAAATTATTGATTTTATTGTGTTGATATCGAAAGTTGAAACGAACTCATCATCGATCACCAGGTTTGTACTTGCTGGCGAAATAGTTTAATTGTAAACAATTCATAAAAAAAAAAAATTGTTATCTCGACGATTAATCTTAATTGTTGGTTTAACGGTTATATCAACAGCAAGGCAATAAAGGTATAATACAAGTTGAAATAAAGCTTTTAAAGGGTAAAAGGTAGATATATCAACGTACAGTCAAGAGAATCCGCAAGTACAAGTTGTTTCCCTTTACTTAATCCAGACAAATGATTCAGGAGTCCAGTGTAGTTTGCTGAAAAGGAAAGCGACGGAAAAGGAAAAAGCCAGAGAAGATCGATTCGCTCGCGGATAAAATCTCATTGTCTTCGGAGCTATTACACGCTTTACAACTTCAACTTAAACAAGATATGAATGTTTAAAACTACAATTTACACGGATTCTTGAAATTTCAGATAAATTACTCCGCGATATATCTTATCGTTGTTAAATTAAATTTATCTATTCTAACGATAAATTAAAAAAGTTTCTTTGGATTTACAAGTAATATATCAAAATGATAATTTAATACGTGTTTCGTTGTATAAGACATTATACATTTCATATTGAATAAAAGTATTGAAATTTTGAAACATCAAATTATTTCCAGTACATCAATGAATGAATAACTGCTTCATTCGTCGCTTTTGACTTTGTAATAAAGTCCTTTTTGAGGAAACGTTTTCAATATGCGCAATATCAAGATTAGAAATATATGTTTTGATTAATTCATTGTGCTACTGTATCTACAAACATCGAAGGACCAAAGTAAATTGATTTTATCAGTACTCAAGCCTAAAAACTGGTGATCTAATTGACATCGGTCTTAAATGAATTCGACCGAGGATTAAAGTCTTTATACGAGAAGCTCATTGCACAACTGTCGATAAGTTTATAATGCGCAAGAGAAGGACTGGATTCTCAAACTGTCATCTCAATTTATCAAATAACGAAAAATTTAATATTAATGTTAATAATTAAAGAGGTGAAATAAACGTGCTTTAAGCAGAAGTATTAATTGATATTAATTATAATATCTATCATTCTTGTTTATTGACCGATTATTACTGTGACATAATCCCGTTAAATTAAATAACTTATTTCAGTCTCAAGTTTTTTGTGAAGTCTTCTTTCAGATGTATAAAGTTAATAAAACATATTAATTTATAAAATAATTAGTAAAAATTTCTTTTTTTTATATCAAAAATTATGAAAAATTAATTTTCAATTCAATCGTCAATGTTGATTAAACGTTACAGTATTTTTATGAGTAAAATAAAGCAAGCTTTAATTTAAGATGAAAATAGCAAGCAGATTTTTCAAAGGAGCAGTTATCAATTATATATTATGTATTTACGTAATCGCTTTCTCAGTTGTAACGTGTATTTTTCCGTGGCGCAATCTAGGACTTTACTGTCCGATATTACAGATACATAAATACACGTGTGCACATACGCAGATACGAGCTTATATGGGAATAGATAGAATGGAAGCCAGACAGGATGGATGTCGGCTTTAGCTAAGCGGAATGGGACTAGGATCTGAGAGAGCTATATAGAGAGCTACACTAGGAGACGCCGTCTCTCCGCTACACTGTAATCAATCCAACGACCGACTGATCCAGCTTTAATTTATCGATGGACGGCAATTATGACGGATACCCGAGGGTTTGCCGCGGCATCGGCTCGAGGTTAATTTTCTAAGCGACGTAGGCTCGAGAGCTACCGTCAAGTTCCGAGACAGAGAGAGAAAGAGAGAGTAAGAGAGAGAGAGAGAAAGAGAGAGAGAGAGAGAAAGAGAGCGAACGTCGATGCAACGACGTTGAATTCAAAAGCCCTGCGTGATTTACGGGCAGTCACGCGCGGGTGCAGAGCGACACTTTTGCACGCATTGCGATGGTGTCAAAGCGTGACGCCTCGAAAACGTCTCTTTCTCTCTCTCTCTCTCTCTCTCTCTATCTCTCTCTGATATCTTTCTCCTTCACCTGCGCGCTCGTCGTTTAACACGCGGGGCGACAGCGACGGCGACGATTCGATCGAGAGGAAATTAATGCGCGCGGCTGCTCGATGTTGTCCGCGCGAGCTTACCGTGGCTAATATGCCGAATTCATTAGTTAAGCCGGCGCTTTACCGCGATCCTGCGCAATTCCCAGCCAGAGCCACGGCTGTGCGCACTTCTGCGATTAGGCGAGCATTATCGCACTTGGTGAAATTTTCATCCGACGCTCTGCTGCTTTAGCTTAATTGTTTGGCGCTTGAGCTTCTTGCGGATGGAATTTAATCGGGAACTATTGCCCAACGAACGCAACGAATGCGTTGCCAAGTTGATTGTCTAATTCGTTTATCGGAGAATTGCGTCGATCGAAGGATATATTTCAATGGAGCCAATTACAAAAATAAAAGACGAACGGTTTAAATTGGATGTAAAATATATTATTCTCGAGTGCGCTTTAACAATTGAAAACGAATAACAAATACGCGTGGGTAAAGATGCACGTCGTAAAAAAGCTGACATAGTCGACCTATATCTTTAGAAGAAGCGTTCATCATCTCTTATTTCAAAATTGATATTTTCACACGAGGATAACGTACGTATGCGCATATACGTATGCACGATGAAAATCGATATGCCACCGAGTGAGGAAAAATGCAATAAAAAAAATTCGTTCGCATAACACAATGTGTGCTCCTCCCCTACATATATCTACATATATCTAAATATACGCACATACGTACGTATTGTACGTCGAATAAAGAAGGTATATTCCGGGCGCGTTTTCTCGCGCATTTTCAAAAGTGAAAATCCATACAAGTCGAGAGAGGCGCGCGACCGTTATAAATAACTCCGGATCGTGCGATATCTCGCGCGGGAGACGATTTCGTGCCTTCGTACACACATATTTCTTTTATATTTAGAAACTGGAGATCTTTCGGATAAATCGTCCAAGGTATTTGAACACCTCGATTTTGTTTGATGGATATCCTTTCGCTTCCTCTAGCTTTCAAAACGTGGAAATACAAAACTATCGGCTCTTTTTCTTCGTAAGACTCGTGCGTTGTCTCGGTTTGATTATGAAGCGTCGCTTCTTCGTATCTTATTCGCTCGCGCGCGCGCGCGCACGCGCAAAACGATCTTTATTCAAAAGAAATAAAAAAATCAAGAAAAGTAACGACCTTCGCGACTCTTATACGTGCCCGTGTACGTAAATAGCGCACCCTACCCCGTATTCTTTCCATCTTCCTTTCTTTCTTTGCATCCGTTCCCCTCTCTCCTCGCCGCAGCTCTTATTCTTCTTCGATGCGCGAAGCGAGCGATTGCCGATGTATGTATGCGAATTGGAAATGGGTGTACGTGTATGCATTATAAAGATTGACGCCTCGATATTCGCGCGGTTTTTAATATCTATGATAAATCGTTCCGCGTGAAAAGAGGGGAAGCGCCTATATTCTCCCGTGGGTCTAGATCGAGTTTTGATATGCCGAGGAACGGCTCGGCTCGACTGAATTTTTCAGACTACTCCCCCACAGCTGTCGCTACTCCTACGTACGCAACTTGAGATGGACGATGATAATACCCGGGGATGTTCTTGATTACTTTCTTTTTTTTTTTTTTTTTTTTTATTCCTTTATTTTCTCCCAGAATTTTTTAATTTGAAACAATTTTTCTCTCTCTAATGGCAATTGCTTTTAAATTTATATCGCTTGTTTTTCCATTTTGTACAATGTTTGCTGAGTTTATTTTTATATTCAATCGCGTATCTGTTTTGGTAATAATTATCTAATAATTTGAGTTTATTATGTTGATTAAATGTAATAAGCATAAAAGATGCTTTTTTATAATCGACATAAACGTCTTCAATCTTCTTCTTTTTATCAAGATGAAAAAAGTTACGGTTTGACAAAAATGTACTATTTAAAGTTGTATCTTTGAAATAAACAACGAAATGTAAAGAAGAAACTTCAAGGACGAACATCAGAGCAATGTTCGCAACTGCTAACTCCGTGGCTTCAGGTAAATAAAGAAACTCCGTACTTTCATCTTTTATCGCAAGTTTTATTTCCTTTTACCTTGAGCTCGTCTTGTTATTCTCGGCTCATCATTGTATCTAATTCTCTCCTACTTTTTTTTCTTCATTCTTTGTGTTATCATATTTTTTAGTATGCCGTAGCGGCAATTTTCAAACCAGTACTCTCAAGCGCTCTAAGAATTATTCCGAGCGACAAGAGTAAGGAAGCGGAAATAGCCGTAAAACCATTGATTTTTTTCTCTCGTTTGCTCTCGTACCTTCCGAGAGCCGAGCTTCGCGAGCATGGATATGCACGGATGAACGGGCTTAGACATGCGAACGCATCGAGTCTTGGGCACGGCCTTATGTACAAGCTTTATGTGGATTTATGTATACATAACAAAAGGAGCCTTTGAAATTCGTCCCATATTTGAATACGAATGGCCTTTGATTTTACAGAAGAAATTTTCAAAGTTACCGTCCGTTCAAATTCGTCGAAAACAGTGTACTTGCGATGTTTTTCTCTTCTTTTCAATCTTTTTTACATCCTTCAGTTTTTCTCCTCGAGGAACTTTACCGATTATTTGCGCTAGTTTTTTTGGGTAAAAGAAACGCGAGGGAAGGAGATCCATTCATAAATAGCGATTGATTGTACCGAAATCGATGAATGATTGATGAACGGCAATAGAAATATCGGTTTCGAGATTTCAAGCGTTCCAGAAGAATTTTGTGCTTTAGAACGTTGTTCCTGCCGGTGACCCGTATTATGTTATATGCTTTACTGCCATCCTCGAAACTTTTTTGTTTCAAGTTCGTTTTATCCATACAATTAATAGTTCTATAAGCGTTTGAAATATTTACTCCGTTTTTATATAACGCGATTTTAATTGTGACATTTCGTAAATACGCATTATTCAAAAAATATCCGAATTCGAATTGCTCAAAACTTTTGAATCTACTTTTATTAAATTTCAATGTTGTTTGAATAAATATTAGTATTTAACTTTTGTAAATTTCTCACAAACATACATCAATTGTTTAAATAACGATAATTAAAAAAACGGAAATATGCATACTCATTTTTCAACAAGTTGATTTTTCAAATTTCTATAAAAAATCATTTTTAAATGGCTAACAAAACGTCACGAAGCAAAAAGAAAAGAATACCTATTGTTTTCTTACAAAACCCTTCTTGAAATAGTAAGCTTTGAGGAAAAAAATTCATGGAATAAGTTTGCGTAGTACATAGACAGCACCTAACATGGCACAATTGTCCAACCATCGATTCGGTGTGAATTGATTTCGTGGCAACCGAACGGAGAGTAGGAAGATGGAGAGAGGGAGAGAGAGGAAAGGAGTAAGTCCATTTCGAAACCAAGGCGTGCGCCATTCACTGGTTCCCAGTTGGATGCCATCGGAAATTGACATTGCACTTCGTCGAGTTGCCATAATAGTGCTTTGCGCATCTTGCGCATGTATTTATGTACGTATATAGATATAAAAGCAAGAAACCATCTATTCCGAACGAGGTGCGATAGTAACAGCGGAGCCGCGCGAATCTCCGACGAACGAAATGCCGATCTAAGGAGTAGCCAAATCTCCGATGAAAATCATCGTCGCCAAAAGGCGCTTTTACACCGTACACCGAATGCAGCCGACCGAATAAACTGGCTCTATTACCCCAAGCTACGACGCACAACCACCTTTGAGAGCTTTACGCGCGCGTTCATTATATACCTTCCTTTTCGTTTTTTTTTTTTTTTTTTTTTTCAGAAGTCGCCACCGTCGACACTGTTAATGGCGTGACGTTTATTCAAGAACCGCTTATAAACCCATCCGTCCGCTCCATTCGAGAAACTGGATGAATTTATCGGCTGATGCTTTTAAAAATTTCAAAAGCATCCACAATGGACTGCAAGGAATATACAATAATTTTAAAAGAGATGGTACTTACTAATTGAATAGTAATTATTCCAGCGCTTTCTCTGCTTCATTTTGTTCCGTTGAATGATCTATCTATGTTTATTTATATTTTATTATACGTTAGGTTCGGTAGCGGATAATTTCTTTTGTTTGCGACGACGATGTACGACTAAAGAAAAAAAAATTGTATAAAACGCTAATTTACACGAACGCGATAAGAAGGTTAACTTTGAAATTTATTCGATTAAATTATTCACGTGAGACTCGTTCTTTCTTTTTTTTTCCATTTTTTTTTCAGATATCACGATGCCTGATGAACGTCGTAAACAAAATATAGGAATTAAGTCTTTATCATAAGACTCGAAAGGGCTATAATAAGGTAAAATCGCATAATGAATGATTAAATTTTATGGTGGTTCGATAAGCTCTCACATTGTAAATGCAACGCTAGCCTTTTTTATCACATGCGATATGATTATATGTATATATGCACCCATACGTGTGTGCATGTGCAGTTAATTACGATACAATGTTAATCTTAATGTTGCGTATATAAACCTTTCTTCGCATGTACATATGTGTAATATTATGAAATAAAATGAACGATAAAACAATTGGATACGATTTAAAACTGTAACACCACTCTTTCATCTTTTAAAAAAGATGGCGGTTTCCTTAATGAATATTATTTTCTTTTTACCTCGCGTTGAGAAAGCAAAACGAAATGGGATTGAGGTTGAGAAAAAGAAAGAAAAAGAGAGTAAAAGAGAAGAGGAGCACAACACCTTTCCGAAAAAAGAAAAAAAGAGAAAAAGCCTTGGTAGGTAAATAAGAGCAAAGCTTAATATCCTCTTTCAAGCAGGGCATTATTAGGCTCTGTGTGCGTAGATAAAGCTGCTTACGATTCACTGCTTACGTGTACGGAAATACGTATATACATATGTATATAGAAGTATAAGTGTGCATACACGGCTGTGTAACTATACCAAGAAAACGTCGAAAGAATTACAGGTTATAATATGGAGGTAATGAAACACGAAAGCTCACTTTTGAAAATTAGAACGACTCATTACATAGAAACTTCAATAAAATGCCGTAATGCATGGCTATACATTTTTTCGCATTTTCACGTTTAATATTGTGATCGAGAAAATTCTGAATTTTTTTCTTCTCTTAATCGCTTTTACAAAATTGAATTTTTTTCTATCTGGGCTTTTATAACTACGGTCTATCCTCGAAAACATTGTATAGCAGTCGTTTATTTCACGTTCCTTAATCAGATATCAACAGAATTCCCACGATTCTAAATGTCATTTAATAAAATTAGTTAAAATCCATTTCCAACGAGTAGAATTTACGTTGACAAAGTTTAGTTTTTAGCGTTTAAAAAACCATCATACCCTAAGTATGATAAATTCGGGCTCGATGGCCGCGTATGAACTCGTAAGCTTGCCGGATGTCATTTTCTTTCCAGCGCTCGGAAGCAAAAAGAAGCACCAGCGCGAGAGAGCGAGAAAGCTGCGGGGAAATAATAATAATAATAATAATAATGATAGAGAAAGGCAAGTGTACAAGTAAAAAACATCGGACAATCAGCCCAGAGCGAGATATGCAAACAGAGTTCGCCAAGCTTTGGCACACATATATCGCGCGCGAAGGAAATGCTCGACCTGGATTAGCATGCGTGTGAGTGTATGTGTGTGTTTATATACAAACGCAGTTGGCCAGTATACCTCTAACGGCTTTATTACTAGCGCTCGGACGAGATTATAATGAAACCGAGGCCTTGCCTCCACGTATAAACTCCTACTATATATACCCACCCTACGCATACACGACGTGACGAGAGAGAGAGAGAGAGGGGGGGGGAGGGAATGAGTGAAAAAAAGAAAGAGAAATAATGTTTACGCTGCCAAAAATTACGTCCTTCTGTCGTTTCACTACTGCCCGTTGGAAACTTTTGTAAATTAGCGCACGCTAATGAAAATCGAGCTTGACAAATCCACGGAAAGTCAACTTGTAGTAATAACGTACGAGGTAAACAGCACCGTGTAAATTCTTTTTTCCTTTCTCTCTTTTTACTCGCTCGCTTAATCTCTCTCTTTCTCACTTATTTTTCTTTTCTTTTTTTTTTTTTTCTTTTTCGTCTTTTATCTTCCTTTTTCGCGAGGATCGCATAATGAAGAAATCATGCTCAAGGTGGGCGTTAACGGATCATTTGTTACTTTAAAAAAAGATGGGCGCTAGACATTTATTTTCTCTTTTTCTGCGTATACATATATGTATATAACAGAGTGTTACATCGTAAAACGTAGAATCGTGAAGAAGACGTTAACGTTCGAGCCAAGGACGAAAGAGGTTAGATTTTTAAAACAAGATTTTATCTTACGCTTTAGTTTGCGTATTATTTTTTCTTTGCTTTCGCTTCATTTTTAAATGTCAAGCCGAAGTATTCTGAGTATTAATTAAACTAAATGATTAATATCCGTTGCAATTATATTAGGCGCCATTAATCATTCGACTTTAATTGCCTTGAGTGTTGCATTTTAAAACTTAATTTTAATTTTAATCTAAAAACTCTTTTTTAAACACGTGTAACGTTGAATAATCTAAATTTTCCGAGAAAAAACTACATGAGCGTGCGTATCGCAGCTTTTGAACTAGCGAATTAAATATTCAACTCAAAGGTGAAAAATTACATCGTTATAATGACCTTTTCGTTGAATATTTTTCAATTTAACGCAAAGCAATCGCGCCTATTGAAAATTTTAAATGAAAATTAATTTGAAACACATAACTGTACATTAAACGATTGAAAATTATTGACGGCAAAGAACGCGCATTATAATGCGAATTTAATTTAATCGTAATTATATCAACAATCGCGCAATAAAATCAATAAAAGCGAGCCATTGAAGTTAAATTAAATTCAGAACAATTTTTATTCATCGATACATTACGCAGTATAAAAGTCATTGGCTCCCCGTCTATAATCAGTTTATTACAACGGCACCGGTAATAGCACAGCGCGAAATAATTCACCAATAGTAGTTAGCGGGCAATTATTTCATTAGCCATCCGACTCTCGAGTCGTCATTGTCAAATCAATGTAATTTATATCCTTTATCGCTCCCTTCGCGCCTCCCCCTCCTCCACCCCGCATCCTCCCGTCTCTTTTCACCACGAACTCACCTGAGCCACGCGCTGGACTTTGGCTTTTGTAACCGTATGGGTCCCCGTCGTCCTTCCTATACCGATCGACTATTATTTTGCGGCCACACAATGACCGGCTTAACGCCGAACAGTTGGCGGAAAATAAAGAGCGACTTGGGAATTGAAAGTCCGGAACGATAATTTTCGGACGGGAATAGAAAAGAAACGAGCGTCGTTCGTCGTAGTAAAGGGCCAACTGTTAGAATCCCCGCGGCGGTTGGCACCGACATCGAGAAATGCTCAATTTTCGAACTTCGACGAAGGACGCATGCAATGTTCGTTTTATATATACGCGAGAGTTTATGCGCAAACATTTTGAACGATTGGGCAATTCGACGAACGATGTGGTACGGATATGCAGGTGACTTAATTTTTCCTTTCATATCAATTAATTGGGTTGGGTATTATAGGCATACAGTAGTATAATTGTTTCATTCTTTTATTGTAAAAAGCAAAAAAAAAAAAAAATACTCGCTGTTTTCCAATGATTAATGATAAAAATTAATCGTTTAAAAATTCCGTATTTTTAGAACTAAATTATCAATGCGTATTCTTTTTATTTTTTTCTTTTGAAAAAAATTATTTATAGACTTAATAATTTCATAAGCGACATCGATATAAATGTTTGATGCAACTAAAATCATCGTTTTAAAAAAAATATTTTAAAAATATACATGAAAATTTCATTAAAATTTTAATCTTTACAAAAATTATTTTATGCGAATACTAAAAATGTTTTTAAGTTGTAATATTTTAAAAAGTATTTTTAATAAAAAATATTATGATAAACAGAAAAAACATTTTAAAATTTTTACATATCTTGATTACTATAAAATATTTGATATTTTTAAAAAATCAGTATTTCCTTTGAGAAATTTATACGAAATTAAAATCTTTTACCGCATCACAATGATGTAATTTTCATGTATCTATTTGTAATGTCTCATTAAATATATTGTTTATAACAAAAGTAAACAAAACAAATAACACGCAATGCACTATAATGGTTGGCAAAAGCTAACGTCGGTAATTTCATCGTGCTTTATTCTCTTGAAAATAATTCAATACGCATCGCAGCATAAATATCAGCACAAAAACAATATTATTAAAAATATAACGCGTACGAAACAATAATAATCGCGAATATGCATTTGACGAGCCTTGTAGCCAGAATTTTAATTAAGCCAACGCAAACAAACAAAGATAAACAATGTTTTTTTTTTTTATTTTTTATCAACGAGCATCGTACCATAAGAGTAATTAAAAATACAATCGTGTAACAAAAAAAGTTCTTACAGCGCTTCTTGGACGATAATACGCGTCCGATGAAAAACTCGAGCGAAGCTCTCTTTATCGCGCTCATGTGTATGAGTACAAACCCGACCATCAATTAAACTCTTAAGAATTCGAAGGGTAAACAACAAAGCGCGACGTCGCGCTAAGCTTATATAGTATGTATATACGACGAAAAAAAAAAAACGCCGATAATTAACGTTGGTCGCGCGGCCTATTCGTCTCGGTAGTTAAATACTCCTCGTGGACAAACACACTTGGCGTCTTAATGCGCGTGTATTTTTACGCGCGGGCAACAATGTAACACCAAACACGTACGCGACACCCTCGTTCCATCCATGTTAGTATATGTATGTGTACATCTACATAGCCTCTCATCGTTGAACAAAAGCGCACAAAGTGCAAACAGCATGTACACAATCTGCTTCTCCCTTTCTCTCTCTCTCTCTCTCTCTCTCTTTCAAGAATCATCGAGATGGGTGTACATATGTGTGGGTTAACTTGTGGGAGCCCACTAAAAAAAGAGGAGAGCGAGCGAGAGAAAGAGAGAGAGAGAGAGAGAGAAATGCATGTGTTAAAGCCATTGTATCGCATCTCTCTCTTTCTCCGCTTTCAAGGACCTTTGCCCTCTCTCTCTCTCTCTCTCTCCTCTGTCCGTTCGGGTTGCGGGGTCAGCTATGCAACCGGAGGCGAACATTGCCGTAGGTCTCACCTCTGCCGCTTGGACCTCAGATGTGCGTATACGCTCCACTCGTCCTCGCTGCCTTTGTGTGTTCACGCGTGTTATACAAACGCGTAGCGCTGTATCGGATCACGGAAGAGAGCCGCTACGACTAAACCGGTGACTCTAAAGTTTTAAAGGATCGTGCACTGTTCACGAGGTACAGCCGATGTCGCAAGTTTAAGATAATTGCGTCCTTGTTTCTGTTATCATTTTTCAATCGTTCTTTAGTAAATTGTTTTTTCGTGATTTTTAATACTTAAGATAATATATTCACCAAACGTATATAGGTTTCATTTCTGCTTTCTATATTAATTATTTGCAATAAACGAAAAAGGAATTTTTAATTATTTGCAATTCAAATAGATGAAAAATTCAATTTTTCTTTCTATTGCATATAATAACAAAATAATTATTTGAAAATCAATACGTTGCTGCTATTATTACGAAAATTAATTTTGTTGTTTATTATCATATCGAAATTTTCCGAATTATTCTGATCGAAATGTTATTTTATTATCTGTATTAGCTGACTCAATTTTTATATTATCAGTGGCTATAAATGATTATTCACGAATCTAAATCATTATGCTACGTTTTTATCAATATTTATCATAAACAATCGTACATAAATACTGAAATAATATTCATTTAGGATTTCAAAATTTTCAAATACAAGCATTAATCATTCGATTAAAAAGAATATAAACGTACTCGTACTTTTCAGAGCGACTGTACTCGCATGCAACTTTAAAGCTGCATACCACAATTTCAGTGAGTTCGCCTCGCATGCTCGTCTATACACATACACAGACGCACGCGCGCTTATAGCGTACCGTGCAATTTTGGCTCGGTGAAGAGGCTGCGATTCCAAAGAGAAAAGCGAAAGAGAGGCATACCAACGAGGAGAAATAAATCAGTGCAAGCGCCGAAGAAAGCGAAAAAACGAGGCCACGCGTTCTCTCTTTCTCTTTCTCTTTCTCTTCGTTTCTCCCTGCATCGTTCGAAGAGAGAAAAGAATAGAGAGTTGGGCGCGCGTAAATCCAGCACATCGACACCGACGGTGGTTTGTTGTCATCTCAACCCCTGATCCCCTCCTCTACATTTTTTCTATACGGCACAATCGACCGCTTAATAAGAGAACGATTACCGTTTCCATTGTGATAGGCGCAATGCCGCCGGCACCCAAGGCGAGAAATATCAAAATGGACGCTTATATACAAGTTATACGTATATAATACGGTGTGGAGCGACCGATCGTTAAACTGACCTTTATGTATACGATATATATGGACGCGTGGACCGGCTGTGCCAAATAAAAAGAAATAAGAAAGAAGAAAAAGAGAGAGCCGCAAGAGGAGGCATTGTGCGAACGATCGCACGAACGGCAATGAAGCGAGAAAGAGAGAGGGAGAGAGGAAGAGAGAGAAAAATATAAGAGAGCTCTGTAAAAAGAGAAAGACGAAGAAAAAAAAATGATCGGTTGGCAGAAAGGTTAAGCCTCATACGTCGCTCGTGTATATATGTATATATGAGTCTATGCCCGTATAAACAGTGAGCGCGTGTACGTATAGATCACCGAATAATATGTATATACGATATATACACCTATACCGAGAGAATCGAAGCGGTGTATCGGTACAAAAGCTTCCTTTGACCAGAGGAATAAGGATCCTTTAGCGCTATACCGATAGCTTTAATACCCGCTCGTATTCGGGCAAATACGTTATACTATACTCTCTCTCACTCTCTCTTCCTTTAGCGCGCACAAATAGAGATCTTTACTCAAACGTATATGTATATGTATATATATATATATATATATATATATAGAGAGAGAGAGAGAGAGAGAGAAAGCGAGAAAGAAGAATCGTAGCGCATACAAGTATATGGATAAATTCTCAAGCGAACGATTTTCCACGTTGGTTGGCGTTGCAGCAGCACCGTTCTTGTTTTCTTATCTCGTTTGCTCAGCGAGTTCTCTTTCTCTCTCTTTCACTCCTTCTTTCTTTCTCTCGCTTGCACCTGGTTAAATCGAATTTTATTGGCTTTAAATTAGTTCTCCGCAATACGCCACGGATGCTTCGTCTTTGCGAATGCTTTCTCTCTCTCTATTTCTCTCTCAGTCTCTCAGTCTCTCTCTCTCTCGCTTTCGCGATGTTTATATGCGCGCGAGCGCGAGATTCCCGGTACGTGTTCGGGAATGCGTATAAACACGCGCGAGTTCTCCAGGGGTTATAGATACGTATATACGGAAACTTACGTTTATGTGTGTATACGCGCTCACTCGCGAAAGCATTTGATACGCGCGCCCGAATAGAATTTAACGCGCGGAGAGACTTTATTTCGTATCCAACGTAGCTGCGAAAGTTGTATAACGCTGCTACGGATTCGCAAAGCACTCTGTAAATGTTTTAGAATCGCCGTTTCGGACTTTCTGTGAGTGAGTTCCTCCTTGTTATAGAGAATCGCTACTATAACTTCGCAATGTTTTTCGCCGAGTTTCAATGTTTAAGATAACAAAAATATTTCATAAAATTCTCTAACTCAATTTTATATTACTTGAAACGTTAATCCTTAAAACTGACGTTATAGAAAAGGATTTGAATTTAAAATAAAAGTTTTGTATAAATATTGTCATTGGAATTAAATCTTTAATTAGCCAACGTAATTTAATTTAAGTGGATATTTTTAAAGCAAAGCTTACCGAGGCTTAAACGTTTTAATTGGTCATCAAATTTTCCGCAATTTCAAAAATTGGAGATTAGATCAACGATGTGCGCGCGCGCGCTTTCGATGTGCCGAAATTAAAGAGATTTGACCATCGAGACGATTAATTAAAATTAGATTAAAAATTCTCTAGCACTATGCTCTAACTAAATTAAGACAATTTGTACGTGCAAATTGCTTCGAAAAGAATTTCCAGCGAAACTCAATCGATCTCTGCCTTTGTCGAGATTCACCCGTAACCGTTCAACGCGTCACAAAATCGACACATTGTTAAACGTTAATCAGTAAGTAAAATTAATTACACTATTTGTAATTATAAATATTGCCTTCTCTGGATCAATTTCGTTTTTTAAAAGCCCGATCAAATTTCATTCCCGCTCGTCTGATGTATTACCGTCGATGATAATTATTTGACTATATCTCTACAGTACGACTTAAACATCCGATAATTCTATTAGCGTCAAATTGAAATTTTACAATGAAAATTTTCCATCGACCCGGAGCTTGATTAATGCATTTAAAATCTGCAATGCAGGATTCGGTCGTTCGTAACAGCGATGTAACAAAGGATTCTTCTCTACCCCTTTCCTCTTTCCCCTCCTCGCTCTTTATCTTTATCTTTCTCTATCCCCTGCTTTTAAATGTCACGAGTTGAGCAGCTGTCTTTCGTTTAACGTACATCGTTTTAGCCGAATGTGAGAATGAAAGAAGAAGCATAAATAATTTTACCGATTCACACGTCAACTTTAATCTTTTTTCATTAGTTATATCCTTTATGAGATGGCAAATCCTCGTAAACACTCAAACGTTACCTATTCGAAAATATACCTTTAATACGAAGTTTTGATCGCTTGCGTTTATATTTATTGCGTCTATTTTTCAAAAGCAATTTAGGTGTCGCTCACATTATTAAAAAAAAAAAAAAAAAAAAAAGGCAGAGAAAAAATAAAAAAAAGGTTGCAATAAAAAAGTTTAAGACTGCTGTAAAGACGCAAAAATCCACGATACAATACATAATAGTTTACATTATATATGTCTTATACGAAAATAAAAGCCAGCCAATAAAGTCGATATTGTTCCCCTAATAAGTCCCGATGAAGAACCTCGTAAAACTCGATTCGCGCGCTCGTATCTTTCGGTAAACAAAACCGTGCGTAAGCGAAGCAACCTTACTCTCAAAAAAAAAACTCCAGCTCGCAAAAGCCGATTCAGCGTAAAGTGAAATTTCAAAAATTGAATATCTTTATCCAACCGTTATAATACGCTCTCGTCGTCGCCGCTAACAACGACAAAGACTCGCAGACATACATAAACACCGCTGACAAAGGAGCAATAGCCGAATATCTTTTGACTGGCGCAAGAGAGAGAGAGAGAGAGAGACCGTAGACCGGAAGAAAGGGAAAAGAAGAAGCCACGAAAGCAATTGTTATGTCACCTTATATCCCCTCGCGTTCGACGATCGAACTCCGAATACCGCAAAGGCGCGCACGCGCGCGGATTTCTTTTGAATTTAAAACGATCGTCGGTATCTACCCGTTGTGTATGTATACGTAAATGACTGTGTGTGTGTGTCTGTATATATAGCATACATGGGTATAGAGAGCAACGCGTGCTGCGATGCACGGCCCACAAAATCTATTGTGTCGCATCAAGAGAACGAAATACGAGGGAGAGATACTCGTCCAGGTGTGAAGATTTTTATTATTCTCGGAGGCGTCTCTTTGCGGCCCACCGCTCTTGCTAAATTTTTCTCGATCGATTCTTCTTTTCAACTTCTTTCGATAAAAGTGTAAATTTTGCGTTATCCCCTTTTTTCTTTAAATTGCTTTGCTATATTTTTCCAATGTCCTTTTTATTCATCGATTGTTGACGTCGCTTTAGATGCGCATTACATTTTTCTATTTTCAGCGATAATTTAACTTGAAAAAAAAAAAAAAAAAAAAAAAATGAGGGAATCTACTACAGAGTAAATCCATAACAATCGCAACATGACTTTATCCACCTACGATTAGAGCAGACGCGTCATATTCCACGTAATTAAACGAGCCATTTAACCGAGTGACCGCGTTGAAAATTCTCTTTGCTCGTATAGCTCGTATGAAAATTCAACGTCTCTCTCTCTCTCTCTCTCCGATACCTAGCGCTCGGAAAATTTTATACCCTCATATACGCGTAGATGTAATCGTAGAATAACGCAATAAAGCAACGATCTCGCACGAACGCAAAGCCGAGAGAGAATACACTTTCCGAATCCGCGATATAAACCTGAAACTCTTCCCTTTCTCTCTCTCTCTTTCTCTCTTCCTCTCTTCCTAGTTCTATAGTTCTAGCGCGTTATAGTCGGTGCGCGCAGTCAATATGTGTACATACCGTGAGAGCAACGTCGGATGATGCCATTACGAGCCGTTTATATGGAAAGGAAACGCTCGCTTGGTAAGGCTCTCCTATACATGAACGTGTACGTGTGCGGTAGCTGTATGGAAGCGCGCGCTCACACACATATGTTATTTGTCGAGCGCTCGTCTAAACGAGCCCCAGTCGAGCCACAAGCGACCGAGGTAACGTTATATATACAGACGCGCGCACACACACACACGCGCGCGCGCGCGCGTATACATATACATAAAGCCAGGCGAAGAGAGGAGAAACGTAGGGAGGCTGAATAGAGTTAAACGACTCGACGAGCTCGAGGTTAATTTTGCTATGACGGCTCGGTTCCATTGCTTCGGTCGATGTGTGCGCACACTTTGCTGAATTGTAAGGCACGTGGAGTGTGTGAATATTCTAGCAGAGATGCGCACGGTTTATTTATTGATACGAAATACCATTTGAAAGTTCACCGTAAATTGATACCGTATGCTTTCATTTTGTCAATTTTTATTTGGGCAACGTATATTATTATGATTATTTTGATTAAAAAAATAATCATAAAGTATAATTATCCAGTTTGATTTTGCGTAATTAAATTGACAATTAATAATCGGTAAACCGCTTAACCTTCGCTCTTCGCATCCATCGAAACATACGTCGAGCAGCTTTAGCTCATTATTTCTCCCCATCTTTTTCACTCATCCCTTTCTATCGAATCTAAATTCTCTTCCCTTTCCCCCGCAATCCCTTAAGGGTCACGCTTGGGCGCAGAAAGTCGTAAACGTCGCCGGTTCTGTCTCTCTCTCTCTCTCTCTCTCTCTCTTTCGCTCTCACCGTGCTGTTTGTCGCGTCGTCGGCCAACGATTTTCCCCGGGCGCGTCCTAGCGTGTATCGCGTATATCCTTCGCAGATGTGTCTTTCGACCCCTTGCGACCTCTCGTATACATGTATGTACATACACACATACGTATACATTCCTTAAGCGCTTTCAGCGTATTTATTGGCTCTCGTACACGACACATCAGCCAGATAGCGGTACTACTCCGCGAGGAATCACGGCGCGCGTATTCATAAATAAGTTATTCGGTCGCTTGAGCGCCGAGCAATGTATAAAGATAGATAAAGGAAAGGAAAAGAAACATTTGGGAAAAAGGGAGAAAAAGGGTGAAGGTTATTTACTCTCTCTCTCTCTCTTTCTCTCGACGAAATGGTCCTTTCGTATTTAGTCGATGGCTCGTAAATTTCGACCATCCTACCATTCGCCCGGCTGCTGCTCTGTGCGTATGGTACTACCCAAAAGATAGGGAGTAACAGAGAGAAAGAGAGAGAGAGAGAGATGCTTCGTATTTATTAATTTATTTGTTTCGGTGTGGTTTCATGGATTGCGCGCGGTTGAATCGGTGGGCAAACACGCATGTTTTATTTTCGTACGCGGGTATGCGACTCGCTGCTGGAACATTGCCGGAGGAACGAAGCAATTTTTCACGTTACGGCTCGTTAAGCTTGGTATTATTGCTTGTTAAGATGGCTGAATAAGTACGGGATTGTTTAAGAATCTGCCTTACCATGCACAAGTTTTTTCGTTTTATTCGAAAAACTTTTTTTTTAATAGAGCATTTTCATTATTAAGTATATGCTTTACATATAGTCATTGAATCTTGTTCCATTCAATTATCGTCTTTGAAAGGATTATGTCGTAAAATTATTCGATTAATTAATCAGATTAGACAAAGTTTATGATACTTTTAAAAATTCAATATCAAAATTTCCAGAGTTCCATTAATTTCGAAAACTTTTATCCCACGAGGTGTTATCTGAACATACTTCAGATTACACTTGGGAAAGTTACGCATAGATTAACCATATACCGACGATTATTTGAGTGCAATCACATTACATCCACAATAGATATCATCAACTTTTGAATTTTGTTTAATTAAATCCTCTCGGAAACACCAATTAAATGGAATTATAAAGTACTTTTAACATTGAGCATATTTGAAAAATTTCGATTATCAAATTACGAGCGAAAACATTTTATCGACTGAGCGTTTATATTTTCTCTTCTTCAAAATATCAATAAGAAATTTTTTATTTCGCATATAAACATCTAAAATACGAAATTACATGCTCAAAGATGCGTTATAACTTCCTTTAAAAAATGATAAACAAACGATAGGTTCTGAAAATTTACAAATAACAACATCAATATTAAAATGAAAGAATAACATACTATATACCTTTTAAAATTTACACATCGTTTACATCCGACAATTGACTTTCAAGCAGCATTCAATATACATTCAAACGCTTAGCGAGTATATTTATAACACTAGCATAATAGTTCGTACTCTCTAACTCAAGTTTCTCGCGCGTCGACAGCCGAGTTTCCGCTTCGCACGTTAGATATTTCACTTGATATTCACGGGTCGTCGCAACGCGTAGCTTCTCTTTCTTCATCGTTGCCGCGAGTAACAGCAGCAGCAGCAACAACAACAACAACAACAACAACAACAGCAGCAGTAGCAGCAGCAGTAGCAGTAGCAGCAGCAGCAGCAGCAATAGCGGTAACCGACAACAATAAACAGCAAGAACGACGATATCGCTAGCTAGCGCTCGCGTTAGTAGTTTAAAAAAATCCGGATTTACGCAATCCAGCGCGTAAATTTCCGATAAATCACAAGAAAATAACGCGTCCGTTGCGCGTTATCGACAATTTAACAATGGAGCCAGCCGCTTTACCTATATATCCACGCGCGTACGACGCGTGTTTTTTTTTTTTTTTATTTCTTCGTATTCGCTCACATAGACAGATATAATACGCGAGCAAAAAGTTTCGTACACACGCGAAAGTCGGAAGCAAGAAATGAAATTGTTTTTTTTTTTTCTTTTTTTTTTTTTTTTTTTTTTTTGTTATTAGTAGTTGCAGTAACGGTAGTGGAATATAGGGTAAAAAAAAGTCTATTGGATTTCCGTAAAAATGATATTGTTCAAGTTTGGCGGCGGCCAATATCACAGAATTGTTTTTCTACGCCGGGCGGAAACAATGAAAGAAACTTTTCTGCTGGATTCCCGATATGGGGAATAAGAGAAGGATAAAAAGATAAGGCGGATAAAAAGGGAAAAAACAATTTTTTTTTTCTCTACGTTTTTTTATCAATTTTCACCTTTTCAGGAAATTTTAAATTCGCGTTTTTCCAAAAAAACTTTACGGTGCGGCGATAGATATTAATAAAGTCTTGGTAATAACTTGGTAATACCTGGTAATACAAAATTTTTAATTTTGTAAACAATTTAAGCTTCTTTTCGATTTCAACTTTGAGTACATTTTTCGTGTACATAAGTATATTTATTAAAAAAGTTTGATTAAATTTTAAACTTTATTTTATTGTTATGATTATATTTCAACTTTGAAATTCCACGCGCTCTATATTATTTTTAATACAGTTGAAGCGTGATCAATAAAAATTTCGAGTTTTATTAACTTTACACGTAAACAATGCGAACATAATACTGATCTTCTATTAAAATGTTTGATGTCATAATAAAGATATATATATATTTTTAAAAGATTTCAAAGGATCAAGGATTTCAAAGGATTTCAAAGTTTATAATAAAATTATTAAATAAACTTTATTAAATCGCTTGCTAATTTTTATAATTGTATTATTGATAAATTAAAATCTTAAACGTGCTAGAAATAAAATATAAAATATATGCTAGAGACGTAAAATTTCGATTAATACAAGCTATTTTTTGCGCCCCATTCAGCAGAAATTTCAATCAGGTATTCTTGCTCGGTATGAAAATTTAGATGCAACATTAATCCGATAAATTGCACCGAAAGCCGTACAATAATTTTTAAATTTTTACGCTAAGGTAGAAAATTGCGCGCGCGGCTCGTTCTTAGAAGCGAAGAGGAAAGCCATAGTGAGACGGAGTCAGACGGAGAGGAGAAGACGCGCTTTAGCAATTTTCCGCCCCATGGGCCAGTCAATGCATAAGTATATACATATATAGATCAGGTATATTTATATGTATAAGAAAAAAGGCTGACGATACCGAAACGATGTACACACGCCTCGGGGAATGAGACATCGACCCTTCTTTTCTTCATCGAGGGGTTATCTTTCTTTCCTCTCCGCTCTTTTATTTTTACCTCTACTTTTGATTCATATCTTTTTCTCTCCCTCCCTCTTTCTTTTCTCGCCCTCTTTTCTTTCTTTTATTTTCTTTCTCCCTCCCTCCCTCCCTCCCTCTCTCTCTCTCTCTAGCTTTTATTTTTACGCCACGCGCGTTTTCCTCTTTAAACTTCCGACGCGCGTCGGCCGTTTCTGCGATAGTTGGCATTTTACTTTGAAAAATTAATTTCAACTTCGGACGAGCTCTATACGAAAAAGCTAGCGAAATAAAACCGGAAGTTTCAGGCTCAAATTTATCTTTGGATACGCGGGAGTTGAAAGGAACTAAGAAAGAAGTGGTTGAGAAAAAAAGGAGAGAGATAGTGAGAGAGAAAGAGAGAGAAAAAGAAAGAAGAGATTCTCGTGTATATATTAGATAAGTAATATCGGCGAGCAGATAACGAGATTCGAGCTGAAAAAAGCACAGATAACGACGAGGTAAGAAAAAGGGTCGTATATTTCCTTCGTATGAAATAAACAAAAAAAGTTGTAATTCTTAAGGAAAACGTTTTTTTCATTCGCACAATACTTGAGATGACTCTTCTGCTCCTCATAATTTATAAAACTTATCTTTGATCTTTTTTATTTACAAGATAGATTTTCAAATATATTAAAAAAATACTCAAAAAAAATCACAAAGCATTTTCATTCGTATTATATTTTTAGATTTATAATATAAATAGATCAATATTCGTTCTTTGAAATCATTAACTTCCCTTCCCCCTCTGTCTCTCTGTCTCACTCGTTTCTATGATCTTTTACAAACATGAACGAGTCACATAACACGGCCCATTTTCCAATAACTCTTACGAGGCACTCGTGGAAGTCCGCTCGGACAGTAAAAGCAACACTTCCAGATAAGGATAAGAAGGAAGAAGAGATCTCGAGAGTGCAAGCTCCCCCCCCCCTCTTCCACATTCTATTACCCTTAAAAGGAGAGCGGTGCGATTTTATGCGAATACCCAACCCGTAATACCAACTCGTACATGGGATATACGCTATAGCATTACTCCGAAAACACTAATTCCAGAAGCTTATCTTGCTGGTGTACACATATGTGTGTACGTGTATGTGTGTGAGCATCGTTTATATACAGTCAGCTGCCTGTACTATATACAAGTCGATCCTTAAGCTCGATAAAACGGTTGAATAATAAATTTTCTCGGTCTCGCGTCCGTGTAAATACGCGCGCGATGCGGAAAATCCTGTGCACGAGTACACGAGTTACACGCCGAAGCTGTAAGATTTTCGTCGATTCGTCGGTTGAACTAGCCAAGCCAAAAAGACCGCTCTTTCTGAAATTTTTTACGAATCATACACTCGTACACTCGATAAACGACAAGCAAAAAAGAGAGAAAGTAACGGAGCTTATGTCAGCCGTTAAATTGTCGACGTGTGTTCGGTGCTCTATATATTATCGACATTCCTCAATTAATGTCGCCCCGTTGAGTAAAGTATGAAAAGAGGAAGAGAGAGAGAGAGAGAGAGAGAGAGAAAGAGAGGGAGTTGATATCATTGCGAGGAAAATAAAGCCAAATATTTACGTTTAGCTATATTTACGCGACCGCCTCTGGAATGACAAATATTTTCGAGGCTTGAATTATTGCTTTGAGCGCTTTTTTCGCTTTGAGTGCCTCCGCCTCGTCCTCCTCCTCTTCCTCTTCTTTTTTTTTTTTTTTTTTCCATTGACAGCGCTCCACGTTCACTGGAACGGCATTGCGCGAATTTGCTTCGCTGTCGTACGCCGCTCTCCCCTTCCTCTACTTATCCTATCGACCTTCCATCAAGACTAGTTTTAAGCGCACTTAAACAGTAGGTGCGACGAATTGGAATTTTAAATTCCGATTTTTAAGCGGATTATTGTTGTTTTTTTGACGGACTGAATTTGCCGGAATGATAAAGAATATCGAGAGAATTAATTTTTGTCAGCGAATTTTCGATAAGACGAGATAATGCACAAAATATGCAAGTTATTACATATAGATATATCTTTTTAATATACAACACTATCGACGCTTGCACTTTGCTGCTTGATTTAAATGGAAAAAAATAACGAGTTAATTATTTTAAAAAAAAAATTAATAAATTTGATTTTTTTCATAAAATCATCGACTGTACTTTGTTAAGTAATATAAATAAACATTTAGATTAAAACTATAAATTCCATGAGTTTAACTGTGAATGTGTGGAATATATTGAAAATGAGGTGACTCAAAACTGAAAAATTCACAAAAAAAGAATCCGACACATCAATTTTATTCTTCACCCTAAATATATTCTTTATAAAAAAGACAAACACACATAAGCATTAAATGTGAAATCCATCAAAATCATGAGACCACCATTGCTCGAACGAACGATCCTCTAAGCCATATAAACGATCTTTTTCTATACCTTTTATGAAAAAAAAAGAGGGAAAAAAATGAAGCAAAGGACCGATTCACCACTTTAATTTAGCACTTCGATTTCTTCAAAAATATCCGCAAGGACACGAGATACTACGGTTACGTTGTTAAAAAAAAAAAAGAAAAAAAAAACGCTCAAGCGAGCGTATAAAATAAGAATAGAGACAATCAGGAGAGAAAGAAAAAGCACCGCAAGGGTTTGGCCGAGTTTCGTGATTTATTTCAGACGGATGCGAACCAAAATGGCGTAGTAGTAGCAGGTGGTCCTTGGGAAAGTAGCCTCATATGTACCTAACCAAATTGTTTTTTGAATATTAAAAATCTACAAAAGAAGGAGTGAGAGAGAGAATATTCAAGCTTATATATATATATAAACTTTTTCCATTTGCGCACTGGGAAACATCGTGTCGAATTAGTGGTTTGATGATTTTTTGAACGTTGCAGACGTTTTCGTCAATATCATTATCATGTTAATTTTTGCGAAATATTCCTGAGAAATTTTACACGTGCTGCCAAGATGCGCGCGTTGTTCTTTAATAATAAATATGTAAAAAGTTGACATGGACTAAGTTACATACGTGTAGTTCATTTACATAGATGTATTCAACAACGTGTGATAAAAACTTTTTATTAAATATTGAAGAAAATGTTCTCGATTAGATTTAATTAAGACGAAAATGGTAGGGTAGAACGACGTATAATAATTGTAAAAAAAAAAAAAAAAAAAAAAAAAAAATAACGCCCAAAATTGATTTCTTCCATAATAAATTTTCGATGTAAACGATGTATGTGTACATCGCAGTTTTTATCTCTGGTTATGTGCGCAAGTACAAATTACGCGACGGCAAAATTTTAACGAAGCAGTTTTGCATTTTTCATAATTTTAACGAAGGCTAAGACAAAAAATAAAAACGTAATAAAATGCACCAGCCGGAAAATATAATGCTTTTTTATCTTCATACCAACATTCAGTTAAAACTTAAGAACGTACAACTCAAAGGTTTTTAGGTGAAAATTTTTTTAAAAACTGCACTTTCTGATAATCGTTAATACACTACTTCTTTCTTCGCAATTTAAAAGCGTTTTATTTTTAAAAACGACGAAAGAGAATGAACATATATTCGAACGAATTTAAAAAAATTATTAATAAGAAAAATAAGATAAAAATAAAAAATTTGATATATATATAAATCCGAGTTAATTTTCAAAAAGTCAGAGCGTAACGATTTCGCAAAACTCAATATCATAGAAAAACACGCACGGAATGTCCGGGAAAAAATAACGAAGACTCGCCCGGCGATTTAAACCTCGACGCTATAAAATTCTGAGCTAGCACACGCTTGTCTATAAAACAAGAAAAAAAAAAAAAAAAAAAAAGGCATAAAACCGCGAACGGCGCATCCTATACGTGCATACACACCTGCAGCACATCACGCGTGAATTTTCAACGCAAGCTCGCGTTCGCGTATGCATAAGCAAAGAGATGAAAAAGAAGCGAAGGAGTCGCCCATGCGTGAAATAAAGAATAGCGAGAGAGCGAGAGAGAGAGAGAGAGAAAGAGAGAGAGAGAAAAAGAGTTGAATGGAAACTGCGTTCCATACGTAAACCTCAAAGAATAGCTTATTTTAAAGCGATCGCGAAAACGCTTTTCATGCCCTACGAAAAATGATAGAATTGCGCGTTGCATTCGTGTGTCCTCTTCCTTATTCTATCTTTTATTTTACGAAAAAAAAAAAAAAAAAAAATTAAATGATCGCTCGATTGGATCTCTTTCAATAGTTTCGTTCAGATATCTGTAGATATACGAGTAGGTATAACCAACCCTTTATTTTTCCCCTCCTTTACCTCGTTCTTTTACGATTCCGAGGTCAATTCGTTCATTTTCTTCTCTTTTATTCGAGCTCTCGTGCCTATTTTTTCACACCCCGCGCAGATCTTGCGCATATGCACATCGTGCCTGCGAGCGCGATAAATAAAGTATCGGAAACGCGCGCCGATCTCATTTGCACGGATTATCGCGACGTTGTGACGGCTAGCGACTTGCTTAAGGGCTTGTAATTTAACATTACGATGACGTATAATTTTCTTGGTGAGAAAATTTCACCGGCCAATGAATAATTTAAATCTTTGACCGTATGTGCGTTGTATCATCCGACTGAGGAAGAAAGATGATTAAACGATATTTCAATTAAAATGAAAAGTCGATTTTTTGGAATAATTATTTCGTTAGAAGGTTTAAAATTTCAAATGCAAAAAGTTAATTTATAAAAGATTTAATTAAAATTACAAAAGACGGTCGTGTTTGTAAGATTTTAAATGCCAGCGCGCGGGTATGAGAAATATATGTGGAAGTACATATACATATAAAACTTGTCGGTTTAGTAAATTGGCGACGTACGAGATTAAAAGATATTTGCGAAACGTTTACAATTCAGATATAATTTGACGCGAAAGATTAACAAATCAAATTCACAGGGAAATCGATTTTTCGATCGTTACCTTTAAAGATATGAATTTTCCGATTATTATTTATAAAATTAGGTTCCCAATTTTTTCTTCTTTATTTTTTGATATTGACATTTTATTCATGCTGTATTTGTTCAAATTATTTTTAATAATAAGAAAAAATTTAATTTCAATTATAATATAACAGCAAAAACTATTTTTCAAACAATTTTTGTTGGCATTTTTTTTTTTTTTTCAATTTACTTTGTGTTTCCACGAATTTTTTTATTAAATTATTATTCGATTGAATGAAATATGTTTAGCTTTGTACAAATGTTTTCGACATCGATAAATAAATTGTACAGTTGTCTCAGAACTGTTAATCAAGTATAATATTAGAAAATTTATTATACCGCTTCCGATAAAGTATGCGTAGCAATTCAGTTGAATCAAGATAAATTATAGTATGCATAATCAAAGCCCAAGCGAGCAAAAGATTATAATATTCGATTTTGGGTAATGGAAAAAAAAAGACAACCCTAAGGACATTTAACTCATTCATCTTTGATCATTTTAGTCTACTCGGCAGTACTCCAAGTGCAATAAATAATATATCGGACGGTCGCGATAGCCATCGCAAAATCGCCGAAAGGTCGTATAATCGAGAGCGATTATAGAATCGCGAGTGTAGATCGAACGGACGCGAATTTGCTTTCATCGATACGCGAGATATAGTGGGAGAGACAGAAGGAGCGAGAGAGAGAGAGAGAGAGAGAGAGAGAGAGAAATGAGAAATGAACGTCGATCGCTCGCGGGCTCGGCCTTCTTTTTTCTTCCTTTTTGTTCTTGCGTCTTTTTGTTCGACGTAACAATCGCATTTTCATCGCGCGCGATATCGTTTAATTCTTTGATGGCGCGCGCGGCAAAGCTAACGACTCATTGATATTCCATCTCGATTTATAGAGTTTCTGTCACATATATATATATATACGTAAATTATACAATATGTACGTGTAATTTTCTATGACTTGATATTTTTAAAATTATTTTATAGCTCTTTTGAAAGATTAACGACGAAATTATTTATCACTTCTCTTAAAAAAGCGATAAATTTATCAGTTACCGATTATCTGTTGCATAATGCGTAATTTATGTTAATCGATTAACTAAAAAATATAAAATTCATTTTGTTGAAAATACATTTTTTACAGACAATTGATTTCTCGCTGCTTAAAGAACAAATTTTGGCTCACTGAAAACATGAATTTTTAAAAGTGTGAAAAATTATACTTTGTAGCGTTAATTTTATAAAAATTTGGATTGCAAAAATATTTGTCTGGAAAAAATTATCACGGCGTAATAGTCGTTGAAAAATATACTAAATTTCTCAATAGAATGTTGAATACGTTAGTAATTAATCATGTGAAAATTTTAAGATTTTATCTATCTATTTACAAGAATTATCCGATAAATTATAATATCCTGAAGCAATTTATCAATACTCGATGAAAGCGCGTTTAAAAAATTCGTAATTTTTTAATAACATTATCAATAAAATAGCTCATTTGTGAACAAGATTTTTTTATCCAATTACAATGGTACAGATTATTCATAAATGTAGAGAAATAAGACACAATGAAAATTGCTCGGGGCTCATTCGTAACATATACACAACGGCTGTTTCTAGCCCTTCGGTTCCCATCAATTTGCCGCCTACCCCTCCGACGTGTAGATATTATATACCGATGGTACCTACTCGCTGTATACGGAGCCTATACTAGAAAATTATAGAAATACGAGAGGCAAGTGCACTTGACGCTAATTCGCAGGCAGTTACTAATCTCATCCATGTTTTATTAGCTAGTTGGTAATGTATATAGAGCTCGTGTTAAAGGTGACGCGTCCAAACGATGCGGGGGTTTCGATAATGGATGACTTATGCATCGTATCTAAGCCTGCGTTTCTCTGTATTTTTATAAATTCTACGAATTGTAGGGTATGTATATGTAAATGCAAAGAATATTATTTTAATCTCAGCTATTTAAAAAGATTCAGTGTTCTGTCGTTAAAAAATAATCAAAATTCAATCATACGACTAAAATGATATATTATTTTATGCCATACAAATGAAATTTACGTTGAATAAGCTTAAAAAATTTTATATTAAAAATACAACGTGAAAGATTGCAATAAAAAGTATACAACATTAAAAAAAAAGGAAAAATAAACTGCTTCTACTCGCAATTTTGATCGCTTCATCGAAACCCATCGCGATATTGGCCCTTGCCGTTAGAAAGTCCCATTTGCGCAATTATAACGCAACGCGACACCGACGCGCGCGTCAAAGTAATTCCAACGTCCCACTGCGCGCGTAAAGGGCACTTGGGAGTTCGAGATGTGCCTTTTTTTTATTTTCTCTCTCCCTCTCTGTCTATCTCTCTCTCTCTCTCTCTCTCTCTCTTTGTCACTCACTCTCTTTTTTCAACAACTCTCACCCGCACTTGCTTTCCATCCGCGGCGTGGCTGAAATAGTAAGGGATCGACCCCCGTCTCCCTCTCTTTTTCTCTCGGAAGGGAAATTATGTATTCCTCGCGAAACTTGACACCGAAGTAGTAGGGACGTATATATATATATATATATATATATGTATAGATATATACGATAAATGCATGGGGGCAGCGGGATTCGAGCGAGTAACGCTTCTCAGTTCCCTACTCTTTTTTTCTCGTAAAATGACACCGTAATAGACGTGCTCTCGGTCTATATACCGTCTTCTCGAGCGCAGCTAGTATTTTCTTTTTGCGCGAGCTGCGCGCTCCAAAGGAAAACTCGAGTGTGTGCGCGCGGCGATGTACACGCGTGTATATACGAGTGTGACGTCAAGACGCTGCTATGATTAACCGAGTTTCTCGAGTTTTATTAAAGCAACGTCTACTCGGTCTCGCTTCCTATCTTTTTTTCTCTTGTTGACGATTTTTTTTTTCTTTTTTTTTTTTGCCCCTAGTTCCTATCTCTTATATATGTACCGACTCACGCGGTGCGTTTGAAACTCGCTGAGTTAGCTCGAAAATATTAAAAGTTACTCTTTGGCAAATAATTTCTGGGATTAAGTGTATACCAAGAAACCTTGACATGATTATTACTTTTCTTGTTTTGATCTATGTCATATAATTGCAGTGATTTAAGAAATTATATATTTGATAATTAAAATTAATTTTAATTAACATTAAGTTATATTTTTTACAAGAAATTTCATTGCTTTTAAATGTTATAAAATAAATAAAACAAATATCATATGCAAAAAATATATACCAAAAATATTTAATACGCTATTATAGAAAAAAAAAATATATATATATACAAAAAAAAATATATACATATATAAAATGTATATATATGTGTTTACTTTAAAAAATTGTAGATAAAACTTTTATTTTATATTTGAATTTAATATTTCATATGGTGAACAAAAATTGAATAAAAAAATAAAAATAAATTTTGTATTACTTACACAATTAAAAATAAAAAATGCTACAACATTAAAATTCGAAAAAAAAATTTTAATTTGATTACCGAGAAATAAAAAGTCACTATGGAATAACCTTTTATCGATTAAATCGAAACGTAATACAGGCTACATCATTTATTTTTACATAAAAAAATTTCAATTTCAAAAATTTAATCAAATACGATTGAATAAAATTAGATAAAACAAATTCAATTTAATAACTGACGTACGTAAATGAAATAAAAACGCGTCCAAAAATAATAAAACGCTGCTCAATCTCAATAAATAATCACGCGAATATTCATTGGTAAAAGACGATTTTTTGGAAAATTCACAAAAAATAGAAAATTAAAGTGCATAATATTTATAAAATTAGACGCGCCAATCATTTGGTACCGAGTATTACATTAAAAACTGAAGGAACGACAAGAATGAGACCCGCAGACCCGCAGGAAGCTACAGATTCAAACTTCTAATAATAAGATTGATAATAATAATCGTAAGTATAATACGAAATCATTATATGAATCTCTTTGATGTTCATAGAAAAGTATAACAATTAATGAATATCGAAGTAGAAATAATTGAATGGAATGTTCTTTGATGGGAAGCATTCAAACGCGTACTTTAAAAAATTTTCTTTCAAAGAATCTACATTGAAATAAACAGAACATCTGACGGTTCATCGTTCATTAAAAAATTTAAAAAGTTTATTATTTTTAATTGTACTTTGAACTTTTTAGAAAAAAGTTTGTCCCGGTAATTTTATTAATCACGTAAGTGACAAAAAAAATTTATTAAAAAGAAAAAGAAAAATATCAAAATTAATGTAATTTTTTCGATTTTGATCATATTTTAATGTTTATTAACCGAATGGTGTGTAAATATTTATACACCAATAAATCGAAAAAGCTGGCTCGTACATGCGTTTGTGTTATTTGCTTAATTGTCAAAGTCATAACATATGTATACATGCAGTATCAGAAAAAGAGATCGAAATAAATTAAAAGTCCGATGCGAGAAACCAGTAAAATTTAATATTTAGTTAATACTTGCAATTCAACGTTTACGATATTTTTATCTTCAAAATTATTTCTCATCGTTGTATACATCCCTCCTCAAAGTTAAGTTCAATAAAGGTTTATATAAAAATGTCAACGTTACTCCTGCGAATACCTGATTCATAAAATTTAAGTGTTGTTCGAAGGCTGATTCACAATAACAATAAAAAAAAAGTGGATAACGTCAAACATAATAGTTGAGCGCTGTAGGTGCACTTGTATATCGTTATCGCGTTTTATTTCACGGCTTCGACTACCGTTGTCTATAGAAAAATTTTCTTTTTATTCTTTCTGTCTTTTTCCTCCTCTTATCAAAAGTTAGCGCAGAAGACAAGAAACAAACAAGTTCACGATACGTAATAACGGAGATTGGCGGAGAAAAACAAGAAAAATAACGAAAAAACAAAAAATCTATAACTTAATGGGTGTAATAAACAAGCGAGTGCTTTATGCTGTATTCCCCGTGACTAAGAAGACGAGTACACGCACACGAGTAGACGGTCTTCGATGGACGGAAAGTACAAGCGGCCATAACAATACCCAAGAGACTCGCTAGAGACTCGGTAGAGCTAAGGAAAGAAATAGCGCAGAAGCTGTCCCCTTTTCGCAAACTTAGTTTTGCTCAGTGTGTGTCAAGAGCGCCTGACAATTATTACCCATTGTGTCGTCGTCCTCCTCGTTCCCTATGGCCTCGTGGGAGCGAATTACACGCGGCGAGTCGCCCACCCACTTCTTTTTTCTCTCCTCTCTCTCTCTCTCTCTCTCTGTCTCTACCTATCTCTCACTTTCCCTGCCTTTCGCCTTCCACTTTTGCTCGGGTTTTATTCGTCTGGCGACCCTGTAGTCGTTGCTGTATTCGGGCTAATCGAAATACCGAGGATGGAAAAAAAAAGATACGGATGCCGCGTGCGCACGTGTATATGTCCTTTTTTTATTTGTACGAAGACATCGCGATATCTATGATTCTTGCGATAAATATGGAGTGTATACGCTAAACTAGCGAAATTGGAAGAGAGAAAAATTAATGTCACTTGTTACGGCGAAATATGAACGACATGTCAATTAGCATTCGTTAGGTGACGAGAAAGACAAAGAGAGCGATTCGCGTTAAATTTGCCGATGGGAAGATAACCCACGATGTATATACGATTATTCCTAAGCAAAGTTGAGATAAAAATACTATTAAAGACAATGCATTGTTCGAAGTACTCGTTTCTTGCGCTATTTGTATAATGTGCATGCGATGATTTAACGATAAAAATCTTTTAAAATTAATGGTAAAATGAAATATGTAATTCTTACTTATAATATTATTCCCTTCCGAAATAAAAAAAAAAAAAAAAATCGTCCAATATTACATCTTGTAAACGCGTTCATAGAAGCATCGGCTATAGTTTAGCATATTTCTACCGAGATATACCAACGTTAACTTTTAAGTGCGATCGTTCTAATATTATTCATATATACGCTCGAAATCCTCATATTCGCAAATACCATCGCAAACGCGTTTTGAAGCTTTTCGAGACTCGGCTCGCAAGATGTACACGTTTCCGATTCCGAATCGCTGCAAACCGATAGACTCGCGCGAGTATTGTACTTTACTGCACTTACAGTCTGTCTCTCTCTCTCTCTCTTATTCTCTTTCTCTCGTATATACATAACCATACCCGTTATGCATTGCTTGCTTATATGCTTACATCGATTGATTTTTTTTTTTTTTTTTTTTACCTTTTGGAGGTTGGATGCACTTAGTCGTAAAAATATTTTCACTTTTCTTTTTCGATAAGTCGATCGAAGGAGAAGCTCTTATCAGCGATTGTTATTGCATTTTTTTCATCCTTTTTTTTTTTCGATAAATCTATAAACATGCCGTAAATTTACATGCGATTGTCAGGGAAATTGCATTATTTTTTGGAAAATGTCGCTTATTCGAATTTACCGCATATGCTTGAATTCGTATCAGCGAATATGAGTATAAGGGAATAAAGAACAAAATATCGAATAGGTTGAACAGGTACAATGATTTGGCAAAGTGAATAATATTTTGGCAACGAATTTTGAAAATTAAATTTCAACGTGGAATAATGAAATAAAGATTATCATATCATAAATTTATATTTACGATATTAGATGTTTTTTTCGTATCTAAACATTGTAAAGTCAAACAAAATAAGTTTCTTTCAATTTATTTTAAAACCGTCCACATATTTTTTATTTCGTTTCAACCATACTCGTTTAATTAATTAGCGGCAAAGACAACGTCGATAATTTTCCTAATAAACTGTGTACTTTCTCAAAATTCAAAATTAATCTCAAAGGACGTCATTTTCAAACTTTGAAGACAAACATCTAAAGGACCTAATCATCTAAAAACAGTTTTCACCCGATGAGTTTCACCGTTATTAAAACAAAGTTTTTAGTAAGCTTTATAAAGGAATTCTAAAATACTTTGTAGTTTGATTGTTAATTAACTATGCATTTGTACGAAATATATCTTTTGATATGAAAATAATATTTAAATAATCCATTTTAATATAGATTTCCAAGTGATATGTTTCAAGTTATATTTTAATTTGGAATTTATTTCAATTTTATTCATTTATACTTATATTCGTTAAAAATTTATCAAAAGAAAAATTTTTAAATAAAAAATGACGATTATTTATTTTTTTATAATTCGCGATAGAAAAAATTCAGTACAAAGATATACATACTTACTCGGATCAACAAGTTTTAAGAGCATTTTATACAGGGATATACTTGATCTATTCATAGAGAGAGAGAGAGAGAGAGAGAGAGAATGAGAGAGAAGGGGAGTAAGAGAGTAAAGGATAGGAAATGAAAGGGCCAGTGTGAGTTAGGTTTCATGAGGCGCTAGAAAACGGAGATAGAAAGGGGGAGATGAGGGAAGGAGGCAGAGGTCCGAAAGATCATTTTGCCTGGGTTATGCCGAGATAATAATGTATCAGACGCAGCAATATTATCTGAATTTCTGTAATATATACATATAGAAGTAGAGAAATTGGATTTCAACGTGACCTATACAATCCTAATAATGGACGAAATATCCTTTACACTTATACTTTAAAATATATAATTGTCTGTTGATTGACAGTTATAATAACAAATGATTCTTCAGTCGTTTGTGGTAGTTTCTATTTCAAGCTGCATAAACTTACATAAAAAAATATAAATAGAATCAAAACTTATTGAAAATATCAAATTTGAAATAAAATTAAGTAATAATATCGTATATTATTATTATTTAAAAAAAAATAAATAAATAAATAAAAATTTTTAAATAAATGAATACCATTAATTTTCGATTTACCCATCTGGATATAAACTTTTCAGATCCGCTTCAATTTTTTGTTTTTGTTAACCCGTTTCGTAACCAATAATATATGAAACTTCGGATCTTTGATCCGCATACTCTATCTCTCTGTGCGGCAGCTTGCTCAAAATGAATTTTTAAATTGCACGCTAGCATTTTGTTGAAATCGATATTTCCGAATTTAAAATCGTTTCTAGATGGATTAACTTAGTCGTGTACGAATAGACGAGTAATCTTATTTATTTTAACGATTAACGTTCATCACATCTAAGATCGCGGTGTTAAATTAATTAATTGATTTTTTAATTCACTTTAAGCGCGTTCATTAAATTAATTTTCTCACGGTTAAAGATTCACAACGACGAACTAAATGTAATCCGACGCATTAAAATCGCTCGGTGTATGTACTTTGAGATTATTCATATAAATTTTATAATTATTAATTTAATCATAGCTGCTAAATAAAATTACTATTTCTTTTAATTAAATATAATTTTTTTTTTTTTTAAATTTCATCCACTAACACCCCAACTCGTCAAATTATACGTCAAATTATACGTATTATACGATTGTTAAAAAAAGCATTAAAAAAAAAAAAATTCTGTCGTCTCGTCATTTTTTCGCAAACTCGGTAATTGTGCATTAGAATATTTGACTAATTTTACAGCACTTGCCCTAAAAATCTACCTTCAACTAATCTCTGAAAAGATAAAAAAAAAAGCGAAGAGCTCTCTCTTTTACTGCCGAGCGGTAATAACTTGGTTTATGCGCAGAGATCTTCGTATGTATCGCGTATGCGTTAGGTAACGCGGTCGTTCATGTAAATTCTTTATCTACGAAATTACAGAAGAACGATATTTTGCGCGGTAATTTCACGCGTCGAACGTAAAAGGTTCGCCGCGCGTGCTACGGCGCACGGTATAATCGTCGATTAAACGGTATAATCGAATCAAAAAGGATAAAAAGAAAAAATATAAAAACAAGACGCTCGCGCTCGCTCGAATCCCCGGGATTCTCGAGAAAAATTGCGAAAGAACTTGGCGGTGTAATAGGCGCGAGTAACGTCATACACGGAGCTCGTACGTATTTTTTTTTTTTTTTTTTTTTCACCTATCATCCATACACCCGCGCGTGCACGACTCTCGAACTAAGCGCTGCGTGACTCGCGTTCGCACAAGGGGAGAAAAACAAGGGAACGTATAAGTAAAGCGAAAAGCGAAAAGATCGATGACGAAGTTGCCTCACGGAAAGCACGTAAAGGAGGAAGAGACCGGCTACATGAGTTTCATCGTGCAACTACTCGCCGGTCCGCGCGTATGTACGAGTATATAGTGCGTGCAACGCTTCGGTACGTGGCAGGACCAAATAGTAATTTGAATTGTAAAAATTTAACGGAGGTAAAGTAGACGCTCACGCATACATGCGAGTATTTTTTACTCTCGTAAACATTGGGAAATTATTTTGGTTCGCCTTGCATATGTGCGGCTTTTTGTTCCGTTGCTTATTTTTCACCTTTTATTTCTCTTTTTCTTTTGAAGGATAAAAAGAGAAAGAGAAAGAACAAGGGAGAAAATGATGCGAGTTTGAAGCCGATGTTACCAGTAGGAAATGGAATGTAATTAGTTTGGACGTTGCATTTTACTGTGAATATTGGAAAAAAAAACTTTTTACACGAGTAATTTTTACATTCGGTACTTGAAAAAGATCTGAAGAGGAACAGTTTTAATCGGTTATTTTATTATTTGCACAAATATTATTTTAATAATTATTTTCGGCTATATTAAAAAAATATACAGATCGACTTATAACAGCAATTTTTTTTTTTTTTTTAGTCATTATTTTTTTTTCAAAATAGACAAAGAGTGTAAGTAAATTATTAGAATATTACGTTTTACATAATTATATTAGTATTGATAATTTCTGTCTAGAACAACCAAGGCTGTGTCCATTATAAATGAAAAGCATCATTTTGCTTAAGTCACTGCGATTTAAAAATTTAAAGAAATTCGTGCGACAATCAAGCGCATGAATATTTTAAAATCCAAAAAGAAAATACAAGAAATTGTAAAAAAAGAAATAAAGAACGAAGAAAAAAAATTATTTTTTGTTAAAAAACTCATCGCCTACAGTCATGAAGCACGAGCCCATTACTATTTAGCGGATTCTCTTGCATACCTTTCCAAGCTTTAATTATCTACGTATAGAACATTTTTGCAAATATTGTAACGATTGCTGCCCACTGAATACAGCTATAAACGTGCTTATTAAAGTTATACATAAGAGAGAGAGAGAGAGAGAGAGAGAGACAGTCAGAGTGAGAAAAGGAGGGGGAAGATGGGGGTAATGTCCATTGTCAAAAAAAAAGGAGCGCTTCGTTTCGTTCTCTCTCAACACTCCCACGACGGAGCTTTCTTATCGCACAGTTCCACTTCGTCAAGGCACATAAAAGTTGCAAATTCTCTCTCTCTCTCTCTCTCCTCGTGAGCGCGCACAATCCTTGCGACCTGTCTGAATAAATAACAACCTGACTGCGGAACAGCTAGCTACAACTCGTCGAGTGTATGCTACCGCTAACGATCGACGGCCGTCTCTCTCTCTCTCTCTCTCTCTCTCTCTCTTTTGTACAAGCAAGCTTTTGTCGAGCAAAATTTTACGTCCAGCAATGGTGTTAGCGGTGGTTCTTTTTCCCCGCGCGCTTTCTAAAGCTCCGCACGCGTCCTCGTGCACACGAGGCTGCAACGGCAGCTGCGGCGAAAATCAAAAGGTGCCGTTATTTCTCTCTATTTTTCTCTCTTTCTCTCGAGATAGAGGAAGCTTTTTATAATGTCTCTGAACTATTAAACAATACATACACAACGTTTTCTAACAAGCCAACTATCTCGTAATCGACGTACAAAAAAAAGAGAAAATGAAAGAAAAGCAAAACAAAAGGAAAAAAAGAGCCGTGACGACCAGGTTTGTTTCGTCCCTTTGTTTTTTAACCCGTACTTCAGGGCAGTAGTAGGTGTACATGGGTGTGTGTATATGTGTAAACGAGAAGGATTCTAGGTCGAGCCGTCGAAATGCCGTTAGAGTCCTTATCGCGTAATTACATCGACCTGCACTTAGACGCTACACCGGGTTTGTCTCTCTCGAGCTTTGGAGAGCCATTGCCTCTGAAAAATAGAGAAAGAGGCAGAGAGAGAGAGAGAGAGAGAGAAAGAGAGAGAGAAAGAGAGAAAGAGAGCGACTATGTAAGTTGTAAACGAAGAGACTCAAGCGGCTCGATTCCAATTGCACGAGCGGAGAATACGAATTGAGAGAGTCCCGATATCATTCTAAAAGCGGCTTATATCGACACGCGTATATAGAGTAAACATGTACGGAAGTGAAAAATTAGCGGTAGGAATTAGAAAAAGAGTCAGAATTAAATTCGACTACGATGAGTTTGGTTAACGTATCCTGTCTTGATTATTTTTTTGAATATTGTAGGGCTTTTGTTGATGTGTTTTTAGTAAACGTGGGAGAAATTTGATTCTTTCGTTACTTTCTAGAAGCTAATTGTAAAAAAACAAAAATTTTTTTAGAAAAAAAATTTCATAATGAAAAAAAAAATCTCGATACCTCAAATAATTGATCGAATTCTTTCTTCATAACAACGTATCGTCGTGAATATAAAAGAGATAAGTCACCCGCGCGGTTTTACACACATCCACATACATAGGAGTATAACAAAGTTGCATCCTGCAACCTCGGGGGCTTCGATATTTCGAAAGAACAACACTTCCCGCTTATAAAATATTCCTAGTATCCGTAGTATGCGCGACGCGCGATATCGAATGTCGTCTCTTTATCCCTCCGTGACAATAAAATTTGTGTATACGAGTACAGCGATAGTAGCTATTTTTAACAATATCTCTAGGATAACTTTGGTGCTACGTACTCGATTTGTTTTTTCGATCGGCTATGTAATGTGTCGAACGATCGATATTACTATTGAATAAGTTTAAAAACAATCTATGGTTATGCATCGATGTTTTATTTAAAAATTATAATTAAAATATTCTCATCGGTATTTTACATGTCTTACGAATAAAAGTCACGTAATATTTAAAATTTTTGCAACTTTTGAAAAACGTATTCCGAGATTATACCTATATTCCTTAAAAATATATAATTTTATTAAATTCATTCCAACGAACAGTTTTCTTTTTCTGTTTGCGTTGCAAAAATTAAACATGTTAAAATTTGAAAGAGGAAACTTCAAAGTGTATTAATATGCCGTAAGTAGAACGAGTTAAGGATAGTGAAACGGGATTTACATATAGATCTATAATAATTTTCGTGTTATTGGAGCAAAAGTAATTAAGTTGCCCTTATAGTCTAAAAATATGATTTTATAAAATGAAAATATTATTTTTATTAAATTTAAATTCTATTTAACAAAGACAGAATTTTTTTCAGGAATGGAAAATATTTATTTAAATTATAAAATTAGATTTTTACAGATTTTTCATAATTTCTTTTAATTTATACAAATATTAAAGAGTTTAAAAAATAAATTTAACCTTTAAATTTTAGAACGATATAATGGTTGGTGTTTTTTTTTTTAAATCCTTTGGAAAAATAAAAAACGAAATCTCTCATCGATAATCCGTTTTAAATCAAAATAATGCTCTAAGAAAAAGCTTTCATCGTCCTCTCGGTACATGAGAAATTCAGTTTTCCTCGAAAAAAGAAAAAAGCGTGGAAAACAAGAAGAGCTTAAACCGTATAACACGAGAGCATTGCAAATATGTACGAAATGGAAGCGCGAGTACCCGAGGAAAAGACATACCGGACCATAAGATACGGGAGTAACGAGAGTGAGGTAGATAAATGTTATAGCTAGAAAAAGAGGGAATGAGAGAAGGTAAAAGAGAAAGACTGAGACAGAGAGAGAGAGAGAGAGAGAGAGAGAGAAAGAGAGTATACAAATACAAGCTCTTCTGGATTCAGTAGATCTTATTTGTCTTGAGGGAGATTAGGTCGTTGCACCATGAGAAGAAGTATACAAGGATTCGGGAAGGGAGTAAGATCAGAAGACGCGAACGACGGTGGTGGCGAGCCGACGTCTCAAGACCATATGATACGCTATATACGATAAGCAGCAAGTGTAGAGAGAGAGAGAGAAGAGAAAGAAAAACCTTTTTCTCCTAGGAACACTACAAGAGGCAGCTTAGAACAAAGCAACGCGCAAGAGAGACGTTACGCTATACGTACATATATTCTCTTTCTCTTCGTCCATGCTATGTATAAACGTACACATATATATGTATATACACATAGTCAAAGTCCCGGAGATATGCGCTAAAGTCGTAAATATTTATCAAGATTGGCCCTCAGGGAGTGCGGCCGTCGTCGCGTACACGCTTCTGGCTCTCTCCCTCTCTCCTTCACTCTTGCTTTCTCTTCAGCTTCTACGACTTTTTACTTCTTTGCTTTTTTACATTATCTTTCGCCTACCTTTACCCTCCCACCTCGTCGTTCTTCTCTCTCCGTACCTCTTTTTTTAACCGGTAGCGCGTAGATGACCAGCGCCGCGCGAACCTCGTCCAGATACGACGACGACGACGGTCGAGCGCGCGCCACCCTGAGAGAAAGACAAAGCTTTTGATAAGGAGACAAACATCGAGAAAAGAAGAGAGAAAGAAAGAACGAGAAAGAGAAAGAAACAGGGTAACCCCGAGGGTCTAAAACGACCCCATTTCGCGAGGCTGTCGTCGTCGTCGTTGTCGTCGTTGTCGTCGTTGTTCGAGAAACGAATCTTCTCCTCCTCCTACTTCTACTTCTCTTGTTCTTCTTCTATTCTTCGCCAAGACACTCGCCCGCGGAGGTTTACAGAATTTCAGAGAACGATGAAGAGACAGAGAAAAAGCAAGGAGGAAAATAAAGGAAGGGGATGAGAGAAAAAAAAATTGTCCGTACACGGCGAAGAGAAAGAATCGCAAGATGAGAAGAAGGCGCAAATGGACTGAGCTAGGCAGGGCCGAACTCCCGGGGGTCAAATCTGAAATTGAATGAAAACTCTCTTTGCGCGTAGCTTGACTCCGTCGCGCCTTTGCACTATCTCACTCTCGTACAACTCTCGATTCTCTTCAGCCCGTTACCATTACAATTTTATGTCAATCAAGTTAGCCCCGCGCCACATTGTCTTAAAAAAAAAAAGTTGTTCTATAATGGGCTCTATTTGTGCTATTATGTGCCGTAAATAAAAAAAATTAATTTAAAAAATTTTGATTTTTACGGTCGAAATTAATTTTTCAAAAAAAGTTAGCCCCGCCATTTTGTTTCTCATGGAATAAAAAGAGTCGTGCTGCTGAGTTTGAAACATAAGACGATCGGTATCAAACATATGTACCCAGTATAGACACATAATAGCACAAGAAGAGCACATTACAGCACAATGTTTTTTTAAAAAAAGACACAATGGCGGGGCTAACTTGATTGACATTCCAATTTTAAAACGATACACGAGGGCCGAGTGAAACTACGAGTATCTTACACGTGCTTTGTAACCGAGGTAAATGCGCGCGGAAAAATGAAAAATTAAGAAGAAGAAGAACGCAAGAGATGAATTTACGGTAAGTTAAAACTTAATTTTATCGGTATCGATAACTACACAATCGCATCGGATTCTTTAACGCCACGTTGGTGCTTGAGAACCGATCGATGCGCTCGTTTATTCCCTCTGTTATCGTCGCATTCGGTTTTGCTTTTATTTCTTTCTCGACTTTCTTGTTTTTTACGACGCATCCTGACGCGATACTCTAACTACTTTGCCGCGAAAATGTGGATCCAAAGTTACGAGACGTAACTCATATTTTCTAGTTATGTTCCCTTTTTTACAGTGACTTAAACTCTCAACGATCCTTAAGTGTGATTAACGCGTTACGAATGATGTAAGTACTTCGTGGTTGATGCCTCTTGTGCGATTTCTCGAGTAATTTTGTTAACTGTTCTTGTTAATCGCGATCATTTGGATTATGGTAAAAATAAAGCTTGTCGCTTTTAATGAGATCCGTTAAACGTTAATGAAACATTTGATTGATTGCGAAAAAATTTAACGTAGCCATTTTTAAAAAATAAATTTGTCATATCAAATACTTTATAAACGTGACAAATCGGTATATTTTATTGCTGCGTCGAATTTACCATTATTTCAGTTTATTTTGCATGTAGAATTATTAAATCTTATCAAATACAAGCCAAATTCATTTTCGATATCGAATGTCAAATTTAATCAGCAGCGTCGTGCAATAAATTTACCGTTATTCGATATTGCGATTCGTTAGGGCATAAATTTAAGAGTAAAATAAAAAAAAAAAATATTTTGAATTTCATTTTTTTTTTTTTTATTTTATTTCGATTTTTTTTCTTTTTTCGTTACATAAAAATCGCGATAAAAAAAAAAAAAAAAAAAAAAAAAAAAAAAAAAAAAAAATTCAACGATCTAACGAGTACAACGCGCGATAAAAATAAATCTGTGCAAGTAGATAAGAGTAGATTAAATCTTTGTTGCTCGCGGGATTGCGGACGAATCATTTGGGGCAGAGAGCTCACGGGCCGTCGTCCGTTTTACTAATTTCAACGTTTTATCAAAGCAACCGATTTCAACTTTAAAACAAACGAGATTATATATCCGCGGACTTTTAATATATTATATCATATCCATTCGTACGAGCAGACAAACTCGTGAAATATTTCAGTGTCGGGGAAAACCGCGGCCTCGCTTTTTTTTTCCCTCCCGCACGTCTGACAGATAGCCACGTAATAGTTGCCGCAACGTTGTTCGCGAATAATCCAGCGGTGGAAACGAGCGTATACCGGTGAGTTCGGCTCAGCCTCGGCTCAGTCCCCGAGATCTCATCCATTTTAAGCAACCTAGTCTCTCTTTCCCTTCCTTTCACTCCCTTTTTTCGCTTAGCAATGCTGACCAAAAGCTCTCTCTCTATCTCTCTCTCTCTCTCTCGGTCGGATATTTCTATCGCTTCGTTGTCTTTCCCTTTCTATCGCGTCAGAAGAGCGTTCTGCATTAGTAAACGTGGTTCTTGCAAAGCTTAAAATCTCCTAATGTGTCCCGATGTTTTGTTGATTTTACGCTCGACGGAAGTTGGGAAAGGTTTTGGTTTTTGTTTTTCGATTGAAAAATTTACGTTTTCGGCGTTACTCTGAAAGCTCCTCGTGCGCATTATTCGCGTTATAAACGGTAAATTTATGCAAACAAAAAATAAAAGAAAATAATATTGTTTATTTCTCGAGACGCTATTTAAATATAACGACGCTTATTTTAAAATTTACTCAACTAAAAGCTCGAATCACGAGTCTTGAAATCTCGCGAGATGCCGACAAACGTTCATATGTATTAAAAAAGGAGCATTCCATAAAACAGATCATTCGCTTTTCTTACATCCCGCCTCGTTCCCCTAACCGACAAGCATTTCTTCTTCTTCCCTTAAAATGTATATCTTCTACGGAAAGAGATGGCTATATAGTCGGTCGCTTTGAGCATACGGAAAAGTGCAAGAGCTTACGAAGGCGAGCGCGGCCAAAGGCAAAGGAGCGTGGTATCCCGTTTACTTATACATTTACACAAATATCCGTATAGGTATACCTATAAATGCGTATACGAAGCTTCAGAAACGGACTAGAGTATGCAGGGCTTGCAAATACGAAGCTTTGGATTTAAGATTTGCTTTTTAACTCGTCTCTCTTTCTCTTCTTTTATCGTTTTCTATTTTATTTTTATCTCTCCATCGGAGCTCTACGCCGTCGTTCGCACCGCATCGTCTTTTTCAAAAGTGGCTTTTGCTCGTGTAGATTGATAACTTTGTAGCAAGAACGATAAGTATTTATACATGAGACGTAAGAAATAGATTATTCAAGCAAAAATATTCGACATAATTTTTGTTAAGTAATAAAAGATGTAAAACCTTTAGCAAGTGAAATAGTCTTAATGAAGTAATTTTGAAAAATATTTAAATAAAGAAATAGTCCAGCATAACTCTGGAAAATTTTTATCACGTTACTCTAATTCTTTACGAAAATCTTCCTTATATATAAACATCGTAATATATACCTAAAAAAAAAAGCAAGGAAAAAAAAATAAGGATTCTGCCACGTAAAATCACGCGGCGTTAAACTAGCAGCTGTCATACGCTACGTCAACTTTGTAGGGCCACGAGAAAGATATGAACAAACGTAAAATACTTTTTTTGTCTGTTCTCGGCAAAAAGGCAATAGTTGGCTCGAGTTATACACGTACATTTTTCTTTCCTTCCTTCGTATCCTTCTTAAGGATTTAAGCGATCGGATGGGTAGAAAAGTTTATCCCACGAAGAGATTTCGCTTTTTATGATATCCTTAATATAATTGCAGAACGAGCTCTGCTTTTAATATCACTTTTCCAAATACGTTCGCATCAAAATTACGTTTTGGATAATGTAATACGAAATTTTGTACATTAACTTTTTATGCGCTTAAAGTCCTCGTAAACCAAGGCGTTGTTCGATTATAATGCAGAAAGAGTATAAGAGAATAAATGCAGCTGAGATCGCTAATCTGTTTGATAAAATGCAGTTGATTTATATGTCAAAAAATGATCCGCAGATTTTATTTATAATAAAAGTAATGTTGCATAAATTCCAAACGATAAGAAACGTGAGACAACTATAAAAAAAAAAAAACAAGATGTGACTTTTAGAATCTCTCCTCGGAAAACCCATCGGTGTCATAAAATGGTGAGTCGAATAAGCGAGAATTTGAAATTCAAGGCAGCTGCTAGGTTATCCTTTTTGAGGAATTAGTCGTGGTATAATGCGGGCGCGTCCGACGGTAGATCAAGCGCTTGTGCGTTGGGTTTATGTATAATGCGTTATAATACTCTATAGAGAGAGAGAGAGAGAGCAGAAGAGAGAAAGAAAGAAACCGCGGTATTTTTTCTCATCTTTTTTTACCTCCCTTTATTTTTGTCTCTACCATATCATTATTTACAAGTTTTACAAGCTCCCTTTTTTATCCTATTATATCTCATTCATAAACAAAACGTAATGTTTGACTGGCTTGTTCTTTCGTTTGCTTATACATTTGATTAAGAGAAAGAGAGAGAAATAAAGTAGGACTTTAACTACACAAGTTGTGTGTGGAGCAGTCGTGCATTAAATCGTCGTCGATCAATTTAACTGGAAACAACATCGTCTCTCGTACATAGTACATGTATACTTCTTCTCGTTTAAAGGAGCGCCGAAGAATACGACACAAGTAGGCTCTGGTTGTGGCAATTATTAATGACTCGTCAGTTCATTCACGGAAAAATTTGATCGATCGATTTTAGTTCACCGGTGCGCTGTACATTGTTTGTAACGTGAATAAATTATTTTACCGAGTATCATTTTTTTTTTAAATGCATCTAAAATCATTAATGTAATATTAAATTTTTTTTACAAAAATTAATTAATTTTTATAAATTGAACGTTTGATCGGATCCTTTTAAATTAATTGAAACTGTACGTGTTTGTGTTTGTTTATCTGAAAACACATAATATAAAATGCAACCAATCATCAATATAATTTAATTTTAAAACGATAAATTGCGTGAATTAAAATTATCAATTCGTAAAACTTACAATGTGTCGGCATTGAAAATTATCGGGGCTGAATAAAAGCAACATCGTACACGTTTCGCGAGATACAGCTGGGTTAATTTGTTGTTTACGGGTATAGTTAAGAGAGAAAGAGAAAAAAAGCGAGCGAATGAATGAAAAAAGGATGAAAAAGCCAAGGAACAACCGCATTTCCCGAAACTCGCATATACACAAACGCACACACGCAGATACACATATGTACACAGAGAGCGTCGGCTCGGTTGGAACGTTAACGGCAAAGGTCACAAGCTTAACCCGACGGGCGAGGGTCACTTGGGATTCGATGTGAATTACTCAGCGCTCACGTCGACGACGTCCGCGTGCTAACGCGAGCGCGACGTTTTTCTCTCGGGAATCGTCGTCGCGAAGAAAATGCGAGCGCAAATAGCGCGCTCGATTTACCGAATGCTGCTGCTGCTGCTGCCGCGGTATCCCCGGTAATTATACACAGTAATTGCGTGTATGCGAAGCGCATGTAAATACGCATATGTGAATACGTATATGTGTATACGAGGCGCTTCCATTGGTATAATTAACGAGAATTTCCGCGAGATACGTCCACGATTACTCGGAATGTGACAACGTGGCAATTTTCTACCGGGAGCGTGAAAGCGTTAATGGGAGTAGACGTAACGATGTTTGTTTGATTTGATTGACTTATTTTATATACGTGTGCGAGTCTCTTTAATTCTTTTTCTTAGTTAACTATATTGTTATGCTATGGAAAAGCATTAAATTTCTCTCTTTTTTTTTTCCCTCAAAATGATTAATATTTCCTTATTACTAGCTCAGTATGAATGATTAAGCGAAGCGGGAAATTAAAAGAGCCGTGTTTGTGTTTGTGTTCGGTGACCCCGAAATTTTTTGAAGCGTAACGCCTTTTAATTTATCGGTACTAAACGAAAAATCTACACATTTTGTAAATAAAAGTATAAATAATAATACAGTTAGGCATATACGACGGCCACAAATATTCGTTATTTCGAGAGAAATAGAAAATTCTTTCGAAAAAAACTTTTTCTTTACCGTCAGTTTTATTTAAAACGATCTTATCCGCTCGATTGCGCGTGCGCGCGCGCACGCGAATATTTTTCTCGATGGTCGATTTTGCTTTTTAATTGATTGCAAACAAACTTTTACAACTGATTTACTTTTCTTTTTACAATTTTCCACTTGACCCCAATCGATTTCCGATCAAGTTCCCCGTCGGTCCACGGAGGTCGAGCATTGATTTTTCTACGTCCGTAAAAAGGAAAAAGGAGAATGATACGGAAAGAGCAACGTGAACGATAAAAAATAAAAAAATATAAACGAGAGAAAAAGGGAGAAAAAGAGAGAGAGAGAGAGAGAGAGGTTACTTAGAGAAAAAGAGGTAACAGAAGGAGAGGAAAAATAAATAGGACAAAAAAGATTCCACTCTTTCGTTTGGTGCACCTCCTCTGCAGCTTCGCTCGCGGAATACGATAGCGAGTCCGCGCAGCCGTGCAAGAGGGATAGAGAGGGAGAGAGAGACCGAGAGAAGAGCAAGGGGCACGCTTAGGTCTCTCGTGCGAGTAAACCGTTAAAGGAAAATTGCGCGCGGCGGCCGAGGCAAAATATAAATCGCGTGCAGCTGGCCGCTCAGCCGCGCCTACGTGAGCTGGATATACTTGCGCACCGGTGGATCCCGGCCACGCTTTCGGGTTTGCACCGACGCTGCACCGACTCTTCCTCTCCTTTGGATTCTCATCCCGATTCTCCTCTCCACTCTTCTTTCTTTCTCTTTTTCCTCTCCTTATCTCTCTCTCTCTCTCTCTCTATCTCTCTCTCGAATTTTACGCACGCCCCGTGTAACGCTCGATGGTACGTGTACACGTAGCGCTCGATATTTGCGGCTGCCTTTCACAAATCGATCGATCGCACCTGTTTATTTCGAGTGCAGATCTTCGCTTTGTACTCGATGTAAAAGTGCGTACACGTCCCGGTGAGAGGGAAAGCAAGGGAATGAGAGTTAAAATTCTTTTTTACCATCTCGAGTTTTGTTCGATACACGTTACAAGGAAAATTTCGCACGATTTTTGTAAAATATTTTCTCGCTGCAGCTTTTAAATACGAACATATCGAGTTTATGCAAACGATTAAAAAAAAAATGTATATAATAGATAAATTATAATTCAAACAAATAAAAGAAATATCACTGCCGATGATTAATCGCTAATTTTGTAACGTACTATTATACCTTTGAGTCAGCATTAGGAAAACCATTAAATTATCGAACTTTTTATGCGTCATCAATAATTTATTTACTATGAATTTAATATTATTTTTCTTTTCTGCATCGAGGCACGCAACTTTTGAAAGTCCAAATTGAAGCAGCGAAATTTTGATTATTTTAAAATTCATGGAATGATAATACACGCTAGCATTTTCATGTATACTGGATGTCAGTTTCCTAACTATTATATAGCATAAAATTAAAATTTATTAGCAATTTCAGTAAATTCCATATACGCGTTGAGTTTAATGCGTGACAGTGTACGTCATTTTCAGCGAATATGTATATCTAAAATTAGCCATCCAAAATTGTGATTAAATAATTATCTCAAATATTAATTTTTTTTTCGACGAATATGACATTGTTCTGCCTATTGTAAAATTATTAATCATTAATGAATTATTAATCATGAATGAAAAATTTTGAAATCTGATATAAAAAAAAAAAAAATGTTTCAATATGATTATCATCAATAGTTTTAAAACTTTAAAAGTCTTATTCATTAATGATAAATTTGTACAATGTCGTACGATATGTGTTTATTGCTCATTAATTAGAACGTATTATCTTCAACGACGTTGAATATTCGCATATTTTCTCCTTTGAAAATAATATCATAATGCACATCTATCGGAAATGAAAATTTTTCGCGGCAATACATAAAAAATTCAAAGCTCGTTAAATCGTCCACACGTTAGCGCAAAAATAACGAGTCGTTTCCATCGTTCTCGCACCCGCGTACGAATCCATTCCACGCACGTACGAAACTTTCCGACGGCTTCCGTAATCCCGATAAAATAAAAAAAAGAGGCGGAAAAATTTCCGGCGCTTACTTTTATTAATGTAACGTTTCGCTCACGGCGGTTAATGCCGTACGTCGACACTTGACTGCGAGGATTCGTTCATTGAATCATGCGTGTACGGGGCGACTTATTGAATGACAATGAGACGTCGTGTGTACGCGTGTGCGAATCGAGATGGAATTATACGAGTACTTTATCACCTTGAAATTATTTCTTTATTTTACGCCTTAGCTAAATTACGCGTGTAATAGATATTTTACGTTATTAGAGCCGTAAGATTATGCTGACGTTAAAATTGATTATGCAAGGATTTCAAAATTGAATAAAACACTCTTTTAATTTGAAAAGAAGTATTGAAATAACCCCAACGTGATATTAAGATTCTTTTAGATTTTTATAGACTTTAGAAAGTTATTTTTTGCGGTTAAATCCAAAAAAAAAAATATTCGCCTTAGTGATATCTACCTCATATACAGGTAAATTAATTCATCGCTTAATAACGCTAAAATTGCTATCCACACACATGCGCTCTATGCAAAGGAAACAATTCTCGCACGCAGAGAGAAAGATAGAGAGTGAGAGAGCGAGAGAGAGAGAGAGAGAGAGAGAGAGAGAGAGAGAGAGAGAGAGAGAAAGCTCGTTTCATTCTCACTAGCTGCGTAGAACAATGGAAGCACACAGGCGAAAGGTAACGAAGCTTCCAACATCACTAATATAATTCGCGTCCATATCCGTAGTTACACCTACATCCATGACGCAGAGAAAGAGAGAGAGCGAGAGAGAGAGAGAGAGGAAGAGAGACAGCAAGCTGCGATTCGTTGTTCTCTACGCGCGCATAAGCGACAACCAGCAGCGACGCTGCCAGCCGGAATAATTTACTCGTCGGAGCGCACACGCGGGCCGAAAGAAATAAATTGATCTTGTTGTCTCCTCGCGCGCAACGTTTAATCGCGCTTGTAAACGTTCCACTCCTAGGCGTATATATCCACGCACATGTGTGCATGATCCTCTTCGCTGATTATTGCCTCCGAGCGAATCGCTCGTATGTCACCGGCACGTCGTTATTCATAATATCGCGCGAACGGGACCGATAAACGTTGCGCCGAATTGGAAAAATAAGAGCGAACGAAATTGATTTTCTTTCGGCTCGCCATCGAGCCGTTGATGTTTAATTTACCGGCGTTGCCGCAAATTTTTAATCGGTATTTTGCTTTTATTTTTCATCTTTTTTCCTTTTTTTCTTTCTATCTTTATTTTTTTTTTTTTTTTTTTTTTTTTTTTTTAACTGATTGTCAGCGATGAAAATCATGTATCGTAAAACGATAAATTTTTGCGATGCGATGCATTAAATGAAATCGAAAGTGTATATAACGCATATAATAGAGTGTTAATATAGTTTTTAAGCGGTACAGTAAAGCGCCCGACAGCGCAATTGAAAATTTTTCGGGCGGTGAAAAAACGATAAAACGATGATGATAAAGCCAAGCGCCTCTCTATTTTTTTGTAACCTTGGAAGTGAGATCGCAAAGATTGATATGTTGCGGTACCCGCGGTGCTTTTAAAAATATTTTTTTTATGTTTTTAAAAAATTTTATAAAATTACATCAATCGATGCTATTGTTCTCTTTTATTTATCATTTTTCTCTATTCGAAAACTCATAATTGGCATATGTTTTATTGTAAAAAACACATTTATCCGATAAGCGTAAATTTATTAAAATAAAACTGTCGCAGTAGTTTCCCCGTTTCCGTGCAATCCAATATGCAACTCGCGTATTCTAAAGATTCATTCGTCGCAGGAATATATATTTTGGGTATATTAGAAATGAGAAAAGAGAAAAGTATACATATTTAATGCGGAACATAGCAGATTTAATGCAGAAGCATCATAATCGACTTACACTGTTTCTTGCTGTATTTGAATACGTGCTTGGATAGTAAAGAATGATGAGTGCAGGCGACTTTAAACGTTTTCCGTTCTCAAATTCGGGCGGTGCAATAAAGAGATAATTCGTGAAATATACAATGTGCTCGGAGAATAAATTTTCGTTCCGCAGCGTAGGAAAATGCTTCGCGAAACGAGTATAGCGATATGCGTGTAAATCATTTTGGAAACAATCGTTACATAAAAATAAACTAGGATATAGGTGAAAAATGATCGAAAATAAGAAAACAAACATAAAAATTAATTATCGATCGTCCAATTTAATATAAATTCGTCGAAAATACAAAGTATCAAACTATGAATTTTCGAGTTAAAAAGCGGTTTTATGTTCCTCGAAAGCGAGCACTTGCAAAGACAGAGAGAAAGAGGGAGAAAGAGAAAGAGAGAGAGAGAGAGAGAGAAAATAGAGTTGACAGAATGTCAAGAGAGGGAGAAAGTAGTGTCCGCATTTCAGGAATCTCGGCATACTAATTAAGGCCGCGCCCCGGCACCTCCGTGACGTCACCAAAGCTTCAAGCAATCCTCTCCACCGCTGCTCTCGAGTAGATTCGAAGCATAAGCGAGTTTCCAGCTCCTTTCTCTCTTTCTCTCTCTCTCATATTCGACTCTATATAAACCACTTCGACATGTATTTGGATTGAATTGCGAGTCGATGCTTGCAACCTCTCTTCCTTCCAAGCTACTCCTCTCCTTCTAGTTCGGCTTTTGTTGAGCTTTGATGCCGCGAACTTGCGCCATGGGAGGTCGTTACTACAAGAAACATGAGAGAGAAAGAGATAAAGAGGGGGAGAGAGAGAGAGAGGAAGAGAGAGAATTCGGTAGCTGCCTTACTCACGGAGAGTTTGGTTTGATCGTTATGTTTCTGAATCAACGTCTGATTGCGTTCTGGCGAGAGGTATGTTGCCGAGCTACTTCGCAAGATGTACTTGTCGTAACTGGAAGCGAGTTGATTCTTGGGTAAATATTTTCAATGTGTGTCTGCTACGTTTATGCTACTGTGTGATTTACATGCGTCTTTTCGTGGTTGGTTTAATAGATGGCTTGTGATTTGCAAGTCGCGCTATAATATTCTTTATTTTCCAATCGATATTCTATATGTATGTGTTCATAAGGGAGAACTAATTGATAAACATTTATTTTGAATAATTATCTAGTTTCCGTCGCGACGTAAAATGACATGTTAACCATCGTTGTATCGTGTTCATTCATGTAAAGAAAACCATGTAACCGCTTTATAAAAAACGGTGAACTCGTTCGTCCAAAGTTAAAAAAAAGTTTTTCCAACAACGCGAGCCAACTCAAATTTCGAAGGCGCATGATGAATCGATCTATAAAACAGTCTCTATATGCAAGCGACGCGATACATCAAACATTTACATGCAAATTTTTCACTCCATCAAATCTTCGATCGTTTTGACCACATACATCAGTGCAGCCTGAACGCCGGCTAATTCCTTAATAGCTCCAACCGAGTGTATATGTAAAAGGATAAAAGTAACGAGGGGTAAAAAATTACGTGTACAGCGAGCGCCCAACCGCCCTGAAAATTCCATTAAAGCATCAAGCGTCGCGTTGAAGCTCCATTGAAATTTGGCAAGCGTGCCAAGGTGGTCTATTCGTTCGTATACATATACATGTATACACATGTATATACGCGAGAAGACGAAAGAGCCAGCTACGAAAAAGAGGGCGGAAGGAGGAAAAAAACGAGAGTGGAAGAAAAAAAGAAAAAAAGAACAAAATTTCGCAGAAGCTGCGAAGCGAGGGAAATGTCGTCGAGGAAAAGAAATGAAAAAGGAGCCACTTTGCGGCCGTAAACACACGGGAGGATTTATCTATTCCTCGCGGAGAATTTTTACGTATACTTTTCGCTTATGCCTTGTGCTCCTTAAGAACCGCCGACGACGAGAGAGAAAAAAAGAAAGAGATAAAGGCAAAAGGGAGGGCAGAAACTCTTTTTCTTCGTCGTCTCAGGCTGGCCTCAAAGAAAAAGAAGTGGCAGAGAGCTTGTTTACGTGTCCCGACGACGTTCCTTCTCGCTTCCTCCTCACCTTCTCTCACCGTCCGATGCGTGCACTTCGCTTTTGCCTTTTTCACCCCTTGACATTGTTTCAGCCTCTCTCTCTCTCTCTCTCTCTATCTTTCCCTTATTCCCATCTCTTGTCGTTTTTCCCTTTTGAGCCTGCGCGAGCTCTTTTATATTTTCATTAAGATTTTGACGTTGTTTTATTGTTATTATTATCACTATTAAGATACTTGCAACGAAACGGCCCTTCGTAATTTTCCTCTTTACCTTGGGATTGGCTTCCCTCTTCGCTAAGTAATTTTCGTAGATTTTTTATCTATTTTTGTTTTCCCGCCTGCCTTTGTGCTTTAAAGCGAAGCTTATTAAAAAGATAAAGGAGAAAAAATTTTTTTTTTAATATAAAATAAATTTTATTTAAAGTTGATGGACAACGACGCGTCTTTTTGATTATCAAAATTATCATTAAAATGCAAAAAAAAATGTTGACGATAAATGTCTGATCGAATAAACTCGCCACGAAAAAAAAAAAATGTTTCAATGAATTTTTTAATACAAGTGTTTTCGGTCGTATTTTTTGAAATGCAAATAAAAGAATTTTTAAAATCTTCTATCGTTTAATTTTACCGAAAGTTACGATGATAACTTTCAAAACTGTCTTCCGAAAAAAAAAAAACAAAAAAAAAAAAAAAAATGAAACAACGATGATAATACTATGTAAAAATAATTGACCTCAAAAATTTTATAAAAGATAAAATGCATGAAAAGAATTTTAAATTAATTTAATTTTTAAAATTTTTTTGGAATAATGAATAATAAAAAATTTAATAACTTACAATTTTTTATATTTTAATTGTTACTCATGTGTAAAAGAAAAAAAATTAATTAAAAAATACACGCACATTTAAATATTTCGAATTTTAAAACAACATAAACGTACTCAGATATACAATTTTGCAGATATTATTAGTTTAAAATCGATGCACGGGATATAATAACACTGGATTAATTTGGATTCGGTAATTAAAGCTTCGAAGCTGATTGCTCTAAGTTTGTATTAGTTATCAAAGTACCGACATTAAGTAATTACATCGTAGGTATTTATAGTAAAAATAATCAATATTCTCATCGATTTCAAATTCACTCGAAGATACATTTTGATAATTTCGACTAGTATTCCACTTGTATTATATTATCTTATCTGATAGTAATGATAATCTGTATGGACATAGCGTAGCGCGCTTAGTTATGTAATCGAGTTCTATCAATGATATAGAAACAAACTGTACCCAGTGTCAGATGTATATATTAGTACTGGAATACGAAGGAGCTGGAATTCAATGTTCAACTAAGTTTGTCACTCCGGAAATGTAATGGAATTTTAAGTATGATGAATTTTCGTAAGTCTAATGGAATGATGATCGTGAATTTTGATTGGCAAAATAATTGCGTTTTGTTGGAATTTATACATATATATAAAAGACACTTTTATAAATAAAACATCATCACGTAAACATTTCATGAAAGACATTTCATATAAATGAAACATTATCACGGCAAAATTGTTAAACCATCATCCCTATTTACACAAAATATTTATTAAAAAATATAGTGCGTTTAGCAATAGCTAATAAAAATAACAATAGAAAAGAAAAGTAAAATAAAGAGAACGACGACACCTTTGGAAAAAAAATCACAAACTTCCGTCGTCGTCGTCGTTAATAAGCAAGTCAAATATATTACGGTGCTCCACCGAGTGTGTAATTATCGAATATCCCCTTTACCAATATTAGACATCATCTGTTTCGACTTTCTATTCCTATCTGAACACCGTTTCATTACCTTGTACGCAATCATACGCATATGTACATAAGCACGCAAAATATCACAGCGTGGATAATCTTGTGCGCGTGTTCAAATCAACTCTCCATACCGCGTGCGTTTGCGTGCATTCGTCTACACGCGTACCGCGTTTTATCAAAAGGAACTGACCAACCTGCATCGAGTATAATATATCCACTATAACTCCCAATAGCCAGCGATATTCCACATTCGATGGGCATATTTATTTAAGCGCGAGATCGAGGAATGAAGCGAATAAGAGCTAGAAGGAGAGAGAGAGAGAGAGAGAAAGAAATGGGTCAGGTTACCACGAGGTGTAGAGATAGGCGCGCACTTGTATTAAGCGGCGAAATTATTGCCGATGCCGCAGAGTCGCGCGGGACGCATATACATCGGCCCATACGTCGTAAGGTAGCCATAGAAGCGCCGGTGCAGCGGCTAACGGACAGTCGGTAGAAACTCGGTGCAAGCATTCCACGGAACGGTGTGCCAGCATTCTAGGATGGAAGACACAACGCTCCCTCTCGTCCCTTACGCAGCGACGACCGCAGAGATACACAGGTATGTGCGTCCGTGGCATCTGCGGCTTGATACGCGCGCTAGCACTATCGCCCTCACCCCCCTCCCCCTCCCAACAAATGCATACACGCGTCCGGGTGACAATAGTTCAAGACTCGGATGCATTCGTCGTATATACATCTATGTATGTGTATATACACATATATGTAGGACGCCGGGAGTGACTAGTGTCGTCGAAGGAATAATACAGTTACCCGAGCCTACGACCATTTCTACCTCTCTAGCTCGCTCTGTTCATTGAGCAAACGCTCGCGTGAATCCTTTGCCCTCGTCCGGAGGGACAGGCACGCGCGAGAAGCAGCGCCGGGGCATATTGCCCCCATTAATCATAGACTCGACAGCAGTGTGCATCGAGTGTCACTCGAGGGAGCTTGCTGAGTGAGAGAGTGAGTGAGAGAGAGAGAGAGAGAGCGAAGAGGCGAGAAGGGGGGGGGGAGAGAGAAAGGGAACGGAGATGATAACCGGCTGAATAAATATGTGTACTCCGGGAATTGCTATTTACGCGTATATGCGCGATGTGTACATTTATTTCAAAGATAGACCGATGAACGCTAGCGTTGAACCTGTCCTTTCCTTCAAGCTCCGTCGATTTCTCCATTCACCCGTTGATCACCTCCCTTACCTTCCTCGCGCGACATTAATTATCGAAGCGGTGTGAATTTGGAAGCTTCTTACCCCGATACGTATCGAATGAAAATGGTACCTTTGTAAATTGCGCCTACGCCGTATAATTCAAAGCATTGTGCTTTTGATTTTGGTCGGCCATGTGGATACGTACCATTATTCAGTTTCTTCAAGCTTTTTATCTTTTGACACGGCGTTTCTGTGCATACACCGTACGCGCGGTTTTATCGCTGTCAAAGAGCCAAAATTATGGAATCAGCAGTTCGCGTCGTGAAATTCTAGGACAAAGGTTAACGTGCGCTCGTACAAATGAATTTTTTTTCTTTGTCTCTCTCTCTCTCTCTCTGTCTCTCTCACTCGCTGAAAAGGAAAAGCGAAAAAGAATGAGCAAACCATTGACTGTAATCAACGCCGCTAGAATATCAGTTTCGACATAATGGTGGCTTTGTTCGTTTTATTTGGTTCTCGAATGAAATTGTCAACCGCGAACTCTATTAGTTGAACAAGGACAAGGCACGCCAATATGAATACTTTTTGCGGAGATAATTTTGTCCGCGCTATAAATGTGTTTTTGTGACTGTTAAAGTTACATTGTTAAACCCATGTTGTGTGCATCGTAATTCTAGCATAAATTAAAACAAAACAAAAAAAAAAAAAAAAAAAAAGAAAAAGAAAAACAAAAAGAGGGTAATAAAAATGGTCGAAATTATTTCGTGAGCGAAAGCGACATTTCAATTTAAAATCAAACAATAAGTCAACCAACAAAATCAATCTCTCTGAGCGACGTGTTAATTTGTTTAATCAAAAGTAATATAAAAAAAATATATAAAAAAATGAAAAGCATTCTAAAAATGACAAAAAATGTTTTGGTGGTCTTATATCATAGCAACGATAAGAGAAAGACAAACAAAAAAGACAAAAACCATAAAGGAACATGTCGCCTAAAAGATAATTCATGAAAATAATAAGGTCAACGTTAATCACATAAACAGTGGCAATATATCAGGGGGTTGAGAGAAAAAAAAAGCATAAATTATTATTCAAAATATGCACGACCATACGCAGACGCTTGCATGTGTACAAGATAACGAGAAAGATACAGAGGGTGTAAGTCTCGCGCTCTCTCTCTCTCTCTCACTTCGCCTTCTCTCGGCTCGGGCGACATTAAGCGCAAGACATATTAACTGGACTCCCGAGAGTGCCGTAATATCCCTCGGCATCGCGTCACTACGCATTGTGCAACGTAGCACTGGATCCAAACAAGTTATAGTTTCTCTTGAGATTTCCGACCCGAATATTCCGACCTTTCTTGCATTCTCTCCCTTTCTCCCCCCCCCCCCGTTTCTCTCTTTAATTCCATTCTTTCCAGGTTTTCTTCGTATTTATTATACCTTATTGGCATATTTGCGTATTTACGTCGAAGGTCAGACAAAATCAAAACTTGTCCGAGCTTGGAAAAAATTTTTCCCTCAAGATTACCAAAATTTATCATTTATTATTTTATTAATTTTAAAAATCAAAGATAAAAATAAATGTAAATGACAAAAACAAAAATATAATTCTTTTACCATAAGATATTTTTAAAAACATTTCATTAGTTGTAAAAAATAATAACTAGATCGTTCAAATTTAAATCAGAGATAAAATAAAAATAAAAAAAAAATTAGATAGCTAAGAAGAATAAGAAATGTCAAGGTGAATGTCCTTCGCGTTAGTCCAATTGACATCGCGTTACGCACACACGCAAAATTTCTACGCGACCCTCGTCGTCCATCCGTCGTATGCGTTACACTCACACGCGACGCAGTCCTCTTTGCACCGCACTTGACTTTTTCTCTTTCCCTCGCGCCAGACAATCCAACAAACATAGGAAGACGACTAGGAGAAGAGAAAGAGACGCTCGATAAGAGGTGACTGCATCTCTTTCTCTCTCTCTCTCCAGAGAGAGAGAGAGAGAGAGAGACAACAGCATGTAGTATTCGCGTGCGCCAAAGCAAAGGACGCGGAAGGGGAAGAAGACTACCCCGTTCTCGTACAAATATTATCGTTAGCGCGCGACAAGGAGAAGGAGGACTACTCGGCTACTTGCCCGCGAAAGTGAAGGGAGACGAAGCAAAAAAAAAAAGGAAGTAAAGAATAAGCGCGACGTCGAGAGAAGAGGCGCAAAAGAAGAAGGAAGAGGTCTCGTCTCGAGCCGATGCCTTCGGGGCTCTATATATTAATAAAAGCCTTCGCCGACGGTCTCGCTTTGTTTGTTGGCTTTCTTTAGCAGCCGAGCGGATAAAACCCGCTCTCGTCGCAGCTCGTATCTTCGTTTGACTCTTTCTTTTCGGTTGCACGAAATATGTATACCACCACCTAGCTTATCCGCGTATTTTACGTCTTCCTCCGAGTGAGTTTTCTATTTTTCATTAGACTCATCCGTACGCTCATTTTTTCCCTTTCTTTTTCTCTTTCGTTATGTTTATTTGTTTTTTTTTTCCATTTTTTTTTTTTTTTTTTTTGTTTTTTTTTGTTATTTTCATTTTACGCTTTTCTACCAACGCAGACGAAGAATAATTATGTTGTGCGATGCATCTCGTCGGGGAGAATGAGAAGATGACTTCTTTTTTTGGTGGCAAAAAGAAAGTGTACCTCGACAACCACGATGAATGTTGCCTATTTTTTCTAAATTTTTTTGTTTACTATGATTTTTATTCATAATTTATGCATATTTTTCATTAATATTTATCTATTTTCAAATGAATTTACAACTCTTTCCCTTTCTCAAAGAAAAATGTAAATATAACGTAAACTACTCGATGAAAAATATCTGAACTAAAGAGACGACAGCTTAAATTTTAAAACATAAAAATAAATCAATGCAGGTCACACGAATTTTTTATCACTCGAAAAAAAGAAGGAGAAAACTGTGGGATGCAAATTCGCTATACGAAGTCGTGATTCGCAAACGGAATCTTGAAAGCCTCGCATCTGCGCATAATGGCGAATAATTTCAGTGATCGTCGTGATTGCGTGCATAGCATTAAAAAGTATCTTAGAAACGCCCACATATATAATGAAAAATAATTTGTGAGGTTAACTAATTTTTATGTAGTTATTATAATTATAAAGCTATTTACGCGCTTTTAAAATAAAAAAAAAAAAAAAAATAATATGATAAATTTCCTTAAAAATGATCATTTCCTTAAAAAAAAAAAAAAAAAAAAAGTTGAAAAATTGCGTTATTTCATTCAAATAAAATTATAAATTTACATATATAGATAATAAAAATGAATCGATTAGATTGAAATATCTTTCCCTCTCAAATTTCCGTAGAACCATAAAAGGATTTAATTGCTTGATTAGTGATTTGGAGGAACAAAACAATTTACAAGTTCTCTTCACGTTTCAACCGGATCTCATAGCGAAGCAATCTTGAATAATATGGTGCACGACAAATTAGCCAGTTGATGAACAATAGATTTCTGTCCCTTCCCCCTCTCTCCTCCTCACTTTTACAAAGATAATAGAAAGAAAGAAAGATAAAATCAGATAAATAAACAAAAATAGAAAGAGAGAAAGAGAGAGAGAGAGAGAGAGAAGGAGAGGAAAGGACGTGCAGCTGCAGTTCATTGAAACCACGTCACGTTTTAATTTTCCCAACCAACGGATCGCTTAACTATTTGGAAAATCCCCGGGAACGGTTCGTCGCTCGTATTATATAAGCGGCTCGCTTAAGAGGCCGCGAATAATGTATGCCTGTGCGAGATTCACTTGTGCTCTCTCTCTCTCTCGTAAAAACTGAATCGTTTTACGCCGTGACGTTTTTCTCTCTTCTCTCTCTCTCTCTCTCATTCTCTTTCCACGGAGTTTAAGCTTTTTACTCTCTTCTCCCGCGCGTCCGTCGCAGAGATCACGGATGGATGAAATTCCCTCCTCGCGGGACTTTTACGCGGTGCCGCTTTTATTTCGAACGACTCGAATTTACGAGATGATCCGTGGATTATGGCTATTTTATACATGTATTTATACGTGTGTGTAAATGCACACTCACACATATATATAAATAATTTATAGCACTTTAAATCGTCGCATTCTTCTGGCTTTGTCACGACTTTCTTGATTTGCGCTTACGGAAGCGCATGTGGCCGTCTAGAAGGACTCGAACGTGAATTTTTGCTATCGATTTCGCCAAGGGTGAGTGAACCCACTTCCGAGAGATGATACATATACCCTGCGCGCCCTCGAGAAAATAATTCTGTCGCTTTGAATTTTTCTCCCCGTTTGCTTCGTGATTCGGGGCTAATGTGAATTTATGCATGCATGCGCATATGCATATACGTACGTGTATGTATTTTTAAAAGTTTTATATAGTGAAATTTCAAATATTTATCGACTGCACTGATTGCTCTTACATAGACTTATGTAAATATGTATATAAATTTTTAATAATTCATAATTCAAGCGAGGAAGAAGAGAAGGACGCATAATTTTTACGTCAGTTTAATGGTATCAGCGCAATGATGGATGTTTAATTTTGGATTAAAACCAAGTGCACTTTTCTTTGGTTTTTTTTTTTATCGTATATTGATTCCGATTGATGGTGATTATGCGCTTTTTTGTTCGTATTTTTAATGGGCGAATGATTTATATTCGCGACGTATCAGCGATGCGTTAGTGCAGATAAAATAGTTATGCGCGCATACGTATATTTATAAATGTATATACGCGCACACAAATAGTGCAGAATGGTTTACGAATGACCTAAAAAGTTTTACGTGTACATGACGTGCCACATTTGATAATTTTATCTCACCAAATTTCCAATACGTTGACAGTGACGGGATATAACTGAACTCACCTGCAAATAAAAAAAAAAAAAAAACGTATATATACATAATATTTCTGTAAAAATCTTCGGCATAGAGATATTTTATTTTCAATAATTAATCTTAAAACACCAATACATTTATCATGAAATATGAGAATAGCATATTCAAAATGCGTATAAATATTTATGCAATTTTCTTTTCGAATAAAAATTTCTAAAAATTAATATGTAAATGTGTAAAATAAATAAAATTTTATTCATTCAAAATTATTATTCAATCTTTTAAAGCAATATTTATTATAGTTATAATTTTACAATGATGTATGCATTACTCTTTATGAAAGTGACGTGATTTAATAATTTAAGTACTTAATTTAAACGATATTTTTATCTGATTATTTAAATCAAATAATAAAATTTTATACAGTTTTATTAAATAAAAAGTATTCCAAATAGATTCATACATTCATTTGCAAGATTAAAAATAAATTATTTTAATATCCAGTTTCAAAAAATTGAAACTTTATATGAATGATAATATATAACTTGTCTCACATCGCACTAAACAAAATCGTGTATTTAAAATTCGTGCAATGTAGGTTATTTATTATCATTTATATCAGCAAAATATATTCAAAAATTGTTGCTTGTCAGATAAGAGAAAATCATGATATAAATACTCAAAGTCGAATTAAAAGTATAATTATTGCGATTATTTTGCAAGCTCAAGTATCGTTCCTTAGCTTACGGGCATATCCGTGTCCTAGATGCCTTACGTGTTCGTGGTAGCTCACTCGAAACCGTGAGCCTATCGCCCGCAAAAGTTCGAGATTTCAAAGTGGCGTAGATACCGGCACCAGAAGAGCTTTCGACTTGTGGCTCACCAGAATGAGGAACATGCTTGCAAGCTAGTGTAGCTATCTATTACCTATTATTCGATAAAGATATAATTCAAGTTTAAACCACATAGAAGCGTATACGTATGGGAATAACTACGACAAGAAATTTTTAGTTAAGCTCGTTAAAATAATTGAGTCACTTTTGCTTCTATATCTCACAAATAATAATCTGTATATTAATGACTAATTATAAAAATCATTATTTATAAAATTTCAGCCAAGAGACCAAAGTTTATGCGCACTTGAAAAAGACCGTCACATAAATGAGTTCACGGTCTCGAAAGCCAAAAAAGTTGAAGGAATCGAGCGAAAAAGGCAAAAATAGAAAAAAAAAAAAAAAAATTATCTCGGTAAAAACAAGGTAAGGGCGCAGCAACAGCAGCCAGGCAACGTGGCTATAAAAAAAATCACGAAAAGTTATAGTGAAGGAAAAGAAGAAAAAAAAATTGGTAAAACAAGAAGCACAAGTCGAGGGATTTGGTCGTAACGTCGTGTTCGCCTCTTTTTCGAAGAGTCTCGATGCGCTCGTATATATATGTGTGCATGTATACACAAAGGATAAAGAGAAGCTAACTAAGCTTCCTTGCGGCGTGGTGTGCGTGCGCGTGCGAGGGAGAGAAACGACACGCGAAATCTCTTTTAGATTACGCGCCCAAGTAGGAGGGGTGGGAAGGGGAGAGAAGACAAGGAAGAATGTAAAGCCACGAGCGGAGACTTTTCACGTGAAAAGTATCTGAATAAAATATAACGCGTGCTGTTTCTTCTCTGCCTTCGCGTCCACCAGATGGACGAGTCTTCTCGTGTTCTTAGTTGGCCGTGAGGCACTTAAACAAATTACAAATCGAAATTAAATAATTGCTAAGGCTGCGAAGCTAAGTGAAATTTTGAAGAAGCGAGTTTGTGCGCGCGTTCATTTTTAATTTGCGACAGTATCGAGCGAGTGATCAATGTTTTTATTAACTTGGTCACTGTAAAATCGTGAACTTCTGTCGGCCATTTTTACTTATTCGAGTTAGCTTAATTATTTAGTTCGTGAAACTTAATTTTACAAATAGTTGCAAAATAGACCATTATATACCGAAGATAAAGGAACTAAAGAAAACATTATAAAACGGGAGGAAATACGATCGCACGACGTTTCGCGTACGGTGATCGCTACGGAATTCCTTTTCTTTTTTCCTCTCAACTTGTATTTAAGGATATATGTTCGTATACACCGATAAAACAAGACAAAGAAGGTGTGCATGGACGTTTACTCAAAGGAAAGAAGAAGAAGAGCTTTTTCTTTGTTAGAAGTTTGTCGCAATCACCGTTTGTCTTACTGTATCACAGAAGACGTGCTCACTCTCTCTTTCTCTCTCTGTCTCGCTTACTCCTTCTACTTCTCTTCACTCGCGCTGCGTTTACTCGTTCTGTACACATTTGCCCTTTCCGTCCTCTTTTATTGTATATCTACGTCTTCCTCTTTCTCTCTCTCTCTCTCTCTCTCTCTCTCTCTCTCTCTCTCGCTTTCGCGGTTCAACTTCGTTCACCTCATGGCTCGCATATTTGCTCAAACGGTGGCGAGCTTGGACGACGAGTACACACACACACACACACACACACACACACACACACACACACACACACACACACGCACGCGCGCGCGCGCGCACGCGTTGCTTATTCCTCGCTCGTTGGCGCACGCGTCGAACGTGCGCGGAATTTTTCAAGGGAGGTCTTGCTGCGCGCCCATCTACTTCTCCGTTGAAATCATCCACCGCAGGTCCGAGAATGTAAATTTCGTACTTTTCTAGGATTTCCTTTCGTTTTTCTTAAAATTCCGCCGCGAGATTTTATAGTTGAAAATTCGAGACGTTGAATATTCATAAATTTTATTAACCCCGTTAGAGACGATTTTAGATTAACATCTAGATTTAAGATCCTTGAAAAAATACTGGCGTTAAATATTTGCTGAATTATTAAGATAAGTGATTTGAGATATATGGCATTATATAAAATTTATGCTTAACAAATTAAATTTGTGATAGATATTCATTTTTTTTTTAATAAAAACTTTATCTAAAAATTTACCACGGGTTTCATTTTTCAGCTTCTACGGAAAAATGAAAAAGCATCTGTGTGTCGACGCGTGGGTTGGTTCATTTTCCAAGCTGCCGTATTCCCCAATACCCCACGAAACAAATTCTCTTGAGCTTTTATCAAGCGAATCTCGTCGTATCGTTTCCCACGAAATCTAAACCAAAGTATCGACGATTTTACTTCGAAGTAATGATTCACTTAAGAGGGTATTAAAATAAATTTCTTATTTTTCGTTTGCGTGCCGAACGGTCAATCGTTACGGACGTTCGAATCGCGCGCTAATTGACGCTACTCTTGCGTACGACGCTCGTATGGAAACCAGTTGAGTGCCCTTTGCGAGTTGAAAAAAAAAAGCTTCCACGGCCAAAAATAGCGAGATTGGATGTAATGATATTTTTCTTTTTTTTTTTTCCACTTCGTCATTGCTTTCAGGGAGTCGCGAAAAAGTTGTATGCGATCAAAAAAAAAAAAAAAAAAAAAAAAAAACCACGAGAGTAAATAGAAAAAAGTGAAAGAGTGCAAGCGTGAATTCGTTGTCAAACTATACTACTAAAGTTGTATGGTTGCATATGAGATTTTATATTTAATAATTACTATAAATTTGATTTACCGACAAGTAAATTAAATTATTTTAATTATTTTTACACGAATGTATATCTGATTATAAATATTGCACAAATTAATTATGAAATGTGTTTGCGTTATAAATGTCAATTCATGTGATTTTCTTTCAATTTTCAAAATAGCAAATTATCATTTCTCTAAATGATATATTATTATAGTAATGTAAATTTATCACACATATGATACATACAATTAATTCATTCGCTTCTGCTAAAGTAAATTATTTTCACAAATAATAACTGAAACTAATATTTGTAAATATTTAATCAGAGATTTATTAAATAAATTTGTATATGTATGGTGAACCTTACTGTAAATTATACGTAAAAATTTTCTAAATATATTTAAAAAATATTTTGTATGTTTTATATATATATTGAATAAAATTAAATTACCTTTTACTTCTGCAAATGTTTATTCATCCATCTTTAACAATAAATTAACCGGTTGTCTGTAGAATTATATTAATGCGAGTTTTCGTAATATTAACATTTATGATAATTTATTTTGAAATCTTTTATAAGTTATGAGAGAGAATGAAAAAAAAAAAAAAATAAATAAATAAATGGCAAGAATTAAAACGTTCATTATTCAAAAGCTTAAAGCTAGATAATATTTATCAAAAACATCGGGAAAATTCAGCTTATACTCTAAAATATATATAGATAATTCCGTTGTGAATCCAGATTATGAAATCCTTTTCGCTTTCTTTAATTAGAATAGCTTTTGTTACACTAATTACCACGGATTTTTAAAAAGGTTATTATTAGTCTTAAAGTATTAAGCGAATTCTAGCGCCCGCGCGGGCTTTGATAATCACATAATGCTTAATATAGCCTCGGATACAATAATTCACAATAGCAGGGGAAGGCTATAATATACGCGTAATTGCATCGTTCATTGTTTTTACGAGCTAATTCATGTAACTGGGTGTATCGTCCTGTAAATATAAAAGAAAGAAGGAAATAATGTCGAACGATAAAAGTAACGTAGGATTAAGTAATTCGTGACATCTTAATTTATTTTTTCCATCATTTTTTTTTTTTTTTTTAAATATTATAATGCGACCCCGACTCGTTACAAGATTCTTAAAGAGAATTTTTGTAAATTATTTACTTTGTCACTTCTGTAGAGAATAGAATATGATTCGCTTTATTCACAGATAAAACCATCGTGAATAAATAAAAATTGAAATACAAAAATCATTGATATCCCGAGAATTTGTTGAGTCGGTAAGAATGACCTACGTAATTGGAAGAAAATACCGGTCCTACTCGAGGGAGCAAAAAACACGAATATATAATTCAAGGAACATTCGAACAACGAACAAGAAAAATTTCTTTTAAAATTGTGTATATTAGTCCTAACGATACTCCGACGTCTTTTCTTTCTCTCAGCCGTGAATAAAGTCGCGATTCCAAGCGACCAATAACTCGATGAAGGTCCAAAACTTTTTATCCTCTCCTTCACTTTTTTCTCTCCCTCCTTTTTTCCTTTTGCTCGTGTTTTTCATCCTCCGTATAGCTTGTCTCGGCATACCGAGAGTCGAATATATAGAAAACGAGAAGGGCGAAATCCGAACGGAAAAATTGGGTGGAAAAAGGTTCGTAGTTTGTTAGCGGTACACGACGACGAGCCGTCTACTTCTTTTCTCCCTCTCCTGCTCTTGTTTTTTTTTTTTTTATTTTTCAACTTTCCCCTGGGACTTGTATCTTTCTGTTCTAGTATACGAGACAAGTAAACCAGCATATGTGTATGCATGCATGTATGTGTGCATGCGGTGGGTATGTGCAACGGCCGACACCGACACGAGAGAAAGAGAGCGACCGTAAAAATGGCCGGCGTTGTTGAACGTCAGATACACGCGCGATGTGTTCGGCCCGAAACACAACGATCTCGCTATCTTTATCTTGCTCCCCTTTCTTCTTTTTATCCTTTTGCGCTCCACTCCATTCTCTTCGCTCTCATTAGTAGTAGCCTCGCAAAACCAGAAATATTGTCGTGATCGCGCGTGTTAGTTCGGACGTACACACTCCGTTGCTGTTATTTTGTTCTCCATCCGGTTTTTTTTCCTTCATATTTATTTTTGCTTTTCAGCTTTTTTCCATACATTCGCATCCATGCAGAAGAAAGAGAGAGATAGATAGATAGAGACAGAGAGAGAGAGAGAGAGAGCATATTCTTTGTGTGATTTTTTTCGAAGGAAACACTGATGACGCTCAAATTTTTTAGGCAACGGGATGTTCTCTCTCTCTCTCTCTCTCTCTTTCTCTCTCTCTTTTACGCACTATCTCTCCCTTTTTTATACATGTGTGTGCGGCTTTGTCATCATAGAAAGGCAAACGTACGCGAAATGCTTTCAACATTTCTATGAAAGCCTGTTCGCGCCTTTTGCCTGTCGGATTCGCGGCAATGGATTACGTCCGCATATGTTTTTCCGCGGATGTCTTCTTGATTCTGATTACTACTGGCACCGACAGAGTGATTTTTTTCTTCTTTCTTCTGTTTCGCGCTATTCAATATATGAAAAAAAAAAAAAAAAAATATACACTTTTTCGGTACTATTTTTCACTACATGTTATGCTGTATTTAGATTGTCAAAGAAGTTTTAAATTTAATGCTGATTTTATCGATTAAATGATTTTTATGAAAAAAAAGCAATCATTAATCCATAAAATTAAAATGTAATTGAACTTTATGAAAATTTACGGTAAAAAATAAATATTTCGCGATTATTACTATTAAAATCAAAATCAAATTTTTGTTCTACGATTACAATTAAACTTTTACTTTATTAGAGATAGTAAAAAACTATTAAAATTAATTTTTCTCATTGTTTTAAATTAAAATAAATATCCTTCCGATGATTTTTATTTGGTTCACTTATATTTATTATTAATTATATTGTATTAAATTGCTCATAAAAATATGTTAATTTAATTTAAACGAAATGATAAATAAAAATTGATATACAAAATAAAAACTATGTGTATGATAAAGGCTTTTTTTACAGAATAACTCCTTCAATAACAAATAAGATACATTCTAATCTAGCTGATATTTTTTACACGGTTATTAATCATTTATGGGTGTATGTTTCGTATAAGATATAGCCGAAAGAGCCATCAATTATATTGGACACTGTACACTACACCGGACGCGACGCGAAAATCGAGAGCAAAGCACAAGCGTGCGCACATACCTACACACACACCTGCCTTTCTATCTATGTATATATATATATATATACACACATAAATTAAACCCCAAAAACGAGTGTACAAAGCTTTGGCAATAGAAGCGAGTAAGAGAAAGAGAAAGAGAGAGAAAGAGTCAAACGATCGCTCGTTCGCTCACTCGAAAAACTTGGGGAATCAGATTTATAGAGGTCCGTGATAACGTATATACGACAACCACACGAGAGCGTGCACTCACTCACTCACATACACGTGTGTCTATAACGATACAGGTACATGAATCTATATAGCACTCGGGCACAAGGAACTTCACTCCCGCGGATTTAAAGAGCCACTTTTGCTACAAGAGTTTCTTTCGCCTTGACTTTAAACCCATTGCTCTTCCTCGTCTATTCACCCAAGCTTCGAGAGAGAGAGAGAGAGAGAGAGAGAGAGAGAGAGAGAGAGCCGTTCGCTCTTGGCCGGTCCGCTGCGCATTTATGGTGGTTTATGCCGTCTCGATAAGAGATTGCGAGTACGAGATGGCAGAACGCGTTCGTTCTCGTGCATCGTTGTATCTCTCTATTTTTCTCTCTCTTCCTCTCTCTCTAACGCTAGCGCAGTTTGCCTCTACGCGCGATCCACGTCCATATGTACGCACTCGAGTACGCGAGTACACGGTCGTACGTTGTGTATAAAGCTCGGTTAGAGATGCGTGCCACACACACAGACACACACACATACATACATACATACGGTCAAGAGAGATGGGAAAAGGGTAAAGTTCATTGGTATTTCTGCAGCCTCTCGTATCATCTGCTGCGGTTATCGAAATGACTCTCCGTGGGATAAAGCATTTTGGTTTTCCGCGCTATGCGTATATACAGTCGCGTATAGTATATAACGGGTTCGAGAATAGCAGCGAGAAAGCGAGAGAAAAAGAGAGGAAGAGAAAGAGAGAAAGAATGGCTAGTCCAGCCGCGTTCTAAATTACCCGATAATGCACTCGACCTTAAATTTTCCGAGACGGCCGCCTCTCCTCTTCTCTTTCTCCTCCTTCACCTCCTTCTCGTCCTTCTTTCTCCTAACGTGTGTATGTATATGTATGCGTATTTTACGTTCGAGTACTACACACAGATATGTGTATATGTACGCATACATATACGTGTGTGTACATATATGCCGCGGTGCTCAGAAAGCCAATTACGGGCCGCGCGAGCTTTAACTCCCGACTTCTTTTTATTGCGGCGAATGTCTGGGGCTTAGCGCAAACGCTTCACCATGCCGTTATTACTCCTCCGTTAAAGGAAGAAGTGCTAAACTTTGAGAAGAAATGAGAGAGAGAGAGAGAGAGAGAGAGAGAGAGAGGTTTTCGTGAGTAACTTTTTTTCCGATCTTAAATGAATGAAACGTCGGCGTGATTTTTATTGTCCGCGGCGGCTGATGAAACGAGCATGATATGAGTCTACCATTGATTGATATTAAAACGGCTTAATTCTCCGTAGCTTTTAATATCATGAAAAGCGTTTTAAAGCAAGAAATAGTTTTAAACATTTATAATGAATCAAAGGTAGATTAGAGCGAAGATTATTTTTATTCATATCCATCATAAAAGGAATAATTGCGCTCAATGAACTTTCTATATTCTATACCGTTTGATGATTTGGGATACACACGTTTGTATTTTTGATTCAACGATAAAAAAACAAAATTACAAAGGTATTTTTCTACGTAATCGCGATATAATTTTATCGCGAATTTTTCTTTGAAAAATCACGAGCACACTAAGTAAAAAAACGAAGGGAGAGAGAGAGATAGATAAAGAAAGAGAGCAGACGACACTCAACGTATCCCGCGTGTTATGAATAATGCGGCAGCGTAGCAGAAAAGGATACTCGACCGGAATTCGCAAGACGCACGCTCTATAAAGGATGCGCACACGATAAAAGCCCTTTTTTTTCGACCCTCTCTTTCTCTCTCTCTCTCTCTCTTTTAGCTTTCTTTTTTTTTCTTTTTCTCCCGTATTCGAAAACGCACATTTTAAAACCGCGTTTATTTAGACCGATCTCAACGGCTCTTGCCATCTCTCCTCTCTTTCCATCGGCTCTTTTTCTCCCTCTTTCTCGCTTCGAAAGTACTCGAGAACGCCAAGTTGTTCCAACTTTCAAATGTTCCTCCCTTTTTTTCCGCGCTCTCCTCGCTCATTTTCACCGATAAACGCGACGCGAAGCGCTGAGAGGTTTGAGAAAAAAATTTTTCCGGCCGTAAAAGATTTTTGAAAAGGGAGAAAGAAAAATGAAGAAGAAGAAGAAAAGAAAAAAAAAAGATGAAAAATTGTAAAACGAAAGCGGTACATCGAAAGTGGTAGTTTGATTTTTAATATTTTTCCTCCTCGTCTCTGTCGGTCGCGTCTCGTTTAGCGTCTGGTTTGATGATTTTTTAAAAAGCGTTTTTCATTCCTTTTGACTTTTTTAAAGTATACTTGGATTTGTGCTGTTTTGCATACGTATTTTCTAATTTCACAACTTGATTTAAAAAATAATTAACATTTACGGCAATGTTGTTGGATAAATAAAACCTTTTTAATAAAGATATCATCCACCGAAATGGTTTGTTTCCTTGATGAAATTTTTCGACGTAATATAGTACATATCGCTCTTCCGCCTATCAACTCCTCGAAGTTGAATGCATGTTACGCAAGTAATAAAAAAGCCTACACATACAAGTAGAAAAGTCATATCAGTCTAATGAGAAACTTTTCTTTTTTCTTTCTATTTTTTTTTTTTTTTTTTTTTTTTTTTTATGAGCGAAAAAATACGAAAGCATACACATTGTCAACAAGTTATACAGAGAGAGAAAGAGAGAAAGAAGGGGGTGGAGCAGGTGGTGCAGCGAGAAAGAGTGACAACAATCGTATCACTGAGAGTAGGTGGCCTATATTACGATATGACCTACATTAACTTAACTCTATTTCAGGTTATTTTGAGTAGACTTAAAGTGGCACATCAATTATTATGCATCGATCAGTTGACGAACTGCAATAGGTTGACCCAGTTTTTTTGTCTATCCCCCGACCCCTCCCACCTACCACCCCGCATTCATCGGACCTTCCCGTGCACGGACCTCATCTCGGCATTGCTTTAAACGCGCTCGATCGGAATTCTCATGCCGAATAATTTCGTAATAAGTACACGAATGCAAACATTCGTTCCCGGATATTCCTAACAACCGAAAACGTTATAGACGCGCTGGAATTCAATCGAAAATCTTTAAAACGCGCGCACGTATACGCGTGCCCGCAAACACTTGCGCGAACTCTCGATAAAACTCAATATTCGTAACAAAAATAGAGGGAAATGAATCTCGGTGTATAAGAGTAAAGCACACTACAAAAACGCGATCGTTTTACGATTTACATCTACCTAAAAGTCCCGACGCAAATTTTTGAAACATTTTTTTGTCTTTTTTTTTTTTTTTTTTTTTTTTATTTTTACTTTTTCAAATATTTTTTATAGATTTTGAAAGCAGAAAGAATATAATGGAGAGAGACGTTTCGAAAAATGAGTACTTTCGTACATAAAAAAAAAAAAAAAGAATAAAAAAAAAAAGAAAACTTGTGGAAAAAAATATGTTTTATAGAAACATTTTCTTTTATAATACAAGTATTGCACAATTATTTAAATAGCTTTCTCGATATGAATATTTAAAAGACTGAAAGCTTTGTAAAATGCAGAGAAAAAAAGAAAAAACGAAAGGTAACATTTTTCGCAATTTTTCAAGTGTATGCCTTTCGCGATACATTCTTGCATTTGATCGAGATCGAGCATATTATTTATGCAATAATATACTCGTATAACCCATTTATAATGCACAAACGAGCAAATGAAAGATCGTTACAGGACAACTGTTTATATAGAACAAAATATACAAAGAAAAGAGGGAAAGACAAAAACTGGTGAAAAGTGTTTAAATTCCAATTGTATATCGTACACATAGACACACATATTTATATATTTCATAGGTCGCAAACGTGCACGTTGTCAGAGCTTTGATATCGCAGTCTATGCCTGCAGACTCGCTCATTCTTGTTATTCGTGTATGCCTCGTATACGAATATATATATATACATATGTATATATATACATATGTAAATATGCAAGAGGGCATAGAGAGAGAAAGAGAAAGAGAGAGAAAGTACATTTCAAACTCGGCAACATAATCTGACGCGAGCTTCTCTCTCTCTCTCTCTCTCTCTCTCACTCTCTCTGTCGTACGTGACGCGCACGTCCGTGACGATAAATATTATCTCGCTGAGAACGATTCTCTTTGCACATTGTTTCGCGTCAAGAGCACACATTACCCGTTTAAAGATCCGTACGTGTGGGCTCTCACGTACAATACGCGTAAACTTAACGTGTATTGGAGGGTGTATCCTTGCCGCGGAAAATCGAGCAACGGTTAAATGTTGCAACGTTGCGCGTCTGTTCAACGCGTGATTTTATAAGTTATATCGAAGAGGGAAAAATTAAAAATCGTTACAAGGTGAGAAATTCTATGGGATCGATGAAAGATGCTTAAAGTTCGCTTAAGATGCTCAGTTAAATTAAATGCTCTCGGTTTTAAATTGAAAGAGAATTTTTCGTGCGCGCTCGTGCCCTTATTTATTTAACATTTTTGCTAAAAATATCTTTATGATCGAGTTGTTTTCGGTTTACGCTTGCAACAAAGAAAAAAGACCTCGGTTTTTTTTCTTCGCTTATTTTTTCTCCTAATTCGATAAACACAGCGGATTATCCTATCGCTTTTATATAACGAACGGAGAATTCATGCGTGTTTCGAGAGGAGAATGAGCTTTTGAGAAAGTTCGCTCGCCCGCTTATGGATCGTATAACAAACGTCGATCCATTAATTCCCTTCTATTTTCAAGAGCGATAAGTACAAGAGTTAAAAGCTAACGTTTACTCGCGGTAATAAATATTTACTTAGAAGCGAATGAAAGAGTATTTCACGCTTCCGTATTAGAATGAGCCCCCGAGCTTCATACACTCGACTTTTATAAAGAGAGAATGTTTACTCGGACATTTGCATGAAGAGCTTAAAATACGGATGAATAGAGGAAAGTTATATATACATGTATATACGGCATTATCATTTTCTTGTAATTGGAAAATTTTTCACGTACATACACACGATGAGCGAGACAAAGAGTTTGGCCAGTGAAAATTTTTTGTTTCATGCGGCACGGAAAGCTGTCTATTATTTTTTTTTTTTTTTTTTTTTTTTTTTTTTTTTTTTTTTTTTTTTTTTTTTTGCGAAGTGTTCCAACAAAACAAACGACCTAATTAAATGAATTTACAGGTAAAACTGTTTTTAACCGCAACATGCAGTTAGTGACGCAAACCCGTAAAACTTACTTTTGTATAATGGAAATCATGCCGCGGTGTAATTGGATAAATGAAGATGAATAAAATAATTAAAAGCTTTTCCAACAAATAAATTGTTTTTTTCCTCTTTGTTTTTTGTATTTTTACAGTAATTTAGGTTTAAAAGTTTGCCGTCATATTTGAAAATTAAATTTTTTTTTTTTCGCGAAAAATATTGTTGACACAAGAAAAAAGAAAAAAAAAGAAAAATGCTCTACACGTAATGCGCTATTCGTATATATGTATAAACTTTATTTCTTATAAGAAATCTCGTAAGCTCTCGGAAAATCAAAATGTATTAAGCTATTCGTTCATCCAAATCCTCCCCCGTGAGAAAGTATTAATACGAGAGAACCCGTATCGGACTTGAAAAATCTTATTGCGCTGAGAAAGTAGCGGCCTTAAAAGGAAAAGACAGTTAATGGAAGCCGAAATGGCTCGTGCGCGTCGGAAAAAATTATAGCTTTACGAAACGTTTACTAATTCTACACGCACACTCGTATATTTTCCCTATTTGTTAATTATATCGAGTTCTATTACTCTTATTATTTCTAGTTATCTTAATACATAATAACTCTAAATTAGACATTAAGTTAATTAAATGTTTCTTATACGGTGTTTTTATCCTTTACCTTTTTTTTTTTTTTTATTAATATAACGGAAAATATGGATCCGACTATTTATATAATAAAATTTTATGAGATCTCGATTATTTATTTAAATTTCTTGCTTAAAATATTTGTTGACATTGAAAAACTATAAAATGAAAAATTTACTATTTATCATGTATAAAGTAGGCAAATTAATTTAACTATTTTCGGGGTGTTCAAAGTAATCGACATATATGCTCTATAATTGGTGAAATATATATTTTTGAACCCGATTCAATATTGATTGAATTTACAATGCTCGGACAATTTAGCATTTTACGATTGAATGACTGAAGTTAAACGGCTAAATTATTAAATCGTCGTGGTGCGCGGGATCTATTAATTTCAAATGGTTATAAAAATAATTAAACGTACATGTATGCATATATGTGTGTGTACGTATAAATATATCCCACAGTGTACTTCATTCCAGCAGAATATCAAATTTGATTGTTCAATAAAATTGAATTTGGGTAAACAATTGCGAGTAAAGATTGAAAAATAAAATATTTTCGTTTATTTTATCAGGGATTGTTTCGTTATCACTTTAATTGCAAATAATTAAATTGGTAAAGCATATTAATTTCTTACCTACATGTTTATTATATATTTTCATTTTTAAACTTTTAGAAGAACTATTTCAAAATTTATTCACATATTTTATTATTTTTTTCTTTCTTTTTTCTTGTAATCAATAAAAATAATCAGCGCGCAATAATGAAAGGGGAACTCCATGCCTATAAAACTTAATTCGCATTTCATTTAAATCGTTACCTAATCGTAGATTGAAAAAAAAGTTTCGTTACATACCCATTCAATTTTTTTCAATTTCATTTAACAAATTTCAATCTTTTACGAAACATTAGAAGCACAAAAATCATAGATTTGAATTGTAGAATCGACATCTCTAAAATTATCCTGATTGAGAGGCCGAAATAACTCGATGAGAGAGAGAGAGAGAGAGAGAAAGAACGCATACAGCGACCACTCCACGTGCACGTCGATAAAGTATTCGAGGTAATCGAGAAGTACAGTCCGATTAAAGACCTCTCTGCGAAGCAAATCCATCCAATTCAGTCTTCAAACTTGATGTCGAGTGTGCGCATATACTGAGTGACAACCAAAGAGTGAGAGAGAGAGAGAGACTAGAGGGTTGCAGACAAGAGAGAAAGAGAGGGAGGGAAAAAGGCAATAGAGAAATTTTAGCGGCTGATGTGCCATCACTTCAACATCCAGAATCACGCATAGAGAGGGAATGAAAGAGAGAGAGAGAGAGAGGGGGGGGAGGGAGGGGAGAAGAGATCGTTGTACGTTGCGCGAACGTCATCCGACATCCTCCCTTCTCTCCCTCCTGATGAAATTGGCGTGATTCTCTAATTCACGTGTGGAAACTCGCGAAATCGTGCCTCGGGAAAATACGCCTCGAAATTACTGCCAAATTTGAGTGCACTGCAATTATGCATTCCTACTCACGTTCTCTCCGTTATATCTATGCCCATGCATACATATACGTACCTCCATTACGACACGATTCTCTATATCCTTTACCTCTGATCTTTGTATATAGTTACAATTTTTTTTTTATGTTATATTTATTTATTTTTTTTAAATTGGTTTTATCTGTTTATTATAGCTCTTGTTTGCGCGATTTAAAACTAGTGTATACTAACTTATGAAAACATTTCATTTGCAGACAAAAATTGTAAAAAAAAAAAAAAAAAAAAAAACATTTTTAGTAAAGATGCAAAAAGTCCGAAATTGTAATTCAAATATAATTTTCTGTCTGAATGAAATAAAAAAAAACGAAGTAATTAATATGTAAGGTAATGTAAAGAAAATTTCTGGCGAAATTATCAACAACTTTGAACGTACAATTTTCGTAATGACGAATAATTACAAGAACGAACATTTTCGCTTAAATTTATTTTCGACGATTTAATTAATTTAAATAACAGTTTTCCAGGTACCGCTCTCTAGTCCTTTTATCTCATATTTGATGTTTTCACGAAAAAAAAAAAAAAAAAAAAAAAAAAAAAATTTGTCCAATTTGACGGTTTGAAAAATAAATATCGTTTTTAAATGAAGCTTGTTCACATTGCTTTTCTTTAATCATTCATTTTTTTTTTAGCGTACTTTTATCCGATCGGATGAATCAAAACATTTACTTGAATAATTTCTTTCCAAGATATTTTTGAATTTAAAGTTGCAATTAAATGTATCTCGCGATTCTGCAGATAAAATTAATGGACTAGAAATATTCGTTAAAGTGAATATTTTTTGCGCAAAATTTAATTGTTATATTTTTATCAATTGTACATTGCCAGCATATTTATTGCATTTACCTATATAATTTAATATTTTGAATAAAATATAATTAATAAAATAAATAAAATTACTTAAAATAAAAGAAATTTATAAGGAAAAGATATAAAATAGAGTTATTCAAATATTTAAAATTTGTTTGATAAATTATTTTTGAGTTGGCCCCGTTTTTGGTTTAAAATATTTGACTAGCATCTATTCCAAAAATAACTTTTTAAGTACCTTAAATATTTAAATAATAATAATAATTGTTTCTCATATATTAAAAGTAATATTCTATTCATATGAGGAAATTAACGATCGTATTTGGTGTCTAATTTATGTTACAGGTTGACATGTATTAAATGTAGGTCACAATCATTAACGATTTTCGCGTAATAAATTATAAAATATTTTAAAATTTGTATCATTTAAAAAAAAAAAAAAATTCGACCTACATACTACATTAGTACATTAAATTTTGTGTCAAATTTCATAAAAATTTAACCGTACGTTATAGACAAGCAATTAAATATTATCAATTAAAAAAAGTCCAAGTAATGTAAATAATCAAATGAACAACTCAATCCAACACATTTCAATCAGTTAAGATAAAACATCGCTTCTCTTTTTTTGGAATTAAAGAAGATGAAAAAGCATTTCGATTAAATCACTCATCGGCAGGGTTCTACGAAAAATAATCGGTCAGTAAATCAACGGTACGTCCTGGACACGGTTTTTTCTCATCTCTCTCTCTCTCTCTCTCTCTCTCTCTCTCTCTCCCATACACGTAATACAGGGTATATTATTATTATTATTTTTTGTACCCTTCTACTTTTTTATTCTCATTTCATTTTCTATCCCTTATTTTTTTCTTTTAAAAGCGCGCAAAATTATTTTTACGTACGTGCAAGCGCACTCGTAATGCACTTCAAGAGGAACGGCGAAAAATATGGTTTATATACAGAGAAAGAAAAGGGTTAGAAGGGAATCGCATTTTTTTTTCTCTCTCTCTCTCTCTCTCTCTCTCTCTCTCGTGGCGAGCAAGCACCGGAGCAATGAGAGAAATATTAGCGGGCCGTTTGCATACATACGAGTGTATGCATAACAGTATATATAAATATATATAAATATATATATATATATATACATATATATATATATATATATAAATATATGCAAGGGAATGTATGCACGAGCAGGTGAAGCACTGATTTATATATCAAAAAAAAAAAAAAAAACCGGGGAAGGAAATAAAGCTCGTTTAGCGCAAAAATTCATACGTCTACCCATGGACGCGTGGGCGAAAATAACATATGCGGGCGAAACGCGCATTATAATTTCATTAAAGTAATAGAATTGGAAAAGAAATTTTTTTTATTGTTGTTTTCCTTTGTACGGCTACGTTGTATTCGCGTAACGCTTTGTCGTTTTATATAACAACGTTCAAGTCGATGTAATATAAAGTTTTCTAATGAAATTTCTTAATTCGATTAATTTTCCGGATACTGCGTTAAAGCCATTGTTTTCTTCCCATTGACGGGAAACGTTAAATATCGCGCGGCGACGACTGAGGAAAAAAGCCGCGTTTAATTTGATGAAAGCTTGTCGTATGAATGATGTTGAAGCGGATGATTAAATGCGTCGTGTAATAAACGTAAGCGCCTGTTTATCTTTCTTTCTTTCTTTTTTTTTTTTTTTTTTATTTTTTTTATTTTTTCATTTTTACAGTCGTTGTAATCGTCTATGGCAAAAGTGACTTTATACGTTTACTGTGCGACATCTTAATGAACGAGTTTGAATGTTATAACAGAGGTACATTATTTAAATGAGTTTTTTAGATAATGCTAATATTTCAACGATCCTAAATTATGATATAATAATAATAAATAAAAGAGCTATGCATTCGCATTTTACAAAATATTGTAATTCTTTCGTGTAAATTAAATCGTGTAATTTTTCAAAGAATACAGTAGTGGTAAAAATAGTAATAAAAGATAAAGACATGAATTGCAATAAAAAAGCCTCAAGAGAAATAATGTGAAGTATTTCAACGAATGGTAAATTTTTAAGTAACAATTAAAAGTAATTACTATTTTTATATTCGAATTAGCAGCCATTACAAACTAAAAGCGTTCAATGTACAAAATTATTAGAATAGACAGAAATAAAAGAGATAAAAGTATAGAGAAGGCATATATAAAAGAGAAAGAGAGAGTGCGAATGAGAATAGTTAGATGGAAATACAATGAGCGAGGAAATGGGAAGACAGACAATGAAAACGCGTGAAAAGAAGAAAGCAGGATATCATCATCAATGGTAATATCTTTTGGATGATCCGGCAGAGAAAGAAAAGTTGATGTACGATTATTTAGGTCAGGAATCTTTAATCTTAGTTGAAAAATTCGACGACAAAAGAAAATTGTAATCACCGATGAAAAGAAGTCGATGCGAGGAAAATTTTTTTTTTTTTTTTTTTTTTTTTTTTTTATTCCTCAAAAATGCAAAATCTGTCGTATAATAATGAATAGCGTACGAATAACTGAATTTTAATTTTATTTTATTTATCATTTTATTTGATCAATCAAAATATAAAAATAAATCTGTATTCAATTGTAAGTGTCGATAACTGTCAATTTGAATTATAAAGAATTTATTTGACGTTATCCACTTTTTATACGATATTCTAAAAATATTTTATTAATCATATACTAGAATGTACGAAAATATATAGTTTCACACTTTAAAAATACTCTATTCAATTCTCTAAAGGACTTTAAATATAAATTGGATCAAATTATATTATTTTTTCATTGAACTTTTAAATATTTTTGATTATTTTAAATATGCTTTAATGTAGTTACCTTTAATCCTATAAAGTAGTAACCCATTAAAATTTTATTTTTTTATTTAGTACTGAATATAAAAAAAAAAAAAAAAAAAATGTAAAAATTAACGTTGCTGAAAGTAACTGTGACAGCTAAAATTAAATATAAATCGAATAATTTAAAAACGAATAAAATTACGTGAGAAGATAAAATCATTATATAGAAAGATAAAATCAAATATCGAACTTTTGGGAAAGTCCATTTTAATTTACATCGTAGATATCGGTACGAAAAGTCAAAGCCGAGCGAGGGAATTTTGTAAGAGGAGAAAATCGATACGGGGTAGAATTTCGAAAAGCTAAGAGCGCGCGGCGAGTACACGAGTCCAGCGCACTTCGTCTTGAGTGACTTCGTTAGAGCTTCGGTGGCACACGGTAATACACACCGTGACGTCCTTAAGCCCGCAAGTCCATCTTCTCGCTCGCAAGAAGACAAACGCAGCACAAAGAGAGCGAAAGACACTGAGAGAGAAAGACGGGATGAGAGAAAGGGACAGAGGCTCTCTTGCATGTCCGACGTAATCGTCTCGTCGTCTTCGCCTTTGGAGAATGTATACAATGCGCTATAGCGCTTCGTTGCACCAACCCCTCCCCCCCTCTTTCTCTCTCTCTCTCTCTCTCTCTCTCTCTCTCTCTCTCTTTCTTAGGTACACTCGCGTAGGCACACAAACGTGCAAGCATGCGCACACTATACAACGAAATCTAAGTCCGGAAAGAGACGGACGCTCGTTCATCGTCTTCTCGGTGAAGAAGGAGTGAGAGAGAGAGAGAGAGAGAGAGAGAGAAGGGTGTATGGAAGAAGGAAGGGAGGGGAGAGAAAGAGACAGTGACAAATGAATTTCCTCAGAGAGTAGCTGCCGAAACCGCAAGCCGATTACTTGCTGCTTGGCTTATATGCTGACTGTAAAGCAAGAGAGAGTGAGAGAGAGAGAAAGAGAGAGAAAGCGATCTAGAGCGCATGGGGGATAAGCTGCGCGCGCGGAAGAAGGAGGCCGCCGATTTACGAGCAGATATCCATGCCAAAACGTCGGCTTAAAACACTGTCGGCAAGGATAAGGGAGGAGGGGACTTATCGCGCGACAGGGGCAGGGGGAGAACCCTGCATTGATTGCCTCTGCATTACCTATAAATAAGACTCGAGAGCCTTAAACCAAGACCTTGCTTATACCGCAACGAATCGTCTCTCTCTCTCTTTCTCTCTTTTTTTTTATTATGTCTATATAAGTATATTCTTTCTCGGTGTCTATTACTTATGCTTACGTATTGCAATTGTTATGAATTTTTTCGGGAGCGCGCGAAAAAAAAGTTTTTTAATAACCACTGGGATATATATATATTTTTTTGTTTTTTACAAAAATAAAGGCGCTCTCAAAAGTGCATTTTGATGAAATCTCGAAAAAAAAAAAAAAAAAAAAAAAAAAAAAAAAAAAAAAAAAATTCAAGTTAAAGTTAAGCAAAGATAGGATCGAGTGCAAGCAGTAGTATTAAAAATTAGCCGTGGAATTATTAAAAGTTCTTAAGATCATTAATGTCAGTGGAAAAGTAATGGCGGAGTGTGCTAGTGCACCAAGCGGCTCTGTAAAATTTTCCACTCGGTCAACTGTAATTCCTGCCTCCTCTCCCATGCTAGCATTTTCTCTCTCTCTATCTCTCTTTCTTCTTTTCCTCTTGAAAATCATGTTGAAAGCGAGAAAAACGAGAAAAAAAAAGAAAAACCAAAGAGGCTTATCGGGAACATTTATAAGATCTCGCAGCTACATTAACTTCAACTCGTTCATTTACCAACTTAATTAACAAAGTTTTGATTAGCACGATGAGCCAGCAAAGTATACAGAAGTACGCAAATACGTGTATATCTATACGCAGCCTTGCGATGCATTTTTTCTCCTGTTGTATTTTCTCTTTTTCCCTTTCTCTCTCTCTCTCTGTCTCTCTCTGTCTCTCTCTCTCTTTCTCACTCTCTTTTTTCTTTTTCGAAAAAGTAGCAGCGCCTTCAATCTAACGCTTTTCATGCTCTTTATAGAAAATCACAAAGTGCTTCATTATTCGAACAATGTTTACACTTCTCTCTGTGCTCAAATTTACATCGTTCACCTGCTGCTGCGTATTCTCTATATGTATATATCTCTTTCTGTCTACCTTCCAAACGCATTGAAAGAAAACGAGCAAAGAGAGCACAAGAGTAAATTCGTAGTCGATGTGCCCGTTGCTCTGCCGTGTCTAAGGGAAACTTACGCAGTCGCGGTAGCACAAGTAGTTGCAGTGCTCGCACGTCGGCGGCGCGAGTAAACCACGGAAAGTTAACCGGTTAATTGCAACTTCCGAGGCTGCGTACACGAAGAGCGCGAGCTTATTCCGAATGAGAGAGAAGGAGCGAAACCAACACAAAGAGCGAGGATGTCAGAAGGCGCCCGTACAAGTTAAAGTACGTGCAGTATATATACATATACATATGCATATACATATAAAGGTATAGGATATGGAGGGCAAGAAATTCAGGTGAAGCGAGCGAACGAGCAAAACCCGGAGGTTTCTCCACGCATATACACCTCTCTCTCTCTCTCTCTCTCTCTCTCTAAGTAGGAGTCCCACCACTACTAACCTCCTCCTCGATTGTGTAAGAAAGAGAGAGAAAGAGAAAGATAGAAGAGAGAAGTGGAGGCTTTAAGTAAAGTTCAGTTCTCATGACCGGGCATTTGTCTGACGCATAATTCGGAGCTCATTCCACGGCGAAATCCCTGCCATATTTTTACGGGCCGCCCTCTTACCTGCCATCTCTTTCTCCTATTTACTTTTCTTTCTTTCTCTTACTCCCGTTTCTTTTTCTCCAGTTTTTCGCGTACCTTTTTATTCCTCTCTCCTTTTTCTTCGTTCTTATACTCATTATACTTTCTTCATCTTTTTTCCTTCTCTCTTCTCCTCTTCCATCCTCACCGGCACCATCTTTTTCCTCTCGCCGAGCTGAATTCTTGGGTTATTGTAATAGAATTTGCTTTACAGTAATAAGAAAGGAAATCTTTTGCCGCCGCGCGCTTCGCTTAGTTCCTTACGAGCGAAAGAGTTTCTCCTTCGGGAATTTGCAGGTTGCAGTTTATAACTTCTCTCCTTTTGCCTAGAATAACGTACATTCTTATCTACCTTCGTTATTTAAAAATGAGCCAATTTCAATTTTCATATTAATAAAATATATACACCGAGAGCTAGGTGAAAATTTGACGCGCTTTCATTTTGAAAGTCTACTTTTTAATCTCGAAGCCTCAAGTGAACCTGCATTTTTTAAATTCATCCTTAATTTTGTGTGAATAATTCATGGTATGCTGTAGTTGTGCATACATTTTTTTTTTTCGCAGTAGATATTTTAGCATGAAAATTTCTATAAATAAATTTTCTCCCTTTCTTTTGGAAATATATGAATGGCCGTTTACGGCCGTTACGTAAAGATAAAGGCGTACAAAATGAATATAAAAATCAGAATTACGTACATAGAGCACTTTTTCAATACCATCAAATACAATCTCTAGGAAATGAGATTCGCCGGAAGTAAAGGAGGAAGAGAGCAAAGAAAAATGGTGAAAAAAGGGCAAGGGGTAGGGGGTGGAGGAAGAGGCGAGCTAAAATAGAGATTTTCCTCTAATAATCCTCGGATTTTCTCGATGCAGGGTCCGGGTTTTCATTTCGTTTCTCACTCCTCGGTCCATTTAATTCCTTATCCTGGCTCGCTCGCTCGCGCAGACTACTCCGAGACTACTACGAGAAGTTGCGTCTTCTCTTCTTTTCCGCGAAGTGCCAAGGGCTTTCCAAGGCGTGTTCCATGATTACGCTTTACCTCCTACGCTCACCTAGTCGCTTTCAGCAAAAGTGAGAGAAATAGAAAGAGATGAAGTTTGTTAAAGTATTTATTGCGTCTCTTGCCTTACGCGCTGGCCTTTTGCGCGACTTTCGCGGCTCGCGGAACTTGCTGCGTCCAATGCTTATTCAATGCGGCTCTATTTTCTTCTATTACCCTTTGCGTGCGCGCGTATAAATGTATATGTATGTGCTCACAGGGCTTTGCTTTTTCCCATGCTCTGCAGATGCTCGCGGCGGTGAATACGCGTGTAAGTAAGGAGAGGGAGAAATGGAAAACGCGGCAAGTAATCCGGAAAGTTTTGCGGCTGACCCTGTTAAGGCTGAACTACTTATTAGCGAAAACGAGCTCAGTCGTCGACGTTCTCGTCCTCGTCGTCGTCTTAGTCGTCGTAGTCTTGGCGGTTAGCGATGCGCCGCCATCCAATTACTTTCGAGTGTATACCTCTTTTCCGTAAGTTATACTGGATTATAAAGTGTTTCGGAAAATTGATTACATAACCCTTTAATTCATAAAGTATCAGTTTTTATAACGATAATTTGATTATATTTTTTTATTTTTACTTAAATACTTGACATATAAAATAAATTATTTTAACTTGGGTATGTACTTCTTACTCAAATTTTAAAATGTTAATTTGAGTAATGAAAAAATTAACAAATACATGATTATAATTTCTTTTTTAATTTTACTATTATTTTAATAATGAATATATCGTCAAAATTTAGTTAATCAATTACGAAAGTGTAAGCAGAATATAAATTCTCAAAATTTAAATTTCAATTCTGATGAATTTTCTTACATAAATATAATAGATTGAATTCAGCTGTAACTAAAATAAACAAAAATCTCTCCTTTGTAATTCACTAGCAGCGGTCGAAATACGAAACACATAAAAAATAAATGAGCGAGTATTTATCAGTTGAAAAATGATTATATGTCGAGACGCGTAACAGTATAACGGATAACAGAAATCAAAAAAGATATCGGAGATAATAGCAATTCCATGAAACGCGATTCTTCGCGCGTAATTGATTCCCTTCTTTTTTCCCCTTTATCATCCGCCACTCTGTCTTTCGATTCGTACACGTCGAGCGAAACTACGACAGTTACAAGTTTACACGTAAAGGCATGTATACACACCGAAAGGGAATTGTGAGTATATATATATATATATATATATATATATATATATATATATATATATATATATCGGTTCTTCGGAAGAAGCTTATCGTCCGCGTTATTGCCCTCTTTCATTTCGCCTCGTTTCCCTTGCCTTTTTTCCCCCGTTCTTCGCTTGTCTCTCCCTCTTTCCTCTTTCGATTTCTCGAGTTCGCGCGAGCGAGCTCGAATCACGGGAGTCGGGACGCAATGAGAAAAGTTTTCGCGTAATAAGCGACGTCTCGTTCTATGTTAAAGTCCCGCGACAGCGACTCGGATTATCGGATTGTCCATGTGAAAGAGAGGAAGAGAGGGAAAGTGGAAGGGAGCAATTGGTCGGGCAATGTAATAAACGGATTTACAAAAAGGCTCGGTACTGGGCCGATATCACAGAGGCAGCTGTGAAACTGCCTAGGATTTCTCTGATTTTGGATTACCGGTCTTGTTTTCCTTTTTTATTATTATTTTTTTTTTTTTTTCTTTTTTTTGTTATTCTCGTATTCATAGTCACTCATCAATTCTTGATATTGCACTTTATTGCGTTAATTTGCGAAGACAAAGGACTAAAAGGGGCTGAAAGAGAAGAGAACGTGTTTTTTTGACACGATTCAAATTAATTTTGTCGGTGGACTGCTGACGTTGGCGAATTTCATTTAATTTGCGAGCGCCGCGAATTTTCATTGTAATCGGGGTTTACTACAACGCTAATTTGAAGTTACAACTTTGTCACTATACATATTTATAAGCGTGAAAACCGTTGAATATTCATAGGTTATAATGAAATTTCGTCAATTAAACTTTTAGGAGGAGAAGAAAACTTTTTTCTCTCTTTTTTTTCTCATTTCATTTAAAATTTTTTTTTCTTGTAATGAAAGACTATAATAATAAAAGTAGTGCGCGAAATTTCATTTACACGCCCTGCCGTTGAGTGGTATAATGTTTTTAATCAACCTTTTATCGCTATAAAACATCCGATATGTGATTGCATTAAACTTTCAACAGTGAACGTGCGATATATAATCAAGTTTTATTTGCACTTTGCTTTCCAACCAAGTATCGGCATAAATTTTGCTTAAATATACATACATCGTGTAAATACGCTGATAAACGATGCATAAAATTTATCTCGATTACAAATAAAAAAGAAAAAATTTTATGCATCCACGTTTATATATAAAGTAAAAAAGTGAAAAAAAGTATATAAGACGAGAATATAAGTAAGCAATTCCGTAAATTCTATGCATCCCTATTAAACGAAAACAGCTACTTAGCACTTGTCCCGCTCGTTGAAACGTCTCCCCTCTCCTTTATAATACACGTTTCGCTTCGTCGTTTGCTCCTCGAGCGCGCGCGCGCGCGCTTTAAATACGTCGTGCAGGAGCCGACAGGAGCAACAGCCGGACCGCTCGACGAAGCATGACGAGGAGAGCGAGAGAGCGAGAGAGGCAAAATAAAAGGGGGAGTAGCGCAAAATAAACGAGAAAGGTGTAAGCAAGAGACGTGGAAGTGGAGAGAAGCTCGGCTCAGCCGGTTTGAAAAAGAAGCTTTGTGTTCTCTCTCTCTCTCTCTCTCCTTCCTCCTTAGAGAGGCAAACAGTGCGCTAGTACGTTCATCTTCCCCCTCTTTCTCTCTCTCTCTCTCTCTCTTTCTCTGTCCCTCTATCTCCTTTGCGCGCTCCCGTTTTTCCTTCCGCTCGTGCCTCACTACTCCCTTTCCGCGGGACTTTGTGTATGTGTATGTGTGTGAATGTAAGCGTACATGAAAGCTACGTTGTACGTGTATCCATTCATTCTCTTCGTCTCGACGAACGAGCGAGCGCCTTTGGCCTGCCACTTCGTTTTATTCCGCTCGTGTACCGTCTAACGTGGGGTGAAAGCTGCCAGATTAAAAGTGGGTATTCTTTCAAACAACCCCATTCCCAGAAGGCGCGTGCCTTGCGCACTTTGCACCCCCCGCCCATCTCTTTTTTCCTGTCTCCTTCCTCCTTCTCTCTTGCTTACTCTCTTTTCGCATGTCTTATTCTTCAATCTTTTTTTCCTTTTCCACCCTCCTTTTCGCTCTCCTCTCATTCTTTTTTATCGTCGGGAAAGGAGAACCGAGCAGATGAAAGCGGTGGTCCTTTTTAAAAATCCGTGGTACGATGGTCCTAACTGTCTGATTGCATTCTCGTGAATTAAATTTAACGCTGTAAATTCGTTATTCCGCTACGGGAGAGAAAAGATTCTCGGTAAGATATTTGAGCGTCTCGTAATTCGAGTATTCTTTTGAATTAAAGTCAATTTTATGAAATTTTTCGTTTTAATAATGAATGAGAGATGATGCACGACGTCGCAGAGATATTTTATGATAATTTTCATTGTGTGAATCGCGACGTTAAACTGGGACACGATGATGATGAAAATTAGCTTGCGTTAATTTTTTTAACCGCTGAGCGATGTTGCAACTCCGCCGTTAATTTGATGATGAATTTTATATATAAAAAAAAAAAAAAAAAAAAAAATCCTCCAACCCATGAAATATTAATTTTTTTAGTTTTCATAATTTATATAAAAACACTTTTATAAACTTAAAATGGTTTTACACAAAAAAAAAATTAGTGATTAATATATAAAATTTTGTTGTGCTATTCATCTTGCTACAACAACTTATTATATTATTTATTCTGTATTTTTGTTAAAACTTTTTGTTATTATTTTAACATTTTCGTAATTAAATAGTAAATTCTATCGATTAAAACGTTTACCTGTATTACTCATGTAATAAATGTATTCAGCTACAATCTGTCTCGTCTGAGGCAAAGTTTGTAAGCCCAACTTTTGGACATGCAATCGACATAATAGCAGTAAATCCGACTTAAAGGAATTATTTCACCGATAGAGACCGTTGCAGTATCGATTTTATTATTTAAGCTTATCATTAATTACCAGAATTTCGCGAAATTACACGTTAAAGTTTAGCATCGAAATCAGGTCATGTTACAATCAAAATAATAATGACCTCGTAAATTCGTAATGAGTCCGTTAAGTAGCGCAGGTCAAACGTTATACGTAAGGGGGTGTAAAACGTCTTATCAAAACGCATATTTATAGCAAAACCCAAAAACGTCGCACTACCCTTAATCTGCCCATTTACCAACGACTTTTCCCACGTTAACTGAGTGGCAGAACAAACGTTGATACAATCTGGTTGATCCTATAAAAAAGTTCGTCTAAGCTAGGCAAAGTAAATTACTTCCTGCTCGTTCTCCACAGAGAGAAATAATTGGAGGATGAAAAATCAAGCGAGTGGTAGAGATATGGCAAGAGAGAAAGAGAGAGAGAGAGAGAAAAAGTCGATTGCCAGTGTTTAGCAGACCGACAACGAGACTACGGAGAGAGACTAGAATCCCCGTAGTAGCACTACCGACGAAGCTAGAAGAGCAATAAACGATAAGGAAGTTAGCAATGACGAGACAGCTTCCTTAACTCGCGAGTTCGTCCGCCGCCGACGGTAGCACTGGTATAGCAGTAGTGGTAGCAGCAGCAGCAGGAGCAAGAGCAGCAGTTTCGCCGTCTTTCCGCCGAGAGAACGGTAGGAGCGCAGCGAGCAAGTTTCGCGGGAGCAAATGGAATTAGCGGGAAAAGGGACGCAGCAGCGGATACGTCACCGTTATATATCAGCGGTGCAATCAGTCCGTTTGTCGGGCCGCAGAGAGAGAGAGAGAGAGAGAAAGAGAGAGAGAGGGAGAGAGAGTTATCCCGAATCCAAGGAGCACAAGTGCCGGAAATCGAATTATTGCTTTTCGAGCTGCCGCTAAGAAAAGGAGCGCCCGGGCGCGCACCAGCAACAGCTTCTTCCTAGCGCGGAAGAGAAGAGATAGAGGGTAAAAATACTGTATCCACCGTAAGCGCTTAATTAGATTTACTCGATCTTTTGTTCTACAACTTTCTCGATCTCCTTAGCTTTTTCCTATTCTTTCTTTTTTTCTTCCTCTTTATCCTCTTCTCTTTGTTGCAGACTGCTTCGTGTTACTCTTTTTCTCTCTCTTTCTCTCTTCCCCCTGTTTTCACGTGACACGTTCTATTCTTTTTCACTTTTTTTAAAGATTTGGCTATTTTTAGCTCCGTGCAAAATTGAACAATTCCACAATGTTTTTGAAAAGAAACGACTAGCAGGGCCTCTTTCTGCGATAGTGCTGGATTATTTTATTTTCTTCTTTGTTTTCGATAAAATTAAGATTAAGCTTTTCATTAAATTGAAAAATTTTCCTTAACATTGTGATTCACTATTTTTACTTAACGAAAATTTCAATTATTACTCACTTTTACATAACTCCTTCGACTCTTTAGTTTGGCATAAATACTTTATTAACTTCTAATAATATGATTTATTGATGAAAAAAGCTATTTATATTTTAAAGTAAACCTATACAATAATCAAAACCGCGTCCGCTCACAAAAAAGTCGCTGTGTAAAGACATCTAAAATTTAAACGAAGAAAAAAATGATAGTGCTTACGAGGTTTTGATTCGATTGTGATTTAAATACTTCGACGAAAAACTCCTTCTTCCTATTACTCGCGTTCGTACTTCGTCGATACAATGTCGTGTCGCGCCATCGACTCGGGCGATTTTCTTCTTATGCACGAGATAATTTAACCAACTAAAATCGAGCATCGCGAAGGTTTAAAAATTACGAAGGCGTGCGTCGGGGACTGGCGTAAAAATGAGAAGAATTCATAATATAGATACTACGGAGTGAAATTATATCGCCAAGCGTTATTCGCGCGAAAAGTTATTTCGAGAGCCCCGCGGTTATGCGAAATTTTCTCTTTGTACCGGAAGTTATCGGCTTTTGTCATAATCCCTTGGAATTTTATACGTTACTAGTTTCAGCAGCTTAATCCTCTAGTCGAGGGCGTTGAATTTTAAAACTTGCGGCATACGAGTAAAAAAATTTTCCGATCGATTAATGCAGATTGAATAAATTTGGAAGCAAAAAATGGGTGGATTAATAAAACGTTATTATTTTATTCAACTTTTATTCAAGATACGACGTCGATAGGTATTCTTTAAAAAAACCGACGTGCTTTAATTAAGAAACAAAAAATTCTCATAAGCTTTGCGAAATGAAAAATCAGGGATGAAATCGAGCGACGAAAAAATTCCGATTCGATATCGAAACTTTAAAACGCGTCATATCAAAGCTCCATCGATGTAAAATAATAACGCCAGGAGTTAAAACCTTAAAGTATATATAATCGTGACTGGTCAGGTTTAATCCTGTAAAAGTGAAACGACAGGCGAGGTAGGGGGAAGGATTCGAGTTAGTCATTCGATTTTCACGGCGCGTCGCGCTCGCACGCGAAATTCATTTGCATAAAAGCTGGCCAAGCGAGGAGGAAGCAACGGGACAAGAGGAGCAAAAGTTGGCCGTATTGGCCGAATCGGTTATCGAGTGGAATAGCCATCGAGGAACGGGTAATGTATGATGGTCGCCAGGGCTTGAATTCACGATTACAACGAAATTTCCATCAGCCCGTTTTGGTATATGAGCGCGGAATCTTTCGATACGTCCCGGTGTATTACGACTCTGGCTTTCTTTCAGCATTGCCATTTCAAATATTAATTGCAAGAAAAATACTCGTTTTTCCGGTATTTCAAATTTTATGTATTAAAAAACAACCAAAATACGAAGTTGGATCCTTTGAGCTTTCCTTTGAGTTGGTACGGAGTTTGACAACTTTTAGTATATTCGATAATTTTACTTTGATATTTTATTAAATTCACCATTTTGAATTTCGCTAACGTCAATGTATCATGGAATCGTAATAAAAAAAAATTTGATTTGCTGGATTAAAACAAGGTTTTAAAATACAAGCAGAATTTTAAATTGTTTTATTAGCATAGTTGAACCCGAGTAGTAGTACTAGTATTAGTAGTAGTCGTAGTAGTAGCAGTAATAGCAGAAGGAACTCCGGATGGCTTTCAAATTTTTCCAGAGCTAAGTAAAACTACACGACGAGCTTAACTCTTTGGACATATATATGTACACTCATGCGTAAGTAAAGAGACGATTCCGCGTAAAGTGCACAAGTTCTATACTTTTTGGTAAGCTGGTTGAAAGAGATATATATGTACATAATGAGAAAGAGAGATAGAGATAGAGAGAGGGAGCAAGCGAACGAGAGCTTGACGAACAAGTCTATTAGCATAGAGATTAAGTCATAGCTGTTTATGCAAATGTAGCCGAGAGCAAGCGAGCGAGAGAGAGAGAGAGAGAAAGAGCGAGAGAGGGAGAGAGGGAGGGAGCAAGGGAGAAAATAGGGAAGAGTCCAGTAGCCAACGCAAGGTGCGAGAGAGCAAGGGTGACAAGTCGTGTCGAGTTGTCGTTATGACGAGTAGCGGGGGGGGGGGGGACAATGCCGCGCGCGCTATACTCTCCGAATGCGAATCGCGTAGGAAGCGACTTTGATTTGAGTTCGACTTAGAGTTTACGAGAGGAAAGAGATGGGTCGGAGTTAAAACAAGTCCTCGATCATTTACATGGAAATTCATTAAGGACGCGACGCGATCTTCCCTCCTTCGGATTTTCGCTTTTTTCTTTTGCTCTAAAATGGAGGAGGAGAAGGAGGGAAGAGAGGTAGGAGAACGGCTTGCATTAATTAATTCTAAGGGAGTCGAGCGGCAGGTGTTAGCCGCCTAGCGCGCAATTGAAATTCCGCATACTTATTGGCTGATTCGCGACGTCGCCACCCGAGAAAGAACAAGGTAAAGGAACGTAGATAGATAAAGAAAGAGAGAGAGAGAGAGAGAGAGAGAGAAAAGACGGTAGTCTAGGTTGAAAATTCGCTTGCCGCAGCAAGCTCTCGTCGTTGTCAGCGCAGCTACCTCAGGAATATATTGAACTTTTGCTTTCTCCCTTCCTTTTTCTATTTCTCTGCTGAGACGAGGAATTATTAAACGGCCGATCGCCTTTTGCACAGGACTTAAGTATATAAATCATTTCGTTTTGTATGAACTTTTAGCAAAATTCGATATAGGATCTGAAGGATAGAATATGTCCCATTATTCTATAAGAAATGTATGTATACATATACTTATTCGCGTTACGTTTTTATTCTGAGCGTTTTATGAATAATGTAAATTGCACATGTGATACGATAAGACGGAATATAAAAGATAATATTAAAATCTTTCGACTCTTGCATATTTAACAATATTCTTTTTAAAGTGCAAATTCTTACGAGTGAATTTTTTAAATCGAGAAGCTATTTACATGATTTTCGTTTTTCAGTTATATCATTAATAAATATAAATAAATTTTACTCGAATAAAGATAATCCAATATAAAGATTATTTTTTGACGAATAAAGTTCGCTAATATATAAAAATGAATCTTTGGTTATCAGCTTTTACGAGGAGGAACAAAATATTACATCGATTTAAAAAAACATGAAAAAAAAATATATGTATATATATAACCGATTGCTAAAAAGTTCAATCTAAGCAGAAGTACATATAATAACGTCGTAAAAAAATTCCAACGTTTTCGAAAAAACGCGTGTCAATTCCACGTAAAACGTTTTTTCTTCACAACTCATACGAAAAGAAGTTTACTCAAGTACAATACACAAATAAGCATCGGAGTCGGTGTCCATCATGAGATAAATGACTTACAATCAATTAGCGAGAGGGAGTGAAGGAGCATAGAGCGGAGGCGACACATCGCGTCGAACGAGCGCACCGATGAAATTCGCAAGGTTGAGCGAAACCGCTCGTACCTTCTCCGGGTCGCTATTAGCATCGACATTAGCATTAGCGTTAACCAAGCGAGCCAAAGTCCATTCTGTAGTACGCGAGCGAGCGACCGCTTGGTATTAACGTTCCGTGTGCAGTGCACACGTACTCCGGCTACTTCAAATCCGCGAGGCTCGTATTCGCGGGAACAAATTTCTCTTCAATATTCTATCGCCGAGGCGTGCCAGGACTTTTACGACCCATATCCAATGAATCTCGCCCAAGGTGTATGTCCCTGTGCACTCGAGCTGCGGAGATCGGTTTTATTGCCACTCCAAATCCTCCCCCCCCCCTCTCTCTCTCTCTCTCTCTCTCTCTCTCTCTCTCTCTCTCTCTCTTTCTCTCCATCTACGTTCCTCGGCAACGCGTTGCAACTCATTAATGCGCGCGCACACGCAATCTCGACAACAGCAGTGCTCGTCCGCGAAATTTTTACCAGCCGCGTAACGCGCAAGCCTCGTTTGCGGGTTTACGGGGTGGCAATTTGTTGACCGGATTAGCCTTGGCTAGTCTTGTTGTCGTATCCTCGTTATTGAAAATTTAGTTAATTCCGCTCCGCGCATACGTGACTTTTGCGCGTTGCATCTTTTCCGGATTTTCTTTGCTTTCTATTATTTTTTTACGAGATTAGACGTTGATTTGATGGATAATGTAAACACTATAACCTACGGCTAATTTCAAAGATTTTCAAATAATTTTTGTTTCGTTAATTTGAAAAAATTATGGAACGAATAAAGAGTACTGTTCAAATTGGTAATTTAATAAAAAAAATTTACCTTCGAGCAAATATAATCAATTTGAAGTAGTCGAGTAAAAATTTTTAAGAATCGAATGGATCATTGATTGTAAACGGGAGTAACAAACATTACACAATGTCATCATAAGCCATAGGAAATTCTTTTAAAAAATTGAAACGAAGGTCGAAAGTTCAAGGTTCAATTCGATGTAACAAATTCCTTTGAGCGTATAATAAATGTTATCTAGAAAAAAAAAAAAAAAAAAAAAAGTTCTTTGGAAAAATTCGCCAACGAAACTATCCTCGGTAAAAATTCATGAGCATTAAATCTAAAGCACTTTAAGCGTCGCGTCGTGTTTATGGGGTTTTGGCATTCGTACTATCGAAGTCATTTTTCAAACTGCGAGAGGATGCAAATTTTGTTTGTCTCCGTAAATTTTTGGGCAAATTCCGAGGTTATTGAGCGCCAGCTCCAATTTATGCGCGAATATATAAACCGTATCTACTCTCATCGTTACATTGATAATTATCTGTAATTAGTGTGTTGCCAAAAAGCCGAGTAAGGGAGAGAAAAAGAGAGAGAGAGAGAGAGAGAGGGTGAGAATAATACGTACGCGCTCGTACATACATGTATGTATATACACAATGAGCCGTATGTTGATGAAAATCGACACATCTAATTATACTTTTAATGACGGTATAATTACACCAAGGCAAAGGGTAGATAAAAAAAGAGTTCCGCTGCAATTACGCGATCGTTCGAACGTGAGCCTATTGATTTCACGCGACGCTTAAGAAAAAAAAGCGAGCATGCACATGCGAGATAAAAGAGTACGGAAGGAGAAGGGGAATGGAAAAACGCAAAAGCATCCGCGACATTATATTCACTGATACTTTCTCTCTCTCTCTCTCTTTTCCTTTTCCTGTTCTGGGCTATCTTCTCTCGTTCTCGTACTATTCGCTGTCACTCGCTTGTGTTTCTCTCTGCTCCTTGCCTGTACCGTACACACATGTGTGAGTGTGCGAATGGGAAAGATATGGTTTCATGTACTTATGATTGTTTGCGCTCTATAGCACAAAAATAAAAGAAAAATAGAAAGAAAGAAAGAGAGAGAGAGAGAGAGAGAGAGAGAGAGAGAGATAGAGACAAAATGAAAGAAACAGAGACTAAATAACGTAACAAAAAAATAAACAAATAAAAAAAAAAGAGAAAAACATTTCTCACATGAATTCTTGTTGCACTCGACGTTCTGTACTTTACTCTTTATATTTAAAAATGAAATGGGGAAAAAAATAAATAAAAGATGAAACGTTGTTGAATACGAATTTCGCTTAGCTTCTACGCTTCTTTTTTCTCTCTTTCTCTCTCGCTCCCTTCGCGATTCGCGCGTACGCGCACGCGAAACAAAATTTTAATCGAAAGAGGATATGGAAGAGGCTTGTTATTGTAAAAGCGGCATGACTTTTTTGCGTTATGTATTCCCTGCTTCGTACGTTTTTTCTATCCTGTCCCGTCTCCTCTCCCTTCCTTCTTCGTTTTTTAATAATTATACAATAGAATCAGTATAAATGTTTCAACTTATGTAAGCGAGCGGGATTGTTCGAAATGCTTTTTTCTTTTTTTTTTTTTTTTTTTTTTTTTTAATTTATGCTCGTTACCTAATAACTTTTTGCAAAATTGTTATTTTATTTTTTTACGGAATTTTCGTTTTTTATTTATTTTTGCCGTAAAAAGCATTTAATCAATTTTTTATTACATATTTAAAAAATATTTTTTTTTTTTCAAGCACTTCGAAGAGACTTACTTTTTTGTTTGCAAGTTTTTATTAAATTGTACTCGGTTTAAATTTGATCAATATTTCAAGGAAAATATAATACATCTTCTCGTACAAACGATTAATAAAAAATGTTAGCAAGAGAAATTTATTAATCGATTAAAACTATCCGAACGAGTTCGTTGAACAATGTTGACGCGTCGAATAAAAGCAGCAGCGCCAAGTGAACGAGTTACAAACGCGTCGATCCGATGAAAGCGCACTTATCCTTACTCATTGAGCGCACCTACGTTAGGTGAATTTACACCCACTCATAGTCGCTTAGTTGGTATTAATCCTCGTCTATATATTGGCGCACGTTTCTCGCATAATTGCGAAAACTTCATTGTACGGCGAATAAAAGTGCAAGAGGGTGAGAGAATCAGAGAAAGCTGACAGAGAGAAAGAGAGAGAGAGAAAGAGGGGGGGGGGTGAAAAAGGGAAAGGAGGAAAAGGGGAAAGAAGAACAAGCTCTGCGACGCATTGTTTTGCAATATTTCGCGCGCTAATTGGCCTGGAAATTGCTATTTCCTGAAATTACAATCCACCCCGACCTTTCACTCTCTTCTTTCTCTTTCCTTTTCTCTCTTTCTCTCCGCGGCGCGTTATTCGCCGAGGGACGTAATAGAACTTTACTTCTCTATTTTTGAGCCTTGCAATAAGAAAGAGAGAGAGAGAGAGAGAGAGAGAGAGAGAGAGAGAGAGAGAGAGAGAGATAGAGAGAGAGATGAAACTATTTCGCATTACACCGCAATCACCGGCGCACAACTAATATAAAGACAAAGTCCGACGCAGAGCCGTTCTTTTGAGTTATTTGTTTATTCCAAGGTTTTTCTTCCTTTCTCTCTTCTACTCCCACCTTCTCGTCCCCTCCCAAGAAAACCTTTTTATTATTTATTTCATTCCACTGAATTATTGCAGTCAACAACGCGATTCTTTGTCTACTTGCTTTCTTTTTTTTTTTATTCATTTCATTTATTATTATTATTATTATTATTATTATTATTATTATTATTATTATTATTATTATTATTATTATTAGCATTATTAGCATTATTATTATTATCATCATCATTGTCATCATTATTTTTTGATAAATTTTTTTCCCCTTCTTCATTTCACGAGCGAGCAAATTTTTCTTTTTCGGATCATTAACGTCCGCGTAGTACCCGTTGTTGCGTATACTCGGCGACTCGATGCTTGTGTGCCGATTTGTGAATAATTGAGATGGATTGCCGGTGGGACCGTCGCTAACTACTCGCGTCGGCGATCGATTCAGAGTTTTTATTCCCCGGACATAATTAATAGGGTTGATTTTTTTGTTGTTGTTGTTGTTTTTTAATGCGCATTATTGGGTTCTCATTCTCTTGTTTTCTGCCCGGTAAAAATGGAGCTTTAAGAGCCCGACGATATTTTTCCCTTTTTTCGGACCAATTATTTAGCGTGAGTTATTGTCGATTGTCATTTTTTTGGTTTTTAGTTTGGTATAACAGATGATAATGTGTCTTATTTATTGAAGTCCCTGCGTAAAATAATGCGAATGGGAAACAAAAAATATGTTGATTAAAAACTAGTTTTTCGTTAATCAAAGCGTTCGATATCGCTTTTTTCCGTATAAAAGTTGAAAATTTGTTATTAAAAAAAAAAAAAAAAATACACGTTCATTTTATTATCGTATTGCAAAAAAAATGTTCTCTCTTGTTGTACACGTTTGAACAAAATGGTCGATAGATTTATTTTTATCGTTAATGTAGGCTTATAAATAACTGAAATTCGAGTCATTATTTTGATTACCCTACGATACACAAACGAACATTTCTCGTTATAAATTTCCAAATTTTAATTAAGATACCGCAACATACACTCTCATTAATTCCCATTGTCCATTTCTCTGAACATATTCGTGTAAGTTTTGTGTATATGTACATATATATACACATGTACATAGCGGATAGTAAATTATCGAACACTGCTACGAGTGGATTCGATACTCCGGGTAAACAAAACCATTAAAGATGTGGAGAGCCAAAAGACGTTAAAAGAGAAAGAGAGCGAATTAGAGATTCCATAAAGAAACAAAGTCTGAAAGATTTATTCGCATAGATGGAAGGTATCATAACGGTAGAATCGAAATAAACGAATCCTTTTTCCGCGGGATGGATATTGCTTCTCGCTCTTTCTCTTTCTTTTCCTCTTTTACCGAGCGGTCGGGTATTGCTGCACCGAAAGCGAAGAGAAATTTCCAAAACAGTTTTATACACACACTCACACGCACATATACATATATTCACACGCACACACGTATACATATTTAACTATACACATATATATTCGCACGCTCGGAAGGGGTCACTTCTAGCATACTATACGTTCGACTATTTTCTCTTTCCATTCTCTCTTTCTCTTTCTCTTTCCCTCTTTCACCGGTGTGCCAAATCGTTCGAGAGCAGAGCGGCGAACGAAAATGGACGATAAATTTCATACGAATGTCGTATCGGAGCGGCGCGATGCAGAGAGTTGTAAAACGGTGATTTATTTACAATGCGAGCTAATTGATTTACTATCGCGAATCCGTGGACGAAGAGGTGAGAGAGGAGAGGGGCTGCGTGAGGTAGCCGGCCAAAATTTTGCGTGCAGCACGAGAGAGAGAGAGAGAGAAAGAAATTTGGATAGTCGACACAGACGCGGGTTATCAACTATCATTCGGCAATAGTGCCAGCCTTTTCTCGACTGCCGCACCCCATCAACTTTTTCGTTCCATCTCGCGCTTTTTCGAGTTCGAACGCTCGCTCGTTCGTTTTTTCTTTTTTTTTTTTTTTTTTGTATTATTTATCTTTTTCTTTTTTTTTATTTTTTTTATTTTTTTTTATTTTGTGTTTCGCGTTGCTTTGTTTTGTATTTTTTGTTCCATAGCGAGCGTAACTTCGCCGCGATTTTACGACGATATTAAATTTACGCGGTGCAAGCGAGCGTATAGACATGAATAAATAAAGAAAGAAACTTTGCCGAAAGTATGGATGTAAATTTGCTAGCGTAAGCGGAAAGATTAAGACAAAAGTTGTCGCGAGGTAAATGAGCTCGATGGAGTGGTTATTCATCAACTGGAGCGAGAAATCAAACGAACGAATCCCTTCCCATTTCTCGTCTTCTTTTCCCTTTTTTATTTTTCAGAGATAAGACACCGGCTTCTAAATATATAGTCTAGATAAGAGAAAGAAAGAGAGATAGAAAAATAGGAATATTGAAAGAATAAAAAAGATATTTAGCTTAAGAAGATTCGTTTTATTGACACAATCGATATGAAAACGTAATCTTGCGAAAGTTTAAATACCGAACAAAATTTTATCAAGGAATATTGGTAAATTCGACTTTAATTTAAAGATTTGTATAAGAGAAAAAAGCCGATAAATTATCGGGATGGATATCCGTATACATTGCAATTCGTTATAAAAAGATCAAATCACGTTTTAGATAAAGTTCACAATTCAAAAACTAGAGAGAGTGAGAGAGAGAGAGAAAGAGAGCAAAAGATTTTTCTTTAAATCGTAAGACATTTGAAAAAATTTTGAAAGAAAATCCGATAATTGAGATACAAAAAGGTGGCGTTAGTCTAGGTTAACGCGTTCACGAATCTCGGTCTCTAGGTTGCTCCTGCAATGCTCTGGGCGATTTACGGGCGCGGATAAGACGTCCTACCTTATACAGCCTCGAGGCAGTTGTAACTTTGCCGCTCCTTAATCCTGGAGCCCTAAGGTTCCATTTCTCTCGTTCTCTCCCTCCTTCCTCTCTCTCTCTCTCTCTCTCTCTCTCTCTCTCTCTCTCTCTCTCTCTCTCTCTCTCCGTCCCCTCATCTCTCTCTGTCTCTCTTTCTCTCCTTATCTTTCTCTCTCTTACTCTCGACTTCCGACGACGACAACAAGGTATGTCCCTCTCTTTCTCCCTCGATTCACTTTGTCTTTACTCCTTCCACTCTGGTTGCTGCCTTCTTCTCTCGAAATATATCCTTAAGGCTTTGTCTCTTCTCTTGCGGACTCACCGCTACTTCGCTATCCTAATAAAGAGTAAGTTATTCGAGCGCTGCCGGTGCTGCACTCGGAAAGCCATAAGCCTTAAGCCAAACTCTGCAGTCGCGCGTAACTCGAAGAAAAGCAGGAGGCTGGATAACCTTATGCGCGCGCGCGCGAGAGAGAGAGAGAGAGAGAGAGAGAGAGAGGGAGAGAAAGAGAGGGGAGCTTTAATAGCGCTTAGTTTATGTACAGAGAAAGGTGGGTATATGCGTATAGAGATGAGTATGACGATAGAAAAAGAGAGCGAATGGATTTTCGCCTTTGATTTCACACTTGCGAGAGGGCCGATTTAAGTACCTTTGAGATGTTTATTCCACTTTCCTGTGCCAAAATTTTCCGGTTTTCTTCAGAGTTTCATGTATTATATATATCATTGCTCGGTAAATTTACCGATTCGTTTACGTTACACACGAGAGAGAGAGAGAGAGAGAGAGAGAGAATTTTATATTATTCCCAAGTAAAACTTACGCTTCACAATTTTATTCACGAAAATTCATCATTTCAAATATTCGAAATTGCATTTTGTTTAACGATCCGTTGTACTAACGATATTTTAAACGATGTTACGTAAAATCTAAAAAACGATAAATATGACTATAAGTTTTACAAAAGAAATAAGTAAGATTATTTCATTTTCGAAATATTGGAAAATGTTAACATTTTTTACCTATTATGATATTTCGCTCATTCGAAATGTGTTATTCTGCGCATCGCAAAATTTTCAATTTGCAATTCGAAAGTATAAATCGTAAAGCTAAGTATATTTTAGCATTTGAAATTCTACAGCATCCGTCCTATAACAATAACGTTAAGCTTGCAAATCTCGGATTCCAATCAAATGCTATACTAATATAAATAGTAAGATGCATTTTTAAAAAATTGCTTAAAGACTTAAATATATTTATAATGTAAATGTTATTTATAAATAAATTTAAACAAAATTATTTTCATATACATTTGCAAACAATATTCAATGGTAAAAAAGTGCAAATGATCTATTTTGTGGTTAAAGTTACTTATCGCTTATCCATCTATTGATCGTAACAACGGATACTGTGCAATAAAATCACACGTCACTCGTGCATACAAAGTTGTGCGTACAAAGCAGCGACAAAAAAAGAAAAATAAAGAAAAGTGAGAGATAACACTTGTATCTCACGATTTTGACGCGCCCATAGCCTCGCGCTAAAAGCGTTCGAATGCGCCGATCAACGGGACACGCAAAAAGTGATCGAACAATATATCGGTGGTCATGGGATGTATAAAGAGAATAAAAAAAAAAAAAAAAAAAAAAAAAAAAAAAAAAAAAATAAAACGACGAGGCGATACGCAATCTGCCGGAAGCTGGATTCAGAGGTGCGAATCGTCGATATAAACGTTAAACCGGTGATCGGAAATGCGAAATAGACGCAAACGTAATGAAACGGACAGCGCGGACAAAGAAGGCGTTAGTTGAAGCTCGTGTGCTATTTCAAAGCTATTTTCAATGAACAACGGACTACGGTGTGATTGGTAATTTTGTTAACGGTAACGCAACGAATTAATCGATGCTTTTTAACCCCGATTGCCTTATTTATAATGTTTTTAGATTTATTTTATTGGAAATCGAATTGTCGAAGAAAAAAGTAGTTGATTATAAAAATTAGGAAATGGTTTTAAACGGTTGGTCATGGTATAAGTTAAATATTTAAATAGAGATATTTAAATATTTAAAGAAAACTTAAAAACTAAATTTTTCTCTTAAAAATATAAATAAAAATGAATCTATATAACGAAAGTATTCAGCAAATGCATTCATTTTTGCCAAACTGATTACGAATGCGAAATATAAGATTATTCTTAAAAATTCAACTTAATTATTCATATATTACGAGTACATATAGGTAATTTAAAAATTCATCCGGTAAAAAACAATAAAAGGATAAGTGGACGTATCAACGTAGTTGTTCGGACGCATAAACGATTAGTTGTAAACGAATAGTTGCTCCGCTGTTACATTTGGCGATGTCGCGCGCATGTCTCCTGTCTGGTTTATTATGCTTGTATATTCACGGGCGCATAAATGCGCATATTTTGACGCTCCTGACGAAAAATCAAATTCGATAATTAATTCGAGCTTGCGATCGATACTCGTCTCACTCGTATCGATTGTATGCGTAACGTGAAACGGTGCCGTTAAATAAACATTAACGCGCAAAAGTAACCATTATTTTTCAACGTCACCGTGTGATTTGTTAATTTTAAAAATAGCTTTAATTAATTTCGAAAGCGTTAATATCTTAGCGCCCGGTCTAGTTAGCGATGCGTAGCCTCGGGTATTTTTGCGGCAAAGCGAACGCCTAGTTACTCGCGCCCTCGCGTTTTGTTTATTTTTACGTAAATTTTTTTTCTTGTTTTTTTCTTTTTTCACTCTTTGTGCGAAAAAAAAAAAAACGCGAGTATTTATTCACAACGATTCTTTGTGAAGGTATGAGACGAGCGAGCATTTTTGTTCTTGAAAAATTCATTCGAGAAAATTTTAATGAGTAGGATGTCTATACATATTTATATAAATAATACTCAATATCTATATTAAAAAAATTTATAACGTTATTTTTTTACGTTATTATACCATAAAACATAATACCATAACGCAAGCATGTATACATTGAAAACATTGCGATGCTAGAGTTTTTTAAAGTAATGAAATATTTTGTTTTTTTTAAATAAAATTTTATATTTAGCAAAATATGAAACGAAACTTTACGTTGCCTCGTCGCGACGAGATCCGATACAATAATTTAAGGCAGCGATAGAAATCGAAACTGAATAGATTTCATCAAAAATTTATTATTAACAACAATATCACAAGATAAAATATAAAACAACAAAAACAAAATGCGTAAAAAATGAATTCAGAGAATTGATTGTACACGTAGCCTATGAAGAACATTAAAAAGCACAAGACAACAATATGAAATTTTCGAGACTTTGTTGAGTCAATCAAAGCCCGAAACTGCTGGTAGAGTAAACACGTAAAACGTCACCGTAGTATACATGCATATATACGTTACACACATAACGGCTCGACTTGTATGAAAACCAAGCTCCAAACGGCTATTGTCATGGTAATGAAGAGACATATGCGTATATGACCATTCAGACGTCAATCAGGTGCGCACTCGAGAAAAACACATTTATCCGAGCTATCCCAATCGCTCATTATCTTGGTTTTTGACGCGCGCGAGACGACGACGCCTTTCTAATTTTACCGACGAGTATTTCCCAACATCGCTGCTCTTCTCGCTACGGTTGGCAACGACGCGTTGTTGTTTCGGACAACGTGTCTACCAAGGCTGTAGACTCGCGTTGATAAGTTTACGGCATTATGGTAAAAAGTCAGCTGACGATGGCTTGATTTATTATATACACTTTTAACGCTGCGATCGTAGAGCTTTTTATGCGCTGTCGTTCGGATTCGATATTTATGAAGAAGAAAAAGCGCGCGGAAAATAAAGCCCGAACGTGACTGGAAAATTTTCAGCCAACTATTTAGTAAATTTATCTCGATTCATCAAGTTTCGAGCGAGTCTCATTCATCGAAGATTGAATTTTCCGGGTGTATTGCATTATTCATGAGAATCTTAAAGAACAAAAAGTACGTTTAATTAAATGTTTTAACTCGACTTTCTTTTCGATAGCTCTCTCTCTCTCTCTCTCTCTCTTTCTTTCGGACGCGCAAGAGAAGACGGTAATCTCACTCGAGGAAGAAACTGCCGGGTTCAATCCGCGCTCTTCACTCGTCCGAGGTAAAAAGAGAGAAAGAGAAAGAGAGACGCGGAAAAGCGGAGTGTAAAATGTGCCCCGGCGGTAGCGGCGGAAGATGAAAATCCGCGTCGTACCGGAGAAAAACACAATTCCGTGGGAACGAACGCGGCAGCGGAGGGTGAAGGGGGGGGGGGAGGGAGAAAGAAGAGATACAAGACGCCGGGGAATTGCGAAGCGAGTAGCGCGTCGTTGCGCCGTTGCCGTACGGATTTCCCGACCGAGACGTTTCTTGCATAACTTTGTTCGTTCGTATATACGCGACGCCCGCGCGACAATTGCTCTCCCGTGGGAATCAAATTCCTTTGCTAACTACGATAATGCCGTTAGCTACGAAGGAACTTGAGGCCGAAAAAGATGCTCGGATTACGAGTAACGGAGCGGTAACTTGAGGAATAATTTTCACCCCCTCCCCACCCCACCCCATCCCTTAACCTCATGCACTTCTTCCTTACTGTCTTTTTTATTTTTCCCATTCATATATATATATATATATATATATATATATATATATATATATATATATATATACTCGGACGTTGGTTTTTTTTTTGTGATTTAGACGATTTCTCGATCTATTTTTATTTTGCTTTTTTTTTATTAATGAAAAACATTTTTGCCTATTTTTAAATTACGGCAAAGAATATACCGCGTATACGACATAGTATGTATCTACAACTATTGAATTTTTTTTTACATTATCCAAAGGTACCGCGAAAAAATGTAAAAGAAAGAAATCAGCAGACGGTATGCGTATACACATTGAAATGCAAACAAGCGTATTTTTGAAGGCAAAAGGAATTTCGTTGAGAAAGCCTTTTTAAAAAAATGAAACACGGCTACGCTTCATCATCGATGGAAAATGTTTTTACAAAATACGCGTAGAGATACATATATACGCATATAAAAAAATGTATTTTTTTAATAATAATTTTTTTTTCTTTCTAATCGTTAAAAAATCCAAACAAAAAACCCCCTCGATAAAATATCTTCAATAATAAAAGCGAGATAGAGGTAAATAAAAATAAAAATAAAACGATAAAAAGTTAAAAAATATATTATAGTTGTTTTTAATTTTAGTGGCCAATAAAAATAAAAAACTCATGTTGATTGACCAATCACGGGGTGGCTTTATCCTCGTCACCATACCCGCCACCGTTAAGGCCATCTTTGCATAAGAGACCTCGAGACTTGAAACTATAAGTTTCAGGTCTGCCTTAAAGAAGTGAACTGCAATATTCACGAAACGTCGGCTTAAATAAGTCAACGCGCGAGTCAACGCGAAAAAATATACAATATGAAAAAGTTAAAAAGCTAAAATAGTAAACAAGAAAAAAAAAGAGATAGAGCGAGTATAAAAGAATACAAATGATTTTTGCGTATATCGTGGGTTAGTAGCAGCAACGGGGAGGTTAAAAAGTCGAAGTATTTACCATCGGGATGTTTCGACAAATCTACGAGCGGCATACCGTAGTTGAAATGCTATATAGCTGCTCGCACAAGAGCTCGTGCGCGTACATCCGCGGATTCGCCGCATATTTGCTAGTGGACGCGCGCCCAAAGAGAGAGAGAGAGAGAGAAAGAGAGAGCTCGTATCGTAAATGAAATCACGTATTCGCTTGTGGAACACGGAAACCAGTCGGCATATCCGCACTTCTCCCCGGTAACGCTGACTCTCTCTTACTCTCTCTCTATCTCTCTATCTCTCTATCTCTCTCTCTCTCTCTCTTCTCAACGAGCTCGGGGATATACACGGGCTGACGGATGTACGCGCCGAGAGAACGAAGGGGATGGAGTATGCCACGCGGTATTCGATGTTACTCTCCGTGTGATTCTGCGGCCGCGTATGTCTGCGCGATACATACGCGTGTATTTAGCACGAGCGCGCGCAAGCTACAAAGCGAAACGCGTAGATTGAGCATGGGGGATGGGAGGAACATGACAAAGTGCAAATGGAAGAAAAAAAGGGGGTTGGGAGTGAGAAGAGAAGAGCGTTTATTAGGTTATCGTTGCTTCGGTGCAGTTATGCTTTGGAATTACCCGGTGTTCATTAGATCTACGTGAATTTAATGCTTCGTATTTCCTAATGCCGCAACCGTTGTAATACTTAACGCATAGGGATAAAAATACAAAAAATAGTAGAAAATTCTGCTTTTTTTTCTTCTTGATTTATTAATTTTATAATAAAATAAAATTAGCAGCGTGATTGAGAAATAATAAATGTTATATGTAAAAATAAATTGTACTAAACTCACTTTCAAATTTTTCAAGCATTTACAAAAGTTTGATTGGAAATATTTTAAAAATTGAAATACGTTCGACTTTTTTTTCATTTTTTATTTTTAATTAAAAATGTATTATACGGAATATAAAATTCAAAAGAACGAGAAAAAGACGAGAAAAAGAAAATGAGATAGGAAAACCAGTTATAAATAAAGGTATAAGAGACGTAAGAAAAGAGAGATTGAACGAGCTAATTCATTGAAACTAAAATCAATTGTAATCAAGTCCGCAATATAAATCAAATCGTTCCTCGAAGATTGAAGGAGCTTCCCATTAAGAACAAACGTTAAATACGAATAAGAAAAGTAAAAAAGGTATAAAAGTACGGAAATGATAAGATGTATAAAAAGGCCAAAAGTAAAGGAGACAGAGAGATATTTAAAAAAAAAAAAGGATTTAAAAAAAAAGAAATTGATAAGTTTTATAAGCTCGCCGGTAGATATTTTATTTCGTTGTTTTGGCGACTCCTGTTGAACAATCGATATTGGTATTTTTTAATTGCGGAGCCAAACCGAACGCTAGTGAGCAAACAGAGTGAGACGTCTATAAATAAATCGCCGAAATCTCGTTTCAAATTCATTTACTAACAGTATTTTGATATTTTTCTTTGTAATTAAATTTTAATTAAATTTTTAAAGCAATTTATTAACGCTGCAGCGCATTAGTGCAAACTATTTTACTTTTTATTTTTGCTTTTCAAAAATCATTATCTAAATCCTCTTAATGAAATGTTGTAAATAAAAAGCGAAAAACGCGCTTGAAATTTTTTTCTATTTTCCGTTGATACATAATGTGTAAAAAAAGAAAAAAAAAAGATTTACGAGATAAGCTCGTACGTTTTAACGAACTGCCAATAATAAGAACAGCGAGCATATTTTTCTTTTAGAAAAAAAAAAAAAAGAGAGAGAGAGAGAGAAAAAATAATAAAATTCTCTCTTGCCGAAACAATCCATCCCGTCGCACACCGCGTAAAAGCGAAGGAAAAAAATGATGACGAGTGAAGATCAAAACGTAAAACTATAGAAGTACACAGAGCACACAAAGTTGCGCCGTCGCTCCGTTAAAAAATTGGCCGAGCTCGGTTCTCTTTCTCGGTGTTAAAGTCGGCTCGATAAGCAAAAGATGGGTAAAAAGAGGGAAGAGGGAAGAGTAGCCTCTCTGAAGTGTGTTCAATTTGACGATAGTTCAATAATACTTTTACTTTGGTATAACGACCTACACGTGTTTGCCGCCCTCCGCGTTCTATTTTCCTTCATTCAAGTTACGAACGCATACGTGCCAAGCTATATGCCTATGCATATGTATATAAATATGTATGTATATATGTATGTGTGTATATATATATTTAGATACGTAGACGTGGGGGTATAACATGCAGAGAGAGAGAGAGAGAGCGAGAGAGAGAAACTTTCTCTCCCTCCTTTAACTACGACGCGCACGAGTCTCGCGAGGAAGAGGTGGCGATACCCGTCGACGTAACGACCGGTCGCGACGTCGACGTCGTTCGCGTCGTAGTTAAAGGAGGGAGAGAAGGAAGTTATACGCGCCCGGCGCGCGTTTAGGGTTGCGAGCGCGAGCGGACGTGCGAGCGAACGGTACGGGGCTCGCATGCTGCCGCTGCTGTTGCCCCGGAACTGCGAAACTCGAGTAATGCAGTTTTCATCGAGAAAGTTGAAAGCTCCGCCGGCGCTCCTCCAACTTGCCTCGCTATATTCCCTCTCTCTCTCTCTCTCTCTCTATCTCTTTCCCTCTCTCTCTCGCGCGCGCGCGCACGCTCTCTCACTCGCCTCTTTCTAACTGGGTTCACTCGGTCTCGGGTTACACATCCCATCCTCGAGGAACTCGTGCTGGAAGCTCGTTGTGAGAGTATACGCGAGGGGTAGGATCATTGACGCATTTAGCTTAGTGTTAACTCGAGTATACCCTTTAACCTCGTAAAGAAATTAAATACTGGCGGACGGAGTTTCAGCTTCTGCGTGATTATGGCTTCATACTTTTTCCTCTGATTAATTTGCCTCTTTCTTAAATCTTAATTGTTTTATAGTTAAACTTTTGCCTAATTCCGCGCATCCCTCGCGCGCCTGACTTAACCCCGCGTTGAATTACAGATTGCGCGTTTTCTGTTAAATAATTTCATCTTCGTTATAAGATATCACTCTCATTCTCTCATTCTCTCATTCTCTCTCTCTCTCTCTCTTTTATTTCGATAATTTTCATTTTTCACTTTTTCCGATCGCGCGCCAGCCGCGTTATCGCTCTCATCAATCGCGCTTTTAAAGAGCACTTATACGCGTCGCATACAACTCTCTCGCGTTTAAGGGCAAGGTAAAGCATCAGACGACGTTCTTTCACCGAAGGAGTAACTTTTATCGGCTGTGTCAGCGCTTTGTGCGACGTAGTAACGAGATAAATAAGAGCACGGCTCGTTTATACTAGGTGTGAACTCGCCTACATCGATCGACCGCCGAAGGTCTAGTGTATCGTTATAAATATAGATACGCTATGATTGAAAAATCACGCCACCGATAAGGAGTGTTAAAGAAAAAAAAAAGTTCTTGATTAATTTTATAAATATTCATTACGAAATAATGGCCTCGAGTCGTTGCATAATTTTGAATACGTTTATAGGTTCTTTATCAATCTAGGCATACGTGACTAGATGTAAAGTACCTTTATTGTTTATAAATGTTAATGAAGAAACGTCTCATTACGTAATCAATTAGATAATTTAAAAATATTTCATTTCATAAACAAATTCAACATAAAATTTATCGAACTGTATTTTTTCTTAATTTTAACGACTTTTTTTTGTAATTTAAACGGTAAATATAATTTTCTAAAAAAAAAAAAAAAAAAAAAAAAAGCAGTAACACTAATTTCTATCGACATGCTTGAATTGAAAGAGAGAAGAAAATCATCTAATAGCATAAAGCAAATAGTTCAACAGCACCTTTTATTTAAATAATATCAATGTTTAAACATATATATAATCATTATTAAAGTGATTCGTTTAAATTTATAGTTTATTATTTATTTTTTTTTAAATGTTTGGTTTAACAATTTTATACTTTAACAGCCCAATTAATTTATCATATACGTATGTTATGTATTAAAACTTACGGAATTATAAAAGGAGAAAAAAATTAGAGAAAGTTAAAACGGATTATAATAAATTGGCTTAATAAATCCTTGCACTTGAATTGCAATTAGCGACAAGTAGCGAAAGAGGTGCGCGAGCATCTGCATCTAGGAATTGCTGTAACATACTTACGGTGAGGAAAAGAGGTCGCATGTGTCTCGCCTCCTTCATGCCTCGAGTCGTCGTTGTCGAGAAAAGAAAAAGAGAGAGAGAAGAGAGAGAGAGAGCGAGTGAGATAGAGAGAAAGAGAGATAGGTGCAGGTGTCGCGCGTTAACTACACAACGTGATGTTGCTTCCTTCCGCTCGGCTGCTGCTACCCCCGCATACAATCCTTTATAGTCTTTTCTCCTTTCCAACGTACATCCTAGTAAGATTATTTTTTCGAACTTTCCGTTGTGTTGTTAACGAAACCGTCGAGACCTTTAATTCGTCTCTCCTTGCTCTCTCTCTCTCTCTCTCTCTCTCTCTCTCAGTCCGTCCCATTCGTTTGATTCGCTTTGTTCATTTCTGGGATGCTATTATGCAAAAGACGTCGACTGGATCCACGAGTGCCCTATCTCTGTCTTTCTCCTGCTACGAGCGAATCAGTCGCTCTCTTTTCTTCTCCTTTTCCTCTCTCTCGTTCCAAAACTGCCGGTCGAATAACGCTTTGGAACTTGCGCGCGGGCACGCGACACACATACACATGTATAAATATATATATATATATATATATATATATATATATATATATATATATATATATATATATATATATATATATATATCCTTCCCACCTTTTCGACGCGCTATAAAATAGCCTGCAAGAGCGTGTTATACACTTGACGCGCGCGCGCGCTTGAGTTCGTTGACAAAGCGTAGCCTCGACAAATAACAAACATAACATATACACGGTCATATACACATACATATGTATGTATGTATATATATACATACAAATGTACACGCATAGGTATAGAAACACACGCACGAAAGAGGAGGGAAGCTACGTATATACTATATGCTCACGAGGACTTTTCGAGCTTTACTCGCGCGCGCGTACGTTAAACTCTGTCCCTTTACCCTCCCCCTCATCCGCGAGTAAATTCGTCTATCTGTATCCTACTATCTATCTCGTGCTTTCTGTTTACTCGGTATACACAATTTCTCATCCCCGTGCGTACGCGTCCACACGAGAGTGAGAGAGGGACAGAGAGAGAGAGAGAGAGCGGGAGAAAGAGTACAGCAATATTTTTTAACTCCGCGAGTTTTTAATCAATTTTAGGAGATTGTCAAAAGAAAGAGATTGGTGGATAAAAAGGCACAAGAGGTTTGAAATGATACTAGACGATGACCTACAATCTGTCTACCAAGAAAAAGTAAGGAATAGCTAAATTCGAGTGACGCTAAATTAAGCGTTCGTATACAAAAACTTTTCAAAGGTAGCTACTTGTCCGCCTTTGTCTTCGCGTTATAAACAAGCTTAGATCATAGCTAATGAAAAATTACTTTTCAAAGCGATAAGCGTGAAAAATTTTTCATGAAAAAATAAAAAAGTTGTCGATTTTTATAAAAGCCGAGGAAAGAAAATTTATTATTTTTTATAAGATATTCATACATGTATGGATGAATAAAGCAAATTTACGTAATATAAAATTAAAATAATAAAAACCGGCATAAATTTTATTATATTATTTGAAATCGAGCACACGAGCGAGAAACCATACACCACTTTCAATATTTATAGAAAGTAAAATGAATTTTCCCTATAAAATACTCTGTGTCGTAAAATTCTTGAAGCTACAAATACCGCTATCCTGACTATCGCGAGAGAGAGATAGAGAGAGAGAGAGAGAGAGAGAGAGTTGTAACAAACTTTTCAAATGGAAATTTTACAGCAAAATTTTTCGAAAACGCGCACGCGATTTTAAAAATAAAAAATAACCAAACTGCTTGACGAGAGCAAAAATGATACATACGAGATCGGAATCAAACGAACCGTAAGCCAAAGAGTAAATATATACGCTTACATATAACGTATGTATAAAACTGGCGGAAAATTTAAAGCGAGTGAATTTCCGACGGTTATGGAGTTGCGTCTGTGTGTGTGTGTGCGAAAGCTGTATAAACCGCAGCTAAATCCGTTGAATCCACGAGTGGATTAAGCGGAGTTTTAATATGCAACCTCGTCTTGGTCAAGCCCTTCGTTATCGCGCGGTACGACGCGAGACGTTTATACAAGGAGCCATTGTCTCTCCGCTCGTCTTTTATTTTTTCTCGACATCCTTTCCTATCTTTTTGAATATTATCCTTTTCCGCCTGAGGATTTCATTCGAGAGAGAGAGAGAGAGAGAGAGAGAGAGAGAGAGAGAGAGAGAGAAAGAGAGAGAGAGAGAGAGAAAATAGAGGGAGACACGCGAAACACTCATTTCGATGGTTCCGCCCTGGAAATTTCCAGACTTTCAATTTCAAAAAGAAAGAGAGAGAGAAAGAATAAATATGTAAAAACAGGTGAGATTGATTTAAAAATGAAAGTAAGGGAAAAGTAAAAGAAAATGAAAAAAAGTAAAACGAGCATTGTGCTCTCATGTATGCGAACATATCTACTCTCTTCCTCCCTCTATGGTATTTTTTTCTTTTTTATTCATCGCAATAAAGATTCGGTACGTCAAAAATATAAAGCTTCGACAGAGCTGTAAAACTTTACTGCAATAATATTTTTCTCTCTCGCTCTCCATTCTTTTTCTAGCGTTTGTTGTAATATCGCGAACCTTTAAAAATAGCTGAAAAAGGCAGTAACGTTTTATTAACACTTACAGTCGTAAAATTTTACGTCATAAAGTCAAACATCGATTTTGTGAGACACTTTTCTTCCTTCTCCCTTCTTTCCTCCCTCTCTCTCTCTCTCTCTCTCTCTCTCTCTCTCGGACTCATTCACTTTTTTTACCCTTTCATCCTTTTTTTTCTTTCTTTCAACCAAGTCTGGCCTCTCCACCGCTACGAACCACCGCTGCTCGACGTCGCGGTGGTCGTTGTCGTTCTTACACATTCGTACACCGGCGCTCGTTGCTGGAAAAGCTCGGAAGAAACTCGGCGCTTGTGCAAACGAGACATTTTCAATGGTGCTACCTCCGAGATGATATGTATATATATATATATATATATATATATATATATATATATATATACACATGCGCGCAAACGCGGTTGCTGTATTCGCGCGCACCCCGGTGCTACCTCTGCTATGAAAAGAGGGAAAAGGGGGGAGGGGAAACAGAAAAAATTGACGCCCATGTATATGTATGTTGCATACATGTATGATGTACTTGTCGTACTTTTAATTTGTCACTTTTTAAGGCTGTATTATGTGCGCCTGCGTACACGTCGAGTAGCTTTGCAAACCGTGTAGTAGTATGTATATATATATATATGTTTTTTTCCTTCAAAGAACTTTTCTTTATATAAGGAGGTATAAAATGTGCTATAGCATTTTTTTTTCTTCAAATTCTTTTTCAAAGTTTGCCTCGAGTTTTTGTCGAGGGTGACAAATTAATTTCATATGTTAGTGATTCTAAAAAAAAAAGAAAAACGAAAAAGAAAAAATCGCAATGATAAAAGCGAAATATATCTATTTAATTTTGGATGAACAACTTTTTTAAACTGCGATGGATGCTATTAGCAACGGTGAAAACTTCAAAGCTCAATTTTCTGTAATTACGCATTGCTATTTTCTAGATGTAGCTCATTTCTTCTTATTTTTTTTTTTTCTATTTTTATGAAAAATTTGGATGATTTCACTATTGGGTGCATACAAGTAATATATAGGTGTATACACGAATCAACAAAGCACACGACAAAAAATTCACACATCTAAACATCGATCGACTATTAAGCTGTAAAAATATATATATATATATAGATTCTCGCTGATGCACAAAGATACGAAAGGGTAGACAAGTAAGGTGGCAATTTGCGTATCAGCGAGCGCGCGTCCGTTGACAAACAAGAGTCCAAAAAGAAAACATAAATGGATAGAAAAAGAAAATAAAGAGAGAAAGAGAAACAGAGAGAAAGAGAGAAGAGGTAAAATTAAAATAAACGGAGGAAGCGATCTAATCGCTAGAGAAAAAAATTTGCTGGTCACACATTGCGGCTATTAAAATATATATATGTATAAAAAAGGTCGTTCAGTTGCAGTATATTTAAGTCATACATAAGGGGTACAGAGGGGGGACGGGGGTTCACATTTATATATATATATATATATATAGGTATATATTTATGTTTATGTTATACACATAATGTTCAAGTATATAAGGTATATATCGTATAAGTAATAAGTCACTGTTATGCATGTAAATACAACTGTCGTAGATATCATACTCGTATAAATATAACAATATTGGTATATATCTATAGGGAAAAAAAAGCAATTGTTGGTTAAGGGAAAATAATTTATTTAGAATATTGATGATACGGAGTTGAAATAAACCGAACGATATGGTGAAGTGAGATATGAGTTATGTTTAAAAATGTTGAAAAGAAAACAAAGTAATATAAAAACAAAAAATTATAAAAGTAAATAAATATATATATATATATGTAAATAAAATATTTAAAACTATATATGTAATAAAATCATTAAAAATATATATGTTTTAGTAATTCCTTAAATTAATGTTAAGAGTAATTATATTAACAGTTATAATATAGTAGTTAGTTATAGAGTCAATAACAGTATTAGTATAGTAGATTAGTATAAGTATATATCGTTATAGGCATATATTGGGCTAGTGGTATATAGACGAGCGATACTAGGCATTTTATAAAACTGTGAGGTTTAGTTGTTAGGTTTGAATATATATATAAATATAAATATATATATATATTTTTTTTATCTTCTTTTTTTTTGTTTTGCTTTTTTTTTTACAAGACACGTAAATTAGGTCAGTTTCTTAATATACTATATATATATAATATTTATATGTAAAGTACGTATGTACACATGTATGCGAAAATGCAAATATATGTGCGCATACGAATGAGAATTTAAAAAACAGCTAGCAAATAATAATCGATCAAGATATATATATATGTATATATATATATATATATAGTTAAAAAAAAAAATATTAATGTGGCAAGAATAAGAAAAAAAGCGTAAGGAGAGAATATATACGGACGAAGAGAAAAAAAGGCTACAGACTAATCCTAATTTTTGCAAACCAAACAAACGAACCAACCTCCTCGGAAAGGCCTAGTCGAAAATGTTCGCGGGACCCCTGTAACAAAAACATATATAAATCATAAGAAATCATAGGACAACATAAAATAATAAAATAAACTATTAATGGAAGCGTTTTTTTTGGTCTCGTCTATATTGCTCGGGTATTTGCGTTTAGCGCGAGGTTCTTAAGGACTGGAAGAGCTGCGCTTTCATCGTGTTAACGCGCGAACACTCTGAAATTTAACAAATTCGAGCTTTTTACTCTTTTACTTTTACTGTTTTTTTTTTTTTTTTTCCAAGAAAATTGAATTGAATCAATTTTCATTTGATTTTTTTTTTTTTTTTTTTAATCTAATATTCGTTGATAAACATAAAGAATTCTCGTTATTTAAAATGCGAAAAGAACATATGAAAACGTATTGGTAATTAAAAATAAAAACTACCAAATAATAAACAATACAAATATAATGAAATCATAAAACAAAAAAAAAAAAAAAAAAATAGAAAAACAAACATATGATGGCGTATGATGATTTGAATGATAAGATAATGTTGAAATACGACAATTATGTATTTGTGAAAATGATTGTCTTTATTCAATTATTACAACTCCATTGCGTTTAATCTATTATTATCTACGAGTATAAAGGTTTAAAATAATTTACTCTTAATTTTATTTTATTTTCAGCTTGTCTAATTCGCTTTTAACGTTCATGGAATAATTTTTTAAATCATTTATATATACATATTAGATTAAGCTTATTTGTGATAATTGAATAAAGTATATTATATATGATTAAAATACACATAATATTTATTTTACATGAAATAATCTCATTTAAAATGATATTGATCGATTATATTATTCGTAAAATATAAAAATTAATAAGTTGTATTTATAAAAATGTTACATACAATTAAATTGTTAACTAAAAATTAAAGAACAGATATAATTGTATGAGAAATAATTATAAATTTTAATTAATAAACACAGAGGATTAAGTTTTTGACTATGATTGTTTCTTAAATCGAAATGCAAATTATGAATTAACCAAATGAAAAATAAAGTTTTGAGATCACATAATGAAGATTCTGTTTATTTAAAAAATAATATTATCTTACTAATATAAAATTTACGAGTATAATATTACAACGTTTACTTTTTTTTTTTTAAATTTCCAAAAATGTAACAATCATAATCGGTAATATAATTATGAAATATAAATAACGTATCGTAACTTTTTTAAATTCTAAGCACCTTTATGTACAAAACGAACGTCGCACATAAAATTGATTAATCTTTCAGCTCGGAAGTTTAGATGAAGTGCGCTGGTTTGCGCAAGCGCGCGCCCTACAAAATACTGCGATAATATCGACAAGCTAATAACCCATCATCTTTATTTACTCTCAGTCTACATTTTTGTTCGCCGGCAATGCTTGCTTTCTTTCTCTCTCTCTCTCTCTCTCTCTCTCTCTCTCTCTCTCTCTCTCTCTCTCTCTCTCTCTCTCGTACTTATAAATTTGGTACGTTCGAGTAATGGCAAAAACAATCGGCCACCATTTTAACGATGAGCAAACAAGTACCTCCGCTATTAAAAACTCGATATAAAAATATCGTATACGCTTATTTTCTTTTTTTTTTTTTTTTTTTTTTAACCCGTCAATGCGCGTACTTATTGCATAGAAAATACGTAGAACAGCTAAACGCAACGAGGAGGACGCGCGGACGCTTTCATTATTTGTCAATCCCGCGGTAATGTTTCGATACACATACGCGTTTATACACATGTAGATACGTAAACGAAAGTACGAACGACTATTCATTTCGGACGCGTGTCACTCGCATTAAAGTGCACTCGTCGTCGCACCGGCGTCCTATCGCCGATAAATCTGCGCTTCGTGTTTTAACGCGTTGGACAACGCGTTACCCACTCGATCGCTCGTACGGTATTTATTTTATTTTTTTGTTTTGTTTTGTTTTTTTCTTTTTTTTTTGGTTTTTGTTTTTGTTTATTTTTGTGCAGCATTTTGTTGCCAGTCCTGCACTTCCTAGCCAAACACATAAATTCAACTTCTCCGTCGGTTCTATAGATATTTGTGTATATTCAGCGAGAAAAACCGTAGCAGCGGATAAAAAAAGGAACTCGAAAGAGATGGAAATCGATAAATTTCGAGAGGTCTTTGTCTCGGTTCGTTTCTCAAATCAACGACACAACGACCTCCACCGCTCCTCTCTTTCTCGTATCCGCGCTGTACTTTATCTCTTGCGATATTATACGTCCTTGCTATATAAATTGTATGTACTTAGATAGTAAGAGAGAGAGAGAGGAGGGGGGAGATACGCATCCGATAGTATTGGAAACTTTATTATGTAAGAGCGGCTCAGGGTGGAAAGTGCAGCATTGATTATTGATACCACGTTGTAATAATAATTGCGATATTACCCGGCACTAGTTCGCCGAACCCTCTCTCTCTCTATTTCTCTTTCTCTTTCTCTTTCGGTGGCTCCTCTTTCCCAGTCATCTCGCGTCGCGCGCGCGGCTCTATTGTGATAATGATGTTACAGCGTTACGCTCGAGTTGAACACTGTAGAGTGGGCTTATAGATATTCTAAAGGTAAAGAGAGTCAAGTTATATAGTTTTACAATGAACAATGGAATATTTTATCTCTATTGGGAATTATTTCAGATCGTTCAATTTTAATGTCCATCGTTCTATAGCTATCGATATTATTTATATCTGATGAGAGCTGTTTTCATGCTTAAGGGCTTTTCATAATTTTACCTCTAAAAATGGGTTGAGATTTTAAAAGATTCTGCTTTGTTATTAAATATATTTCACGTATCTAAATCTAGTTTGTCAAAGATGTGAATTTTTTTTTTATTTACGGAATCAATGAAAAGCATGTTGTGGTAAAATAAAAATGAGGGTTTGATAAAAATAGTAAAATGACGTACGAGTTAAACGAGCAAAAAATAAAAAGGATCTTTTAAACGAATAAACTAAATATAGATATATTTTTTAAATTATTTTCGATCTTAATCTTTTTAGCTATAAAACTATTTCAATCTTTTAATTTTCTTTCGAGTACGCGAATTTTTCAACATTTCAAAAAATTCCAATAATGATACAATTTTTGAAGTTTCGAATGAAAATACTTTTTATTTTCTCACTTTTCACGTCAATTGCATGTGTCCCCCTTCACCTCCACTCTCTCCTATTTCTCTCTTTCTCTACGCTTGTTGGTCTTTCCCACAAACAAAATCAAGAAAAGTCATCCTCGACCCAACAACGTCAGAATATCCATCGGCAAAAAGGGAATCATCCCAACATCCATCGATCGCCCATTTGAAAATTCTTTCTCTCTCTCTTCGACATCTTCGTTCTACCACTCGGTCAATAATACTAAAAAAACTCGACGTGTACCACGAATCGATGATCTAGACGTGGAAAAGAACAGCTAGCGAAGAAATTCAATTAAACGTATGCAACGTGCACGTGGCGTATGATTCGGTAGCTGAAAAACCAGCGCGTGACGTCGACGACGACGAGTCGATCCGAGGGATTCGAGATCTCTCTCTTCTGGAGCGCGAGAGCCATTGCCGCAATGCGGACGACGGGAAAAAAGGGCGCGGAGAAAGACGATAAAAATGGAGAAGGGAGGAAAGCCAGCGCCGAGAAAAAAGAGAGCGCGAGGAAAAAACTTTACCGGTGTAGATGAAGATGAAGAAGACTGTGTGTATGTGTGTGAGAGAGAGAGAGAGAGCAACGAAGGCTCGGTTAGCTGTTGTAGACTACCCATGCGCTCACGCGAAATATCTACATTCTATTCATATACTTACGTATACACATGTATGTATATATTTATATATGTGTGCAATGGAGAGCAGCCGTGTGCATCGCCTCGTGGTACGAGCTTTCGGCGGTTCGATGGAGGAAAATGCGAGCGCACACGCGGGAACAAAAAGCTCGATTGTCGCTCGACATGAAAGAGCACCTACGCTTGCGCACGATCTGCGTTACCATGTATACATTACCAAGTATATCAACCCGTGACTGCGCGTGGAGCAAGCAAACGCCGATGTAGGGAGCGTTAAGTTTATTTTCATACCGAGATCGTGTATACACACCTGTGACGAAGGCGCGACCCGTGAGCGTAAATTTTCGCGATGGAGAGTCAATGTTAGAACGCGATGGGGAAAAAAACAAAACGATTAGACACAAAGCTCGGGTGGCACGGTGAGAGGTAAAGTGCATTTGGTAGGTTGAGAGAGAAAGAAAGAGAGGTTGAGTACATTGAGCTACGTTCGTATTAGGCTTTTGAAATGCCTTTTACGTTTTGGCAGGGCAACCAACTTAGGCCAAGAGTAAGCAGCGTAAAAAAGTTTGTGCTTTCTAGAGAGCCGTTCGAGATTTTATTCTTTTTTTAGAGTTAGTGCGATTTTGAAAAGATAAAATGAAAAAATTATTAATTTTCTTCTACGATTTCAAACTCATTATTGAACAATCGAAAGAGCAGGTGAAAAATAATAGCTTTTACTTTTAGTTAAAATTTGAAAAATTTTACCTTAAAATTATGAAAAAAAAAAACAATACTTCCGATCCCTTTTAAAAAATTAAAACGATTTCTAAAGAAAAAAAAAAAAAAAAAAAAGGAAAGTATCAGTGCCCTATATATGTTGAACGCATTAATGATACAAGTTGACCAATTTTATTAAACAAGCAATGAAAAAGAGCACGTCGTTTATTTAAAACAACCAATTGTAAATGTGCCAAAACTTTTCTAAAAACATTCAGCCATCCGAATAACAATCGCGAATAAAAAGCGCGGAGAGAACCCGTGGTAAAGCGAAGAAAAAAAAGGCATCGTATGGGAAAGGGGAGAGGGTGGAAAAGTAAAGAGAGAGAGAGAGAATATGGCGCAAGAGAAACGAGCGAGAGAAGTCTTATAACGATGGGGCGCAGGTGGCGCGAATGCCGGAATCGTCTTATTGCCGGCGAGCGCCGGCGGCTTCGCGAAATCTTGGAACTCGATTGCGCCCCTTCCCTTCCCTACTCCAATACCAAGGGGATGCATATATACATATAGGTAGGTAAACGGGCAACGCCGCAATAACGGACCAATCTAACTTTCCTCGCTCGCGACCGCGCAAGAGCTACTGTTTACCGTTAAAGTATCCTGATTAACAGGTAGCTTCGAGCCAGATTTCCAATTAACCCATTAACCGCCGCGCAGCCAAACTAGATTAAAAAATTTTTCGCGGTAACCGCAGCGGTTCGATTTCGGTGGAATAATAAACGCTTTAACGAAAACTAGATCGTATGTTCGCGTTGATTTAATGACGGAGATGTCTCGCGTGTTATATTTTTATTTAAAAATGTGAAATGACCTTTAAAAAATGCATTACTTTTTATTAAATTCTTATGGCATTACCGTGAGAGTATTAAAGTAAAAGCGAGTTTAAAAAATCTTATAAAAGGCCGTTCGTTTTATAACAAACTCTGTAATGTTTCTTTCAAGCTTTAATGGCTTTTAAGTTTCTCGTTGGACATAAGAAATCCATCAAAATGTAACTCGTAGTTATCATCTAAAAGAAAGTATAAACAGATATGCATTCAATTACGCTTAAATTGTCGCTGATAAATTAAATTTTAAATGAACTTTGCGTATATATCGTGAAAGTTAATTTTAAAAGTGAACGCGAGAGGCACGTTTCGCAAGAATAATTTTTTTTCTTCTCTTTTTCTTTAAAAAAAAATAAAATAAACTTTTATAAATTACGCTCAAGCTTAAACGAAGGCATAAAGTTCTTTCTATTACCTTACTCTAACATTTAAACTCAATACCGAACGGATTAAGTTAAAGAGGGGAGAGAAAAAAAATAAAATTTTCCCGAAAAAATATCAATTTGACCTAAAAATTAGAAAATTTTGTGGAAAATTTTTAAACGCAAATCTTAATTCAACGTTAAATAATTGATCGCTCGTGGATGACCTTATGAAACTTAAAAATATAGCCAAACGCAAATTTCATCATAAATCCTAACATTTTTATTTTGTTGAAACTCGTGAATAAACATGGAACATGAAACCCCAACACAGAAAGACAGTAACAATGTAACTTAAGAAGACTTTGATATTTTGTTGCGCATTATCATTCCGTATACCGTCGGTGTTATAGGTCTTGAAATATTCACGCGTGAGCGTAAATTCTTTTCTAAGGAAACGGGAGAAGATACTTTTTTGCGCGAAAGAAATCGAGGTAATGCTTTGGTACTAATCCATGTATATACACGCAGTCTTGACGTGCAAGTTGACATTATAAAATGGCTTGTAATCCTCTCCTTTACCCCCTTATATTCCTCTTTGGTCCTTTTTCGCGAAAAGTATAGCGGAAATAAGGAATCGTAACTATATATGAATCTGCCACGGTTGGAAGGAGAACATCTCTCTCTCTCTCTCTTTGCTCTCTACTCGCTTGCTTCTTTATCCGCTTTATATAGTCGACTGAGGAGAGAAAAAGAGTGTGAGTGAGAAGGGAGAGAGGAAGAGAGAGAATCAAGTTTTTATGGGCGACGGTTGGAAAAGAAAGCTAAAGTTAATGCTCGTTCTTTGCTTTTCTTTCTCTCGCTCGCTCGCTTTTTCCCTACTCCTTTTGCATTTCCCGCGTTATTTTTCCGCTTTTTCTCGGTCGTCTTGTAATTGGTGGAGATTAAATTTCCTCGGTCGTGTTGCTGGGCTTGCGCTTGCTTTTTTTTTTTTTTTATTCCATCTCTTTTTCTTTCTTCGCTCGGCAAGAGCGCACAGCGAGAATGTTCAACTGAGCGAATTGGTGTAAACGTCGCGATGATTTGTTTTACTCCCTTTTCTCGATTCTTTACGATTCTTTTAATATTTACGGAATTTACATTTTTATTTTGAGGGTGATTTTATTTTATCAAATTTATAAATATGGACGGGTAAGTATGCAAAAATTGTTTTTTATTTTTACAATTAATTCAATTTTTTAATAATTTTTTATTGCGAAAATTTTGACGCCTTTCAAAAATAATCAAACTTTAATACATTTAAAGATATAGATAAATTTTTATCATGTAAGAGTATTAAAGTTTTACTTAGGCTCAAAATTTTAATGTTCTACTATACATGTCCAATGAAATCGATCAATTTATGATTAACAGAAAATTTTGGTTGAGAAATTATTTTTTAATTTAAAATAAACGACTCGCATGTATATGTGTATGTATACTTTTAAAAAATAGAATTTAAGCTAAAAACCTTTTTTGAATTAATATGTAAATATTCAAAAAATTTAAATTTTATTAAATTTGAACAAAACATCGTTAACAGAATAAAACGTTGAAAATATTTTCCTAGCTTGTATGTTCTTTAATTTTTTTTTTTTTTTTTTTTTTTTTTTTTTTGTCAAAATGTATGAATGTACAAAATTCACTATTTTTACATTGTGATGGAAATATTAAAAATTTTATTCTTTTCGTACGGCTAAATAACTGATTTTTGAAATAACATAAAACAAAATATAAAATTTTGGCTAGACCTAAATAAAACCTAGCACTATAAAAGCAATTTATAGTTTTATCGATTGAGACGTAAATTAATAAACGATAATAAAAACAACGGTTATATTTTCATTACATTCGAAGTCGTAAACAGAAAAAATAATTATATTTCATCTTTATTTGGTAAGAAAGCCCGAAGAGTAACTATCATTCTCGAAAGTCATATTTATCGCTTTGTCAAAACGAAGCAGCTAGTTTACGAGGCACTTCGAATTATTCCACTCGAAAGCAAACGAAAAAAAAAAAAAAAAAAACATACACCAAACAACGCGATCAATCGTAAAATCTATTCTCCGAAATTCGCGCTACTTCAGTACGGCCAAATCGGAATAAAAAAAATGTTTGCGCCGTATCCACAATCGATCATTTCTTCCGAGATCAATACAACGTCGCCGATCGGTACGAGATCCAAAACTAATAAAGACACGCCTCTCGTCCTCGTCTATACATACATATACATACGTCAAAGCGATGGCACGGACAAAAACCACGGTATGTGCGGCACGCTTTACCGTAACTGCAGGGGGCGGGGGGTAAGGGAGGATGGAGGGGCGGGCGACCGTTCAATTAAAAGAAGAGAGTCGAGAGAGAGAGAGAGAGAGAGAGAGAGAGAGAACGCAGCGACTAGTCGTAGGCGGAGATAGAGCAAGATACCGACACGCTGTGATTTAATTATAAATCATTCATTGTGGCTACAGGTATAATATATCTCAGGAAAACGTCTTCTGTAAAAGTGTTTTGGAAGCGTTTTGTAAATATATTTTCGAGAAAGAAACCAATGGATGAATGGAAACCGACAAAGCGCGGAAACGGCTTATGTTTACCGCACATTCTGTGACCGCGTGTGTATACGTATTTTTTTATTCTTATTCTTTTTTCACGAACTCCACGAATAAGATCCTTGAAGCTGACCTCCAGCTTCTCGACCTCCTTTTGCGCGCGCGACTCTCTCTCAGAATTTTTCCCTCTCTTTGTTCCCTTTTTACTCGTCTCTCCCTTTCTTTTTCTCTCTCTTTCTCCCCTCTCTGCTTTTCCCACTTTTTCTCTTACTTTTCTATATATATATATATATATATATATATATATATATATATACCCGGACAATGAGGACATCGCGACGCTGCCACAACCGACGACGACGACGACGACGATGACGACGACGACGACGATGACGACGAGCGCAAAAGTCGTGAGGCTCGTGACCGCCCCAGAATAATTACGAGTGCTGGCCCCGAGGCACTTTTCCTTAAGGCTTCCTATCCCACCCTCTCTCCTTTCCTATATTTATTGTATGTATATGTATATGCGTGGGTGTATGTATGTGTGCGTGCATTTGTGTACACGCGCATATACTACACGCGTATGTACTACACAAGTACGGTATACTTAAATAAAAACATACATTTGATGAAAGTATATGGTTTTCAACGAAGACGCACGTCGAAGTTGAAAGCAACAAGAAACTGAAAATGTATTATTTTTTCTTTTCTACAATGACGCGAGTATTTATCGTATTCTGGCCTCCTTCTTTATACCATAAGTATATAAAAGTAAAAGAAAAAAGGCCTGCGCACTTGCTCTCTCGCACTCGCGTGATTAATCTTAATTTTCGTCGAAGCATAATCTTTAATTAAATCGCCATTGATCCATGCACGGCGCTCATTTTTCTCCCTCTTTTGTTTAGGACCGTTCTTACGTGCGGAGTTGGTAATACTCGGGAGCTCAAGGCTCCAACTCTGTAGAAAAAAAGGGTTTCGTAAGTTTGTGTGTGTATATATATATATATATATATATGTATATATATATATATGTAACGCACGCACGCGATTTCATCCGACGAATTGAATCAATTTCCGAGAGGAGATGCCCAAGGTACCTACTTAATTATCAATTTATTACATTTTTTATGCGTGTATATATGTCTATATAAAAAAGCCTCTCATCTTATACCTTCTCGTGCGGCTTTTATCATCGCGGGCTCTCGTCATTCCATCGAGTTTGAGCCGATACGAAAGCGATGGAAGTGTAGATGAGAGGTACGGGCAGCGTACGGAAGAACGAGCGGCACCTGTTATTTGCAGTATTTTATATAAACGTCGAGGAACCTTTTACGAAACAGATTCGTTTTTTATTAGGGTTTTCGAGAATCATTTTTGGGCGATTGAATTTTTTTTTATTTTTGCCTGATCAAGGGTGTGGTAAGTGTGGCGAAGATTGTTTTAAAGTGCTTGGGATTTATGTGAAGGAACGAGGAAGAGAATTTCTCGCGGGAAATTGAATTTTAATTAAAACCTTTTACGTGGAAGAAATTAATCAATGAACTAAGAATCGTACTGAATATTCATTAAGAGATCTTTTTTTCGCTTTTTTTTTTCCGTTTTTTTAAGTAGGCGTGGTAAGTTTTTTTACGGTGGCTTCGGTTTTTTACCTTCAATTTAATATGAAAGTTTTATTATGTGGAATATTTCAAATTATAATAACAAATTTATTAAAGGAATATCGTAACAAAATGTAATAATGATTAAATTAAGTTTTTCATTTACATTCCGACGATGTTGCTAAAATATAAACGTCCGTCAGAAAATAAATGATGTCGCCATGATTCAATCGATATAAGGAAAAAAATGCAACGCCCGACTGACGTCTGAAAAATTCACATCGAAATAAACAAATTAAACGGGAGAGCGAGAGAGACAGAGAGAGAGAGAGAGAGAGAGAGAGAGAGAGAGAGGGAAAGGACGTCGATATGAAAATCAGGTATACCAAATCAGGGCATCCCAGCGCCGAGTGCGGCACGGGAGCGTTAATTTGATAAAATGCTGAAATCAGCATGCAGCAGCAACAGCGGAAGCGTCGCAGTTGAAGGGACGCGGAGAGAAACGAAGAAGCAGAGAGCGAAAGAGAGAAAAAAGCGAGACGAAAAAACAATGAGAGATTCATTTTGTCGCTCCGTGACGATGCATCCGCCTCGTTTTTTTCATCCTTATCAATCGATCGCAGCCGATTCGATATTCCTTCTTCTTTTTTTTCTTTTATATTTCTTTTTTTTCTTTTTTTCCCATTTTTTTTTATCTTTTTTGCCTACGAATGTTTAACGCTTTATTTAGGAAAAGACGTATACCCGAATACGCGCTTGAATTTACAATGGAAGGGAGAGGAAAAAGCGCACGCGCGACTAAAACTTGGTATTTTTTTCACGATCGTAAGAGAAGCTAACGAGCCGAGTAGTGCTTACCGAAGAAGAAGTTCGAAAAGCGAGAGGGAGAATGTGAGAGGGGGGGGGGATAAAGCAAGATACAGAAAAGTCTTTCTAATAGAGGAGAAACGAGTTAAAGCGATTTTCACTTCCAAATCTCTCCAATACTTAAAAGGATCTTTCTCCTATTTCGTATCACTCATCACTCTTTCTCGTTCTTTCGCTTTCACCGGAGCAACTGCATGTATTCCATGGCTCTTTCTTTCTCGGTCATCGAAGAATTTGTATAGGTGCAAAACGAGCTAAAAGGGAATGAAAAGAGAAAACTCGGCAGACTGAGAGGCTGTCTACCCGTCGGTTTTATAGACCGTGTGAGATTTTGACCAATTAAAAATGTTACTTTTTTTATGTATTTTCAAATTTTTTTATCTCTTTTACTCATTCAACTCTTTTCTCTCTTTGCTCATTGAAAAAATCTTTCACCTTTTATGAATTACGTATGCGGGCTTCTTTTTAACTAAAATAAATAGAAGAAAACACGAATAAACGAGAATTAAGAATTAAATAAATGTCAATACAATTTTACTTAAGCGCATGATTTCAATGGATTTTTATCGTGTATAATGAACATTTCCTTTTTGAAAAATCATTTTTACAGCTTTTTTAAATGCTTTTACACCTTTTTTAAAATTAACATTAACTTTAGTAATTAAATCTTTTATTCAACTTTCCATTTAATTAGTAAATTTCTTCATTTTTTAACAATTTGGAATTAGTATTTAAATAAATGATTATATAATTTAAATTCGATTCTTTCAACAATTCAAAATTTAATTTGAAATTAACTCAAATATTAATCTTTAATTAAATTTCTTAATTAAAATACACGGCTTTTGTTAGAGAAAAAAAATTTATATATATATATATATATCATTTCATTCAAACCCCCACAAATAGAAAAATTGCGAAACGTATAAGCATAACGTTTAAAAGGTTAAAAATTTATCCTCTCTTCGTTCACGAGCAACACGGGAAGAAAGAATAAAAAGCGCTAATTTGCGACAAACCGGCGACGTCTGGATTTTCACGTGTACAAGGTGACAAAGGGCGAGGATGTAAGTGCCGCCTTCCGTTGGGTAAGTCGCGCCCGACGCGCAAAGAAAGAAAGTAATTCGCTTTCGAAAAAAAATTATGTCTATCGAGCGCCGTCTGAACGAGAGTTAAAAAACTCAACTCACTTTTCATGTTTTGTGCTCCAGCTGAAATTCTTACCGGTAATATTACGTTGTATTTAACGATTTAAAGAAGCTCACTTTGTGCACAAAGCTTAATCTTTGAATAGTTTAGATAAAAAAAAATTAAAAATGGATGAAAGGCTTGCGTCTATTCCAGGCGCATTATATTAAATTTTCTCACTGTAAAAAGTGAATAATATTCATAAACAACAAAATTTTTCATGATACTGAAAAATACTAATACATAGGTATATACATACATGATTGAATGGCAATAAATGATGAATCATGAGATGCGATCAAATGCACAATTCTTTGATGAATTATCGATAACTACTTTTTTCAAAAGAATGCGTTTGAGTGATATACAAACGCGCAAATATTTTTTAACGAATTCACCTACAATTACAAAGTGATTTTCTTTTGAAAAGAGTAATGAAAAAAAAGTATGAAGGTAGCATTGATTAATGTTTACGATCAAATAATATGCATATTTTAATAACGAACATTTGTGCAGAAATGAAACGACGAAAATTGTATATGTTAAATAAAAATCGTCACTTACCTCTCAGGTAGTGATAGTATGTATTGTAATTTTTTTTTTTTTTTTTTTTTAGTACAAAAAAAAACAAATATAATTTTAATAATAATAATAATAATAATGATAATAACGATAATAATCATAATGATAATAATAATAATAATAATAATAATAATCTGTTATACAATATTATCATTCAAATCATAAAGTTGCATTACGAAACAGGACTACGTCCAAAAGAATATTTACACATAAGACAATAAAATTCAAATAATAATAAATTAAAATAAACCGCATTTTGCATTCCGTAATTACTTTGGATGATATACAGTTTACATACTAATTGCATACATTTGCCGCATTTTTCTGCAGTGCATGCAAAGCATTTGAAAGTTTTCCTTCCTTTTCTTTTCTTTTTTTTTATTTACCCCCTTTAAATGTTCATATTGCATCTACTTCTTACTCTCACTCTTATAAACAGTTGATTAATCATCATAATATTGCGGTTTAAGCAAGAAATAATTATTATTGATTTATAAAATTAAACAATGTAGTAACTTTTTTCTTGTAATATTTTGAGTAATATATAAATGGTTTTAATCTAAATAAAAAATATTTTCATACAAAATGATTGCAATAGTTATTTTATAGTTACCGAAATATTATGACAGATAAATTTCAATATTTACAATATTCTCTTGTACTCGTTAATGTATAATCTTTCTGTGTACATTATTGAATTCATGATAATAAATTTCCTGCAACTATATATCAACGATATTTCTTTCACCAATATCGAACGAATTTTCGCACTATTTAGGTTAAAATAAGGTTTTCTCGTTTCAACGTTTGTGCATGGTGAAAAGACAGAAGCAAAATAGTCGTTCGCGGATAACGCGGAAAAAGGAAAATCCATTACGAGTCCGTTATTTACAGGCACTCACACGCATATACATATATACACAGACGAACGGAAAATACATCGAAGGTATCCGTTAGACATAGCGCACGCACACATACAAGGAAAGACCGAAGATAGAATATTTCCGTAGACGGGGGAAATATTTCCGTGTCAGATCGCAGGGGCACCTACGCGGCAATTTATTTTTTAACCCGCTCTACGGCTTGCTTTTCACGGCTTATGTACGTCGAGAGGCGAAAGAGCGGTAGACGACGAGTCTTCTTCGCACACACGTACACTCGAGCGAGCGTTTTCGCATCGCCGGGGCGTCTGATGGAAGGAAAATAACCCGAAGGAGGAGGGCGGGACTCGTAATGCGCGAGCGGGAAGAGGAAAAGCACACGGAAGAAAAAGGAGAAGACGTGCTCGCGTTACCTACCTTCCGCTTCCCTTCGCATTTCTTCGATGCTCTCTCGCGCACTGTTAAAAGTTGAAAGCAATCGCGCGCGAGCAGAAACCATTTCCGTCGTAAATCTCGCGGCTGGAATTCAAAAGTGCACGAACGCCCCGCTTCTCTCTCTCTCTCTCTCTCTCTCTCTCTCTCTCTCTCTCTCTTTCTTTCTCTTTCTGCTGTAAGCGAGTGCGCCGGAATCCCCGTGTGATGTATAGTCGATATGAGCGTAGGTACTGTGTCCATGTATGCGTGTATGTGTGTGTGTGCGTGTATGTGTAAACGTGACACGCCAATAAACGCTTTTACGAAAGGAAGATGAAATTTTGAGGTTAACGCGCGGACGTTTTGAATCGTGCGCTCGGGTCCGAAATGAAATTGGGATCGAATGAGCTCGCCTTTGAAAAAGAAAATATAAATTTTTAAAGATATTTGTACTTGGTAAATCGAAAACTTGCAAGCTAACGTGTCGTCAAAAAAGCAAAGTTGACGTAATACGAGTATAAAAAAAAAAAAAAAAAAAAAAAAAAACACGACAGCGGTAAACTTTAACGATTATTACAAGTCCTGGTTGTAACTTTAAGCAATGAAGTATCTTGAATTGTAATTCTCAAAAAAATTTTATCGCACCTTTAAATCTCATAGTGCATTATACATATACACAGATCTACTCGAGCCTTTTATAAAAGTTCATCTCTCATTTTCGCACTCGAATTACTTTTATTTTTACTCCGTTTTATTCATAACAAAAAATTTCCCAAGCGCTTTTTTTCCAATTTCAAAAAATAAGTATCGCTTTAAAAATAAGGTGGTAATCAAGTGGGGAAAAAAAAAGGCAGAATACACACTGAAAAAGTTAAAATTTTTAATAAAAAGCCAACGAGTTTATATTCACTTCGCTCCGGCGCACGCCCTGTTTTATCTTTTCATCTCTTATTTTTTTCCTTGATGCGCGCTCGCGCGTGGGAGATAGTTTATTGAAAGATGGCGAAAAATAATAATGAAAATAAAAAAGAGAATCAGCTGCAGAAGCGGGCTCTTTCTCTCTCTCTCTTTCTTCTTCTCTCCCTCTCATTCTCACTCGGTGCCTGTTATATTCATTGTTCTTGTGGGCACTTATTAGCTTCGTTACGAATGGTGCTTGTATTGCGCGGCGACAAAGAAATTCTTAAGCGAGGAGATCACGATTAATTTGAAATTACGCGGTTGATTAAGCGAGTTTTGCCTGGAAAATACGTGCGACTACCATTAATTATGCTCGCTGTGCATTTGCAATTTGCAGTAATGGGGTCACATTTATATGCAATTAATTCTGTTATTCAGATGCTTTTAATTAATAAATTATAATAGAAAGCGTCATTCTCGCAAGTTTCATTATTAACGCGTTAAATAAGTTTTGCAATTTTGACAATTGGAGGGTCTCTTGTAAAATGATTACTCGATATATTTTCCGAAAACAATAATTTTAATAATCCCTTCATCCTTTCAAAATACGCTTAATTAGTTTTCATTTTTATTACGTTTGATATAATTATTACATAATTTTTATGATTTAAATCTGAATCGTAGCATGTGTTCTTTTTTAATGCAACTTATCGTTTAATTGTTTTTTGTTTCTTTAATTGACGTTTGTTTGAAAAATGAAAAAAATGTTGATCGAAACCGTCGCTTTTGACGATAACGTAATTTCAGCAAGACGTTAAAAAATGTTATTGTGTTGTATACATTCTAATCCATGTATATTAAATTCCTGTTTCTAAAAGTTATAATCTAAAAAGTGCAAAATTATTTAATAAAATGTTTACAATGTAATAGAAAATTACAATTAAAGGTAATAAAAATATAGAAAGGTGTTGCAGAAATTATATCGGTTGCGTGTCAAATTATAAAATCATTCGGCTCGTCGTACCCATAACATAAAATCAACACCTTTTTTCCCTTAAACTCGTCAAGATTATTACTCGATGAAAGAATCAAGGTGTCTACAATCAATCCCTAATAATCAATATTTTGCTTTCACGAGTCGAGCGAAAATACAGAGAACAAAAGTCGAAGAAGAAACAAAGTGAAGAGGAAAGAAAACAGATTCATGTAATTTCGTCGGTTCGTAGAATCTCAGCACTCCCTTTTCGGCATAATTTTTAAAGAAACCCTCCTGCCTTACCCTCGAGCGAAATGCCGCAAAACAAAATAGAAGATGAAGAAGAAGCGGCGCTCGCGCGCTTGGGCACACACGCACCACGAATGGATAAAAGTAGAGGCGGCGGCATTAAAGCGACGGGACGAGAGAGAAATGGAAGGGGGAAAAGGCAGAAGCCGATGAACGATTTAACAGGAATTAAACGAGGTGTTGGCAGCAAACGTTAACTCGTTATTTACTCTCTCTCTCTCTCTTTTTTCTTTGGCTGAACGGCCGCCTGCCAATGAATATAATATATATTGTTCGGCAGACCGAAGCGTCGTCGCGGTCATTTTTTTTCTTGTCGTTTTTTACCCTTTTTTTTTTCTTTTTTTTCTTTTTCGACCGAACGAATAGCTTAATTGCACGTTCGAAAAAGAAGGCCGCGCGGCAGCGCTGATTTTGTGTAATTTATCTTTCGCTTTTACGATTCGATTGGAAAGTGTTTAGGCGCCGTATAGCGAAATCTTTGTTCTGTTTTTTTCCTTTTATATTACGTACTCTTTTCGTTTTACAACGACGATTATGCAGATCTGTCATAATGCAATAAAGAAATTAGATAGGTAAGTTTTAAGCAAATTTTTATTCTTTAAAATCCACGTTGCATCTATACGTAAGTTGTATCGCATCAATATTTATGCGATTATATAGTGCGTGCACGTTATTCTTTATTAACATTATTCTTTATGCAAAATTCCATTTTCTGTATGCATACAATGACGAAATTTATAATGAATTGCAATGAGATTCGTTATGAGCGATACAATTTATGAATTCGCGTTGATTCTCGTTACAGTTAACAAACAAATCGGTAATGCAAAAAAATTCATAAATTCAATCTATTCTATCAATGGTATCGAACGCGAAAGCGAACTAATATGAAGTCCTTTTTTTTGTTCTACATTTACGAGCACCTCGTACGAAAGAATTTTTACCCTTAGAACAAACGAATGACAACATTTGAACTTGCTAATTTTAATTCAAAATAAATGAGAGAAAAGCTCTGCAAAGCAATACGAATATCGACTATTGTTTTCGAACTCAAACGACGATGAAAAAAGAATCATTGAAAATCAGGATTTGATATCCAATTAATATTTAAATACCTTGCGACACAACAATGTAAATATAAATAAAAAAAGTAATGGTAAAAACTTTCGCGCACGAGTAAAAAACATTGTTAGATAGAGAAACGTCAAAAAACTGTAAAAATTCAAAACAAGTAAAAAAAACGTGACAAAAAAGAGGGGGGAGGAAGGTAGCAGCTCAATAGCTTAAAAACATTTTGAAAAGCTTCAACTATATTTCTACATCTCCAGAGGATTGCTTTCTTCGGCTTAGCTGGCTTATCTGCTGTATACACACATACACGGCGCTCTTTTCATAAGAGCCACGTGTATATAAACGTCGAAAGAGAAAGAGAGAGAGAGAGAGAGAGTTTGGTACATGGAAAGAACTCGTATGTGTGTCCGCGTCGCGCGCGAAGAAAAGATGCATATTGACCCACTTCTTCGCGGCTCGCGAAAAATTCTTCCGAGAGAGATTTTTCCGACCAGATTTACTCGCTCGGTTTTTCTTTTTTTTATTTTTTTATTTTTTATTTTTTTTCTTTATTTTTATTTATTTACCTTTTTTTTTTTTTTTTTTCTTTACCTCCGCTTATCGTGTGCAGCGCACATACTGTATGTGTGCCTTGAAAAACATGGCGCCTCTTTCGAGAACGGCTCAAATGCGTGTCCACGCGTTGCCGTACTTGCCGAAAGGTTCGTATATTTTCGCGCACATGCATTTACAAAACTGGCACACGTCGCAACTTTTTCTTATACGTCGTACTACCTCCGTGCGCTTTATATATAAATTTATTTATACTTTATAAAATTGAACTCGGGTTTCGCGCGTAAGCTCGATGCACAACGTATAGCGGGAAAGAGCTTCTTACACCTCGACTTAAAAATGACGCAATCCAGCTCTCGCTGCATCTACGCCCGTGTATATGCGCTCGACGTAACTTCATCAATTGGGTTCAGCCTGTGTGTGGCTCCGAGAGGATTGGAGCTGCCGAGAACGACGTTATGTACCTGCGCTCTATACATGCACATGCACCTGTATACTTTGTACGTGCGCGCATGTGTATACGCATCGAACAAAAGGATCCTAGAGAGGAGAGATCGCGTGTCGCGGCGCGCGGGTAAAACTAGAACAATGTGCTTGGCTCTGCGTATTTGTGTGAAATTCTCAGCGGGTATGTGTGTATGCGTGTACGTGTATCGTTGTACGTCCTCGTCGATATATCCCTCGCATGTTTCTCGAGGATGAAAAGTGAATGACGCGGGGACACGCGGTGGAAAAGGAACATTTCGTTCGACGGGAGCGAAGAAGTAAAAGCGAATAGAAGGAAAAATGAAGATAGAAAAAAAAATTTAGTGAACACGTTTAAGACGAGCGAGCGGAAGAAAAAATGCTCTTTCTCTCGCTTTGACGTTCGAAATGACAAGACTGTGCGCATTTTAATGCGCATATGTATGCGTGTATATATATATATATATTTATAAAAAGAGCCAGGTGTATATAACAAACGCTTTTATCGCTCGGATGTAGGCGGACTTCTTGCATACTTCGTAGGTGCACACACGCACATAGGCACACACGTATATATGTATACATAAACATTGGCTTGCGCATAGTTTATTTCTTGCAAGTGGATTTTACAAAAAGTCGCTCGCACCGGAGTACAGACATATATATATATATATATATATATATATATATATATATATATATATATATATATATATATATATATATATATATATATATATATATATATTCCCAACGCTTACAGTCCCTGGTTGTGTACACGCTTTTTTATCTATAGCCATCTATCTTTCATTTTTCCTCCAACCCCTTTCTCTCCTTCTCTTCTTTCAACCTCTACTCGTGTCCACCCTTTCATTTTCTTCCTTCCGAGTATATATATACATATTCGACGCGCACAAGAACAGGAACTCATCGATCGATGCCGCGCACTCAGACTCGTGTTCAAGCGCGTTCTCTTATTTCTCTCTCTTTCTCTCTGTCTTTTTCTCTAACTCTTTCTCTTGAGAAAATGGAAAAGTGCTATTTCGTTTTAAGAGTGGATTTCCCGCACGAAAATATCGAGCCAAGTCACGAAGCGCGATCGCGAGAGAGAGAAAGAGAGAGAGACTCACGCTGTTATAAAAATTCATTTATGTCGATTGCATTTCGTTCTCTCCGTGTATGTATTCGCGTATGGATTTTTATACATTAAGCGTAATTTGAGATAGAGTGCTTTCTTGATTTTATTGTTAAACTTCAGAAGTCACGATCAACGTTTACCCCAAACTTATCGAGTTGCGAATCAACGAAAACGTTATCATATTTTATTATATTAACTACAACATAAAAGAATTTCTAGAAAAATGTTAGTATTATTTGAACAAAAGAAAAAATTATTAATACTGCAATTTAAATTGCTTGATATTTTTAAACGACGCTAATCGTTTGCCATTAGCAAATGAATATGTAGTTATTTCACACCTTTCTCTAAATTACTAAATTGTTCATTTTGAAATATGATACTGAAATTAGATACAATAGACGTTCATTAAATTCGCTCTAAATTTTAATGCAAATTCCAAAGTAAAATTTACTTTATCGATTTGTTAAATCATAAACTTCCGACCGCTTTAGTTACGATGCGAAATATATACTGATATTAATGAATATAACTTAATCATCGAGTGTACTCGATTTTCAGGTGGGCTCGAAAAAAAAAAAAAGTTGACGGATCCGTGCATTTCCGCGAATCGTACATGAAAACGAACTATATTAACCCTTGTAACGATATTAATTTACTAAAAAAAAATTGGTTCTTTTCAAATTTGCATTGTTCCAAACGAGAATAAAAAAGAAGAAACGATAAAGCTTGATGATAACTAACTCATTAATATATAAAATAATTGAACTAAATCACGGGTTTGAATTTTCATTCGCTGCAAGTTTTTTACGAACAAAATGTTCGAACGCGCACTGAATTACGCAAGCAACGCATGAGAAACAAATATTTACTTAAATTAATCGAATGTACCGATTGTAGTAAACTTATATTTTTTTTCCAATCAACGCAACAAAAGAGTTATATATATATATATATATATATATATATATATATATATATATTGGTTTCAATTAATCGAAACGAAATTCAACGTAATTTTCCTAAATCGAACATTTCGTTTTTCTCTCTCTTTCTCTCTCTCTCCGGCAATGGTCCAGCTCGCGCTTTTGTCAATTTTAATTTCACAACATTAATTAAATACGGCAAACGAATCTCTCAACAATGCAATTAAATTCTTTTGGCAATATCCATCGGAACGTAAAAAAATAAAAAAAAAAAGAAAAAAAAAAGAAAAATAAAAAAAATAAATAAATGAAGAAGCTTTCATATTTCGAGGAGAATGGAGCGCCAATGTTTCCAAAGTTTCCTCATCTTCTCATTTTCGCTCTTCATCCAAGTTTGACGATGTTCACGCGATCGACCAAGAAACGACGATAGGTTTGAGGCGGTCGTTGATGTTCTCCATAATTGAAGATTCCAAGCGAGCGACTGCAAGCAGCTATAGCAGCACCAACGGCAAGATGCAAGTAATCCGTGAACTATCTGCGCGTTGGGCTTACACGTTTTCCATCCCTATCTATCTCTCTTTCTCTCTTTCTCTCTCTCTCTCTCTCTGTCTCTTACTCTCTGCATGTACACACCTGAGCACCAGCTTCTGTATATTCGGGTAACTTTGACCAAGATGATCCTTGCGACGGCGATAGCACGTGTATGTACAGATAATCTGAATGATTAAAGATCGAATTCACTGTACATGACAAATGCAAAAGTTTGCCGATTGCATAAGATGTCGGTTGGAATGAGAGCAAGTTTCGAGCGAGAACATTGATCATTCCTAATCAGATTGAAATCTCTATCTCGAAATAGTAGCAGTATCTATATGTAGTATCCGGTAAGGTTTCTCCTTTGATTGGAAATTTTGATACATTTGATTAGGAACTTATCCATCGAGCTTGATGGAATTTAAACATGTAAACCGACTAAATATTAACAATTGGATAGCGATGACCTACTCAACGAAATCAATTTTAACGATAGCAGGAAATAGATTTCATTCAAATTGGCAGGCAGCTACCACTACCGGTGAGATTAAATAATTGTCCCGAAAATTTATTTAGCGTTTGCATGAAATAAAAAAATAATACAAACGTGACGCTCACCCTGGTTTACACGGGTGAGCGCAAAATGCAAATTCTTCCGCATAAGCAAGGATAATTACCAACGAAACTTCCCGCTTTCGTTAACTCTTCTCTTTCCCATGTACCGCCCCATTAAATTGCGATCGTAAAGTCGCGCAATCACGAAGCATGGAACCGGTGGGAGGAGAGAAGCGGCGAGGGTGTGACTCTCTCCCAGCGAAGCGTACCACGCGCTGTGAAAAACTTAGAATTCTGAGATATAAAAGAGGAAGAGAGGGAGAGAGAGAGAGAGAGAGAGAGAGAGAGAGAGAGAGAGAGAGAGAGAAAGAGGAGGTAAAAATTTACAAAAGGGATGTACTCGCTCTCTGAAGCGCATTGTGCGGGTAGTTTTCCGCGTAACGAAACATTAGTCGCGCTCTCGCGAACAAACGAACGGTATAATAAGATTTATCGGCCGCAAATGCGTGTTTCGGTGCATTAATACAAGCGCAATTAATTTCGATTCCGCCGCGCGCTCGCGCGCTACAACCAAGGTAAGAGCAGCAGTCGCATTACGGGAGCCGCGTTGTAAAGCCGCACTCTCGTGTACTCGTGGGGTTATAGTTCAACGCGCGTAGCCCTCCCCCGACCACTCCCTTCTTCACTCTCTCTCTCTCTCTCTCTCTCTCTCGCTAAACTGCGGCGAATCCTCTTATACGCGCGGCTGACTCCGTGCCCCGCTCTCTGCTCTCGCGTAACAACGCGCGAGAGCTATCCCGGCGACCGATCAAAAAATCCGCGCGAAGAGTATTAGCGGTTGTCGGCGCTCGCTCCGCGCGTTTACTCCCTGCACTTTCCACCGGCTTTGCTTTATACGCCCCGCTTCCCTCCCCGCCGCGCGTGGATGTGTTTATGGCTACATATTTGATAGATTTTGTTGCATGGGTGGTTGCATTTTGTTGAGGATGCCATGTATTCGCAGAAATTTTTATCGATAAAGTGATTTTTATAGAAGATTATTTTATAAACTTTTGAAATAACATTTCTTTATCTTTTTTCAAATGCACGCGCAGATTAACCATGTATATTTATTTAATAAGAAAATTTATTCAAACACTCTGCTCTTATTGAATTTATTTATGTTGTTTTACATAACATTCACTTTATAATGAGTTACTTTGTTTTTTAAACTATAATTGTGTGTTTTAAAAAGTGAATTGTGCAAATAATTTAACTAGGCAACTGATATACCAAAGAGAAAGTTTAAAATTTTTATTATCTACTCGAAACAATCATAAAATTTCATGTTTTACTTCTCATGGAACTAAATTTTGAATAATTATCAACGAAAAATTTAATCTTTAATAGTACTATTCAACGTGAAAAAAATATATGTTCTGCTTAATCATCGTTTTATTTAACGAAAATTGTTGTTTGTCGTAAAAAAATTTTCCTACGCTGGTCGGTTAAATTATGCAACCGTGTAATATTTCCGAAAAACAGTAATAAAAAATATTCGCGCAGATTTGGAATTTTTATCGCCGAGTGTCATTACAACATTTAGTAATTCCTTTTCTTTTTTTAAATTTAGTCCATAGTTAAATCGGTGAATGTTAAAAACAAAAATTGCGTGCAACAATACAAGTAAATTTATGAATATTCATCAGCGTTTTACGGTTCTAAAAATAGTAAGAGAATTTTTCACGTCGAATAATTTAATGTATGCATTTTATTATATTCGTAAAATACTTATATTATTCATAAAAATATAAAAGACTTTCTCTATGAAAAATGACGTTTTTAATTATTATCGAATGAAAAAGAAAATTTAACTTTACTTATAATATTATCAAGATTACCATCCGCATGGTATATTTGTCAAAGGCTTTATCAAACATTTTTTCCGCGTACAATATTTATATTATTAATCAATGCAAAAAAGAGATGATTTACAGCTTTTGAAAAATCATAAAGGCATTATTGCCATCAACAAGAAAAATCATAAAAATAAGAATAGAGCGGGAGTAGCGTCGGCAATCGCAAAAAGAAATGAAAAAATAAATATTTACCTTTGCAAGTATTTGAAACTCGTCATCCCCTCAGTCAAATGAAAAAAGAGAAGCAGACAATTCACAAGGCAAAAATACATTCATCCTCGCTGAAAAATTCGCCGGTGGATACGCGAAGTATAGTTTGCTATATAAAGAGAGCGAAAGATGTAGAGAAAGAGAGAGAAGAGAGGAAAGAGAAAATCCAGGAGGTATAAGCTCCCGCAGCCTCAATCTCATCGACTCAAGAGCAACGATTCCCTCGCGCTCTCTTTTTTCCGTTTCCCTCAATCTCCGCTTCGCCGCCGAGTGCAGTAGCCGTCCTGGGCTACGTTGTCGGTGGATAGCGCGGCAATAGCCGCGGAAATCGCGATGATAAACTGCCGGGTTCCGGAAAGGATGGATGCTTTGACATTCGCGGAGTATCGACTTTGCGCCACGTACACGCACGTATATACGTATACATACACGCGGAGATTCAAGGCGCGCGCGCCGCGTTGAACCCCGGAGCTTTGCCAGTTCCTTTTGCCGCGTAGGTACGAGTGCAAAGAACCGTGGCGAAAACCGCCGTTTCACATGCTTCTTCCCTCTCTCTTTTTCTCTCTCTCTCTCTCTCTCTCTCTCTCTTTCACTCTTCTACTGCGCGTTCTTCTTTATCTCTTTCCTATTCCTATTTTTAGCCCTCTTTTTCCTGTCGACTTTTTTTTTACCAAACATATCTTATACCGTTGAATTTCTCGTAACGTATAGACACGAATCTCGCGCGGATCTCTCTCTCGCTCTCAGTCTCTCTTGCGATTTTCTATTTCCCTCCTTTTACCCTCTTTTTCATCTCTGGTTCTCTTATCTCGATATTGTGGAGAAACTTTTGGATAACTCCTACGTCTCCTACTCACTGAGCAAAAGCGAATATAAAAAGAAAAAGAAAGTTGCTCTGTTGCTCTCTCTCACTCATTCTTTTTCTTATACTCTGCGTATATTCATGCGAATAAACATATATCTATATCTATCTATCTTTCAAGAAAAAGAGTCTCGTTTACCTCCCTTGCATTTTTTCGTTACGAAAGCTTTCCATCCTTTGTCCTTTTGGTTTTGAATTTAGTGCAAAATAAAAAAAAAAAAAAAATTGATTAATGTTTTTTTTATTCCCTTCTGCTTTCTAACAGTTATTACATTTTTTTTTGATTTGTAAAATGTTTTTCACATAATTCATCACTAAATTTTTTACAAATTTTAATAAATTTTTAAAATACTGGAGCAGCACAAAAAAAAATTTATATATTGAAACATAAATTTTTGTAAGAGCGTTTGAAATTAGTTCGTAATAATTTAACACATTCTTAAGAATAACAAAAATTTTCAGAATTTTCTAAAATATTCGAGAGAGTGGAAGCGTCAAAGCAGCGGCACGAAGCGTTAAAAAAAATTTTAAAAATATATATATATATATATATATATATATATATATATATATATATACATAATTCATCCATCGCACGATGAAAAAAGGGGAGAAAAATAATCAAAGAGATAAAACTGGAGATGTAATAACATTTTTTAACCAGAATTTTGAAAGAATTCCCTCCATCTCACCAAACTATCTCCAGAATAACGTATATGTATATCCTTTCACTCGACATAATAGAGCTTTTCAGTTTCGAGAGATAGGCGTCTGTCCCACATATAAGCCAGCTAGACGTTATCACCTGGATGCTATACCTGCGCGCGCGTAACTTATATAAGCGTTAAGAGGAGAGCGGGAAACGTGATACAGTGCGAGTAGTGCATTCTTGCGAGGCCGATAACGACTACGTTCGCCGTATACCATCGTCCGCGCGACAATGACAAAGCAGCATTCGGTGTACGTATCGACTGCGCTTTACCTCCGATGAATTCTCTCTCACCGTCGATTTTCTCTCTCTCTCTCTCCTCGCTCCTTCTCCTCTTAGATATTGAAAATGTCGCTGACACTTATTGCCAAAATAGCGGTGTCGCGTTTTCGAGACGGATCATCCATGAGCAGCGTCGCTCGAGATTAGACAAACATCGTTTACTTTAACAAATGACATGGATGAGGTGAAAAACAGCGGGAGATGTATACTGCTTTCGTGAAATTGTTATTCCGTCGTGCATCGCATCAATTTGACTAATTAATATTGATTTTCTTTTTTCAAATTATGTTTTTATCATTGTTTAAAGGTTATAATAATATAGTTTTAAAGGATTAAAATATATTTTTAGCATAAAATTCGAAATCAATTTTATAATTATATTCGATAAATTAATTTCAATATCATCGAACAAAGGCTTATTACTATTAAAAAATATTTATCGGATCACTTATTTAGAAGTAAAATTAGTATTCCATTCAAATCGAGAAAGTAGATCGCCAAAACTTTTTTAAAGTTGAAAAGTTTATAAAATTTAATGCACTCGTTAAAATAAAAATGCTCCACATCTATTTATAAACATTCTCGCGCTGAGTAAAATTGTTTTTTAATTCCGATGTAAATTTATTCTTAATTCTTATTTTCGCGATGACACAAATTATATATAGGTTAGAGCTCGAGGGAAATAACCGGATGTAGAGCCGGAGGCGCACGGATTTTATGCAGCATCACCCTTGCTATTCACTTTAAAAATACATTTAAATAAATTTCAATGGGATTTCGGCGTGGATCGACAACCTTGACCTACGAAAAGAGCTAGAAATTTTGTTATTTATTTATTTATTTATTTATTTTTTCTTTTTTTCGTAATATCTCGCAAAAGTTAAAGCTTCTCATTAATTTTACATTTCTATTGATTGCTGTATTGCTCCTGAGAAATCTTCAATTCATTTTTATTTCTTTTTTTTTTTTTTGCACAGGCGATTAAACAATGTCGTTCGAATTCAACAATGCGAGCAAATGACAATACAGTAAATATATTTTTTATGTTTTCAGTTTTTAATTATATCTTCTTTCTATCTTAATAGTAAACTTTACTCTTATTCACGATGAAAAAAAAGGTAATAAAGTCATTTAAATACGATACGCGTATGTAATATAGAAATTGAGGAAAATATTTTTGAGTGATAAAGTTCCAAGCGAGCAAAAAAGTTTCACACGATCTACACAATTTATTATTCAACAAAAAAAAAAAGAGAAAAAAGAATAAAAGAAAAATCTATACAGAGTATATTGCTCTTTTGAAAGTTATGATTTAGTTCGATTTTCGCGAGAGAAAGTCAAGAGAGATAACGATAAAGATGAATTATATACATATATAAACTTCAAGTAGAATGAACCGAGCAAAGCAAGCCATATTTATACACCAATATAAGTCTTTGTGTCTTTTTTTACTAAATAAAGATATTAAATTTTGAAAACTCGTACATTTTCTATTTTATCTTTTCGCATTCCTTAACATCTCGTAATTAGCATCGTATTTATATAAGATGCAAATAATATTTATTTGTAGAATCAAGTAATAACGAGCTTAAAATCGTTTATTCATTAAATTTACTTTTAAAATAGAGTAAAGGGATTTCAATTTTATATCGTAAGAAATTCACGGTACTTCACGACCGCAAATAAAATACTTTGAATTACAATCATACGAATTTCGAGAAGAGAAAAATCCAGCGCAGAAACATATAGAAGATTATAAGAGAAACAAAGAAGGAGAAGAACCAAAGAGAGAGACGCAGGTGAATCTATATATGGTAGAATACGAAGGAGGCGCAATAATAATACTCTTTTACAATTTCTATTGCTCGAGAAACGCCTCTCGCTTAGGCCATAAGAAAGAAAAGATACGGAACCGAAAAGAAGATGGTTTTGAGCACAAGAGCTCGTCGTTCGATAGATTTCTAAGTTGTGCGCGATTTTCTCTCTTCTTTTTCTCAATACAGGCCGCATACACGTATATACATATCTGAAATCCTCGTTTTCGGGTCAATGAAATATATGGATACTTGGGGAGTTACCCGACGCGTGGCTTATATTTTCCGCTATGGCTGATTTTTCTCGTCGACATTTACCAACCGGAAGTTTATCGCTCTCGAATATTTGTGTAAGCTCCTACACTCGTGTGTATATATATATAGACAATTTTTTCTTGCAAAAATATAAAGTAAAATCTTCGTGTGCGCTTTTTCGAACGCATCATTTACTTAGCGCGTCTGTATAAGAAAAAGAGTTGAAAGAAACTAGCCTTTGAGAAAAAGGGAGGAAGAAAAAAGGAGAAAGTACCTTGAGACTAATACATTCGACATGGCTAAGCCGGCGGCTGTCGATACAAACGGCGACACTACGCTTACTTCGGTATTTCATTCTTTCTTTACCTCTTTTACCCGTTCTATTTTTTTCACTTTTATTTCTTTTTCCGTGTGCGCGCGCACATGCCGACGTCGTTACGAAGCGACGAAGAAAGCATCTTCACCGTTCATTAATCCCTGATGTTGCAAATGAAACGTTAAAGAACTCACTTTTTTTCTCTTTCTCCTTAGCAGCCGCACGCTTCGACTGCGCAAAAAGAATGGAAAGGGGTTAAGTGAAGCTTGGTGAAAGGGGCTCGGCGAAACGTGAGAAAACAAATAAAGAAAATTAATGGCACTTAATCTTGTCCGAGTTGAAAAATGAGGCATTTTAAGGCAAATTATTCGCCCTAAACATTTGATGCGTTCGAGTTTGCACGCGCAGTCGTATACTCGTATGCGTGAAACCGTACGGTGCACTTATGTTTTTAACGTCCGCGCGGCGCTACCGTTTCACGCGTTCATTTACGCAATTATATCTCGACTTGCCTTTTGAGTGTATGAACAAGAGCGTTTAAGGATTTTTTGCCAATGGCAAAGAAAATCGCAAGAATTTTGTTCGGAAATTTGACTTTATAACGATTAAGGTTTTTTTTTATTAAATGGATTTACCGCATATTATCAAACGAATCAAGTCGATTTAGGTTTTTAAAATAATGACCTTTATTATTACGACGAAACTTTTTAATGAAATAAGATGGAACTATTTTTGCGGGAATGACCGAGATATTATCAAAACTAAGTTTTAAAATAAATCTAATAGAAGATGAATGATTTTTTGCAAAAATTTCAAGCTTTTTACAACCTCTTATAAAATTCGATATTTACTTTTGACCTACACTTACGTTATTATTTAAAAAAAAAAAAAAAAAAAAAAAAAATTTCTTTCGTAAGTATAAAGAGTCCTGCAGATTTTTTAAAAACATTAAATAACTTTTTATAAGAGTTGCTGTTATTAAAACTTCGTTATATGTTGATGTTAATTTAAATTATTTATAAAAAATTTTCGTAACGACTTTAATTTTTATAAAAATACATCGCGAATATTTCAAATCACTTCATATTTATTTTATACGCAAGATATTCCCTTAGCTGGAATGTTTAATATAAGTATCGCTCGGTAAATATATTATAAAACTGCTTATTTTAGCAGACTCGAAAGCAAATGTACGAGACAACAGCAATTTCGAGCGCGTGGTAGCATACACATTTATATAAACGCATCCGTGAAAGGACGACTTGCGCGTTTGCCGAAAGGAATTTAATTAGTTGGATGCTTGTCGGACTCTTATGTATCGTTTTTGCGCTTTCAAAAAGCGAGCATAAATGTAACTGTATAACGATTGAGAGTAAATTCGTTCGGCTTGAGCGAACGATTAATCGACGTAAACATCCTTTGGTTTTCGTTTTCCTTCTCCCTCTCCTCTTCTCCCTCTTCTCCCTCTTCTCTTTCGCTCGCTATCTCTCTCTCTCTCTCTATCTCTTCCTCACTCTTTCTCTCTCGGGAGAAGATAATGTGCACATTGTTAGAGAGTCTTACACTCACTGATAGTAATTTTGTAGCTCTCTTATTAGGGCAAACATCTTTCGAAGAAGTTCGCATTAATTAGATTCTTTAGACTGTATCAACGTTTGCCCGTCTGAAGAGCCGCGGTATTCGATCGATACTTTTCTCTGAATTTAAATTGCTCAAATTATAGAACGAAGGTGTGAACTAATGTAATTCAAAATTTAGCAAATTAGCTTTAATATTTTGAATTTTAAATTCATTCGCGCTAAAACGAAAATTGGGCTGTCAAAATGCTTTCGGGAATCGATTTTCTTCCTAATTTTGCTGTTTTTGTTTTTCCTTTTTATTTCTTGGTAATTTTAACTGTAAAAAACTTTTAAAGAAAAAATAATAGTGTAATTACATAATTAAAAGCAAAATTATATATCAACATTTAATTTATTGTATAAAATAATCCTGGATAATTTCATTTGTCAAAATTGCAATATTTAAATAACTTCATCGCGATAACATAAAGTGCGCATATTGCGTTTATTTTTTTCAATGGTCATGAAACCTAATAAAATAAATAAAAATCTATAAAAAATCATTATTGTATGTTTAATCCAATAATATCCAATTACCGAAGCTCATGATGCTTTTAATGATAATACGCTTCCAGAATGGCAAAATCTATGTAATATGCTTTTATAGATGTGTTGTTAATGGAATCTATGCTATCAAATGGCAGATATCTATCTATTGGAGAACAAGAGGCCAACTGCACACAAAGCCTGTTTAGACAAAGACAAAGAGAAGATGAAATAGAGAACGGGAGTGAGAGAGAGAGAGAGAGAGAGAAGAGAAAGAGGTTTAATACGCACAGCATATGAACGAGTATTCGGTCAAGTTTATCATTACGCTTAACCGATTTCACTTTTATTTTCCCAATTATTTGTTTATAATTGCCAATTAAATCTACTTTTGTGACGTTTCGTAAAGTTTACTTTAACGTTCGGAAAGAAATTTTACAATGTGTAATTTACGATAATTAATCCGTCCATTGTAAATTTTTGCAAAAATATCTTCGTTAGAAATACATTGTACAAAACTAGCAAATCTCAATGAATTCTTTCTTTTTGTCGTCGTTGGTAGCTAATTCGCTTACAAACTTGAATTACGAGTGCGCAAATTTAGCGAATTCTCGCGTGAATTAAGGATACGGTAAATCTAGTATAAACGTACATACTTTCCCTTCTGAACATTTACACAATCTCGAGTTCTCACTCTCTCTCTCTCTCTCTCTCTCTCTCTCGCGATCTCCAGTTCCCCCGGTAATACGGTGTCAGGTCATTCATCAGACATCGCGAAACAAGCCTGCCGGGAAAGCGAGCGAGAGGGTGAGAGAGAGAGAGAGAGAGAGAGAGAGAGAATTAATCGCGGTAGCCACGTGTTCGTCCGGAATTCCTCTTCTAATTGGCCTGCAATACGATAATCGTATTTGCGATCCCGAGTATCCAACGTACACATATATATCCTCTGCCTCCTTGTTACTGTATGTGCGCTTAATGTCGACGCTTACGCGTATATAAGCTATGTGTGTACGTGCGCGCGTTGCGTCAAATGGACTCGGTACCGAGTGCTGCAGCAACGCCAACGCTTGGTACATGCGTTTTCACACATGTACACAAGCGCGTTGTCTTTTTCGCGCTTCCATTTTCAAATTTTCCGTCTCGTGAATTCCTAAATATTTGGTCCGTAATGTGAGCGTGAAAGTAATTTGCGCCGACCTTTTCCTCACCACCTAAACGTGACGCTCTATTATTTTACGCACGTTACAGAGAACCGACGCTATTTATCCAGAGTAAACGTACAGAGTTTGATAATTCACTTAACCGAAAGCGCGTTTGTACCTACCAATGTTATTTATCACCGTTATTTCAATCAAAATTTAAAGCTCACGGAAATCTAGTATTTTACAACGCGTTAAAGTTAACCCAGTCAGCTACTAGTCATCTTTCATCTCTTACGATCGGTCGAAGTGCGAACGCGAGTGGAAGAAAAATTTTTCTCCTCTCTCTCGTACTGAATCGATAGAGCACCATCGTCGAGACTACTTTATAAAGTAGTTGGCCCAGTTTATTTTCTCCCTGCATTGGAGATTCGCCGGCGATTCGACAGGTTGTAAAATGGTGGAACTTGGTTCGCCCCGAAAATTTACACCGCGAACCGTAAGGGCTAAGCGGCAACACGGGGATCGATTTGCGCAAGTAGCCTGGAATTTCCCCGTAAGTTAAGAAAATACCTGTGGCTTAGAAAAGTTACTCTTCCTTGGGCCGAAGTAGCAGAGGCCTCGTTGAAGGGGGAAACGCTTTCACTCGTTAACTCTCGCGTCAACCACTCCTTCAGCTCTTTCACCTCTTTCTCATTTTACTTTTACTTCTTCTTCTTCTTCTTCTTCTTACTTTGCTACTTTTCATTTTTCTTTTTATTTTGCAGCTAATTTAGTAGAGTTTTAGTTTGTTAACGTTAAAAATTTTAAGGCGAAACAGTGAATTAGTGCCTCTCTTCTCTTATACATCTCAGTTTTCGCTTCGCGAATACATAAAAAGAGTAATTGATGTAAAAAATTGTAGATGCATTATTTAAATATTTTCTCCGGAAGAGAAAAGTTTCGTTAAAACTAAAGAATTTTCAAGTGTAAAAAAAGTTATAATAAAAGTTATCGTTTACAAAAAAAAATAAATAAATAAAAAAAAATATGGAAAAAAAAATTTTTTTGCCAGCCTCTGGTAAATAACAGAAAAAAGCGCGAGTTCTTCACGAGATACGCATGAAAACCACACCAGGTCGAGGTAAAAGATAGCTTCTCGGAGAATTTTTCCAAGACGAGCGACGATATCAGAGAAAAGCAGTGCCGGCGTAATCTATAGCCCGCGGAAAGAAGCTGATCATATCGTCGTCGGCGGAGGCGTGTACGAGGGCGAGGGCGGCTGACTGCCCCTTTCTCTGAATTATGAAAGCGCTTGTCCTAGACTACGTGACGCAGAGTCGAGATCGCGTCTTCGCGTGCGCATACAGAGCGAATGCAGACATACGCGTGTGTATATATATATATATGGATGTACCAAAGTTGCTTGCAGGCCGCGTCCTCTACTTTTCTTCAGCGTCTCTCTGACTTTCTCTCTCTCTCTCTCTCTCTCTCTCTCTCGTTGTTAAATGTTAACGAGATCTCTCCGGGATGGAGAAAGAGGAAGGTAGGTCACGGCAAATTTAATCTTTAATACGGCCACCTAAATGTACATGCGCGCGACTCTGTATGTATGTCTGTGTGTGTGTGTGTGTGTGGGACACGTTTGCGTTTATGTATATATGTACTTTGCGCCGCTGTTTTTGTTGATTTAGAGAGCGACCCGGGGCTTATTCACGGATTCTGTATTCGTAGCAGGAAATACGTAAAGTACGTGACGGAAGAAAATTCTAATATTTTTGTCGATGGAAAATTGACTGAAATTTTTCTTTTTCTTTTTTATTATGTTTTATTAAGAACGTTTAATTTTATTACGATCATTATAACTGCATAAATAACCAAGTGTAACTCTAAAAAATTATTATACTGTACTACTTTTACATAGATGAAATCTACTTTAAATCGCTGAAAATCATTAAAAGTTTCATTTACTTGCCGTTAAAAATCTTTGACAATTTTCATAATAGCCAGAACATTTTTTATTCCTGGGTTGCGCGAATACTCAAAGTACATTTTGTCAAAGAACAAAAAACGAAGATGAATAGAGATAAAGAAAAACAAAAAAAAAAAAAAAAATAATAAAAGTACACACCCGGTAGCAAAAGAGTAAACTCAAAGCAAAGCGAGCGCAGTCTGAAGTTTGACGCAGTAAGGACGAGGCAAAAGATAAAGTTACAATAAAAAAAAAAAAAAAAAAAAAGAAAAAAAATGAAAAGGGAAAGAAACATAAATATACGTACAAACATTTCGTTACCACAAGTTGATAAACATCTCGCGCTAAACAATTTGCAATGTTAAAACGTCAAAAAGCCATCATGTAAGAAAGAGAGAGAAAAAATTCCATTTATTTATCTCTCGTCGCGCAACCTTGGCCTCGCAAACGTCGCGTCAAGACGTGAAAGAAAGCAAACGCGCGCAAAAGGGCTTCCGAGGAAGCGTCGAAAACGAGATCTCGCTGAGTGCGAAAAAAATAAAGAAAGGCATGGAAATACAAAATGATGCAAAGCGAGCGTTAAATAAAATATCGCGAATGCGCGCGCGAGCGAGCGCACGGATCTGAAAGAAGAACTCGTCGCAAATGCGAATTGCAGTTGATTGAAATGAGCGAAAATCAAATGTGAATTTTTTATATATGCGTATTACCGATTAACTCGCCGACTGTATTCAATTACAATGTTGAAATTAATTTATTTGAATTATGCAATAAATTGCATTGATTTCCAAAAATCACGAATCGCAAACGTGTGCAGTGTCAAAATTAATTTAATTGACAGTAAATGTAATTAGTTAATTTATTTTGATGAAATTTATTCATCTAAATTTATTGAATAAAATAAATAAAAAAAATTTCTGCATTACAAAGATTAAAATAGTGCGAGTAATTCTAAATTTTTAAAAATGAATAATTTATCTCGCATGTAGATTAATCCTCTAATAAAATTAAAAATAATTAACGAATAATATTCTCCATCTTGCAAAATTCTTCAACCTCCAAGCTATTTAACAAAAGTCGCTACAACATGCAAAATATAATAAAGTCAATTGAAAGAAATAAAAATGCAAAGTATTCGCCGCTGTATAACGGGAGTCGTCGTGCTCGGAACAGAGAAAACTTTTTCACAGTTTGTGACGCGCAAAGTGCGAGAAGATCAAATTATTTCTTGACTTTTCTCTCCATTCAAAGAATCGCGCGAGTATTTTTCTGCGTCAATGCTTCGTACAAAGAAAAATACTTTATTGCCGATCCAAGCCCACGAGATGCATTGAGTTACGGTTCGCTTGACTCGTGAACTCGCACACCGCCTCCTTTTTTCCAATTGTTTATACCCTAGTAGGCATGTACGTAAACCCCGTCGATTGAAATATTTAATATTTTTCTTAGAACATTTATACTTCAATGGGCTATTCGCTATACTTCGCTCGTTGTTCAACCGAGTTTTGCTTTGAAGAAAAGTCGCAGGTAGTAGTCGGCGCGGATATTATTATTTCGAACGAAAGGGAATGTTTACACTGCAATTATAGTAAGAAGATTCTCGTGCGGATAAAACGATTTGAAAACACGTCTCCCGCGAGTTAATTAATGCTACGCAGATTTTGATCATCGCGATTATTAAAAAAAAAGAAGGGGATGGGGAAAGGGGAGGTAAGAGCTCGCAACAAAAGCAACGCAATAAAGTATCGACGTCAATGTGCAAGCGAACGCAACGCGGGCAACGGGTAACGTATAATCGAACGTATTGCCAAAACCAATATGCATAATATTAAGTTATAATGTTCCCCCGAAACAGGTTTGAGAGCGCCACCGTTCCAACCGCGTATATCTATGCGAATAAGCTCGCATGTGCGGGTGTATGTATATATATTCGCTTACGCGCACATCTCTCGTACATATCTCTCGTCCATCGGCTTTATTTTGCATCCGCATTTAATTTCCGCGCGTGAATTTCCCTCAAAATTTTACATAAAATCCAATTAAAAAAATCAATATCCGCGTTATTTAATATACCGCGTTTTAAACTAACGCACGCCGTATGTTTGTTTCATAATGAAACGTAAATTCACCCAACGTCGAAAGAAAAATATCAGAAAATGCATTATATATTTCGTAAAACCTATATGGTTTATCGAATATGAAGTTGAAAGCACTTTGAATGAAACAACTCGCCGAGTAAAAATCATACACACTTTTTCCCCCGATAAAGTTATTGAACCAATCGATATTTCATCTCGAAATCTGCTATAACCGACCGTAAAAGCTTTCCCCGTCCAAAATTTGATAGGTAGTAATAGAGTATAGATAGTAGACACTACATACGACACGATTAATAATTATGGCTGAAAAATTTGTTTTCGCAATTTTACATTTATTCGATAAACTAAATACAAAATGCTTATGAAATACTTTTTAATTTTACATAGCTGATAAAAATTCCGTCTTATCTTCTAGATATGATTATATTTAAAGCTATAATTGACATTCCTACCTGCATATAATCATTCAAAATTACTTTCTTAAACGAATAAAATGGAAAATTATTTAATACGCTCGGCTCGGTAATAAAGTAAAATGAATTCTGCATAAAGGAATGCATATCGATCGAGAAGAGGAGAAGACAAATAAGAGTGAACGTTTACTGCGTGAAAGCAATAACTCCAAAGGCGATAATGGAGTTTGCAACATGGCATAAGCTTCGCGACTGAATGATTTTTGCCTAAAGTAACTTCTATTATTAAATTTCACTCGGACGTTATGAACTCTTTCGTTTTTTTTTTTTTTTTTTTTTTTTGTGAATCGCAAGCAAGTTACTGTTTTGATAACGGAATTTCTTACATTTAATTCCAACAATATTTTTAAAAGATTCCTACCAAATAAAAGTATATTCCGATAAAAATAAAATTAATTTAGATTTGCCAATTTTATAATTTGTGTTATGTTTTTATTTCAAATTCCTTTGTTTATTTAATAATAAAAAAAGAGGTATTTAAAAAATGCATTGTTTCGCAGATATTCAACAAACATTTGAAAAAAATGTATGAAGAATAATAGAAGCGTATTTTTCATTAAATTTGAAACATGTGAAATAGTTGAATAAAATTTAACAAGATAATATTATCCGTACGCTTCATCATACATAAATCACACGTTGACGATTTTCAATAAGCTCTAATTACAAGCTCAAAAGTTCTTGAAATAGGCAACTTTTCCATGCATATTAATCACTTCTACCCGCGCCATTGACAAAATGAAATCACTATCGTTGTTTCCGTGCACAGTTATTTCGTAATAACTCGTTCCGTTCGCTTAGAGTGGCGTCAAAGCGCGCGAGTCCAGTGTCAACCGCGACGAACTCCGCGGTCATCCGTGTTCGTTAATTATACACGCCAAGTCAGTAGCTATTCCGCTGATATACTGCATTTTTTTACCTTTCGGTCGTATTCGCTTTTTCGTTTATCATTTTCCAATTTTTTATTTTATTATTTTTTTATTTATTTATTTTTTTTTTTTTTTTTTCAACTCGTCTGCTATATTTTCACAATTTTTTTTTTTTTTTTTTTCAAACGAAGAATTTTTAAAGGGAATAAAACGCGCGATCGATAGATAATGACGGCGCGGCCGACGTTTAATTGACGGAATTACGTAAATAGTGAGGGAAGAGCCGCGATGCCGTCGGCGCTTTTTATATTTGTCGATGTTCGATCGGGTGATGGGAGACGCGACTAATTGCCGGTCAAACGTCGCTCGACATCTCGGTTTATTTGTCCTCGCCTATGCGCGCGACGAGTTTACGATATATAACGTACGCGCGCGCGCGCGACGTTTAAAGCAGGTCGCGCACTCGTCCGTTCGTTAACTGACGAAGTTGCTGCTGCTGCTGCTGCTTTTGTTGTTGTTCCTCGTTTCAAATGCGCTTTAATACACAAGAGAGTAAATAATCGATTTTCCTCGTCCTCTCGGTTTGATTTATTTTCGTTTAAATATTTGCGCTACGAAAAGATTATCGTTCAAATGTTATTGCTACTTTTGGATCGATTATAGTAGAAAGAGTGTAGTGCGTCGAGTCACGATTTATTAAACACGCCCAACGTACGCGGGGGAAAATCATTTTTATGGGGCAATAAAAACGCTATCGGTTTCAAACTTATGCGTCTTTTTCGTGACGAGAAATTATTTTCGAGAATTCAATGCTTATCTTTTCAACTATATCGACATTAGCGACGGCACTCGACTAGCGATTATAATAATAAAAAAAAATCTAACGATCGAATCTACGATTTAAAGATGGAAAAATCGCGTTTACAAAATGATAAAATATTTTTTTTTCGATTATAATATTTATTTTGGGCGTCAGCTTAAAAAGGTAAACAGTATTTTTCAATATAAACTTTAGCTTTAAGAGAACATTTACGAATTTCAATTTTTAATTTTTAGGCATTAACTTATGTTTACGTTATATATAAATATAACTTGTAAATCAAAATTTTAGTTGATGCAAAGAGAATATGTTGCTGGTACGTGTATAATGCTCAACGCAGCAAGTTGAACTGGTGTAACAAGTTCAAATATAACTACGTTAGTTATATGCACTAATACTTCGCACGTGCAAATTCGGGCTCGTTTCAGTATATACGTTTTTCGTCGCGAATGAACTTAACTAATTCAGTTCCTGGGAAGTAAGTTAGGAGTTACGCGGCTTTCGTTATGAGAAGAAGTAAATAAGAAAAAAAATAAAAAAACTAATTATTCTAATCAAAAAGCTTTAAATAAATCTTTCTCTGTTTGAAAATTACAATTATAAATCTGTTTCAGAATATAAACGTAATAAAATTTCAAAGTTAATTAAAACACAAAAAAACAATAAAAATACACTTATTACCGCAACGATAAATAAGAAAAAAAAGAACTCTTACGCGCGTACACTCAGTGTCCTTGCTGCATAAAAACTTTAAAAACTATCTTCTCTGTATTACGTAAACGACGCGTGTGTATGTATGTAGCAAAAGCTTTCTTCTGAAAAGAAAGTAGGGGAGATGATTCCGATTGAGGAAAATTCATTGTGTCACGCGTCAAAACATACACACACATACACAGACAACTACATGCGCGCGCGCGCGTGGAGCAACAAAACCCCAATTAAACGTAGTGACTTTTCCGCTTCGATTGCACAATACCGTGTCTCGCTTTTCACTTTCATTTCAGAAAATATCCGCGCGCAAAAAGGGGGAGAGTTAACAAAAGGCCGAGCGAGAAAAAGAGGCAGAGAGAGAGAGAGAGAGAGAGAGAGAGAGAGAGAGAGAGTAAGTCGTGTAGGGTCGGTTCTTCCGTGGCACGCGCCACTGCCACGGCCACGCGCGTCTCTCTCTCTCTCTGTATCTTATAACAGTCATAACCCTACCCCTACCTCTACCACATACTCATTCTGTCTTTTTCTCTTTGTGTCCCTCTCTCATTTTCTACGTGTGTGTTGTACGCTCACGCACAGCTGGAACTTGTATCGTTCCACATGTGTATAACATGTTATATACGAGGAATGCGGTAAGATTGAAACGCGTCAATTGGAAATTATCCTGTGATTAGTTGCACTTATACAAAGTAAGGCGTTGAAAAAGGGAAAAATATAATTAATATTTTTACTAAATATGCTCTTTCGCATTGTGAATATTACAACTTTAGTGAACTATTTATGTATTATTATCTGGAATAATAAACTCGCCTCATTCGATTTTATTTTTTTCTGAAACCGTGAATTAATTATTCAATTAAAAAGTTTAATAATTTCATATCGTGGAAAGAAAATATAAATTTTTTTTAAATTTTAATTAAAATTCAAGCATATATAGTCCAAACGGAGAGTAACAATTGAATAGTTAAATTTGTTCAACGAAAAGAAAGAAGTCTACAAAACTTTATAAAATATTTAAAGCCTAATAATAAAATTCTTTGAAAAAGATATTAGATTTTAAAAGGTCGAAACGAGGTTATTTCCAAAATATAATTTGAATGTTTCTAATTAAATTTTACTATGAATTTATTATTCCGTCTAACAAATTAAACATTAAAAAAAAAAAAAAGAATATTCCAATATTTGAATTTTATTCTTACGGATTATTTATTATGCGAAAATTTAATATGATATATATTAAATTATTAAAATATTCAACTTATAAATACAATAAATTAAATACATTTTATTTATCGAAAAAAAAATAAATAAATGATTTTTTAAAATAATAAATTAGTCAAATTTATTGAATCGCAATTATTTCCAATGAAAAAAGCCACAAAATCCATGTTGTAATTAGCTTCGTTTAACAAACTGCCGGGAAAAACATCTCGAATTTTCCAACTAGGTCGTCAACTGATTATCACGTTCAATCGTCCGGATTATGTAAAATTTACGCACTAAAAGGACTTATATCACATCGAAAAAATAGAAAAAGAAAATAAAAATAAAAATAGAGGAATATAACCCGTAGAACGTACCATTGCTCGACGTTATTTCGACATGTATTGAAGCCATTGGATTACAAAAAAAAAAAAAAAAAAAAAAAAAAAAAGACGAGTGACAAACTCAAAAACGCAAAAACACTCAGAGAACAAAGCGTTCAAAGTGTGAAAGCAAATAACCGGAATGTATCTGCGCTTCAGCGGTCGGTAAACGATAATCCCAAAGGTAACGCAATATTTATAGCCGATATTTGCATTTCATGAACTATTCGCACAATAGAAATAGTTATTGAGTGAAATTTTTTATAAGTGAATTTTTTTAAAGAAATCAAACTTTCCTTTTACTTGCGAAAAAAGAAGATACACGTATTTAAGTTTTTCAATTTACTTATCACACTGCAATCGTTCGTTAAAAATTTTAGCCAGAAACGCTGTACGGTTGTTTTGTGTAATAATTTGTTATCGCTAAAATAATTTTTTTTTGTTAAAATACAAGAGAATTTTTTATTTCTTAAGCGCATTATAAAGTAAAAGATTAAATTCATTATTATTGTGCGAAAAAAAATAAGAGAAAAAAAGTCTAAACTAAAAGTAAACTATTCGAAATATAATTTTTACTTTTAATTTTTAATATATTTACAAAAAAAAAAGGTAAGCAAACACAGATAGAAAGTGAAAATTTTGTATTTTCGTTCTTGCAATTTCCAAGATTATTGTTTGGGCCATTGCAGAGCAGAAGCGCGCAAAAGCTTATATGGAATTTCTCAGTTCTACTGTTTCGAAAATTTCCTCTCAACGCGAAATTACGACGATTGTAAGTATTCGAGCGGCTCCCGACTGCTCCAAGTAAACTCACGAACGTTAGGCTATACAAATATGTATATATCGGGAGAGTAGGCATAAAACGAAGGTATATGACATATATGCAAATGTATATACGTGACGTGTGCGCAACCACGGGATTCGGTAAAACGGACAAGTTGTCGTTTTAGCCTTTACTAGAGCGCGGCGTTTTCATCCGTTAATCCACGCTTCCCGCGCACGGCTTACAGATTTTTTTTTTTATCGTTGGACGGACGTTTACATACGCTTTTCGACTCGGCTTTTTGAGAGTTTCTGTCTGTCTCTGTCTCTCTCTCTCTGTATCTCCCCGCACTCGCTCGTTTCTCTTTTAACTTTTAATGGTTTCGCGTGTGAATTAGGACAAAATTAATCTGCTCACAATGCACCGATTTATTATACATTTTCAATCTTTTATAAATAAAATTGCATCTCTGTTTATTCGCTCGTTTATAAAGCTTGCTTTTTTTATCTTTTTTTTTCTTCTTCACGGTTGAAGTCAGTTTTATAAAGTTGCAAGATTTTGTCAAATTTTTCGTAATGAAATGAAATACTCTTTAAAGAGACTCAAAATTACTTTTATTTTTGTGAGCTTTCATTGATTTAAACATAAACTATTTTACAACTGTAATTTTTTTCTGACCTTATACCTCTATATATTATGACATTTTGAACTATTTGCAAGAATATATTATGACATTTTGAAGTATTTGCAACAATATATATAAATCTATCTCAAAAAGAAAAGAGAGAGGACGAAAGAGACAGAGAGACTCTCTTTCTCTCTCTCTCTCTCTCTCTCTCTCTCTCACTCTTATAGATAATACCGTAACGGGAAATGTGCGTAACGTAACTGTCAATATTGTACAAATCAAATATCAGTCGAAGTATTTAGTATTTTGCATTTGATATCAAATTATATCACATTAGAACAAAGAATTTGTTGGAAATATTTATTCTTTGATTTATTTAATAGTACTATTTAATTATTTTAATCAAATTTATATTTTGTTCAGTTTAATTTTAAAGCATTTCACTCTAATTACCAATACGATTTTCAAAAAATAACCCCATTAAATTATAAAAATACCAAGAATCGTTATCAAATATCTAATCATTGTATGATCCGCATAAATTATTCATTTGTCTTTTTGACCAGCATTAATACAACTAATTACTAAAATATAATGAATCTATACAAGTATAGTTTTGTGATATAATAAAATTGGACAAATTTACTTGAACCAATATTTGCATTGCTTGCTTCTGTTATATGTTCATTAGTATAATTGATTATGCATAATATGCTGGACTATAATTTGTTTTGATTATCAGTTAATATTAAATTCTTTCCTCAACAGATGAAAATCATGTTCATTTAAATTGAAGCATGCCACTTGTAAAATTAATAATAAAATATTAGCGGAATAAAAATTTGCAGTTAATTATTTTGTATTAGCATATACCATTAAAGTGTAAATATTTATATATATTTTTTTTTTTACATGATGTTGACTACGATGTTTATATTACAAGCAATCCTCCAGCCTTAAAAGAGCAAATTTAAGCTCAATGACAAAACACGAACCACGCAAACAAAAAATCACTACTATAAAGGTGCAGTAATTAAAACATATGTTAAAAAAAAAAAAAACTCAAAAGCAATATTTAATAATTTATATAAAACCAACAAAGATGAGGTGAAGGGATCAATGATAGATGAACGAGGAAAGAGGAGTTTGAAGATAAAAAAAATATTACAAAATTTTGAGCAACCAATCAATTACACTTGCTTTAAACTAATAAAATTATAAGCATTGCAAGTCACATTATAACATCAGCCTTAATTATTATTATACAGTAACAATAATATGAAAATTTAAAAAATTGCCTGTTACTACTGATATAAAAATAAAAACAGAAAATGTTATAAATTAATTTTTAAAATTTAAAGGTAAAATTCTGGATGATTGATTTTTCATACTCTTTATACATGTATTCTTAAGAATAAGTTCTCTATAAATATATTTAAATTAAATCTATCTAAAAAAATTTTCGGAAATATCAAATTTATGCCTGTATAGTACATGTTATATTCCTTTTTTATAAAATTTTTTTTTGGCAAATTTTTCTAAAGCGTTTTTATTCCTCTCATGCGATTTAATATTTAATTTTCTGAAATTTTACAAAATTCAATTACGTAAAAAGGTAATATGCGAATAACAATATTAACCCACATAATACTCTTGCAAAAGAAAAAAAAATTAACGTGAAAAATAAAAAAAAAATTGACAAAAATTAAAACGTTTTTTATCATGAAAAATTCGTATCTACTAGTGCAATTGAAAGGATTGCCATCAAGCCTCGAGAATATTATGAAACATGTCTTGTACAATATCTATGTAACTGCATATATATGTATATATATTCAAATATATGTTTAATTATAAACGTAAAAACTGAATGTATAGCATACTATTTCAAGAAAAAGGAAAAAAAAAGAAAAGGAAAAGATCGAGGTAATAAAAGAATAATAATAATAATAATGGTAATAATAATGATAATAATAATATGTGGATCAGAGTTGCATCGGGCAGAGGACTTACCTTGCGCGATGACGAGGTCCAGCCGCGCGAAGACGAGGCCCAAGGCGAAGAGTCCAACGAGGAAGGCGGGTACGTCGGGCGATCCTCGGCGTCGTTCGGTTCGCGTTAACAGCTGGCACTTGTGCATCATCCTGACCTGCGGCCTTGGCTTTGTTGCCTCCTTTGTTCCCGCTTAGCTCCAGCTCGTCGTCGGTGTCGTCGCTTTGCTCCTCTTCTCTTCGTTTCTCTCCTATTCCCACTCTCTCTCTCTCTCTCTCTCTCGCACACTTTTTTTTGCTCACCCTTTCCGTCCTCCCCCACAATTCACCGTTCCTCACATCAAAGTGTCAACGAGTCCGCGCGCGCGCGCACGGACTTTTTTTCACACGCACAGCCTTTCCTCTCGTCACACACGCGACCGACTGGAATTTGTCACCAAAGCACCAGCACCACGGGTAATCACAGCACAAGTTCATCCGCGTGCTTATCTCTATTGGCTTTTATATTTTATACGTTAGTCACCACTTTGCGATCGAAGCCGACCTCGCGTGCTTCGTTATCCAAAGACGTTCGAAATTCGCGCTATCACTATCACCGAATTGTTATGTTCCGAGCGACGGAGTTCGCCCATCACCGAGCTGACCGACACACTTTGTCGACGCCCTTTTTTTTCTTTTCCATGGGTTGTCTCAACACAACCAATAATTTTCGCGGGAAGGACTCGTCGAGTGATTCTCAGTGTTTTTTTGTTCTCCGCGAAGCTGCGAAGTTGCTTCTCAAATCTGCAAACATTGAAATAAACATGAGATTAGTATGATTGTTTATGCGCGTGCGACATAAATATTTCTATCAATTAGTTTTAAATATTATCGTAAAGGAATTTAACGTTTTTTATCTCACATCGTGTTCGCTCGAATTCTATCGGACGACGAAGGCATTCGTTGCACACGTATGGAAAGATAACTTTGACTACGTAGGGGGAGGAGACAGAGGAAGAACGAAGGAAAGAAAAAGCCCGGTAAAAGTTGGCGAGCTCGCGGTCAACCGACAAACGTCGGTTTATTCTCATACACGTGCGGGAAAACTTTTCGAGCGCACCAAGTGTGTTCGAGCTTACGTACGCGCGTACACACACCGGTAAACTAACTTAACGAAAAAGCACCGAGAAGAGAGGAGAGGAGAGTTCGAAGGGTCGATGTAACGAGGCATTCGCCTTCCTGAATGACCACTAATGACGGTCTTACGCGTATTTTTCCGTCGATGCAGCGCGAATAAACGCGCGAGAAAAGGAAAAAGGTATATAGAGGAACGTATACAATGTGTGCATCTGAAAATCTTTTTACGGACACTTGAGGGATGTGTCCCTCGAGTGGTATATACGAGTATACTTACGCTTGCTCGAGCAGATCGATTGATCGGGGAGTTTTGGATCTTGCATGTGTGAGTCGTCGCTAAACTTTTTACTCGTCGTCCTTTGTGTTTTCTCGCTCTCGGTGTTTGGGGACAGAAAAATACGCGACGTTTGGTATAAAAGTTTCTCCGCGAATGGAAATACTCAAAGAATACTTCGTTTACTCGTAGAATTGAAGTATTACCGGACGTTGATCGGGGATAAAATATTCGAGAAAAGAAATTTTCCTATACTCTGATTGCTTAAAATTACATAAGTCTTTTTATGCCATTGTATTTCTTATAAAGTACGAATATTAGACAATTATGATTAAATCCATTTTATCAAGGTACATTCATCGCGAACATTAAGCGAGCTTACTTATGGTATTATTTATGAACGACTTATTCTCGGAAATTAAATGCAAATAACGTTCTACATTATTACGAAAACGTTCATGTAAAGGCTTGATTAATTTTTAAAAAGTCTCGTCGTACGACGCCTTTGGTTCAATAAAAATGTTCGATTTTTCGACTTTTATTATTAAAAAACAATAATTCTATTTTGTAAAAGCACAATGAATAATATAATTACAATTGATAAGTTTAAATAAATTGAATATAATTATGGACTCATATCATGCATAAAATGTTTTTAAGAGCAATCGGATACACAAAATTCACGTAATAAAAGCGTCAATTCAATGTAATTTATGTCATTAGGCTATATATGGTATCGATAGATAAATCTTGAGTTAAAAAAATTTTGATTTCTTGAATCATAGTTTCTGCAAACTTGCTTAATTGTTAATTATTTAAAATCAATTTCTTTCGATTATTTAATTAAACTATTTCAATATAGCGATTTGAAGTATTGCATCGATTACTTTTCATGAAAATGAAAATATCTTTTACATTTATGATAAAATCGTAATATCTTTCATGCATTTGTCATACATTACATTTAATGCTATAAATAATGTCTACGTTGCCAAATAAAATTATTCAGAAACCTTGTAAAATATGCAAAGAATAATTGTATCTATTTCCAGTTATCGATAAAAATGGATTTCAATACATATATCCATCCGTAAGTATTTCCGTTATTGATTATAACGAGAAAATAATTTGATCGTCTATTAATAGAGCAAGAAAGAAAAACTCCTATACACACCGACAGACTGCGAGAGACGTAAATCGGTTTTCGCGCGTCGGCAAATAGGGAAGAAAAAAAGAAGAGAAAAAAGCTTGGTGCCCCTTTTTTTTCCTCCCCCGCAGTGAATCGCGCGCGCATGAGAACGTCGGTGCGGTTAACCCCACCCTAGAAAAGACTTTTTAGACTGTCTCTCGTGAGAGTGAGAGAGCAAGAAAAGAGAGAGAGAGACAGAGAGAGAGAGAAAGTAAGACTCTGCCCAATGAGAAAAGCGTGCAAGGCGCGAGAAGTCACTCTCGGGTTAAGTCGAGGCTTGATCCTAGCGCGCGCGCTGAAAAGGTGAATCGACTTTTTCGACAGGCTTTATCGTCGATGATTGATGAACTCGGAACACGTAACCTCTCTTCGGGATCTCCTCCTTTTCCGACCCTCTCAACTTTGCCACGCGAGCCGACGTACTCCGAGACGTCTTCCGTCCTCTTCGAAGCTTCTTCTCTCTTCCCTCGATGGGCCCTTTTTTCGCGCGGCTTGCGCGATTCCCTTCCGTTCCATTGCCCGAGCATAATTAAATGAAAGCACGGGGTGATCGATCGCTCGCTCGCCAATCGCCTCCCCCTCCTTTCACTCTCTTTTTCTCTTCAATTTTGATCCGAGCGCGATATTATTAACGGATAGCTATCGTCTCTCATTATATGTATATACTCTTATATAGTGGACCGACTATAGAGAACTTAAACGTTAAAGCACAAAATAGGTAAAATTAATCAATCAATCAATTAATCAATCTATCGATCCCGCGGGCTTTCGAATCGGTCAATATATAAACCAGGTTCTAGTTCTCTTACTTTTTTCTCTCCACTTCTCTATCTTCTCGTTTTTATTTCTTCCCGCTCGAGGGAAGCCGCTGTCGTTGTCCCGCGCTAATGAACCCTTCGTTAAGGCGTGGATTATAATCCGTTAGCTAAAGATTTCGTTTATATGTATATAGCTGTATATGTATATATAGGTTCGCGCTGATGAATCGCGAGAGGAAAGAAAAGCACGACAAAAAGACGCGGACTGATTGTTACGCTTCCGTAAATTCTATTGCCGACGATTTGTCGCTGTGTTTTCTTTATTTCGTCGCGATGGAAATTTGTAAGCTCCATTACGAAAGTTGCTTGATAATTTAAAATATGTACAAAAAATTAAAATACAAATGTGCTGACAATGACTCTTTGATGTTATTAAAGAAGACAATATTTTATCGCGTGTATTAAATAGCTTTTAATTATTGAATAAATACATAAATTAATGTTAAAAAAGTTATTATTTAAATAAATTAATAGAAAAAAGTAAAAATTAAAGTGAGTAAAGCAAGGTATATTTAACGCCATGAATTTAAATTATAAAATATCTAGTAAATATTTATGTCCCTTTGAAATACAAGTTGTTGCAAAATAAAAATGTTCGAGAGTCTTGAATTTAAAATGGAAGTTGATAAAAAAAAGTTTGAGAGTATAATATAAAACCGTATCATCCAACATAAAGCAGATAAAAACTTTCTATATGTTTCTCATTTTGCTACATTTTCCGAAAGATATATATTTTAGTCTGTCAACAAGTTTTATAAGTACATTTTATATTATATATATACATATAACGAAAATGGGTTTTATTTTTTGTACTGTATTAATTATGTAACGAAAAATATGAATCAACATTTTGGTCACGGAAAATTAAAATTTATTTTCATACTTATCGCCTTTTTTCTATTGTATAAATAATCGTTTTTATTACAAAATTCAACGAGTGAATATGTAACTAAATTATTTCATATAAAATTCAAAGCAAACTCATTACGCGGTTTAATTATCACACGTAATTTTTTTTTTTTTTTCGTAAAAATTTTTTTGATTTTTAATTTATTTGTAAATAAATGATATGATAAAAATTGTATGCTAAATCGATTATTTTTAATAATTAACTCTTTGACGAAATTTTATATTTTAATGCGTTATATATTTGTAAGTATTCGAAGCTACTTAGAACTGTATTGTGTATTTAACCAAAAAATACTAAAAATAAGCAGCATATTTCAATAAGAACTATATTTTACGATGAAATTGTATTGCAACTATTTTAATATCGCTATAGTTGAATAGATTTTTCTACAAATACAACTTTATTTTACACACAGACGCTATTTCAATAAACCGGTTGATCGCGCTGTTAAAATTCATTCGATACAAAAAATAAGAACCAAAGAATCGCAGTAACTTTTTACAAATTCATGTTTTTAATTTTTTATAAATCGTATTCTGTACATAAATAACTTTTATTTGATTGAAAAGTAATATCGCACGTTATTTTTACATTTTATTACTTAGTTTTCACTTAAAAACTTATTTATTCTAAACTGAATAATGTATAAAAGTATAAAAAATTAAATTTCGGTTCTTATTGATTAATTTTTAAAATTTTATTTGTTAACGTACTTAAATAAGAAATAACATTTATTTTAAAGCATATAAGCGTAACTATTTTATATTATTATATATTAAATCAAAAGCTTTTTCGTCGCACATTATTTCATCAAATATTCAGCAACCTTAATAAAGTATCCATAATAATCATTATTTATAAATGTTTTTAATAATATTGCGATTAAAATCGTACGGAGAAAAAACAATCAATGGTTAAATCAACGGGTCGCAATAATAAATTTATACCTCGTTTTCATTAATTCGAATTGCGACGTTCCATCAAACCAGTGCATTACACATATAAAAGAAGATAACCATTAATTCTTCGAAAAGCAATGTTTATCGAAAAGTCGGTATAAAAATACAGCGACCGATGAACATATCGAAAAATATCAAATACTCGCGTATGCGAGCGCGGATATCACCGAAACGTTCGAGCCTCGAGTTTCATTGTCAAGTTGCGGGGGACGCTCTGAAAATGATATCACTGAAACGAGGCGAAACGAGCCACGGAAGTGGTTGGCGAGCCGCGGATGCAACGATTTCCAGCTGTTTTCCGAACTCCGCTATTTGCTTCGACAAAAAATGGAGGGAGACAGAGAGACAGAGAGAGAGAGAGAGAGTGTGTGAGAGAGAGTGAGTGTATGAGAGAGAGAAGGTTGGAGGAGGGAAAAGGGACGAAACTATCGGCGCACGCGAGAACGACGACCGGCGTGGTTTCGACATTTGTCGAATTCGCTTTATTTGCGGTGGCGGTCCCGCAGCAGCCGACGGTAGTGTACTCTCGCCGTCCCCATTGTGCAGCTGGAAGCTGCAAGCCCAAACGGCAACGACATCAAAGTCTTGCTCCGTTCACCCTCTCCTTCTGTCAATGTCCCCCTTTTCGCCCCTCTTTTTACATGGTTTTACCAAGAATCGTAAAGCGGTCATCAAAGAGAGTTGTGGACTCTTCTGACCAGCTTCGCTCTATCATTTTCTTTCTATATCCACTTTCTTGTTTTCTCTCTTCATCCAACTTTTTTTTTTGCTTTGAAACTGACCAACTGATTTTTTTTTTGTTTTTTTTTGTTTTGTTATTTTTTATTTTACTTTCTTTTTGTTTATTTCAGAGCGCCAAGGCTGCAAGAACAAAAGGGAGAGAGAGAGAGGGAGAGAGAGAGAGAGAGAGAGAGAGAGAGAGAGAGAGAGAGAACACGAGAGCACCGGCGATTGAATATTTACCGATAGTTGAAATTCAAAAGAAAGCATGAGCCTTTTTTATTCCAGCCTTTTGGCATATAGAACAACACTACTGCGATGGGTTCGATAAGGACGCTCGCGTGGCGGTTTTTTAATTGGAAAAGTGAAGGGTTTTATATAAATGGTTGAACGAGAAAAAAAGAAAGATAGCGGTGTATCGGGAGATAACGATAAACGCAACAAAAAGTAATTTATGTGAGAGTAAAACGTTCGCTAATGAGATAGCATCGATACTCTCTTGGAGGATTACGCTCAGTTGCGAGAGAAGTTTCAAGTGCGCTATAACAAACTTTATTTTCAGCAATATAATCTGATACTTAAATTTAAGTATAATATAATACTTTCTAAGTAGGTGTAAATATTAAAATCAATACGTTTACAATTTGCAGTTATATTGAAATACAGCAAAAAGAGAATCTTGCAGTAGATTAATCAATGTAAATAATAATTGAACTCTAGTCTTTTCGTTGATGTACAAATTTAATTATCTGCTAATGTAGTTTGTATAGTCGAGTTGATTTCGATCCAAATTAGATTTTGATGTAATGAATTATAGATTTGAATTTCAAAACGATCGCTTTTAGAGGCCATAGTGACAATAATTCTATCGAGCACGTATTTTATAACTTAAAAATTATTTTATAATAATTTTATGCCGTTAAATAATTTAAAATAATAAATTTAATAATCGTCTTACATTAAATATAAAAACTTTTTTATGCGTTATTAAAGTCTAATGATACATTAACAAAATTATTGTTACAAATAGCATTAAAAAAATATTCATATTCAAATTAAATTAATGAAATCAACCCTTCGATACTTTTAAAGAAAAAAAAAAAAAAAAAAATTAAATAAAATAATCGTTAACTTTATATTAATAAAAAATATATTTTAAAAAACGAATTATAAGAAATCTTCATATATGATCAAATTCGTTGAGCTTAATATCTTAAATGATGATTCATACTAAAACTTTTCTTAATCAACGAGGTGAGGTCATAAAATAAATTATATTGAAGATGAAATACACCGATATATCATATTTAGATATCCTATTAATTTTTTCGAAGTAATTAACAATAAGTAGAATAAACATTATTTTAAACAAAATGATTCATTAATAAACAAAAAAAAAAAAAAAAAAACTCAAAGTTCAGTATTCAAGTATTACAATTATGTTCTAAATGCATTTTACGGTTGATTCTACATCAAACGAACAAGACGTTACATTTAATTCAGTTACAAATATTGTTCTAAATGTTAAATTTCAATATTAAAATATTGTGTGAACGGAATTTTTTTTTTTTTTAATGTTAAAATTCGAAAGTAATTTTATTGTTAACAATCCATCAATTAATAATATATTTAATATAAATTCAACAGTCAGTCATACAATATGTTGCTACGTGCTAAATTTGACCATATTAGTAAAAACGTGTATCCATATAATTACAAATTGTTTAATTATAATGAACAAAGTTAAATTTTATTTTTATTTCATTTATATTAATTTTATTTATGAAATATTTGTCATTTCATATTAAACATTCTTTATGTAACGATTTATTAAAGCAATTTATAACATTAATTTATTTTATTCACTCAATAATTATCGTAAAAACGAACAAGCACACTCGTAATAAAATCACATATTTTAGTGAAACACTGAACGTTGCTACTCTATCTCTTTTCTCCCCTATATGCTTTATGTCGAGTAAATGAAAAGCTGATTGAGATGAAACTCATACAGCGTTTTCTACTTTAAGCTTCAAAAGTTCATTGTAAAAGAATTTTTTTTTTAAACGTTTTGCAGTCACCAAAAAAAAAAAAAAAAAAATTACGAAACACTTACGGAATTTGTCTTGATTAAGAATTCTCAGATAAATCTTCACCGTTTACGCCTAACGCCTGCGAGTCGGTAGTTTACAATTACTACACTCTTTCGTAAATGGACGCACAAGCACGGAATAAAAATTAAATGTACTAAATTTTTGTGTATTACTTACAAAAATCGACGAGTCAATTTTAACCAATGGGTAAAAAATTTTTAATTTTCCTAATCAAAATAAAATTAAATAAAAAATAATAATAATAATAATAATAATGATAAATAAAAGTAAAAAGAAATGACAAGTGGAGCGCAAAAAAAAAAAAAAAATTTTGCACGTGCAAAAACTTGTAAAAAAAAAAATAAGAAAGAGGGAAAGAGCAGCGGCAAAGTGACCGGCTTCTATAACAATACCTTGTTCTGCAATTTTCCACTCGCTTAACTTCAGGACGAGCTCGCGGAAATCTTTCCGCGCTGACAAAAGTGCCTTCGAACTTCCAGGCCACTAACTGCACACCACAAAAGTTATCGCACGTATACGTATCTATATTTTCATACATATATATATATATACATACATACACGTATGTATTTATATGTATCTATATATATATATATACACGTTTAAACGATCATATAGTTCAAACGCACATTCGGCTCGACAGCTTAATGATAATCGGTAAACCAACGAGATGTGCGCGCAACATCGTCACTCGTTAAAAAAAATCGGCACACCTTTGAAAAAGCCCGCGCGCGCTAGCAGCAGCCGCGGGTACATCGGTATCGACGGCACTATTATCCAACAATAACAACATGAACAGCAACAACTGGTAGAACAAGAACAACAATAAAGGCGACGCACAGTGTAAGTGTTTGCCTGTCATGTAAACACACGCGCGCGCGCGCGTTCGCGCTATCGCACAATAATATACGCACGGAGTTACCGAATGGCGCAAAACGCGTACACTCGCGTCGATCACGGTCTCGACACTGACGCGCCTCGGCACTCGCGGACTTTTAGTTCCCGGTGCTCCCACCGAGCAGCGTCGCGACGCCCTTCTCTCGTGCGCGCTCTCCCTTCTTCCTGCACCCCCGGAGCAGTTCCTCGTTTTCCCCATTCCCCACCTTGACTCGCGCTTGCTCTAGCCCCCACCCACCTTTCTCTCATACGCGCGCTCTCTCTTTCTTTCCCTTTCTCTCTCCCTCTTTCTCTCTCTCTCTCTCTCTCTCTCTCTCTATCTCTCTGTTAGCCACATCCAGCTTGGTCGAGGGACGGAGATAGAGAAAGAAAGGGTACAACGCCCCGTTCGACATCCGTACGCATATACATACCAACTGGTCGACTAGACGAGAGAGATGAGGCAACGGAAGCATCCACCTTTTCTCGGCCGTTCGAACCCTTCTTCGCGACGTGTGTTTATGCTGCTGATTTTTCTCCAGAGTACGTCACGACGAGTAATTTTATATGCAGAGAGAGAGAGAGAGAGAGAGAGAGAGGAAAAAGGTTTCGATTATCTCGGAAGAAAGTAAAAATATACTTTCGAGAATAAAGTAGCGAGTGCTGAAATCAATGAATTTTATAGATACTTGATGAATCATTTTATCGTAGCTCGAGGATGCCAGCGAAAAGTGGGTTAGTTTAAAACCTTTTTTAGCCGTGTGCTGAAAATGTTATTAAAACCTTGTAAAAATAGAGTTGATTTTAAACTTAAGAATTTAATTTTACCCACCTATTACTTTATTTCTTATCTTTAATTGGAAAGTGATTTATTTTGCATTTCTTTTTTTTCTTTCAATTTCATTAAACGTGCTTAAACATTTCATTTAAAGATTTCAATTTTAATGAAAAATTAACGTTCATTTATTTTAATTAGAATAACTGAATGTTTACGTGCAATATTGATATTGTCAATAAAAATTTTACTTTAAATATAAACACAATCAAATTAAACTACCCAATTCACACTTATTTTAACAATAAAATATTAATATAAATATAAATTAATAAATAAAAATATAAATTTAAATTTCAATACTAATGAAATCAAATAATTATATACGCATATGCGTAAACGTACTTGCGTTAAAGCACGCAGCGGCATTAATGTTAGTGAATTAAATCACGAGTTTTATAATACGAACGGGCAGGTGGCTGCACGGCTAAATGAACACTAGTCTACAACACTATAAGTTAGCTGGAAACTTCTACAACGGAGTATATTAGAATAAACGACAGATATATGTATATACATGCATGCAAATGTCTGTGCGTATAACCAAGCTAAACTGTATGAACTTAGTTAATCAGCAGTTTCATGGAACGTAAAAAACTATTAATTAACAAAGGAACGTGTACAAATGCTGAGGGTACTATAATTAAATCTTGAAATAAGATATAAACTACGTTTTGATGAATGAAACAAGCAAAAAAGGAAAATAGATTTATCTGCCTTTACAGTTAAAACGCATCCATTAAAAAAAAAAGCTTTAATGTTAATTTTTTAATCGAAATCGATATTTTCAAATTTATTTACAAAAAATAAATCATTCATATTAACAATGAATTATTATAATATCTATATAAATTAATTAACAACTTACCAAAATTTTTGTTATTCTTATTCGTCCTTCTCTCCTTTACGTCGTTTCAAGCAGCTCGTACTTTATTATTCGTATATTTGTCTACATTTCCACTTAATACGCCGTTTTCAAAAAAAAAGATGTTAATTTTTCAATCGAATATGATATTTTGAAATTTATTTACAAGAAATAAATCATTCATATTAACCAAAAATTATTATATCTATATAAATTAATTCATAACTTACCCAAATTTTTGTTATTCTTATTTGTCCTTCTTGCCTTTAAGTCGTTTCAAGCAGCTCGTACTTTATTGTTCGTATATTTGTCTACATTTCCACTTAATACGCCGTTTAAAAAAAAAAGACGTTAAAAGTTAATTTTTTTATCGAATACGATATTGTAAAATTTATTTATAAGAAATAAATCATTCATATTAACCGAAAATTATTATAATATCTATATAAATTAATTAACAACTTACCCAAATTTTTGTTATTCTTATTCGTCCTTTTCGCCTTTTCGTCGTTTCAAGCAGCTCGTACTTTATTGTTCGTATATTTGTCTACATTTCCACTTAATATGCCATTTTAAAAAAAAAAGACGTTAAAAGTTAATTTTTCAATCGAATACGTTTTAAAATTTATTTATAAGAAATAAATCATTCATATTAACAAAAAACTATTATAATATCTATATAAATTAATTCATAATTCACCCAAATTTTTGTTATTCTTATTCGTCGTTTACCCCTTTTCGTCGTTTCAAGCAGTTCGTACTTTGTGTCGTAACATATTACACTTGCCTAAACAATCTCGCGCGACATCTTTCTTCCCTGTACTTCAGTTTCGGTAAGAAGAGCTTCGTAACTATCTACGCATCGGGGCGCCACGATGACGCGAAGTGCCCCTTGAGATGCAACATCTTGTGGACGCAGTATCGAAAAAACGATAGTAAACAAGCATCGTGCCACTTTCGTTTTTCGAGAGGAAAGGAAGAGTACGCGCGCGCCCTTTCCTTCTCGAATGTACCTACTGGGCACCACGTGACCTCTGATAAGCTAGAAAACACTTCAAGATGTAGGGTGAATGTATCTAGTTTCCGGTTTTTTTCTTAGTGATCGTGTGTTTTTAGAATTAAAAGTGTATACTTTTTTTGTGAATTCACAATTTTATGAACTGAATTAATAAGTTTTATTTTAATTTTTTGAAGTGTATTTTTATATTAGGTGCGCAACTAAGTTCTCGCTGTTTTTCTTGAAGAAAATGCAACTTTATTGTAAAAAAAATGGTTACAAATGAATCATTCAAAGTATTGCTCATCGCTTGCTACAACTATTTCCCATCTTTCTGACAGAACTCGAATACAGTTACGGTAAAAGTGTTCTCACTTACTGTTGAAACGATCTATCGACAAACAGCGGGAACTTAGTTACGCACCTAATATTTATTTATCAATATTTATTTTGTGAATTCAAACAATTTTATTTCGGTAACAAAATAACATTTCTTTATTTAGGTAAATAAATATATATCTTTTATTTATATAAATTAAAGAATATAAAATTAAAAATATTTTTCAATCAGAGTTAATAAACGTTTTAATATTTTCTCTCGAAAATGTACTTTAAAGAGAATTGATTTTTTTTACTGCGTAGAAGAATATTCTAGGCTATTCGATAATTTAAATTCAACCATTTTTTTCTTTAACAAAATAAAAAAAATTCCTGGAACTTTCTGTTGAATATTTCTAATTTTTTAATTAAATTTAAAATTAAATACTTTGAATATAAATCTTTTTTTTTAACTTTATACAATAAAATTAAGAAATTCGCTAAAAAAAATACAATATTCAATTATTTATATTCGTATTTACTGACTGTAGAAAAATAAAATTTTCGAAAAATTAAAAACAAGTTTTACATATATATATATATATTTGAACGTATTTATAAATAACCGTATATTTTTTTTGTACAGTGCATTAGAAGCATCGTGCATAAGTCTTTCTTCACACTTGTAACAAAAGAAAAAAAACGATTTGCTTAACTCCAAGTAAAATCCAGGGTTATAGTCAATGCGATATTCTCGCAAACCCTTCTGGGCTATTCGTGAAATGCTCGCATTCTTGAGTGCACGACGGCAGAATTCCACTTTACGCGAAAAAAGACATGTAAGATGCGTTTTGTATACGTAGAGAGAAGCTATTATGTTGCGTCGTAGGAGACGCCATTTTCTAGGACGAATCTGTAAGCCAGCGACGTAATTTGCCAGCGTCGTCAATGGTTCTTCTCCATTTATGAGGCTCGCTTCTGTTTTTTCTCGTTTTTCCCTTATCTTCTGCCTTCTATTTTAAGACGCATTTTTTATCCAGTTTTCTCGCGTGCGATTGCTCGCGTTCTCTCCAATTACGATATATATATATATATATATATATATATATATATATATATTTAATGCGGGTTGCACTCTTAGTGAAAAATCGACCGCTACTTTATAGCTATATAAAAGATAATAAATAATGTTGTACTTTTAGCGGCTCAATTTAAGCTGCTGCTATCGGATTACTTATGCTTTTCATTGAGCAGTGATAAACATAAATTTTCTTACGTATAAAAATGAAAACACGGTTAAAAACAAAGAATTTCATCAACAAAACTTTAGTTTAATTAATTAGATTTTTTCTCTGAATAAAATTTTCATTAGTTAATTTAAATTGAAAATTTTAAAAAAATAATATTAACGCATTAAATTTTTTCGTACGTAAAATGTAGGTAAATTAAATCTTTCAGTTACAATATGGTTGTATTTATAACCTAAATAATAAATAATTTATAATCTCATGTATCATAATTAAATAACTTTTTTTAAAATTGCAAAAAATGTTATCTCTGTTTTAAATTACATTTTCATTCAAAGGGCTTGCTCAATCATTTCGATAATCTTAATTTTTCAACTCAAATTACACATACGCGTAGTAGGACAGAACGTATAAGCAAAAGTAAAATTAAACCAGTCACCCGCATCGATCAAAAAAGCCTCATTCTTCCTCTTTCTCTCTTTCTCTCCGAATCCGCACGCAGATTGAACGTGAAAATGTGTTTCGCACAGATCAAACGAAAGTAGAAGATCGCTAGTCGCCTCTCTCGCTTCATTCCTACTTCGCCCTCTCTCTCTTCTCCCATTTCCATTCTTTTTTGGCGTCGCCAATCCGTTTTGGCTTTCGCCGAATCCCGCGCCCTTTGTAAGAGAGAATGAGAAAAGAGGAAGCGAGCGAGAGCGAGCAGCCGAGCGAAATCAAGGGTGGGCGATCGTGCGTACAGTCTATCTCTTGGAACAGTCGTGTCACTTGTCTACAAGGGAAAAGCGCCGCGATAAAGCCGTTCGCGTAATAGACGCGCGGTTTACTCGACAATCTTACTGATTTGTTATACATGCTTGTTGTCGCGCCGCATAAATAGCGAGGGTGCCTGAGCTCGCTCGATTGATCGACGTTAATGTGCACCTTTGTGTGAAAATACTCGTATGAATGTAGCGTTTACTCGTGTTTGTGTGTGTATGTGTGTGTGTGTGTGTGTCTGTGTATGTGTAAGATTAAAAGAATGTGTGGAAAAAAAGAATGAAAACCCCAAGCAATAATTGAGCATTGTCTCTGAAAAAATATTTATTAATTATTAAAATATAATCAATTTATTAGTAGAGCATTATTATTGATTTTTATTAATTGTATTGTACAATTTTTACATAAATATTATTAAGCTGTAAATAAATTTTCATTTATAATTTTCAATTTTTAAATTCAATAAAAATAAATAAAATATTATCGTGTTAAATTTACAAATGATCAGAGTGTGAAAAATTTAACAATCGAAAATAGAATGTGTATTTTCGTATTTTATCAAATTGAAAGTAAATATAAATCGAACAGTTTTATCAAGTTTAAAAATATTATTAATTACACATAATTTAGCAAATTTATGTATCATAATAAAACACGGACTTTGCGATTAACCAATTTAAATAAAACTCGCGACCTTAAAAAAAAACTTACGGTTTTAATTACTGTTTACGCCTATAATCCAAAAATAGCGCGGGTGGCACCTACGAATCTTTTCACTTCGAGAAGTTGAAACTAAACGTGCATTCTGAGGGAAATGTAGCCGAGATTTTTCTTTTTGACCGAGTTTTATAACGTTTAAAAAAAAATTTTTTAAATTGGCTAGAATATAACGGGACGTAAAAAATATGTTAATGTTTTTGCAATATTAAAAAATTGCTCAAATATTTTTTGTACACTTTTTTATTTATCTTTATTTAATTTATTATTCTTTATATTTATTTATCATTCCAATGAGTAATAATTATCGTTTGACATTATAAATTTATTAAAGTAGAAATAGCCTTATATCCAAATAATCTAAAAGAAAGTTGTATTCCTTAATATACTTTTTAACTCAAATAATGTGCAACTTTTAAATTTATACTTTCATTTTTACAGAGTCCAAGTAAGTTTGCCACGGTAATCGTTTTTAAAAAAAGAGAAAATATGTTTCGCCGGCAAATGGAACGTGCAATGGTAAGTAAAACACATTTATTTATATAATAAAATTATGAGTCTTTTATATATGCATATATTTTTTTATTTTTCACGAAAATATTGTGATAAAACTGTTTAAAATTATTCTTATTGTTATATTATTTAAACTTACAAAGAAATTAAATCATGTTGAAGCAGAAGCCTTTTTCAATTTTAGATAAATGTTGATAGAATTTGTTAATAATTCTAAATAATACAATGATTAAATTAAATAATTAAAGAATAAACAATTATTAATGTTAATTTATTATTGTTATTCTGTTTTTGTTTAGAGTTAGTTTTTTGTCATGGTTACTTTATTATTATATATATTATTATATTATTAGATTCTTATTATTTATAAGATCATTCGAAACACCGAAAACTAAATTCAAACAAGCCTGTCGTAATTGACCTCGTATATTCTCTAATCGGTATATACTTTTTTATTTTTACATAAACTAAAATCGAACGAATTACCGTTAGAGTACGTTTGTCCATTTTGCATTCGATCAATAATTTGCCGTACTGCTTCATTCTTGCAATACGATGCGATTGTCTCGAGTGCAACCATTGAAATTTCGATCTGTAAAGTCTGTTTAATTCGAGCTTTTTATCTTTGCCCGTATCTCTGTCTTTTTTTTGCGCCCTTTTTGCCTTTCTTTCTCTTTTTACCAGTGCACGCAATATATGAAAGAGTGGTGTGTAACAGCAGCGACAAAAGTACACGCTCGTTCATCGGTGCAAATCCTATTGGGTCAATTATTCGAACGCGAACATCACCGGGTTTTGTGTAAATGAAAATGTTGACCGAAAAACCGATGGTTTCGGCGTTTTTTACGACCACTTGATTAATAAAAGCGAATGCCCCTCTTTTAATGTTGAATTTTTTGAATTATATTATAAGTGAGCTTGTATTTTTTACATGCGTTCATATATATACACACTTATAATATAATTCAAAAAATTCAGCATTAAAGGAGGGGTAAAAATGTACTAATTTATTTATTAATATTAATGATTAAATTGTTATCATTAAATGTTTGACAAATGATTTATTTTTGCGAATACGAAACGTTTTATTTTAAAAATTTATTGCTCCTTTAACCAATAATTAAATTACTTAAATTTTTTCTCAGTTTAAAATATTTTGTCCTTAATATTATAAAATTGATAATAATAACGATATTCAATTCATCATTTTAAATTGATTCTTAATAAAAATAGTTAATAGCTCAAAGAGCTAAAGTTCGACGAAAAATATTTAGAAAAATATCCGACGCAGCAGCGTCATACACAAAATTCGGTGTCTAGTTAGTCTCGGCATCGACGTCGTCGTCGTCATCATCGTCAACATCATCCGTTCGTCCCTTCGTGAGTTGTCAACCCCTATCGGTAATGACTAAAGACACGCGTACAACATCGCGCTTTAATTTCCTTCCTCGTTCCCTCTTTTTATTTCACGGAGCGACGACGCCACTTATAGACCAAGCGAGCACATACATACATATTGCACGCACACATTTGCGGTGCGGCGCGACTCAACGACACGAGCTGGCGGCAACTTCACACTCGGTCGAGCTAAGCGGAGGCGCAGCGTCTCGTTATCCGTTTGCTCGCGGCCTAATTAGCCTCGAGGCGATCAATTATTTTCATCCGATCCTTCCAGCCAGGTAAATTAAGTCCAGACAGCGGCGTCGGCGGTGGCCATTACTATATGTCCGACGCGTGAGCCAAGTCGGAGGCTGTTATCTACGCTGTCCCATCGTAATTGGTCAGTCGCTCGGAGAACACAGAGGGACAGAGGAAACGAGAGAGACAGAGAGAGAGAGCGAGAGGGAGATGGGAGCGTCATCGATTACCATCGAGCGCGTGCGCGCGGGCGCGTGATCCGATTCTCGATGTACGATGGGATTAGCGCCCGCGTTATAATAACGTCGCCGGCGTTGCCGTTGCTGCCATTGCTGCCGGCGTCGTGATCGTGATCGATGATCGCTTTTGCGGAACACCGGATTGACAAAACACGAGGGGGCCGTTGCGCGACGCGCGTTATAGCTCCGCGCGCCATTGATTCTATAGATGTAGCTGGTACGCGATCATTGCTGTGTCGCAATGTCTGGACACTCGAAGCTTCAAGGTATGGCGCAAAGAGAGAGCTCACCGGCGCCGAGTGTCGACGCCTCTTTTATATCGACGAACGTAGGTGTGATCAAAGTTCTCATGCCTCACCCATCGAGTTGACTAATAAGCTTTCGTAATATGACTATTTTTTTTTATTCGTTTCAATGTGAAATTGCATTCAATGAGAGAGATCAAATTTTCCTTGTCAATACATCGTTTAATTTTTCATCAGGTGCCGATAAAATGCGGATCTTGCTTTTGTTTCCTTTATAAGATTCATGAAATATTAAATGTGTGCTCTAAAAGACTATTTATGGAATGTGACTTGTAAGGTTTCTCGAAAATGAATATTTCCAGAAGTGTGAATTATGAGAGAGGGTCTATATTAACTTTTTAGAACGGAATATATTAAATATGTCAGATATAATGAGATCACATGTTGCTTAGCTTGTATCGAAAAAATTTGCATTAAATTTAAAAAAAAAAGAAATAGAGAGAGAGAGAAATACTTGTCTTCTAAAAGAAGTGTTAATATGATAGAGGCTAAAGGCACTTTAAATTGTGGGCTTCTTCCCATAAGTAAAAAGATCTTAATTTACATTTATTTTGGTTTGGTTAAAATGTAGATGCGATTAAGACAAAATGCTAATTCGTTAAGAATTTTACACTTCGAGCCAAAAGCGAACGTTTCTTGAAATTCGGAGCTTCCCTCTTCTTCGTTTTATATTTTATTTTTGGAGAATTAAGAAGGCCGCAGCTGTCGAAGTATCGATACATCGCTCGTTCTACATCCGTAAAGATCCCTTCGACTTTTAGTTTTCGCTAAATGTGTATTGGAAGCCCGTATATTATCGTTGCGGATTGTTTATTAAAAGAAGATATTATATTACGTAAGCTTATTATGAATTCTTCTTCGGTCGTATATTAAAAGTAACAAATTTGAAATTCGAAAAAACAGTTGAGACTTTGACAGTTCCAAGTATAACGAACCAATAAACCTTATGTCATCGTATCGATCTCGTATTTTATTTCGTTTGAGAAAATTCTTTACTTATCGACCGAACGATAAAAATTAATTTGACACTTTTGATAAAAAGTTGCACGAAATAACAAAATTAATTATTTCCCCATATACTTTTGCATATAACTAAACTTCGCGGCATCGTTAAATTCTCGTGAAAGTTAAATCGTACCTTGGTTTTTTTTCCTCGCTCACGTGCGTTCTAATGCAATCGTATGGCCAAAACATTCAACTGATATATGCACACGAGAGGGAGATTTTCGGTGCTCGACATCACTTTTTCAAGAGAGGATACGCGGTACACTTGGTCCATTTTCTGAAAATTGCGCGCAAGGTTGCTCGTTCGTCTTCCTCCTTTCCGTCTCTCTCTCTCTGTCTCTCTCTCTTTCTCTCTCTCTCTTTTTCCTTCGTCTTTTTTACGAGCCCGTAAAAACGCACACTTTAATGTTTTTCTTCTCTCCGTTTGGAGAGAGGGAGTGATAAAGAAAGAATGAAAGAAACAGCGAGAGAGAGAGAGAGAGAGAAAAAAGTTTTTAGAAAAAGTGGCGGTGGTGAAAATAAAAACGGTATATGTGTATATACATATATACTGATATGTGTGCATGCGTGAGGATAAGATAGAGGAGAAAGAGATTAATATTGAACAGAATTGCATATGCGTAATAATGTGTATCTCGAACAAAATTTAAAATTTGAGTTCTTTTCCCTAGCACGCATTTTATGATTGATGAGAATTGCGATTACCGTTCGACTTCTTTTCATCTTTTTTTCAGCAATTAAAACGGCCTAATTTAGAATTATTACGAGGGTATTTACGAGTACTTTATTTTTGACAATCGATGCCGAATGTGCTGCATTGATTTATATTAGTTCAAACATCAAGATAAGCATTACAGTTAAAAATTTATCGCTGCTATATTTCTTATAAATTATTTGCAAGATTCTTATCGCGATTTAGTAAAAGCTGTGACAGTGTTTTTTTTTTTTTTTTTTTTTTGTTATTTTTTGTTATTTTTTGTTATTTTTTGTTATTTTTTGTTGTCATTGCGCAAGTGATTTTATCATAGTGAAAAAACAGAAAAAAATTGTTCATGTATATTCACATAAATCTGAATTTGATATTATTTTTTGTCTTTGTCAGTCGCCATGCTTTCGAGCTAGAGAAAGTTTTGTTTCAAGGTATCCAAATACTATTACTCGTTGTAGATAAATATTGTTTTGTTGTTGCAATCGGCGTCATACTAAAATACGTATAAATTTACAATATTTCATTATGCTCCGATGAACCGAATAATGACTTTCGCTACAACACTGCAAAAAATAATTACACGATATGTATTATTGATTAAAAAATCTCGCATATTGCTTTAATTTTTTCACGATAAAGTTAAATAAATAAAGCTTCGAGCACGTCGATAACGTCGCTAAATAACGCATTTTTTTTTTTAAAGTAAAACAAAGAAACAAAAAAAGAAATACGCGCAAAGTATAGCTTTCTTTACCTGCTTGAAAAAATTCCTTGGAAAACAAAGCCAAGCATCGTAAGAGTTGGTGTGATATCATTTAACTGGCACATGGAAAACAACGAGACACACGCGTAGGGGGGGGGGGAGAGATGAGAGATACAAGAGAATCGCTTGCAAATTCATCCGAACGAGCGCAGAATGCGGGCTGGAAGAACAGCTTGTGCCACTCCTCTACGCCAGCGTAAATACAGATTTTTAAGCATGGTCGCGACCATGTGGACTTGCACTACTCTTGAAAGGGCTCGCAAAGAGAGAAAAGAGGGAGGATGAGGAAGAGGAGGGGGAAGGGAGAACGAGGCATTGTAGGGTCGAGGGAATTTCGTAGTGGCGAGCCACTGCATATGAGGGTGTACTTACACGAGCCATAGAGGGCGTAAGAGAGGAGAGATACAGGGGATGCAGAATGGATGCTCGAATGGACGTAATAAGGGAGAAAAAGTTGAGAAGTGCTCCTTTAAAGCAGGTGATGAACCGACAATTTGAGAAAGATGAGACGAGACGGAAGCCAAGCTTCTTCCCTCTCTTTCCATTGCACGAGAGAAGCTGAATGAAACGTCGTCTTCGTCTAGAGTGGTTTTCAAGAAACAGGGACAAAGATGGAAAGCAAGGAAAAATGAGAAAAAGAAAGGAGGAGAAGGGACCCTTCAGATTTACATTTTGTCGGGGCTACGGAATATTAATGCAAGCCTCGAGACATTAAAAATTCACCATTCCACGTTCTCTTTCTTTCCCTTTTTATCTTCTGTACTATATGTCGGCCACTCCGACTTTACCTCCTTTCCTCGCATTTCGCTTGCTCCCTTTTTTCTTATCCGGCGTGTCGTCGTCGAGCACAGGTACAGCTGCGCACGCGAAAAAGCGCTTGTGCGCCTCTCGCAGCGACGTTAAAATTTCACGGTGACGCGGACATATGACGCTAGGTATAATTTACGAGGTGCAAACAACGCGACTTTTCGAAATCGCGACGCCTCGCGCATTCCAACTAACGCCGAACCTCGAGAGAGTAAGCGCCGCGTTCTGCGCAGAATCGCGGACGTACCGCCGGCAGCTGAGGGAATCGTTTGCTTCATAATTAATCATCTTGAAAAATAATTCGTCCGTGACCTTTGAGTAGAGAAGAGAAGGAGAAGGAGAGTCCGGAATTCGATTCAATATCGACGCAAAAGCGAAGCTAAGTATTTACGTAGTTGGATATTACGGCGCTGATGGAAAATCGGGGACAGGATTTCTTTTATTGAGTAAAGGGAGAAGGTGTGGAAAAGCTCGAGACAGAGGTTGATTAAAAAAGTCGCTCACCGAGAGAGATAGAGAGAGAAAGTGAGAAAGAGGCAGAGAGAGAGAGAGAGAGAAAGAGAAAGAGAGAAACAAGCAGAGAGAGATAGACGAAAACTGGTAGAAAATCTTTTATTTCCCGGGCATCCATTTCCAGCAACGATTTACGTGGGCTTCGAGAATAAATTGAGTGTGAGCCGGCCGTAAACTTCAATACGCGTGCAGACAAAAACCAGAAGAGGAGGAAGGTGAGCAGGGAGGCAGAGGAGGGAGAATTAAATCAACGTAAATACAAGCAATAAATAAACAGAAACGGGAACCAATATTTAATCTCTCGTGGGCCAGTCGCGGCAAATGTAATACGTCTATACAACCTCCATTATTAAACGTACCTATTGCTTTTTTATTCTTTTTGCGCCGCGTTGGATAAAGAATTTACATGTTTATTTATTTATTCATTATACCTTGTAATGCAAACGATGTCATTTATTGATAATTAAATGCATCGATTTTTGAAACGTTTTTTTAATTTTACACATTACATATACCGATGGCTAAAACACTTTGCCTTTCTTCATAATTGTGAATAAAAGAAAAATCGACGCAGTAATTGCATAAAATTTGTTCAATAAAAAACAAATTGTCGATATTTCATTAAGAATGAAAAAAAAAAAATATGTATCAATTGAACACATTCTTTCCTTTTATTTTTTGAGCATTCATAATCAATTTTTATCACTAATGAAATGAAACGATAAATAAAATAATTAATCATTCTAACAAGAATCGTATAAAAGTCCATCACATTTTCCTTTACAAATAATAAAAAAAATGTGCGAGTCGTTCAAGCGAACATATTGTATGTGTACATTCATCGCGATCTTGAACCTCGAGTTCAATCTCGTACGCGAGGCTTCTCTGAGAGTAGGAGAAAGCGAGCGTGACACGAGCTGCGACGAGCTCGAGGCGCACCGAGCTCGAAATAATTTATCGACATCTGTTGCGCGGCCGCGCGGCACTGTATCACCTGACCATATCCGAGGATTATGAAGGATCCGAGACCAAGGATCGGCCGCGTGCTACGTACACATACGTACACACGCACACATACACACACGCACGCGCACGCACACACACACACACACACACACACACACACACACACACACACGCGCGCGCGCGCGCGCACACACACACGCACGCACGCACGCACGCAAATGTACCCGAAGGAGTTTCACCAAGAGATACTTCCTGCCTGTATAGCAGCTTAAAGGTATACTCGTACGCTTCCGGTTTACGAAAGCGTATAAGGAACATACGCGAAACTTAAAAGAGAGACAGAGAGAGAGAGAGAGAGAGAGAGGCACGTGCCAGCTGCGGGCACGCGAGCTTCTCCGATCGCTGCCTCGAGATACTCTTTACGCTATATGTATACAGTTTTTCTGTCTTTCTTTCTCTCTCTTTTTGAAATGTCATCCCAAATTTTGTGCTCGACGAGCTTCTTCCGCTTATACTCGAAGCCCTTGCGAGAGAGTAGATTGCTCTACCGCGAATATTTTGCGCAACTTGATTTCTCTGCGAATAAGTCTTCCTTCGTTGCGTCGGTCTAATTATCAAATCTTTCGGAAAAGTTTAACGTACAGGAATTAGCATTTTTATATTATTTTTCGAAATTCGCAGAAAATTTAAACTTTTATTTTAGTTACCTCGGAATAACAAAAAAATAATTTGAAAATAGAAATGCTTTAATTTGAAAATTTTCAAATTGCTTACATAGTTACAATAAACTTTTGTTGAGCCAATTAATTTATCTATTAAAAAATTAAATGATATAATCTTTCTAAAAGTTAGTAGTTGAATTACCAAAAAATCTCAAAAAGCAAAATAAACGATGCAGTCGTAGTGAAATTTTGTAATACACTCTGGTACCTTTAAAGCACTAAATTTACATTTTTTTTTTTTTTTTTTTTTGTTTAAATAATGTCAAAATATTTTACCAAAGCTTATTTACAAAAATGAAAAAATATATCGATTTGAAATTCTTTAGATTTTACGTTAAAGCTTACGGAAGGTGTTGATTAAATAACAAATGTCATCTCTCATAAAATGACAATACATTTATTTAATATATTTAATATATTTAATATATTCACGTATAATGCGAGCTTCTGATAATATACATTTCCATTTAAATCGCCAAAATATTTTTTAAAACATTTACACATATGGAATCGCGCGTTCACGTTTTCGTAAAATTTTCAGAGAGAAAGTGAGCCAACACCCCGAGAGAGAAAATTCGTTTTGTACGAGGGAAATAATAGAATTTCACCAGTAAGTAATTAGCATAATTTACAGTGTGAGTTTGGCGTGAAAAAAATTCTTTGTCGAAAAAAAAGTAAGAGTCAAAAAAACAGGGAAAAAAAGGAAAAATTCCACGAGACAAAAAAAAAAACAAAAAAAAAAGAAAGGATGCCTCCTTATAGACAACGTCGACTTTCACATATGTATACGAGGGGGTTAAAGAAAGGAAAAAAGGCGCTTACTTTAGAAAAAAGAAAGATGAAAAAAAATAAGCACGAGAGAAAAAAGAGGGAAAGAGAGAAGCGTAGAGTAAAAAAGAAGGAAACGTGAAACATGGATTACGAAAGGGAAAATATGACGAGGTGCGATGAGCCCGAGGCTATTTAAACAGTTCTCATCTCTTTTGCTTTTTCCTCTGTCGATCTTCTTTGTAGCACAAAAAAATATTAAAAAAAAATATAAATGAATGAAAAAGAGAAATAGAGAGAATAAGAGAAAAAGAAAAGTGCGTCCTCCATACACTTTTCTATTCTCTCTTTTTATCTCTCTCTCTCTCTCTCTCTCTCTCTGTTTCTCTCTTTTTCTTTCTCCTTCTCTCTTTCGCTCCATATCTGCCTTTCTTTTCTTCTGTTTCTATTACTCCATCGTACTTGCTTTAGAAGGAAGAAAAGGTCCCAAGAAAAAGTTTGCTTTAAATTTTTTAACGAGGTAAATAGTAGGATACTACTGCAAGTGAATTCGCGTTATATTCCAGTGCTCGGAGCTGACGGACTCTCCCTCATTCTCTCTCTTCCTCTTATTCTCAACACACGCGAAAAGTAAGAAGGGAAGGGCTTTGCATCCTTTTTACGAAATTAGCCTCGAGGCCCTACACACAAAAGAGAGACAAAGAAAGATAGATGCTAAGAGACGAGATACTTAACGCGTTCAAATCACGCGACAACGCAATATGGCTTTCGCACGATTTGGAACTCACCGAATAGCTGGCAATAAGCTAGTGGTGTTGGTATATGTATATGTGCGCATGGGCTACGCACGCACTTTATACCGATAAATTTCGATAAACGAGGTTAGTCATCTAGTTACTCTTACACCCATGATTTGGGAGTAATTATTCAAACGGGAGTTTGCAATAATAAATAGCGATAATCAAATATCAAACAATGAACATAATTTGCCTATTACAAAATAATAATATGCTTGAATTATGAAAATTAAAAGAATTTCTATTTTTACAGATCTTTTTTTGCAGATTGTGTCTCACGATATTTATCTTATTCTACTAATGTAACATAATCATTATTCAAAATAGTAAGACTTTATTTACATCTGCAGCAGATGTTTTAAATTACTTAAATAAATTAAGACACTCAAGTTTTATTAGAAGTTAGTAATGATATAAATTTCACTTATCAGAAACTGCAGTTCAAGCGAATAAATTGAAATTTTTCTCGTCCGAGTCCATGACAAAATTGTATTTCGATAATAATACACAATGCACATATGTAATCTTATAAACAGAATATAGATTATAGCTCGTGCTCTTAACCAAAATATTTATTGATAAAGTAAAAGCTAAAAGAAAGACAGCAAACGAATGCGTAATCCAGTAAAAGCTTGTAATTCGAACGATATACTAATGTAATGCAATAAAACAAATGAAGAATTACGAGAACTCGATTAAAAACATCCATTACAGAAAAAGAGATAGAGAGAGAGAGAGAGTGAGAGAGAAAGTTAGAAGAAGATAGACAAAGAGAAACAAGAGAAGAATGCAAGAGAAAAGGAAGATATAAAGTGAGAAATCAGAGAATTGTTTGATCTTGCTAAAGTTACGTCGCCTTAGTCTTTGGGGTCGAGGCGAGCTTTGTAATTTAACAACTATTTCATTAACAAAAATCCCTCAAATATACAAAAGTTCCCTGAGAATTCTATATAAACCAAAGCTTCTCTTTCTCAAGCTACGCAATTCCACTCTTTCGCTCTTTTCTATTCTTTCTTTTTCTTTTTTTTTTTTTTTTTTTTTTTTCTTGTCAAGACAACGGCCATTATTTTATTTTGCTGTAGCTCTCCGCTGCCGTCTGTTTCGACTCGCGTTTTCAGCGAGCGTAAAGACAATATATGTAGAAAAGCATGCGCGAGAGAGAAAAAGAGAAAAAGGGAAAAACGAAAGAAATATAGAACGAAGGCCGAGTCTGAAGAGAGAAAACTCAGCTTTCTTCGTTTCTTCGCTTCTGCTTTGACTTGTCCGCTCGTGTGCTTAGCTACCTGCGGGTTAAAAACGAGTTTTCTCTAAGGATGCAACCCGGCACTATTGTCACTGTCACTACTGCGCCGTCCGAGTTAAAAATGATTCGCAGAAATTCATAGAAACAGAAGGAAAGGAAGAGAGGGAGAGGGAGAGAGAGAGAGAGAGAGAGTGAGAGTGAGAGTGAGCGAGTGTCTCAAGAGTACCTGCAAGATCTTTCCTAGCTCTTGCGCATTCGTTTTCTTTTTTGTTGTAAAAGTATGTTCTTTTATTTATTACTATGATTTAGATTGTATAAGGTACGTCGAAAAAATTAAATCATCGCGTCTACCACTATTATAATAATAATTATCTTTTATTTTATTAACGATATTAAATATTGTATTATTTTAATGTTGTTTTCTGAAATAGAAAATAATGAAAAATATTAATAAATTTTGTCAAGATATTTTTTTAAACCTTGACTCATTGCTATAACGAAGCCGTAATGCTTCCATGTATAGTAAATTATACTTTCGTTATGACTCAGATTGTACTTGTGATTCATCAAATTTTAATTTGCACGCGTTCTTATCCGAGATCGATCAAACTTTCTACCCTTTTAATTATTTGTAAATGTATAAATAAACGAGTTTAAAGTTAACTAACGCACCACTTATGAATCGAAATTTGCATTAAGAGGAATATTTATGCATAAGATACGCGTGAGTAAAAAACGCAATAAAATTACCCGTGGCCAGAGGTCACTAACAAATCGATTAATCGAAACTTTCGCGTACGTAAAATCTCGAAAGAAATCAATATTTGAAGATCCTCGATTAAGTAGATACAGCGCATCGTCAAAAGTCGGAAAAAAGATCATCGGCCTCGTGTATTGCATGGGTTATTCAAAAAGAAGGCCGACGTTCCCGCTTGAATAAATGAGTCGACGGGACACGCGGTAAATTCGGCATCGGGCCAAAATAAAATTAATAGCTCGAGCGTGAAAGCGTATATACTTGGGAAAAACTAAGACGGATTCACTTACACACGTAACCGACAACAAGCACCATTATATCAATCGCGCCAATTACTCTTAAACCACCTCCTGGACTCGCCTATTCGCTTCTACGCACACGTATATATCTACACACATTAGTAATTACGTTTTCCCAAGACGCTTTAACTCGGCAAACTTCCACCGATGCGTACGTGACCCCTTTTGCCCTTTTTTTTTCGCTTCAGTTTTTTTTAACCTCTCTTCCTCCTTCTTCCCCTCTCTCTCTCTCTCTCTCTCACACACTCTCTTTCTACCGTTCCTTTGTTGGAGCTCGGCCAAATAGAAATTGGCCATTGACCAAACCAATGGCTGACTGGCGGTGGTAAAAATTGGCCTCGCAACCGTTGTACGTATATAGCCGCTTGGATTGCCGTGTGCGGGCTTGTTACGCGTCGCGTATTCGATTATATCCATGCCCGACTTTATTAGGGAGGAGAGGGAGGAGGGGCGCGACGACGACGCGGTTAGCTTTAGTCTACGACCAATGTGTGTATGTGTGTATACTATGTGTATTTTTATGCGCGCAGTAATTCCCTTTGAGCGCGCACCTTGCCCTTGGAATTTCGCGCGCTCGATTTTTATCGAGTTTTTGGCGAACGGTGCGACAATTGCAATCCTCCCTCGCTCACTCCTTCTCAATCGACGCGTTTTATTAAAGGGCCGAAGCGCAGCATAATCTTCTTTTTTCTCTTTTATCCTTTATCGCAACTGCACGTAAAAATTTTTGTATTTTGAATTGGCTTTTCATTGGATTTGACGAATTGTAACTAATTTTAGCTCGAGTCGTCGTTTTTACATTTTCATCTAATAATAAAAATTTAAACGATTACCTAACAGGTTTTAAAATATCTTCAACTCGATTATTGTACGCTTTTCTCAAATGACTAAATTCTTTCGTAAAAACGTATAATTTATCGCATTCTTCCCAAGTTGCTATATGTAAGTATACCGCGTGACATCTACAAATAAGCGCCAAATTGTCTACATCCTCCATTCGTTCATCTTCCACATTGTCCGGCATATATCACCGAGCGCTCACCTAATCCTAAAGCTCCTAGCGTAACGTACGTGTTCCAAAATACTACGGAAACGTTTCAAAATATCGCTCACACCCATACACATCCCCGCACGCGTTTAATGCACACGCGCGCACGCAAACCCGTATACTCTCTCTCTGTCTCTCTCTCTCTCTTTCTCTACAGAATCTCGCAAACCAGCGTGTTATCGCGGCATTTTCGAAAGCTCACGATATATTTATTTACCACCGACTACGTCCATCATACCAACGACATCTCTATCGCGCGCGCGCGTGTCACATACGATCTCGCACAAACCTCTTATGAGCATAGGATTAAATCTACATTTCCGGGCACAATAACTCTTTGGTAAAATCGCTTCGTTATCGCGGGGGGTCCACACCGCCGTGAATTAAGGGAGATGAGCTTTTCTATCGTGAAAGCAGGACGAGGTGAAAGAGGTGAAAAGAAGGTAAAATAAAAAGCGAAACGTTGAAAACGCCGGAGGTTTTAACGTCAGGATGAGGCTTCGGGTAGATGAACGTATACGAACGAAGCGAATTGCTGCCGTGAAGCGAGCCGTGGAGGAGGACGCCGTTGCGAAAAGCCGCAGGAAATTGCATTCCTCTTTGTCTGAGCTTTCTCTTCTCCTTTATTTTATTTTTTTTTTTTTTTTTTTGTCGACGCTTTCTTTCCACTCGGGAGAAAAACAGACCGAAAGTACGCGCGAAATTCGCAATCGACGCCGCCGCAGTCGCGAGTACGTCTCGGCATCGCTCGGCGCGTGCTTTCTTTTTCACGACGCCGGTCGAAGGAATCGCCTCCCTTTTATCCTTTAATTCGTACTTAAGTTTTCTCTCTCATTTTATTTTTTCTTCGCGGCGCACCTTCATCCCTCGTTTAATTCGCGGCGGAGAATAAAACGACGCGCTTGAATGCGACGCGTACGACGAAGCTTTGACGTCGTTAGAAGCAATTCCTCCTCGGTGATTTTCGAATTCTTTCCGAAATTGAAATAATTCGAGTGCCTTAATCCTCTTAAATGTTTAACGTTATTAAACGAGTTTTGACGTTCGTATTTAACACGAACGATCGTTTATACGCGTAAATTATGCCCAAGGTTTATCTTACTTTCAAAGCTACCCCGTTTATTCTAATACTAATCGACCAACCTCCTTTCGTAAAATTTAACCATTTAATTATTCGGCTGCGCTTTATTACGGTTTCAAACATTTATTATATACGTTAACTGTAACCTTGAACAAAACTTGTCTCCTTACGCGACTAATTGTAATATTCAATTGCGAAGTCGCTCCCAAAAGTTAAACTAAAGCGCAATTATGCACGAAAAAGTTTGTATCTTTACCGTATGCGAATCATCTCGTTAAATGCATGATTCATCGCACGTGTATAATTATGACAGCTCGAAAAAAAATTTACGAAGGCACGTCGCGAAAATGAGTGTTGAATCACGAATTCGTACGCTTCAGTATACAAATTGACCGAGACTGCATATACACTCTCGTAAAAAAGTCTAAAGGGTGTAGAATTATACGTTCAACTTGACACGCGTGCGTATATAGACGTTGCATGTGACGCTTGGGTATATATATCGATTTAACGCCGCAAATTAACCCGGCATCGAGAGCTCCCTCGCTTTATTTCCGCTTCGGTGCTACGCGACCTTATGTGTGTGTGTATATATATATATACATCGAGAGAGATAATACGAGGCGGAAGAAAAGAGTGAAAAGGGAAAGACACTCGGGTGAGGAGAAGAAAAAGCGAGCGCTCGGTTAAGTGTGTCGGCGAATGTGGAAGTGGAGATTGAGGGAACGAAGAAAAAATCAGGAAGTTGCGAGCGAGTGGATCAAAGGAAGGGCTGCGCCGTTTCTGCGCTAAGGTATTTTCTTTAACGTCGAGTGTTAATGTTGATTAAGTCGTTAGAAAAATTGTCTGTTCGGTCTATATCTCTGTTACTGATTCTTGGGAAGCTAGAATAAGTTTGTTTATTAATTCTTGGTTATTGTTTCTGATTGATATATTTTTTTATTTCTTTTTATGTTTAAAAAAAAAAAAACTTTTTGCAACATCGATTTCAAGTTCACTCGCTTATTGGCTTATAAGTTTTAATTTTATCAAGTTATAGAAAATAACAAAATGGATTAGTAATTTACTTCTACAAACATCATTCTATGCAGTAATTTGAGATTTATTTGAAATTATACAATTAAAGCATTGAATCAAATTTATTTATCTAGATGATATTATATGAATCGTATTTGATTTATTATCTATTATATATGTATGCAAACAAGTACTAATTACTTAAAGCCGTTTGTTCGGATATTTATACATATATTATTGTGCAAATTCATTTGATAGAGACATTTTATGAGAGAATTATTTAAAACTTTTTTCGGTATAATGAAATGACTCTTTTATTGTAAATGTTTAATCTCGAGCGATGTATAGTCAAAAATTTTATGAAGTTAAAAAAAAAATAACGAATTATGTCAAAGAAAGATATCGAGAAAAAGATCTTCGCGAAAATCAATAGAGAAGGTTTTCCATGAGCTTGAAAGAGACGAAGGGAGATAAAATGAAAAGAAAGAGTAGAATAGAGAAACGTAATTTATTAAGACCTCTGAGATATCTCTCACCCCAAGACAAAAGTAAGAATCATAAGGCATAAGTCATTCGTGCAATAACACGTAATATAATTACTTGCCAGTTACAACCTCATCGGACTCGAAGGGGTTACAATTTTCTTCTTCTTATTTTTTTTTCTTTCCACGAACCTCTTTCTCGCCTCTTCCTTCCTCATTCGTCGTCGGTAATAGTTATAATTAAAAGTCGAGGAACGAGAAAGAAAAAGAGAAGCTCTTGATTTTTATTTTATACGTAGAGTTAACTGGAATAATCGGATTTTCATTCCAAGGCAGATAAGCACTGAGCATACTGTCGGAGAGTAGTCGTACACTCTTTTAGAAATATTGTATTAGCTAATGGATAAATATAGAGTTTCAATTTACTCGAGATTAAAATTTCCGGTTTAAATGTTAACAACTTAATACGCTCCCAAAATATGGATGATATTTACTTAGCGGTCATTTTAATTTTATTTTATTGCACTTGATACGACCAAGATTATACATAACGTTTTCATAAAATTGGAATATACTATATTTATTGGAATATAGTATATTTAAAATTATTACTTACTCTGAATTTATAATTTATAAAATATTTTAAATGATCGATAATTTCGAAATTAATTGAAAAATAAAACGACCAATTTTATTTTTGTAAAGTATTGTTGGTACGCAAAAAAATTAAAACTTCATACGAGTCTTAAAAATGTTCGATCGATATTAATTTATAATTGACAATTGATGATTTTTGTCTGTTAAACTCTATTCCTCATTTGTTTCACAAGTTTTTAAATTATATATGAGTATATATTTTGCCTTTTATCGATTTACAGACTACTTATATTATCGATGAAAAAAAAGTGGGTGCGTAACAAATAATTATATAATGCAGAAAAACGAGATTTTAATACAAACCGAAAATTCGACATAATACAGATTTATTACTACGCAATCAATAACGCGTCGATCATATAAACCGAACCTTACGAAAACAATCATTTATTAAACACCCCAACCATTATATTCTTTCAATCCCGAAGTGGCTTCATCAAATCTCACAACGCAAACTCAAACCATCCGTTAATAATTCATCCGCGCAGCCATGGAAAGACAAAGCCGTGGCGTTTTAAGGGCACAATCGAAAGAGAAAAAAAAAATTTGAAAAAAAAGACAGAAAGAAAGAGAGCTAGGCCGCGGAGAGCGTGCGGTAAGTGCGCGCATTCGGCGAAAAGAAAAAAAAAAAAATTCGAAGCGGGGCACGACAAAAAAAAAACAGAAAAAAAAGGAGGAAGAGAGAAAAAGCACGCCAAGGGAGGGACAAATCAAATTTTGAAACATAAAACCTTTGGCCTCCGGGCCATTCGGGCAACTTATGTACACATACGCAGACGCGTATATACACACAAGTACGAGTAGTAGTACCGCTAGCTCGCGCGGGTATATACATTTGATATTTATGACATTACGAGGAGGCGGACGAGGATCTGGTGCAACGAGCGAGCGATAGCGTGTGTCCCTTAATGAGCTATGCCCCGTGCAAGCGCTGTCTCTCTCTCTCTCTCTCTCTCTCACTACGTATACGGTCTGTGTGAGTCAGCCGTTCCGCAAGCGCCGCTACCGCCGCCCCGCGCAATAATAATTGTGCCACCACTGCTAGTACTGTGCCGTACGCTGGCTTATGTACCCCCACCCTGGTTTACATCCCCGAGGGATACCTTGTGTTCTCTCTTCCCTTACCTCGTGTATCTCTTGCCTTCGCTCTCCCCTACGTTTTGCCCTTCTTGACTTTATTTTCCATTTCCTTTCATACCGATCTAGTTTGGCTCTTCGCCTTTGCTATACGTCTCCTATTTTCTTGCTTTTTTTTTTATTTGCGGTATACTCTCTTTCGTGTCTATTCTCGTTTTTTCATTGTTGGATTCTCGAAAATTTTTCGTCTACTTGGGTTTTGCTCCATCTTGTAATGCGAGTATATTTGATTTTCTATGCGCAATATATTTTTTAATGTATTTGCGTAATTATGAAAAAAGAAAAGAGAGAGAGAGAGAGAGAGGGAGATAGGGGAAGAAAGAGAAATGTTAATATTGATTATCGGAAAATTCGTTCAACGATGAGCGTCCCATTTTACGATGACAGCCTACGGACTCGAACATTTTTAAATTTTATTTAAATTATTAACGAATCGATCATGCTATATTTTTGAGGTAAATGATACATTTTTGATGAGGTAAATATCGCATAAGCTGACATTCAAAAATAAAATGTGTGAAACTTGCGAGTAATTATAAATATTGGAATTTACCTATATTCGACAAAGTTATTCGCAAATATTAAAGAATATATTCCATAATTTGACGCGTTTTTAAACATATCCGTATTTTTATCGAGTTGAATTCTTTGCAAGTTTATAAAAAGCTACTTAATGAGACACCTAAACATATTGATTAAGTAAGTAGCCATAAATTTTTCTCAGTGTATATAAATATACGCGGCTTAACTTATGTGCTAGGGCGAGGTAGACAAGTAATTAGCCCTTTAATTCTAGTAATTAGCCTCTGCAGGCTTATCCCTTTATGCTCCTGGTTGTGTGTTACCGATGGGTGAGTAATTGATAAGCCAGCCACCGTGTGCCGCGCTCTGTGTGTCAATTGCGAGAAAGAAAACCTCGTAAGTAGTAGTTTCGAACCTTGTCATTAACATGTATCATCTTTGTGAACCGACATGTACGATGTGGATAACTATATGCTAGCTTAGTTGCGATTATACACTTGTTTTTTTTTCTATCCAATTTTCGGCTCTTAATCATTCGTAGATCCTTGTCAATAAGCGATTTTAATTTATATAAAATTTTTATTTTTTATTATAATAAACGATGAGAAGTCTTAACCCATTTACGTAACACAATTTAAATTAACAAGAAAAGTCAGCAACGGTTCTGTAATTTATTCAAATCAAATTAATTAAATTTGCAATTTTTTGATTTCATATTATAATTTATTTTTTTCTTTAAATATTAAATTTTTTTTTTAATTATACAATTATCTTAATTAATTAATAAAGTATTTATTACATAAATTTTTATATTATAGTGATTGATTGACGGTTAAAAAAAATTTTTTTTTTTGTATAATTTTATAATATAATTATCATTATTTTTAATTAGTTGTCTATTCAGATAATTAATTCTGGAAATTGAAAATTTTTAATGTTTAATATCTGGAGGCAATTACTTATCACGCCAATTTAAAAAAAAATTTTTTTATTTTCTTGTTAAAGTTTTTTGAAAAATAAAGCATCGTTTCATAAACAAAATTAAATAAAATTACAAAATAATTTTCAATAAACGTTGTAGAATACATATTTTTTGCCTTATAAAGTGTTATTATTCATTCTGATAATGTAAAACAATACAGTGAAATACTTTTTAAATTGCAAATTAAATTTTATTTTTAATTTAAACAAACATTATCTAAACTAATTTCAACAAATTCTATCAAAAAATTTTATTCGTACTTTGGAATAATTACTTTTTAATAATACATCTTTGCAAACAAAGCTTATAGAGAATAAAGTAAACAGTGTTTTGAAATGTTTAGAATAGTGGTTATCAAATATGTATTTGTATATATTGTATCAAATAAATTTATGTATTATCTAAAGTAGGTATGCGGCATTTATCTTAAATTTAGTCTGATCTTGGTATCTCCTTTGTCACCTCCTGATGCTACCGGGCGACGACTCTTTAAAGTCTGTATGATTGTCGAAAATTAAAGCATCTCGTGTCGAGCAATTCTACAATGATAGCTCTCTCTTTCTCTTTCTCTCTCTCTCTCTCTTTTTCTTTCATTCTGCTTTCCTTTACTCGTAAAAGCTTTGTACAAAGAGATTCGTCCGAGCGTTCACCATGGATCTGCTCGTTGAAACTGCGGATACAGCGTTTCTACCAGCTATAGAAATAAGACAGAGAAATTGCACGTAGCAAGAGCGAAAGAGAGAGAGAAACACACATCGTACATCGCAACGCGGCGTAGAGATGTCTAGTCAACATTAAACGCAAAAGATATTTGTGTGCACGCGTATGTGTAGTACTAAGGTGTACGTACCAGCCATAAAGCTACCTCGTGCACATTCTCTCTTCCTCTCTTTCGCTTTTATAGAAAGAGAGAGAGATTCGAAGTTAACGCGTTAGACAGGTTACGACATTTGCGTGTTACGATTCTCTCGGTTAGCGCGGTACAACTCAGGACTATTGTACACACAATGAGTGTGCATGGAGAAGAAGGTAAGAGAGTGAGAGAGAGAGAGAGAGAAAGGAAAATACGAATGCACCTCTATCTACATAGAGATAGGCATTTAGGAGGGAGAGAACATGACCCTCCCGAATTCACCGAAGGCCCTTCATCTTCTCTTCGATCCTCTTTCCACTTCCTCAGCCACGAATCCAATCAGTGTGGGGTAGCGAATTTGACGCGGCAAGCTTAGCGCGGCGTATAGCTCCTAAACTCGCTCTCCCATCGAACTCGGGTAAGTCCGGCGTTTCCGATTTAAAAGGTCTCACTCCTTCCTCTGTCCTTCTCCTCTTCCTTCTCCTCCCTGCGACTGCACTGGTGCAACCTTACCCAATGAATATGCAATGAACATAACCTTAATTAAGGCGGAAAAATCAATTAAAGCAGCCCTCCGGCAAACTGTCCCTCCTGCAGCGGATACGTCGCTACTGCCTTTGTGCCTCTACCCTCGCCCTATCACTCCCTCTCCGTCCTCCTTCCCTCTTTCTTCGAACTCTTTCGCTTTTCTTCTTTGGGTTCGATCGATTCGCCGCCGATTAAATTTGTGCGCGCGCGATCTTCTTCCTGTGCATCGCCCGTGCTGTAAATAACACAACGTTGATGCACACACACACACACACACACACACATATATATATATATATTCGTATACCAAAATTTGATACGTTTTTGACGCAGAAAAAAAGGTCGCCGATCTGCAAGAAACGTGTCGGTGAACTTTAATTTAATGGCTGCGCGATATCGGAAATTCAATGATTTTCTGTCCATTATTTCATTTCCACGAATAGAATGTAGGAGAGCGGAGAAAAGTTATTTAAAGTTTTGTTAATGGAATAATAATTTAATGCCTTTGAATGCCTACAATGATAAGTTCAGAAAACTGATATGATAATGGAGCTTGATAAAAATATCCTGAAATTGTATTAATTTTTTTTTATAATACATTTTTTATAATAAAATTTTTCGATTTTTTTATCATTCCGACTATCAATTTTGAATTTTTCAGAAAATGTTTCTTTATGAAAACTTAAATTTTATTCGAAAGATCGCAACGATTTTTTTTTTTTCCCCGAGCTCGCGTAAATTTTGGCCATTTTCAATCTATAACTCAGCAGTTCATTAGTAAATGGCTGACGATGAAGCTTCTCATCGGCATTACACCCAATTTGCCGAGCTCGATAATCTCCGATCCATCGAACGAACGTAACGAAGTTCCATTGCCCACCTGTTTCTTCGATGCCCATCCGGATCCAAGCTAAAGACATTTGCCAGAATTAGCTCGATTACGATCTATCTTAGCAAACGTGTACGTTATACCATTTTATTCGGGGTCTCATCACGCTGCGAAGGATACTGCACGTACTCTCCAAAGCATCGAAATTTTATTTTTATCGAAAATCATTCGAAAATCGTATTTAACGCGAGAACAACGCTAGTTTTACCTTTTTTCTCTTCTTCTTCTTCTTCTTCTTTTTTTCTTTCTTCTTTTTAACTCTTATTAATATAAAATTTATATCTCTGCGAGTTCGCTCGTTACCGCAACTGTGTGCAATTTTATCGCGCGTCGTTTCTTACGAGTGGCGAGTATAATTTTTTAAAGCGACATTATGTTATAACCATGGATGGAGCGAGTAGTTTGCTCGTTTACTTTCATCGCATTAAATCTGCATTTTCGCAACCATGTGCATTTATAAACACACTAAAACATAATTTTCCTAACCCTCTTACTCGTAATATCTTTGTCCCTTCTGCAAACTAAGTAACTTCCTCTTAAGCCTTTGTATTCTCTATAAAAGACGTCCTCCTCGTTTTCGCTCGCGACTCTTCCACGCGTTCTTTTATGCTCTTGCCTTCGTGAGCTGCCCTTGTGAGAGCGAAAGTAGCGTACTTGGATCGTTTTATCAACCGTACAAAATACCCTTACTCTAAGCTATTAAAATACTATTTTTTTTTTTTTTTTTTTTTAAGATCTATTAAATATATTTTTTAATAACCGTTAAAGAGGATTAGTCTTACTTATATTATTGGAATTTTCATAATTTACCGAATCATATAGCACAATAAAGTTCATAAAAACTTTAAATAGATTTCTGCAAAATATTCAAAAAAATTTATTTAAAGATTTCGGCTTTATTCTTTTTTTTTAAATTTTCTCAACCTTACATTGTTCCTTTCTCTACTTTGCTTTCACTTACTTCGATTGATTCTTTACTTTTTTCCCGACGCGTAATTTACGAAATCTCTCTGCGCAATCAACGGCATCGTCTGCGTCGAGGCGTGACGAGTGCACCCATAGAAACGCACGTTCACGCAGACACAAACCGCTATGTGGAAAAAAAACTAAAGAAAGAGAGCTGCAGTTAAGCTTGTACAGAGTAAAAACCTGCAGGAGAAAGGGTAAAGTTTTCGGATTAAATGCCTTTCGAGGAGGGCTTTCTTTGCGTCACGGTTGAACAGAGAGAATGAGCTTTTACCAACGAAGATAAACTCATCCGAGAACCCTGTATCGGTTTTCTTTTTCAATTCACGAAGAGACTGCGCTCACGTTTCGTCTTCGATATACGTCGACTCATACGTGAAAAAATATATAAACAACGAAGCAAGAGAGTGAGAGGGAAAAACACGCAGATGTAATCGTGGGTATACGCGCGAGAAATCTCACAGTCGGCCCGTGTGATTAGTATAGCGAAACCGGATGTAAAGCGCAGATAGGTAAATTTAACACACTTTTCCCTCCTTTTCTCCTTTCCATCCCTCGAGTTTCCAATTTACGCCTTTCCTCGAGTATCAAACATGGACTCTCTTTGATTGATGCTGAAGATACGAGAGAGAGAGAGAGAGAGAGACGGAGACGAAGGGAAAGAGGAGGAAGCGAGCGAAAGAAGAAAGGGAATAAAAGACGCACGTAAGAGAAGAGCATCTGGTAGACCGATGGAGCTTCATTAAGTTCACGCGGTCTGAGCTTTCTCTCATTGAGTCGGGCGCGTATTTACCGAGAACTATATTGCCTCTTCCTCTAGTCTTTTCACTCGCGTAAAGCGCGATCGCAAGGTCGACTCGTTTAATTCATTTGAACCTGATTATAATCAAAGCCACTATAAACATTAAATTTCATACAAGCTCTTGAGCCGATTAGTTAAGTTTTCAAAGTTATCGTAATAACGTTTGTATTTGTAAATAGATTACTTATCAGTATTGTTTTCTTAAGAATTTACAAAATAGTATTTATTTCATATCAGGACATTTTATGTTCCTCTTTTTTTTGTCTTTCATTTTTTAATTTAAATTTTCAGTGCGTAAAACGTACAAAAATTTGCTTTATGTTAACTTTGATGAAATTTTTTTTGCGTCCCATATTCTAAAGGCTTCAGCAGCGGTCGGATTGAAACGTTTTTTTAAAGAAATATTCTAAGGAAATTATATCAATCGTGATTTATGAAGCGCGTATTAAGGATGACATTTCAGTCTTTAAAAAAAAAAAAGAAAAATTTTTTCCTTTTTCTTTTATATATTTTTGTAATCACGATTTGAAATTTTATTTTCTAATATTAAACTGCATTATGTAAAGAGCACACGTCGCAATTTTTCAAAAAATAAATGTTTGTTTAATTTTTTGAATAAATTATATTTCACAAAGTGCAAGTGCCGCGATGAAATTATGTTTGCCTGATATTTAAAAATCACTATTTTTTATAATGGTAAACATAAAATAATCAAAAAAATCACATTTCAAGTATAAAATTTAAACTTAAATTTCGAAAATGTATTCTGTACTTTCAATAATCCAAAAATTCACAATCCAATATATCGTTCCAGTCGCGCAACGATATATTATACTTTTCGAGGCGCACGCATTGGGAATACAGAGTCTCGCTTGCGCGCCGTTTATTTCCTTTACTTCATCCTGTAGTGCCGAAAACGATAGGATCGCCGACGATTAGTGCCTAGAGATTAAGTCCCGGCCTTGTGTTGCGTTTACGCGCACATACGTACATCAAATTGATCGTCGTGAAGAATTTATGAGCCATTCGATGGGTGACGCATAACGTTACGTTTACTTTCCTTTCCCTATGTGCACATGCACACACAAACGCACACGCGCATACGCGTTCGTTCCACGCGAGCTTCAGTTCCTTCGACAACGTACGGCGCAAACTCTCGCGGGTCTTTCGGCTCGCAAAGCGTCAAATAACGACAGGAAAGCTTGACCGACGGAGCAGAGTAAAGAAGGGGGAGTGTACGGATTACACCAGACGGGCTTTTATATTGCGACGGAATCGTGCGGTCGCGCAGCTGTTGCTCGTGTATACGTATACGGACGCACGCACTCGTTGGACTTTGACTCCCGTCGCACGACGATAAGATCCACACGCATACTTGCGCGCTTGTACGCTAGACGCGTGCCGTTGAAATTCCCGATTGGTAAGCGCACGCACGCATTCGGTGTGCGTGCATACGAGAGGGACAATGCACACACGCCCTCGAGGATCTCCGCGATAAAATGCAGTGCGCGCGGCGCGCTTAATCTCTCCGTGACGATGGCGAAGTCGTGCGTCCCGCGTTAGCTGGCACTGCTGTCACGTGTCGCGTTCGCCTTTTGTGCAGTTGAGCGTTCCGTATATATGCTCTCTTTCTTTTCTCTATTTTTTTCCGTATTCCCTTTCTTCTTTCTTCTTCTTCTTCTTCTTCTTCTTCTTCTTCTGCTTCTTTTTTCCGTCGTCGTTTATTTTGCAGTCATGTATACGCGCTCGAGTGCTTGTGCGTATGTGTGCATTGTGCGTGGCTGTGTTTGGGCGCAACTTATTCGTATGAAAGTCACGAAATCGCCGTTTACCCGCGTTAACGATATGCACGCAAACTTCTCTGCTCTCCCTACTCGATTCGTTCGCTCGCTCACCTTTTTTATTTACTTATATATCGCTCACTTGCGTCATGTACGCCAACATTTTCTTTTTTCTCCTTCGAGAGAGCGTGTGCGCGGCACGACCCTATTTATCTTTTTTTTTTCGCCTTCCCCTTTCGGCCTTACGTGCTTTCTCTCGCTTTTAGTTTTGTTTAAGTAGATAAATGCGATGCGGAGATAAAATGTCGTTCGTAAATAATTTACCGTTCAACAAATCTATTCCACGTATGTTTAAGAAACGATAGTGTATGTATGTATAGTATAACGATGAAACTCTTTATAAGGCGAGATATATTACACATATACGGAGCTGTCTGAAAATTCAATAGCCATATTCGGCCAATAGAGTCGCGGATCAAAATCGCTCGCGCCATGGTAGGTACAAAGCTTATTCGTAGCAATAATAAATTATCGTCATCGAGATAAGTATAAGTTATCGCGTGGCCAAGCGCCGCTTAGACAACTCTTCTCTTTGGCTCGCTGTACACTCGCGCAACGCGTAATCGCTTTTGACGCACGCTTCTCGCCTCGCAATTATCCACGGCGTATGCGGTATACTCCAGCGACGCGTAAGATGATGAAAGAAAAAAAATTAAAAACGGGAAAATAAAGAAAAAAGAAAAAAAAAAAAAATAAATAAAAATAAAAGGGAAAAGAGGGAGAGAACTCTGACCGACATTTTCTTCGCGCGTTGTATTTCTCGGCCGACTGTATGTTTATACGCGCGCGTTAAAATGTAAGAGCAACGCGAAGACAGACGAGGAACGTATAAACATCTACGGACCGTATAATTTTCATGTAGACACGTTCAACCGTGTTTTTTTCTGTCTTTCTCGTCGTCTACTCTCTCTTAAAATACACGCGAGTTGGGGATATTTTAACCGAGAGTCTCAATCAATTTTAACCCGTAATCTGCTAAACGAGGAGCTAACTGCCCGAGAGTCTCGCGGCGCAAAGTGATGTGTGCATGTATATACATACACAACTATGGCGCGTACGGGTGTTTGGAAGGCTGGTCGAGAGGGAGAGCAAGAGAGATGAATTAAGGCATCGGACGCGCGCGAGTTACTCTCCTGTTGCGGCGTATCGGTATTGAATACCCGTATTTGTCGACTTCTGTCTTCGCACGTGTATATACATATATTTTCAGCCTACTAACCCGTACGGCGACTCTTACCGACGGAGCATCGTCAGCGTGTAAATGGTTTCCATACGCGCAAGCGCCTTTTCGATCGTATTAACATTTTTCTATACGTCCTTCTAGGCTGTATAGACATTCTATACGTCCTTTTAGGCTGTATATGTGCCAGGAGAAAAAAAAGTTAACAGCGCCACTGCTATGTATTTGTCGCTTCATATAGCCTAGCATGTGAGTCTTCATCGAAACTTATATTTTCGAAACGCGTAATAAGACTTATGTATGTTGAGCGAAGGAGAGAGAACGAGATAGCGATAAGAGCGCGCGCACCATTGCTCCCACGTGACCACCCTATCTCTGTCTCGCTCTCTCCTTCGCTCAGTATGTACATTCAAGCGACCACGGGGCTCTGCTTTTCTTTTGTTTTCTTTCAGTATAGTGTATCGTTGTGTCGGTAATATTCGTTCTTAATATGTGAGAAGAAGAATAAAAATGGACAATTTATTAAATAATAAAAAAAAAAAACGAGTGATAGTGACAGTGATGAAGAATGCAAACGTGAATTAAATAAACTAATAGAAAAAGCAAAGTCTAATATAATCCCGCAAAATTAAAAAATTTAATAATAAGTGATTTTAAAGTGATAATTTTTTAGTTTATAATTTTGTTTGTGATTTAGATAAATGATTTAAAAGTTTTTTGTGTGAAGAAATTAAATTTAAAATATTTAAAAAAGTTACTGTTTTTTCATGTTAAATAAGAGACTAAAATTCATTGATTATACAAAAAATGTGTTAAACAAATATAGTATTGTTATGATAAAAATAACATAAGAAAGTATTTATATTAATTATAATAGTATTAATATTATTAATAAGTCTTCAAATCTTATAAAAAAAACTTTTGTTAAAAATATTATTCTGTATAAATATTTAATAAATATACTCAAGAAATTTATATTTTTTAATAAATAATAATTGTTCAAGAATTAATTTTATTTTTAAATATTAATCCATTTACTATTTTTTTTAATTTCATAATTTATATTTATATTTACATTATGTTGTCTGTCACTTTTTGACACTACATCCAGATGTACGCGTGTGTGTGCAAAATGCGCATGCGTTAGCAGACGATATCTGTAGTTTACGAACTGTCAGTATGGGTTCGAAATTGCATTTAATTGATATGCAACAAAATAAAATTAATTATTCTGTTAACTAAGTAAGAGTCTTCGTACGGGTTACAAGGCTGAAAAATTTTTTAAGCACCATGAGTGAACCTCGCGTCATTAAAGCTTTCGGCTCATATTTTGTGGATGGATAGAGGCGCCTTAGTCGCTCGCTGCGCTCGCGACTGCGGCCCTACTATCCATCCACAACATATTTTGCCTCAAGCTGTAATGACGCGAGGCTCGCACAAGGTACATAAATAACTAATACACACGGGCGATGATCAAACGACGAAGCGCGAAATCGATTTCCCTCGAGATACTCGTCATTCCTCGGGATTCTGACGTCTGTTTGTTATTTATTGCTTCGAATGATAAACCTCGCTATTTTTGCTCTTTCTCATCGTTGATCATACGCGTGATGTGTTTCTTAAGTTTTCTTTTTAATAACAAAGCACACGATGATATATCTTAGCTCCTTAGTTTTACGAGACGAAAATAATTTATCCTCGAAATAATTAAAGTATAGCTAATAAACTTGTCAAATTAACTAGCTCAAGTAGCTATTCTCAAATTTCATCGCTACAATTATCGACGAGCCATAAAAAACTGACGCGGGGTTAGACGATAGCGTGAATTTTGAGCTTTAACGAAATGTCTCGTTAAGTTTATCCAGTTGGCTGCAGAAGCGGCAACTTTCTTTGAAAGGAAACGATCTAATTGAAAAGGGAAAAAAAAAAGAAGAAGAAGAAAGCACGGTAAGAAGACGAGAAATCGCGGAATTATTTTGAATTTTTCTTTGTCCAGAAGTTGGAAAAAACTCTCGCCGAGCTGAGCTCTGCTCTTTCTCTTTTCTCCTCTCTGTCTCTCTCTTCTTGTTTGAGCCGGAAGAAAATTGTACGAAAGCGAATAGCCCTCGTTCCTTTCCGCGTGACTTCAAAATTCCTCCAGATTGCAAAGTTGTGCTCTTGCTTTCGTTGTTTCTCTTTCCCTTCCCACTTTTTTTTTTCTGTCTCCTTTTCTTGGGAAGCACTAGGCTAAATTCAGCTTGAGCTTTGAAGTGATCGACAGTCGCATTAAGAGGATGCAATAGTTTATTATTACCGACTGTTGTTGAAAATGGAATGTATATATATATATATCTTAAAAAAAAAAAAAAAGATAGAGAGACTTCTTTCTTTTATAAAACAGAAAAGTTTGCTTATGTTTATTGAGAACTTACATATTTTTCATTTAATATCTTTTACGTCAACGTTGTCAAAAATAAGAAAAAAATGGTTTAATCATTGTTATTTGAAATTTATAGAATAAATTTTGTCCAGACTTTACGATTTATTTAGAGAAAAGTTGAAAATATTAACGTTGAAATTTAATATTTTTTTCGCTCGTAATATTGGCGTGTACCGATTAGCGCACATAAATGCTCGTAAATCAGAGTCACTCAGATTTTGTTCTGACTTTATAATGATGGCGATATATACTGATTTATTGTTACATATAAAAATAAACGACAGCTGATCCAATGAACCGTTGCAGATGAAACAAAATCAAAATCAAACGAGGATAAGCAAGCAAATAAATGATGAAGAAACGGAAATGATAATGAAAGAGAGAACGCTCATTAAAATTATTAAATGCTTTTTTTTAATGCACTGTACAAAGTTTAAGACTAAACTTTATTGGAATAGAGATATTGGCAAAAAATAAAGAAAAAAGTCAGAAAAAAATAAGACCTAAAATCTATATACATATATATATATATGTATATATATATATATATATATATATAAGCGCAGAATGAGAAAAAATATCTCATCTTACTTAAGACTTTGTTAAGTTTTAAGCTTCACTTACTCTGCATTGAAAATAAAATTATGCAGATTAGGGCTTACATTCATTTAAACGGAAAGGAAAAAAAATTGTTTTAAATCATTTAATTTAAAATTTAATAACACGACGTCTGAATGATTAAGGACTGAAACAAACCTTATTATTTTAAGTATCCTTTGCATAATCCTCGCTATTACTTTAATGCTGGGATAACAGGGATAAAAATTCACTTTACTTAAAATTTTAAAATTAACTTTTTATAAATTTTCTTTCTTGTATCGATATGTAGCATATACAAATATGCACACACAAGATTAAAAATTCACTCAAATTACAAAAAAAATTAAAGTCATACCAACAAAGGTAGATACTTCTTTTTTCGTCCTTAAAAAAATTGATGTTGATTTCGCGAAGAAAAAAATGCGAGAAAGAGAGAGAGAGAGAGAGAAAGCGGGGTCGAGAGGAATTTCAAAGGCGACAAAAAATACGCGTTTTGCAACCCCACTCTTGCAAAAAGTCGAAAGGGTGTGCCTTGCGACGTGTACGAGGAAGGCGGAGACCGAGCAAAGAGAAGAGCGTAAGATTCAAGTTTATGTGCGCGAAGAAGAGAGAGGAGAGAGGTGAGAGGGAGGTTTTTATGAGTCGACTAAATGGCTGTAACACGGCATTTTTTTTTTTTTTTTTTTTTCAGTTTCTTTTGTTTTTTACACGACTCGAGCCTTCTCTCGTCCTTTACGGCGAGAACTTAATTCGTGCGTGTGCTTGAAAAACAAGACGAGAGGGTCCTCGCTTATGTTTTTCCCTCGCCTTTTTTCTCGCGCCTCTTTCGACGCTTGCTTCGTATTATTATTATTTTCTTCTTCTTTTTTTTTTTTTTATTTTTTTACTCGGTGGCAGGTTTAGCGTTCTCTTTTCAAAATTGTTCATTGCTCTGTACTTTTTGAAAACCGTGCATTAAAAAATGTCTAGTCCAGCGTGAAATGCTGCGATGAAATAAATAAAAAAAAAAAAGAGAAAAACAATAATCAAGGAAACGTAATTCTTATGACTTTTTCGTTTTATTTATTGTTTTATTCCGTCTTATTCCGTATTGTTGTTTGACGCGCGGCCGCAATTCAATTTGAGATTTGCACATTTCAGACCGCGAGCAGGGCTTGATATTCATTAAACGACGTTCAAAGTATTATGCCTGGCTTGTTTGCTGATAAGAAAAAAATGCCTAATGTTATCGCATTCGAAATGATTCGAGACTAAGACGCGTTAAATTCAAAGCTATAATTTTAATGTTTAATATAATAATTTACAGCGAGCACGTAATTTATGGCGAAGCTCGTATTTTATAATTTACATTTCACGATTGACATATTCGAAGCGTGGCAAAAAATAAATAAATGTATGTAGATATGTAGCGAAAAAACGCTTACAATTTCATGAATAATCTTCGAAAGGTAGAAAAATATAAGCTCAACAAATGTATCGAGCAGGTATATAGCTTGAAATCTGGATATGTATTAAACATTCTTGTAATACAATGAAAAAATAAAGAGCTTAAAATAATTATCTTGTTACCTACAGTGTACTTTATCGAGTTTTTAATATTTAACAATTTTTTGTTAAAAAAATTACTTTATTTTCTCTTTGTTATCGAATAATAATCATTACTAATAATTACTTGTAAAATTTTTATAAGATAAAACAGTAAAATAATAATTAAGAGAAAATAAATAGTTAAATATAAAATAAATAAATAAATAGAAAATACTACATTAAGCAATATTTTTATAGTTTGATTGAAAACCTTAATATTCATTCGATGCAGAAGCACCGATCGTTCTGTCCTTTTATCTCTAAATTTGAATTTCGAACGGACAGGAGCAACAGGAGCGTGCTTCTTCTTAGCATAAAATACAAAATATCGTTTATCTGTGAAATTTGCGCTCTTGTTGCTCTTTCGAGAGGTAGAGAGATAGAGAGAAAACCCTTTTGCACCGTCGCATGTTTACTCTATATTTTCATCGCCAGCGAACAGCAACAGCCGTAGAAGTGAGCGAAGTCGATAAGATACAAGAGAGAAAGAGAGAGAGAGAGAGAGACAGAGAGGAAGAGAGAGAGAATGTGATAGTTCTTTATATATGATGGTTTACTTTTCCTCTCTTTCTCTTTTTCTCGTTCTCTCTCTCTCTCTCTCTTTCTCTCACTTTTTATTCGCTGTCTAGACCTGCGTGAGCAAGTATGCATATATACAAGTGGAAGGAGCGAAAGAGAGCAGCTCCACCTCCTTTTGCGTATTTCAGCCGCAAGCAATAAATTCGCGTAAGCTCCCTCATGGAAGCTTAGTCTACCATGAGGAAGCAAGAGTGCGAGGGAGCGAGGAGAGCAAAGATGGAGTAAATAAAGTTTAGTGCACAAGAGAAGAAGTAAGAAAGAATGACGAAGAAAGAAAGAAAGAATAAGAGATAGAGAGTGAGAGGAAATGAAAAACAGAGAGATGGATAGAGACATACAGAGTGAAAGAAAAAGAGGAAAGAGAGAAAGATAGAAAGGTAGAGAGGTAGAGAGAGAGAGAGAGTGAGAACAACGTGAAGAGATGATATTATGAACAAGGCGGAGAAAGGAGATAAAAGAGAATGAAGACGAGAAGAAGGCGATGGCGGAGAAGGAGACAAAAGGTGAGAAGAGTTTGCGGAAAACGTTGATAGCATCTAATTGCTCTCGGTCGCTACCTTGGCTCTTCAAACTCAACGTTCAATAAAAGCTTTCTCACGGGAAAATACCGGGCACTTTGGAAAAAACATGCATTTGCAGCAGTTATACGTATCGGATGCGAAATCTTACTTTTCCTTTGCCTCTTCTTCTCCCTCCTTCCCTCTTACCCTCCCTTTCTATTTCTCTATCTATTCTTTTTTTTTTATTTTACGCGACATTCTCCGCTTTCCTCGTTTCGCTCTTTCTTTTTCTTTTTCTTTTTCTTTCTTTTTCTTTCTTTTTCTCCCTCTCTCCCTCTCTTTCTTTCTCTCGCTCACTACCTCTCCTTCCTCATTTTGTTTTCTCTAAACTTTGCGAAATGAGGAGAGAAAATAATAACAGCAACGCGGTGGCAGTGTTGTGAAAACGCCGACTGTGAAAATGCGTCTGCAAATAACGCCTTGCATTTTTAGCACATTTAATCTCGTGTTTGCTTTTGCAAAGAAAGAGAGGGAAAGAGATAGAAGAAGGGAAAGAGACAGTCGGTCGGAATAGTAAACGAAAAGAGATAAAATTAAGCTGGTATTAAATATAAAATATACGAAACTTTTTAAAATAAACCTTATTATTAATAAAAGAAACGATGGCACAAATTTACGCGTTTGGTACGAACAGAAAAAAAAAAACAAAGAAAAAAGAACATTAATCCAGGTGACGCGCGAAAATACCTGTCGAATTTGCGTTAAATTCAGAAAATTTTTGCATAAAATATAAAGTGGATTTAACGAAAAACGTGAAAAGATTTTATATAATTTATGAATATTAACGATATTGGATATCGTTATTTTATGCATTACATGAAAAAAAAAGTATACCAACGAGTAGAATATAATAGCCGTTGAAATTCCAAACCTCATAATGTGCCGGTTCGCTCTCTTTTTTTACAATGTTTAAAGCGAGTTTGTAATTAAATATTTTCAGTTGTATGAAATTCAAAGATACACGCCCTTAGGGCAGCGGCACTCGACAGTCGTATTACATTTGTGCAAATACTCGACGCATGTTTTACGCTGACTTTTTTTTACGTGTTAATTTTTTTTTTTTTTTTTTTTTTTTTTTTTTTTTAACTATTCACGCTCAAACGAATTTATAATAAAACTGTTATTTATTTTATTACAACGAGTTACCGAACTAATATTTGTTTTTTCTCATCTTTTGTTTTGTGAAACAAAAAAAAAATTTCTTTTTTGAAGAGTTCAATTTTTAGATTCTAAAATTTTCAGTACTCGAATCATTAAAAGCGTTACTTGAGTCAATATTATGACTTTGAATAACATACGTAGCTAAAGAAAAAAAAACGACTACAATACCTCGTGATATTTCGCAGAAAAATTTACAATTGCCGATTTTTTTGCTTATAAATAAAACAGGTGCATACATAAATACAAAAATTTTATTTCCAACCACCATTAAATATATTCGCATATGCACTTACGCCCTCTCTATCTCTATATACACTTCATCGGTCACTGTTCCTACCCCTCTTCTCGAAATATGCGCTATAACTTCTCTCTTTCGCTCGATCGTATAACTTGTGTAACTTGGAAGGGGATAGCTATAGTATACGAGGTAACGCCCAGTAATGGTGATTTTATGTTGCGAAGCTGTGAGGTCGTAGCTTTGTTTTTGTTGTTGTAGTTGTTCTTGTTGAATTTTTTTTCGAAAGAGAGAAAGAGATAGAGAGAGAGAGCAAGCGAGAGAGAAAGAGAGAGAGAGAAGGAAAAAAGTAAGAAAGTTTTTAGCATCACGTTTGGATACCCGTACAACTAACACCGAGAGCAAAAGCGAAAGACGCCGAGAAATCGTACAAGACCGAGTTTCGAATGACAACGTCAAGGGAAAACAATGCAAACGAGAAAGAGGAAGAGAGAGAGATATACTAGGAAAAGTGCCTCGTACATCGAAGCCACGTTTTTCGTGTAATTTATTCTCCCAAATGCTTTTTTAAAAGCTTCTCGCACGAACGAGCGCGGAAAACGCTTCGCAATGTTTACATCGCCAGGGAGAGTTTCTACATCTGGGTGTAACATCCATGGGTGACGAACTAACGGACACGTTTTCTCTCTTCTACTCGGATGCACGACTATGTACAATACAGCATTGCAGGTTGATTCGAACAAGAATAATTGCCGTAAAAAAATCTCCCTATACCCATCGCACATCGATGCAATTGTGCATAATTTATCCGTCAAAAGTGTATTCCAATGTCACTGTCAAGTTCTCGATTTTTTTTTTTTATTCAAACGCAAACATTTTACCTCTCTTTAATTCCCGCCGTAAATGAAAAAAAAAAAAAAAAAAAAACGTAAATGAAAACACAAAAAACCCCCGATTATCGATTCCTTTTTGTATCATTCTCTCTCTCTCTCGTTCATCTCCTTCTTCCTTACCTTATCAATTATACGAGCTCGCACTAAGCAAACCAGGATCTATACGCTCTATGCAAAAAAAAAGGAAAGGAAGAGGATTGGAGGGGGAAAGAATAAAGTACAGCGCGAGCACGAGCAAAAAAAAAAAATTAATGCGAACGAAACGAACGGTACGGGGAAAAAGACAATAAATGCGTACGCGAGCGAAAAAAGCTAATACATGTATATATATATATATATATATATGTGTGTGTGTGTGTACATATATAAATATATATATATATATATATGTATACACATATCTATAAAGGAAAAAAGAAATAGGAGAAAAGGGAGTGAAAGAGAGTCGTATTTTTTAAGAGCCCGAGCAATGAGAGTGCATCGTCCATCACGGGTTCTTTCTCTCTTTCTCTTTCTCTCTAGCTCGTCTCGATTATCCCAAGGGAGAATCGGTAGACTCAATGTGCACTCTTCTCTCTATTTCGCTTTCTCTCTCTCTCTCTCTCCCTCTCCCTCTTCCTCTCCCTCTTTTTAGTAGCGAGTTGAACCGCACGAGCCACATCCGCCCAAGACTTGCCTTTGTGAAAGTCTCAATTAGAATCCAGATAGTGAAATCGCCTCTAATTGCGATTAATTAACTCCTTGCTCCGTTGAGAGAAAGAGAGAGGGAACTTTACTTCGACGATATCTAGGCCGTGTGCCGTTCTCGGTTATAGCGACGATAAAGAAGTCCATGAGTTTTACGCGAAGATCAGTGAACCGCCGAAATGTACGCTCGCTTTTTTCTTTTGTTTTTTTTTTTTTTTTTTTCTTTATTTTGACTCTTTTCCTGTTCTCTGTGTCCTTGTGATAATGGAATCGAGTATTCTCGCTACGTTCTTGGCTAAGTTAATTAATTATCCGACAATGTATTTTAAATTTTTAATTAATTTAAATGGTCATTTTGAAAACGCAAAATTTTATTTCTTTAACTTATCGTTTGCTTTGATTATTTAAGATAAATTTTAAATTGCATTTATTTTAATTGTCAATTTTTATTGCCAACCTCATATGTTAATCATTTTCATATTATTATTATAGTATTTCTCAATATACGAATTGGATGTAAAAATTAAATAGAGCTTCCGAAAAATATTTCACCTAGCGACCAAAAAATGTTCTTTCAACGACGTACCAATATTCAGTTTACGATGAGAAGATGTCCTTGATGTGAAATATAAAAAGTAGCGAAGCTCATACCCTCTTGAAAACAGTAAAGGATATGCTCGAAAGCAATTGTATAAAACGAAGCCACGATATACCACTATTCACGCGGGCGTTTCTTTCAATTTTTGCTTACTCGGAAGAAAAGATGAGAAAGTGAAAGAGAGAGAGAGAGAGAAAAAGGGAGAAGCAAAGAACGGATCCCTCACTTCAACTCGCTTATAAAAAGAATGCGCGCCTACATGCGGTACACAACGAGCGATTGTCGTCTTTACATTCATTGTGATCGAACGAGGAGGAAAAAGAATGTATATCAGTCCTTGGGGTCAAAAGTAGAAGACGCTCATTCACATACGCATATTCACACATAGTACGCCGGAAGTCACAGCGGGATAGGACCCCCGTAGAACCAACGAGGCCCATTCGAACCTTGACGCGATACCGTCGCTATGCTGTAAAGATATGCGCGATATTTAGATTTATAAATAGCATGGAAAAGGATAAGCGTTGCGCAGCAATATTTATATATTTATACGGTGAAAATGAGAGAAAAGGGAAAGAACGAAACGCTCGAACTATACACTTGGAAATCAATCACACGAAACTTCTTAATTTTCACCGCTGGTAAGGAGAGGGAGGGGGGGGGGGGAAAGCTGTTACCGAGTGCAGTTTATCAAGTTTTACATCGCTGAAATCTCTCCTCGATAAATCATACCCTTTGCTGCATTATAAATCACTCCCGCGTCTTATATCAGCTACACTTTACACAATGTTCTGCCTATCTGGACCTCGCTCTCACCCGCCTTCTACACCGTTTCTACTTTCTTTCGCGAAAACACTGACCAACACTTTCATAACCCCCGAGAACGCGCGCTTGCGTGTTTACACGCAGAAAGAGAGAGAGAGAGAGACAGAGAGAGAGAAAGGGAAAGGAAAGAGAAAAATAATAGTCCCAAAGTCGTTCAAAATACGTCAAGATTTAGATCGGTATATATATATATATATATATATATATATATATATATATATATAAAACAAACTCAATATCGTATTTTCATGGAAAATAAAAAAGAAAAGGAGAATAAAAGAGAGAGAGAGAGTGGCGGAGGGGGGAGAAGAGAAAAGGTAGGAAAATCTCGTCGGTCGACGCTCGCGGTCTGTTCGCGCGCATACACCGGCGACGTTTATAAATCGACCGGCGATTTTCTCCCGGCGAACGGTACCTCTTCCTTTATATACATGCGTATGTATATATATATACACATATATACATGGGAATGTATATGTATATATGTACACACTAATACGTATAGACAGAGAAGGAAGAGAGAGGGAGGCAAGGTGGGACCTTTCCGGATGGATGAATGAGGAAATCGAGGGTCGCTTTTCACCCTGTCAGATCGCGTATGCTGGTTTGTGGGAGGCAGAGGAGGAGGAAAAAAAAGAACGACGAGGAGGGCGAACCGAGGCCCGTGATTAAATTTCCGGCCGCGCTCGCCGCAAAGTGTGCGACGACACATATCGTTCCCTTCTCTCTCCCACCCTACCTCATCTCGGCTGCTCTGCTACCTTCCTTCTTCCTTCATCATCCCCGTTGCGGACGCGGTGACGGTCGACGGAATAATTTGAATCTGTTTTTTTAATTGTTTTTTTTTTTTTTTTTTTTATTGCGATTCGTACGCGCTATTTTGGAATAATGAACAATTCGTTTTATTATTGCTCTTTGCGTATATCCTTTTTAATTTCATTTTGAAAATTTGACGAATAAAACCTAGCGATTTCATTGCTCCATAATAAACAATCGATATCGTGCTATATAACGCGTTTCAATGCACGTGTAATCAAATTACATTTACCGTTTAATCAATCTCATCGAACTTTATGCATACTTTGCTCCGAGCTTACACAGCCGTGTGTACGCACCGGTAATAATATCGACCGTATCAGCGATATAATCCAATAGGCCCCCAATGTCTACATTCAACGAAACGTTATAGATACAAAAAAAAAAAAAAAAGAGCAATAATCCGCCTAACTGAATAGAATAAGCGAGTGTAAGAGGGAACGAAAAGGATGGAATATGGTCAGGTATATATAGAGCTTACTCGACAGCTTATAAAATGGGCCGAGGCATCGCGCTTATACGCATACGAAATACGCGGGCGTTTGAAAAAAAAAAAAGACTAGCGTACGTATATATGTTGCCCGAGTCTCGTACGCGCATCCTCGCATCCATATTGATACTCAGCGGGTTTCCTCGGCAGATATTCATTCGTATACGCTATCAACCCGTTTATTATTTTTTTTTCTTCTTTCGTTCTCTTAAGACGACCCTGATCCCCTCTCTATCCCTGTGTGTTCTTTCACACTCGACCCAGCAGGAAAGTATTTCAGTCGTGTCGCGTCTAGCGATTTTTTCTCTCCCACTTGCGCTTTGTAAGCCAAAGAGCTTGCGGAAAATTGCCCGGCGCGTTTATCGTAGCCTTAAAACTGCGTAAACAAACATCGGCGGTGATCGATTTCGGAGAAGTAGTATATACGAGGCGAGTAGAAGTCGCTCTTCGTTAAAGCTGGATTTACTCGAAATTCGAGAAGTTGAGAATTGTTGTGTAAATGGTTATTATTTGCAATGCTTAATAGACTGGATTTGTGCTAAAAGTTAAGACAAAAAGTTTAATGAATAGATTGTTAATAGTTTAATGAACAAATAGTTCTTTATTTAACTTTTCGGAAATTCAATCAACTTCTTTGACTATTGTTTTCATGTTATGTTATATTGTTATACTTCTAATTCGTATTTTTTAAAAATTTAATACCGAATTTTAAATTCCATTTGTCAAATTAAAATTTATAAACATTAAATATAAAGTATTGATAAGCTGATGGATTTATAAAACATTGAAAAAACTAAATATATTTATAATTATTATAATGCTCGATTGCTACGTCGCTTATTTGAAAAAATCCGAAGCGAATATTAAACATTTAAGTAGTTCAAAGTTAAGAAACGGCAATTATTATTCAGCAAGGATATTGAATTTAAAAATTTACGATATAAAATGAGTCTGCCTGTCTTATGACCTTTAATCAAAACTCGTTTAAAAACAACTGCAACGTAGATTGCAATTTATCCATGATAATCGTTTCATAAAATCCAAGTACGGTAAAGTTCGAAGGTCGCCGGTTAAACGTTGAACAATAAAAAAAAAAAAAAAAAAAGAAACGAGAAAGAAAAGTAAAAAAGAAAAAAATAAATAATGCTCAACAACGGTTAATAATCGCTCGTGCAACATTCAATAATAACGGCGTAACAAGCTAGTATACACAAACTCGTGGAGTGCGCCGTTATCTAAAGAATAAAATACAGAAAGAAAAAAAAAAAAAAAGAAGAAAAAAAACAAGGGTGACAGCGGAGCGCGAGCAGCCCTTAAGCGCTCATGAATTTTCCATCGGATAATAACATCGAAGGCGCTGATGTTATTGTGTCGCGCATGATAATGTATAATAGAAAAAATGGTGTAGCCGATGCTTACCATCGATGCCGTTGACCATTGCAAGCCTTCTAAACTCGTACACGCTGAGGCATAACTTGACCTAAACTGTCTGTCGATATCTGAAAAATTATCTTACTCGCCGTATATAAAAGAATAAAAGTAACGACGACCAGAGCTCCTGCGAACAATGGAATTGAACGGACGAGCGTTTCAAACTCACGCGACATTCCCTTTCTCTCTCAATCTCTCCTTCCCTTCTTCTTCTCCTTCGTCTTTGGAGCTGCTACTTCTCTTTCAGACAGGATGATCTTATTATAACTGACGAGAATAACCCGAGTTTTAATAACGTCGTTTGACAAGCTTCGTCTACGTGCTAGCAGTACATCGATACGTGTATATGTATCTCTCTCTCCTACTCTCATAAAAAAGAAAGAGTGATATAGAGAGAGAGAGAGAGAGAGAGAGAGAGAGAGAGAGGGAGAAACAAAAGAGACAAAAATCTCCCACGCGGATGGTTTCATCGGGAAAGGAAAGTAAAAAAAAGAGAGGTTTGTATAGTAATACTTTGGTAGATATACTTGATTATTTAAATAAAAAATTTATAGTTGTTGAAAAGAGAAATTTCAAATTCTAAGCATTTATTACTATATTATGATGTGAAATATTAAATTTTTTTTCATCAATTATTCACTTTATTTGCAATTTCTTTATTTAATACATTTTAGTAAAACGTATTAAAAAAATCTATTACATTATTAATAGAATGAAGACAAATGTGACTATAACAATTATTTTCTTTTCATTTCTTTTATTTATTTATTTATTTTTTTATTTATTTATTTATTTATTTATTTATTTATTTATTTATTTATTTATTTATTTATTTATTTTTTTGTAAAATGATAATTATGATATAATTATTAGATGTCTGTATGTGGCTGTAAGTCGCTGAACATAAGGGGCTACGAATAAATTTGTTTAAAACTTATTTAGATAAGCGACAATACTAATTAAATTTTTAAAAATGTAATGCAACTTCAAGTTAATATATTAAAAACTAATTAAATAATATATATATTATTTGCAAACATTGACGTTAAAAAGAAATAAAGAAAGCTCGTCTATCGCGCAATATTAAATCGGAGAATTATAAGCGTAAAATGCCTCGAGAGAAATTTCATTTTACTGATTTATAAATTTTCGATCTATCTCGATACTGAAATATTCAAGTTATTAGATTTAATGAAATTGTTATTTTTATTAAATCGCATATTTTATCAAAATAGAAAGGCGGATTATTTATTAAAATTAGATGAAAATCTTTGTTGCGTAATGATTTATTGTTTCAAAGCGTTAATAATGTGGTTAAAAAATTGTGCGAAAACGCAGTTATTTTAGTTGGCCGAATTCAACGTTTATAATTTACAATAACCTATAAGAGTTTTCGTAAGCTTTCAGGATGAAAGCTCGTTAAGGTTTAGCTCCGTATAATACTAGACGGATCATAGAGGCTCCCGCTTCATAATCGAATGATGCATCAAGTTCACATTCGTGTAAAGAGAGATGACGCGACGCGTTCGATACGCTAGTACATCTCCTTCTCTCTGTCTTTCTCTCGGCATACGATAAACGTTATACGCACACAAACAGACGGGGAAATCGAGCTTCAAAGCCGTTGCCTGAATTCAATATCTTCCAGAAACGTTGACGCGATGACTTGCTGCAAATGAACGCACAGACACGTACATACGCTCACACATACGCATGACAATCCACGTAACGGCTCGTAACGATTATTCTCTCCTCCCCGCGGCGAATAGCGGAGAGGCGATTTTGACTCCTCCCTATCTCGATTCTGTGCGAGTCGAGTATTCTTCCCTTCTTCTACCGTGACTCGGCGTTTTAAGGAATTAGGCCTCTCTCTCTCTCTCTCTCTCTTTCTCTCGTTTATTTTTCAAAGCGTAGAATTGATATAGCTACCGAGCGGTATTTAGATAGATGTTTTGAGTGACTGCACCTGCTTTAATTTGCTGGAATTTAACAAGTGACATTCTTAACTCTCAATTCACTCTCGCACACACGCGTATAACAATTCCCCTCAAATTTCTCGGGTATTCGCACTGGTCGACGTAATTGTTACCGTTAATGTACCAAATGACGATTTTTAAAATTTTATTTTTAAACCAAAATATCATTCTTGATATTTATACTCTCTTTGTTTTATTTTCACCGAGTTTAAAATTAAGATAAATATCTTGTTACAGAGAATGAAAGGTAAAACCATTCAATATTTTTATTTTAAAGATTCATGTTCATAAGGAAAGTAACTTGACTTTTACAATGTTATACAACTGCCTTATTTAGTATTCTTATTTATTTTCTTTTATTTCTTTTGAAAATAGAACTTTGAAAAAGACCGTAAAATGTTTAGTTCGTAAAAAATAATATTTATAAATTTGGTTTTTCAATTTTATTGTAATACTTACAAGAAATATACAATAAATTAACCATAAACGCAGGATTTTCTTATAAATTTCATATTAATTTATATTTAAAAAATAATCTTTTATATTAATATCTGAAAATGCTTATAATTTTTTTATCATTTATAACAAACAACAAATAAGTTTTATTGAAAATAAATATTTTTATGAAATATTTTATAAAATAACTGGAGTTTTTTCAGAATTGATGTAATTCATTTATGTTGCTGTTTGTCAAATTAAGTGATACTCTACAGTTTAAATGTCATATAACAAACTAACTTTAAAAAAATTTTAACTATACTTTACATATAATCAAAGATTATTAAATAAACGATAATCTAACACTGGATTAGAAGTACATAATTAAACTTAATTGTGAGAATTACCGTTATTTTTTCATAGTTTTAACAGAATAGAATTTAGAAAGTACAAAAGTATTTGATTTATTTAAGGGATAAATTTTATTATGATATAAATAATGTTTTGAGATTTTATAATAATAATTCGATAATAATATAAGATTAAATAATAAGTAAATAATATTTAAATTTAACGTTCAAATTTACATAATATTGTAAGTTGATTATTTTATTTTCTTAAAATATGTATTATTATCAAATATATTTACATACATAATTCACAAGTATATATTATTGAAAATTTTGTCATATATACGTTTATCGGATTAAATTATCTTACACTCTGCTAATTAAAATTCGAATGAATTTTCTTCAATTAAATTATTCAATGTTTCTTCAATAATTATCGGTAATTTAATGAAATTGTATAAAAGTGTTACAACAGTTTATTACTTTTTCAATGCAAATAATTTTTCACAAGTGATAAATTTTCATTTACTAGTAAATAACATAATTTAGAAATAAACATTTATTTTCAATTTTTCTATTCATAAACTATAAATTTGAATAGTAGAGATGTGAACATGTTAAATAATGAATATATCATTAGACATGCTAATAATATTTACACCCGAATTGGTCTGTGATTTTTACTAATTACTTCTGCAGACGTACGACATTCTAAGGTCGTTTATTTAATTTTGTTACGAACGCCTTCAAGTTATTTATATATTATTTGTCGTTTCAAGTTAGATCAATAATTTTGCATATTATCATAAAATGAACATTATCATAAAATATTTAAAGAATATTCGTTAAAAAAAAAAAAAAGAAAAGAAAATCAAACGAAAATTAAATTACCACGAACGTACGTAAAATTAACATATTAATCGCAAAGAATACAAGCGCAATATTCTCATATCTTTTTTCGAATTACGCTTATTTAATTTTCTATCAAAGCTATCCTCATGCAAATGCCGCTTGCATAAATTACCGTATGAGCTTCTATCGATATCTATCTGTCAAACCTCTGCAGTAGTTATAACCGGCAAGTCGCGCATAGATCATACTGATTGAATCATCAATCGTCTATTATTAACTTTCCCAATTCAAGAAGAATTTATCCAACTCTCTGACACTTCCTTCGACATTCGCGAGTCGTGTCGCTTGTCACATTGATTTGCGTGCATTATATATATATATATATATATATATATATATATATATATATATATATATATATATATATATATATATATATATACTATACACACCCGTCTAAGTTATAATTTCGTTCGACGGAAAAAACGCTTTTTATACCGAGTTATTTCTCGATTTATTCCGGAATAACTTTTCTCGGAGCTCTTTTTACCCATTACTCGTGTATTTATACATGCGGGACACAAGGCTCCTTTACGCATATTAAGCTATACGTACTCACCCTTGTTATGTAAGTCGCGAGTACTTCTATACTGTCGATGTACGTATACGTATGCGTACGTATCCATATTTACTCGTATACTCGTGCTTACGTATAATCGCATACACGTTCGAGAATTCTTCTCGCGCGGTCAGCGGTCAGCCGAGTAGTGAACTTACATCACAAAGCTCTTCTCGCGCACATACACGCATACATGTGTGGGACGGACGAGTGCGGGGAATTATGCATGCGCTGATTCATCTTCATAATATTCGTGAAAGAGCGTGTATGTTTGTGTCCGTTGGTATGCGAAGAGGTACCGGCAATCGTCGATTCCACGGGACTGACTCGTTTTATTAATAAAGCAATCCGCATTTAAATCAACGTACTATGCCACGGGGCGAGAGCTTCGAAATTCTATCTCGATTTATTTTCCACTCGCTTCTGATTAAGCTTCATTTTTTTTTTCCATTCGTATACTTCTTTTCTACCATTTTTTTTTTTTTTTTTTTTTTTTTTTTTTGTTTTTTCGAGGATGCGCGATTCTTCGTTACTGAGTGTATGGAAAAAAAACAATAAGATAATAACCGCCTCCTTTACTTTTGTGATTTTTTTCTGCTTCTCCAGGCACGTTCATATTTACACATGCAGATATTGATTTGTGGATTGATTTAATTATACAGTGCAATTAGAAGGGTTCAACGCCGGAGAATCGATGATGTGGTTTGCAGATAACATCATTGAATCATATTATCGCTTTTTTACATTTCAATCCCGGCTTTAATGTAGGTATTTCTTTATTCTCCATAACTTTTCTATTATTGTAATTGTAGATGTGGCTCGATAATAATGGCTTACTTTAAATTCAACATCTTAAATCTTTTATATCAAGTCATTGAATGCAAATTGTACGCAGGTCAAGTCCGCTATAGAGTATCGAAGGATAAAAATTATTCTTACGCCAAGCTTGATATTAATATTTTTCTCTTAAAAATATCGATAATTTTTTTTATAATTTTGCCTAGTTCGCTCGACTTCAGTACGGTACAATTCGATTTCTAGCGTAGAAACAGTGATAATAAACTTTCTCTACCACGATATATACTTTGCAATCGATCTTCGAAAACAATCTTTCGTAAATGACTTTTCTACATCGTCATTCTCATGAATACAAAAAAATGTGATAATTGAATTCCGAGAATAATATAGAATGGATTGATTTTAATTTTTCTGCTTTTCAAGTTTTATATATAAAAAAAAAGGTATCAAACGATTGCAAATGAATAATAAATATTGAAAAAAATCAGATTAATTTATTAAGCCGTTAATTATAGATTTATTTAATTGGAATGTAAAAGAAAATTCAAATTGAATAATATTGCGTAATAAATGTGAAATAAAAAGACGAATAAATTAATTAAACGAAACTATATAAAAAATAGTATCGAAACGTACGTACCGTTAATCACATTGAATTGCGAACTTTAAGATTACTACGGAGATTTGAAATAAAAAAAGGGGGGGGTGAGAAAGAAAAGATTGGATAGGCAGATAATTTACGATGTACGTCGATCGGTATTATCCCTGCGATTTAGAAGCCAATTTCTAAAGTGCGAGATACTGCTCGTACTTAAGACGATGCTTCGAGCTTTCAAAGAAGTCGCGAGCGTCCGCACGCACGGAACTGCGAAATAGGAGGGAAGGGGGAGGGTGGAGAGGGAAGATAGGAAGTGCGCGAGTAAGAAAAAAGCGCCGAGTGCTTCAGCGGCTAAAGAAAAAGACAGAGAGGGAGAAAGAAAGGTTTTAGGTGTGTGTGTGTGTGTGTGTGTGTGTGTGTGCGCGCGCGCCAGTCGAGAAAACTAGATAGAGAAAAGTGAAATGGTGGAAAGAGTAACGGGTAGAAGCAGGAAAAAGAGAAGATGAGTATTGAAAGAAGGTTGAGTAAGAACAACGAAGGAAAAAGTGCGAATGAAAGAAAAAGGATAAGTGTAAAAGGGTGAGAGAGAGAGAGGGAGGAGGGGGGAGGGGGAAGAAAGAGGCAAGAAAGCTTCAATTTCAATTTAAATAGTCCTTGCGTTACTTCGGATCCGGTCAATGCTTTTACGAATTTCGGTCCACTTTCTTCTTTCTGTCTGTCGTATTACTGTTCGTTTAATGCGCTTCTTCCTTTCTTCCTTCCTTCCTCATTTCCTTATACTTCCGCCGAGAGGAGCGTATACGCACCTACTGATATACCTGGGCGCCGATGGAAAGAAGGTGAATATATGTGAGCAGATCCTCTTTTTTTCTCTGTCTATCTTTCTTTGCTCTCCTGAGACAAGAACATTAAAATTCAATAGTCGAAAGGTAAGAGGAATCGTGGGAGTAGAAAGTGCAACTCCATTTCTTCCCTCCCTTCTCCCCCTATCTTTTGGTTCCTCTCTTTTTCTCTTATGCGAAAACAAGCTCGAGATAGGGAAAAAGGCAAAGTAGGAGCCAACTCGTCTATTGACTTTTCTTTTTGGTCTTCGGCTCGAGCACGGCTATTTCTTACGCGGCGCTTTTTATTTCTCGAGAGAAATTTCCCTTCTTCCGTCTCAATGTGTAGGGTGAAGTAGCGCATAATAATTTTTTAACGATTTTTTACAGCGACGAACGGACGGGTTTCGATAAACTTTACGACGACAAGTACATATTCGAATTGTAAATTTATTTGGCTTCTTGGTTTAAAATTTAAATTAAAACTTTATTTATACATTATAAAACTTTCAAAGTTCGAGTTGTTATTTTTTAATCTCTGTAAAGATAAAACTTTAAACGCGATAAACATTTATAAAAAAGCAAAGTTAATGCTTAATTATTTTAATTAAAATTTTAAGTTTCCAAATGATTCAAACATTATATTTAAATTCTCCGTATACCCAATAAAACCTTCAATTTATTGAATTTTATATTCCATTAATAAGTGTATTAATTTATCAGAGCATAAATTCTTCGTTATTCGTTTACTCATTTTTCATGTATTAACAATCTAAAGTTAACCGTGTGTTAAGTAATGTTGAATAAAAAAACAAATCGTTTATAGAAAAAGTCTGAATTGAAACACAAAAAGTTCTGAATTGTATCTCGTCAGGTTATTCTCCTTAACTCCATCGATAAACTCTAAACAGAAACTAATAAAATTTCGATAAAACTTGCACAACAGAATCTCAAATTATAATGGAAAAAAGAAAAAAGAAAAGAAAAATATTTAGCCAATCTCACAAAAGCACGCTACGCACTCGCATTACACACATATACGTATACATAAGGCTAACTCATAACCGGCAGCTTCATTGAAATTTATAAGACTAATACGCGATATAAATAATAACTCGAACCCGGCCAACATGAATCTTTCCCTGAATAATCGCGTCGTAACTTTCGCGTTGAATGAAGATAAAAAGCTTCTTCGTTCTCGCGTCATCTCCTAATAAATTACAATCGTCAACCCTAACGATCCGGCAACCGTCTTCAACTTATCCGCCCCCGAGGCAGCTCCTCCGATACGTCTCATCCTTCGCTTCTTTTTCATCCTCCTCTCCCTCGTTCTCTCATTTTCTCTTCATCTTTCGTCCATAATGAAGAGAAGAAAAAAAAAAAACAAGGATCCGGTGTAAGCATATACATATACAAATGTATAAGGAGCATCTAATGCTCCGAACTAAAAAAAAATGGTATTTTACGTGTTAAAATTGTTGAAATGGCTATTTCATTGATTATTGTTATAATATAATTTAAAGTCGATAAATTTTACATTATATCCAAAATTAGCAATATCATTAACCTCTGGACCTTCCAACTCGCTGGAATCTTCATTATCCAAAGTTTCGTTGGCTAGTAAAAAGTTTGCCGCACCATTCGATAACCGAAGAAACCGACGAAACGCCCCTTGTTTATAAACGTACGTACGTGCGGCCTCGCAGATTCTCTTTCTCCGGTGCGTGTATCACGTACGCTCGCATTGCGCCTCTTACCCGTAAATTTATATATATATATTCTTCACCCACGGAGAGAGTCTTATCCGCATGGTTAACGCGAGAAAACAGGTTCGGCTCCCGCTTGACTAAGTGAAATTTTGACTATTTTCTGGAGATAGGGGGCCTCCTGTAGTCGGAAGGAGAAGGGAAACGAGTAAGGGAGAAATAAAGAGAGAGAGAGAGAATTAGTCACATCCAATATAATTCCAGAGGTTCCTCCGATCCACTCAAGCAGCACACACGATCTGTTAGGTCCGCTGGGGGATATATTTACCAAACTCCCCCGTCTCTCTCTCTCCTCTTCTTCCGTTCCATGTGTACCATCGTCGAGGGATTTCGCTCACCCGCGCTCGCTCGCGCCCATATATCCCCCCCCCTCCTCCTCTTCTACGTTGTCGCGCACGCGCGAGGGTCAACGCGCGAACGTTTCACACCGCCCGGATATATACGCTTTACGCGATGATGCGTTTCAACCTCATCTCTCTCTCTCTCTCTTTCTCTCTTTCTCTCGCTCTCTTCCTCTATATCCTATCTCTTTAATGGGTGTGTACACGTACGCGCCCATAAACTCGAAACCGCGTACTTGAATCATGCAGATTTGAGTTCAATGAGATTTGAAAAGTTTTGAGCTCATTTTATACGTATAATTTTCAAGTTTTTCGTACTCACGATCACCTTTTAATTTTCTTATAAAGCAAAGAATAAATATGGTTATTTTTTTTTTTTGTAATTTATATTGAGATTTTTTTTAATTTTATCGAATAATAAAGTCAAACTAATTTTATTAAGAGAATATAAAATTAGCAAAAATGCATAGTGTGATGTAAGAATGAAATAAAGAAACATATAGTAGGGGTCAAAAAGTTCCTTCGATGATTTGGGATCGGAGTCGGTCACGCAAAAGCGTTCGTTTGTTTGAACACAAATGACCTTTTTCCATCAAAGCTCAGATCTCCGCTTAGAAGTTTTTCGAGATGGGCGGAATCAATGGTCGAAGGGAGAAAGAGCAAGTAACATCAAATCTCAAAATGAGCGAGAGATTTTAGGATACACGAAGGAGACCAAGGAAGGGAAAAAGGAAAATGATATTTTGCAGATGGAGAGAGGAAGATTTGAGTGGAGCACGTTTCTGGCAATCACTGCTACATTCCTCGGGACGTGATTCGAGTTTCGTTTGTCTGTGTGCATGAATATATGTTCAGACACAAACACACGTATACTTATATGGATATACGCATATATGTGCAAAGATTTATTTGCGCGAGATATGAAAAGATTCATTTAAGCGGCTTTTATTTCATGATTTTACCGTGATCCTACGCATTTTCGGTTTTCTTTTTATTGAACTACTAATAAGCATGCGGTTCATTTATTCCAGTCAGTAAGTGCGTTTTGACAGCCTAGACGGTAAAATAAAATTTGTTTACGTACGCGTTTATTGCGAATCAAATTAAGTTGAGAAAAATGATATTTTAAAGAAAATTCCATAAAGAACCTCGCTTTCAATGCGGGACTGTTTATTATTGTATTGTTTTTAAAATAAATTTTTAATAAACTTAATAGCTTTCAATATTCCATAGCTTAAATTAAATTATTTTTAATAAATAATCTTTTCATAAAGTGAAATTACATATAAATTGGTATAAATATGAAATTTATTTTAATAAAAAATTTTAAATATTCTTTCTTTTTTTTTTTTTTATATACATATATTTCAAATGAAATATATATATATATATATATATATATATATATATATATATATATATATTTTTCAATTTAATTAAAAAAATTCAATTAAATAAATTTTTAAAGAAAACAATGAAAATTCATCGACTCAGTATGCGGTACATTATTGAAGTTTTAAAATTAATCGTTCGATTCGATGCGTTGCGAGTTCTTTAAACGTATACACAACGAATATAATGTAACGTTTTTCGTCGTACTTGTCGTCTATAAAATAGCCGGTAATGCGCGTATCCCCCACGTCATACGAAAAGAATTTCTCGTGCGCGACTTCCACGTAAATGCGATCCTCGGCAATCGTAACAATTAAGCTGATTAATTAATCATCGTGACCAGTACGCACCCGTTTATCCCTACTGTTTCTTACATACGTTTATAAATGTATGTATAACGTTCGACGTTGCGTACAGCTGATAAAGAAGCCTCTTAAAGAAGGAAAGAAAACAAAAGTGACAAATTGCCGTCGCGGGTCAAAGTTTGTTTTTATTTTACTTTCTCGGTAGGGCAAATTTGCCGATTTACACGTTTGACAAACAGAGCGCGCCGCTCGCGTCGAGTCAACAAATTAAGTAGCGCGCATTTTGTCTCGAGTCTCGAAGTCGAACGGGAAAGGAGAAGGAGAAGTTGAGTAGGTTTAAGCGACGGGGTTTAGTTGACAAAAATGAAAGAAAGAAAAAAAAAAAGTTAAAAGAAAAGGGAAACGAATGGAAAAAGCATTGAGAATGGGAGAGGAGAGAGGGAAAAAACGAGTTGGGCGCGCGAGCAATTTAAGAAGGCGAGCGACGGAGAGCCGTAAGTTGCTTAAAGTCAATAAGGGCGCGACAAGTTGGAATGGCGATGAATCATCCGGTGAATGAGAAAAGTCGCGCACGCTCTCTGCCTCGCGCTTTTCTTGGCTTTCGCCTTGGCGACTATACGCCAAGACGATATCCGGTTTGAGGATTCACCGCTCGTGTGGCTGATTTGTCCCGTTTTCGCAAAAGTTTTCTCTCGACAAATCGACACTGGATTAACGACGTTTTGCATTCGGTAATATAAGTCACGTTCGCTTCTTTACGCCGGACGCGAAATTTAATTATACCGACGATTGCCGATTAAAACAAAATCGTTGACAATTTGTTTACGAACCCGTGTTGTAAGGCGATTTAAAAAAATTTACCTAAATTAACTTTTACTCATTTATGATGAACGAGTCCACGAGACCGCGAACAAGCCTTAATTGAAGAAAAAAAAAAAACAAAAATTTGTTAAAATTTTAATGCGTCGTCGTAGTAAGAAATTTTTTACAGCGACTGCATTAGCGAAGGCAAAATTACCTTCGTTTTTCACTAAAACATGACATAAACATTTTCATTAAAAATGTATATACATATTTTCACTAAGCGTGAGCGCATCCTCTCTCTCGCTCTCTCTCTCTCTCTCTCTCTCTCTCGGTGAAAACTTAATACTTATAAGGCTAAAAGCAAACGAAAATTTATATCGTTGAGAGCGAATAAAAAAGAAAAGAAAAGAGGTGCCGACGAGAACGTGCGATGAGAGAAAAGATAAAAAAAGAAATAAAAGAGAGAAAGAAGGAAGTTGCTGTACTAAAACGTCGCAGCGTGATCGTGTATATGTGTATTTATTTCCACGTCACGAAAGGAAAAATTAAAAATAGAGAGGCGTCTTAACTGAAGGATCGCGAGAGGAGAGAGAGAGAGAGAGAGTGAGAGAGAGTTAATATTAAAACCAACGTATACGGAAAGCCCGCGCGCTTACGCATATGCGTACGCGTAAATACGTATATATCATCGCATCTAGAGCTTAAGGAGTGACACGCCCGTGGCAAATTATCACGCAATTATGCCGTCTCTTCTCTTTCTCCTCGAGGGTTGAAACCGGAGCGACAGCCTCGGAGCTTGCGCGCATGTACCGCCGGCGTTAAAGCTCCGCGCGCGCGCGCGTCCCACATACGCCGTGTCTGCACACTTCTCTCTCTCTCTCTCTCTCTTTCGCGCGCGCTTTCTCAGTCTCCCCCCTTCTCCCCTCTTCTCTCTTTCTCTCTCTATATGCACATTTTGAGCTACGTCGTCGTTGTCCTCGAGTGAACGAACTCTCGCGCGCAACGATTTTCCATCTCTCGCTCTTCGCAAACCTGCCGACGTCTCCATTTCTAGCTCTATCTCTTCTTTGGGTAATTCAAGGATGAAAGGGATGAAATTTTCCTCTCCCCTGTCCTCTTAGCTAGGCGCAGCTCTACGTATACGCTGTGTTACGCTGTGTGCGAAAGTCACGCGCGAAACGGAGTCGGAATCTCTCGCGCCTGTCAAATCGCAGACCGAGATATTTCCTCGCGCGCGTTCTTTGAATTCCGGAAGGCTGTTGTCGCTGTACCCTTCTCCTTATGCGCAGAGCAAGGGAATTCATAATTCACCGGCGGATGAGCTTTTGGCATCTTACGTTAACATAGAACGCGATACACGCGCGGATCTTTGCCGCGCCAATTGACGACGTGGAATTCGACTCCTTGTCTTTGGGATTGCTTTTATTTTATCGCTCGAAATAAGAATAGTTTCCTTACGTACTCGTAAGCGCTGAGTCTATTATTCGATGTAAAACGAATGAAAATATTTTTAGCGAAGCATTTAAAATACGTTGTCTGTATAGTCTGGCATATACATAGAATATTAACACTAATAAAAAAAAGTAAATCTTGAATAATTTAAATTTAAAATGTAGAATTCTAAAACCTTTTTTTCCTTTATTATTTTTACATCGAAATATATTTTAAATAGATTAAAATAAACTGAAAATTGAAGAAAAATTAAATTATAAATGCATCTGAATGGGCAGTTTTCTATTAGCACGTAATGTTCTATTTAAATTCATTTCTATTAAAAGGTATCATCATTAATGTATCGTTATAAAACTTTATAATAAAATAATTATACAAATAAATGTAATCATATGAAAAACTGAAGTTAAATTTAGCTTTATAATAAATCGTCACTTTACCGCTATCTTTGTATTTTATAAAAAAAGTAAGTTACATCGCTTTGCACCTATTTTTAATATGTTTGCTTTTATTAAAAAAAAAAAAAAAAAAAAAAAAAGTTGCTGCATCCGTGCATAAGGTATCTAAGTTCTCATTGTCCATATAATTAAAATACATTTCATTCAAATCAAAAGTGTCATTATTTAACCAACAAACAAATCTCATCGTCGTATCAAAATGCAATTTGTGCACTTTTCAAATTTGCTTCGCAATTAAGTTTAACTGCTGCAGTATAATAGGTATCATCCGAGGAAGTGAAAAAGCACACGTTACGTTGAGCAAGTGTGCCAAATGTATGAAAAATGAAAGAAAATAATAAAATAAAATAAAATAAAATAAAAATGTATGCATCCGCTTCGTGAGCCGGTCAATTATCCAGACGATTTTATCTTTTCTCTTTTCACGGACCAACGATCTCTATTATTATCGCCGCAATGGTCACGCAAGTTTAAAAATTTTGTTAATTGTTCGGTATGACGGTGTAAAGAGGCGCATCACGGGTTAATGAACTTAGACCTGTCAATCTTTCCGCATCCGTCTGGTTATTTATATCGAGATACATATTTATATCGAAAATGTAATATATAATAATCGGCAAATATTAATGTCCAATAATCTGTGTAATACGTTGCGTTTAATCATGCTGGATTTATGATTTTCAATATTTAGTTAAAATTCAATTAAACATTCAATTAAACAAATATGTTTTAATAAACGCAAAATGAGATTAATAATTACGTTTACTTTTGATGATGAACTTTTCAAATTTCCCAAACTAAAAAAAAAAAAAAAAAAAAAAAAAAAAAAAAAAAAAAAAAAATTAAAACGGTTAATTACAAGAAACCAAAAAAAAAAAAAAAAAAAAAAGTAATGCTCGCTCGCATCTAATTATCATTAAATCGTCGAATCATCATATCTCAAACGAATGCGCGATATTCCATCAACTGAGCTTAAATTCTGAGTCGTCGCGTGCGTACGAAGCCCAGACGCGTTCCCGCAATCGAATTGTCTCGTAAGCTAGGCGCTTTTCTCTCCTCCTTTATATACTGCAGCCTCGTTCTCTCTCTCTCTCTCTCTCTCTCTCTCTCTCTCTCTCTTTATCTATCTATCTCTTTCACACACTATTTCGCTCTTTCTCTCTCAATCATAACATGTACCGCTGCTCGACTTATTCAATTTGAAAGCGGGCGCGGATGAAAAGCGAAATCGATTCTCGAGATGGAGCTCGCGCTTGGCTGGCATACATCTCTCCTCAGCGTGCGTACTTTGTCTCTCATCTCTGTTTCTCTCTCTCTCTCTCTCTCTCTCTTTCTATTGCCGGATTCTCTCACGTATGCAAGTACATATATAGACACACGGCGCGTTTACGTGAGCACGTGAGCCGTTCGGAAGCCGGGCGTGCTTGAGCGTGTATACTTACGCGTACGCGCGCGCGTATGTATATTCGATAACGAAATGATCTCGCAATTAGGGGCGCGTACACGGGAGAAAGACAGAGAGAGAGAGAGAGAGAGAGACGAAGAGACAGAGATAGATAGATAGAAACGAATGTTCAGCCGGGTGTAGCGCCTTTTGATAATTGTGAAGAATCGTCTCTGCCATTACCATAATTACGATCGCAGACGCGCATTGCCGCGCGAAGCGGCTCATCGGCCCGCGCGTAATTTTAATGCGAACGCACGGGTAAGCGTCTCGTCCGCCTCTCCGCGCGCTTACCGCTTCTTCGCGGCATCCGTAATGCGCTCCCCGTGTAATTGTGACGTGTAGGTACGTGCAAGGGGGGGAAAAGAGGAAGACGCGCGCTTTTACAACCGATGCTTTTTCACCGAGAGCTCGAGTGCGCGACTCACTCTAGTAGTACTGCCACCGGCATCGTGCATCGTCGTGTTCTCGTATTATTTTTTTTTTTTTTTTTCCTTTTTTTTTTCCTTTTTTATTTTTACCTCTTCGTTCTTTGTATACGAATACATGTGTGTATCTGTGTGGATACGTCGTCGAGCCCGAATCAATATTCGACGCATATGTAATTTGGAAATGCGAGTGAGATTTGTCGGTTATGTACGCTTGTTTTTTTCCTTCTTTTAATTAATTAGACTTTACGAAGGGAATTTTCAAATTTGACGATGGGCATTTTAACTTTTCTTTTTTTTTAGGTTATTCACTCGATTGAAATATTTTGTAACTTGTAATAAATTTTTTGCACTCAAATCAAATAAGAGAAGAAGAGCTAAAATCATACATTTTAATTGCTTGCGGTTAAACTAACTTTTCTTAATTTGCACTAATTATTTTAATGGAATTAATTGAATTTTGTTTTACGCAAAAAAATTTTTAACTTAATTTACTAAAAATTTCTTTAAAACAAAAAAAAATATATGTATAAATACCCACGAAATACAAAAATAAAAAAATAAAAAATTTACGATCTAAGATAGAGTGAACGAAGGACAAATAACAAAGCTTATTAAAATTGTGACTCGTCGAGTAAACTTCATCAATGGTCGTCATTGAAAATCCGATGTAACCCTCTCGAGAAATAACAAAAAATTGACCAAAATCTAGATACATAGAGTGACCGGTGTGTCATCCGACTCGGAGGATTTATTGGACCCTTGAAATGCGTCCAACGAGCCAAAATTTTCTTGCCCATCCTCGAGGAGGGCAGATTCTTGACAACGACGTCCTATAGTACCGTACGTAGCAAGTACCATCGGGCGCACGGACCACTTCACGTCCGAAGGAGAATCGAATCGCGCAACTTTGATCCGGTAGAAACGAGCTCTGCATATGTATGACTATATATATATATATACGAATATATATATAGAAAATAAGAAGCCGAGAGGGATGGGAGAAAGAGAGAGAGAGAGAATCTGGTCGCGCGCTCGCTATCTCGAGGCTTTCCGAGGGCCCGATAAGAGGGTCTAACGCGCTGACCGGACGGGGCATAAATCCGTGGAGGGCTTAGTTGCGATCGGTCTAACGAGCGGTCATCCCTCCTACACCACTCCCATTCGCTTCCTTAACCCCCTTTAGCCTAAGCATCGCGTTTCTATATTTATGTACATCTACACGTACATCTATCTATGACGGTATATACTATCACGGTATATAGTATATGTATACATATTTATATATATTTGTGGATGTATGTGTGTGTGTTTCTTTGTGTGTGTGTATATATATATATATATATATATATGCAAGTATACATTTTCGCGCAGTACGGAGTAATTTCCTCCGGAGGTAATGCTGATACACATTCACACGTATACAGTCTAATACTCACACATTGTAGATTCCTTCATTGCGCGTCGTAATTCGTGTAGCGCCGTTCGTTCGCTCGGTTCGTTTTCCGGCTCGACTGCTCGCGATAATAAGCATTGACGTGTGCATGTGTACACGTGTGCGTGTGAAAACGATAGAGAGAGAGAGAGAGAGAGAGAGAGAGAGAGAAATTCTCGTTTGTCGTTTTGCAATATATATATTCAAACCGCCAGAGACGCATTGTTTGGTTGCTCTGAATGACCGGTCAAGTTGTGCTCTCGCGTTAAGTGGACCATTAAATTTCCGAGATATCTATTGACACGGCATCCGTAAATACTCAGTCTTTTGAGGTATTCATGCACACGAAATATATTTATTCGGTAATTGCGTTCAAATTGCACAGCCACATGTATTACTTTTTAATTGTTCTTGAAGATTGACTTTTAGATTTTTGTTTTACAACGACAAATGTCTTATTTTTTTATGTAAAGATATGTTAAAAAATATCGTTCAAATTATTATTCATTAGCCAATGTAATAATAAACTAGTTCAGAATATTAAAAAATTAGTATTTGTTATAACTGACGGAAGAAACAAAAAAATAATGATCTTAATAATCAAACCAAGTTTAATTTCATATTTGAATGAATAAATTTTTAACGATAAATATGCGCATATACAAGTTATCGCTATACGGTATTGTTTTATATTTTCGTAAATTAAAAATAACTTTCTAACATTATAATGAATTTTTCAAATTATAAATTGTAAAGCATGTAATAATCGATAACTAACATTCGAACTTGTAATTGATAAAGAGACCGGTTTTGCACAATTGGAAAATCGACTAATTCGCGTCAATTTATCAGCTTCGTGCTGCACATATCATTGTCAATATGTAAACAATTGTGAGAATACATGTGTATATACATGCCGTTAATATAAAAGCTAAAAAATGAAATTGATAGAATGAATAGAGCACAGTGAACTGATGTGTATATGCATGATATTACAATTTTGATAGTAAAACAAGAAAGAAAAAAAATACAAGAAAGAAGTATTGAAATTATAATTAATTTAAAATATAAATACGCGAAATTTTCTGACTCGTTCGCATTATAATGGTATTATTAAACGTTTAAATTTTTGAGATCTGACTTTGTTTTTTTTAATTGGCTTATATTACATGTACATAAGCAAAATTAAAAAGTATAATGCACCCAGTGTAATTATAAAAATCGGCTGTCTGCGATAACTTTTAACCTTAGTATAAAAATTGATACTTTGTGCATTTAATAATTAATAATCTGTAATCGATGAAAATAATACGATTAAAAGTTTTAACCGTTTATTAATAGTTTTACAAAAAAATTTGACTCGAACAACTTGTTTAAATAAACACAATTTAGTATGTAATAATTAAAGCTAAAAATAATATAGTTTATCAATTAAGATATCAATTATTTAAATGAAATAATCAAATTATTGTAAGTATTTGCCATTCGCTAAAATCAACCAATTTCATTATAGTCCAATATTTAAGCTGCCACTCGCGAAAGTTAAAGAAATTATTTATAGAAATCGGCACTTTTAACCTAATGAATCTTACATTAGAGAACGTCAAAAAAACTTTTCTCAATATCGCCCGTAAGTCGTACAAATCAAATCGAGAACGAATCCCAATCTTTTATATACCGCAATCGATAGCTGATTTTTATTTATTTCTTTTTTTTTCATGCGCTAATTCATTTTTTAACAGTATGTAGGGAAAAAATGACACAAATTGAAAATAAAAACAAAGCGTTCGAGAGCAAAGAGAGAGAGAGAGATATATAGATTATGAGAAAATATATAACAGAATAAAAATAAAAGAAATAAAGGTGATAAGAATGAGAAAGAAAAAAAACAAGGGAAGAATTTCCAGAACGCGAGCGCAAAGTTATTCGATTCGCAGTGCAAACTAATAACGACGTTTTAAAGCTCTAATATTTCCAACTAGCACACCGCTTTAAGAAAGTGGGAGGTGTGTGTGTGTGTGGGGGGGAGGAAGACTCCAAGGAACGGACTCGACTCCGGATGCGGAGCCCTTATTCGCACGCGAAAACTGCGGGTCTTATAAGAAAAGTTAACTCGCCCTCTTGTGCGCTCCCGGTTTCGCATACTTGGATGTTCCGAGCCCAGTTTTATATCCGCGGCAAAAAGAGGACTATCGGTCTTTTTCTTTTCCTTCGTCTTCTTCTTATTCTTATTGTTCTTGCTTTCTGCAGTTTCGAAAGATACTTTTACCGCTTACCGATACATTTTGTTTTTCTCTATCTCGATCTCATTTTCGCCCTTTTCGATCCTGTTGTTTCCTTTTATCATTTTATCCAGCTTTTAAACCGACCGCTTGTATCCTTAGCCTCAAAGAGAAAGAGAAATAAAAGAGAGCGACTAAAGAATTCCAATGAAATTGTTATAGTAACTTTTAGCAGTTTAAATTTTATTTATAAAACTTTCACTTCACACTAATCGAAACTGTAAAGACAATTAAATTATTAATTTTGAATCCTCCGACGAAAATCGAATTTGTAATATTTTTAAAACTGACAAATAGCAAACTTAATCAAACGCTTAAAAATTAACCGATAAGCTTCAACAACAATGAAACTTTTTTGCTGCATTATTCGAGCAAATAATATAGTGAAAATAAATTGAATGGGTCTGGATTTTCGTTTGTTAAATTAAAATCTTAAATATTTTATCCAACCTTCATTAATTTTTCACTTGGCAAAAGAGAAAATTTTAATAGTTGTTCCAGTGTTATTTAACAATGTTACATAAAATATTAAAAGTATATATATATATATATATATATATATATATATATATCCAAAAGCCAATACGATAAAATATTATGAATCGAAAAATGTTAAACGAAAGTTGTTTTCTATAAGCATAGAAATTGTTGAAAAACATTATTTCAATAATTTTTACTAAAATAATGTTCCTTTACTGCTTTTTTTCATCGAAAGAAAAAATAGAGATTTGAAGATTTTTTAAAATTAATTTGATTTGCGGAAAATCGTTTTTGATTGCGGAAATAGTTTTTTTTTTTTTTCAATTCGATTAAAGTTTGAAAAATACGATAAAGAATAAGAGCTTATTACCATTGAAAATTAATCTTTTTTTTTTCATCCACATTCAATTTGCATCTTTATTTATTGCGATATTCAGATTATTAACTATAATAAATTATTATTAAATATTCATTTGTTCTTTTCGTTTTAAATAGTTTACTATATTCTTTAATAATTAACGTTTCCACTTATAAGTTATCGAAGTTTATAAAATAATTAGAATTATAAATATTGCAAGTTACAAAAGTTTTTATTCGAATAACGGCTTTTTTTCTTCAAACACAAATATAATTCAATCGATAAATTAATAGAATATAGTGCAAGTTTAAAGTAAATGAATTCTAAAGATAACGTAGAAAAGTATTAATTAATTGTAGCTGTCATGAATAGAAAGAAATAGAAAAATATAGAGAGTATAGAGATATAGAGAAAATAAATAGAAATATAGAGAAAAATATATAATTCATTTAAAATAAATTGATCTTTAATTTAAAATAAATCGATGTAAATAATTTACTCGATAAATATATAATCTTGGTGAGCAATCAATTGACAGTTAAAAAAATTATATAAATTTTAGAAATGTACTATGACACCGATCTAATGTAATTAAAAATATACCTTAATAAATATATATATATACAATACAAGATACTCTTGAGGTATAGAATCAAAAAATGTTTAAATATAATTATGTTGTCACTACGCATTTCCTATAAAATATCTTTAATATTCTAAATAGTACAAATAAGAGAGAGAAAGAGAGAGAGAGAGAGAGAGAAGCGTAAAAAAATTATATTTTCTGAATCTTTCTTCTCGCTCTGTAAGCGGTAACTCTTCAGCTACACATTCGCCCAGATTTTTTTCATCGTTGCCGTTGGCTTTCGAACGGGGCCCAGAGAACTAAGCGGTCGAGTCTTTAAAGAATCGTCCTCTCCACCTCTCTTACCCATTCACCTCTTTACTCGCACAGCCCCACACCACAGTCGGTCCGGATATAATACACCTTTAATTTCCGGATTATAAAGTCTGGAGCCGTGCGGAGCGCCGACGGGCCGCGTTGTTAATTCACCGTTCGCACGCGCAATCTTCTGATTATGTGTTAGGTTGAAGCGAGGAAAAAAACGACGAAGAAAGGAAACCTTGTAGTTTTTTTTTTTTTTTTTTTTTCTTTTTCTTTTTATAAGTAGTGCACGATGCGAGTGGCGCTTAGTTGAGCAATTTATTGCATCTTTTTCCGATTTTTATTTATTGCTTTTGTTTAACTTGGACTATCTCTAATAGATAAATTTATTCGTTCAATTATTTTTCACGCGAACAAAAAAAAGAAATAAAATTTACGTTCCGGTTTTAATTTCTCGATTAAAATCGTTGAACGTAGAGTCACAGGTAAATTTTTCGTTTAATCGCGATATTCAAATGCGCATCGCTCGAGAAACGATTTGAGAAATGAAAAAGCCCGTTCGTTAGAAAAAAAAAGGAAAAAAAAAAGGAAAAAAAAAGGAAAAAAAAAGAAAAGAAAAAAGAAGAAACTCAAACTAGTGTAATTTGCATAAAAATATAATTTAATTTATACGAGAAAGAGTTGCGAGAAAAGTTGAACTCCTGGTAAATTTGCCAATCTTCAGTCAGTCATGGCATAATTTTCTCGTTTACCGCTGAATACATAAATTTCGAATGTCGACAAAAAGCTCGATATACCATACATACAATGAAAAGAAGAGAAAAGGCAAAAGAGAAGAAGTAGGAGGATGAGAAAATGGCGAAAAAACAAACTTACCTCCGCAAATACGACTTCCTTTCACGGTAGCGCGAGAAAATCGCAGGAAAAATATCTGAATAAATAGCTGGTAAAGAAGGTAAGAAAAGCAAAAAGGAGAAAGACGCGGAAGCGATTCAAAGTGTTGAGCGGTTGGTAAGACGACGGCGACGACGACGAAGAAGAAGAGGAAGATGAAGAGATGAGAGTGAGCGAGAATGAGAGAGAGAGAGAGAGGGGGGGAGAGAGAGAGAGAGAAAGGGAGAAGAAGCAAAGTAGCGCCTCGAGTTTCTAAACCCCTCTTGCGGGCCGATTGGCGCGGCAAAAAGCTGTAGTGCAAGAAAAACACTTTTATCGGCAACCGACACTCATACCAACTCCCGCCATCTTCCCTTTCCTCCTTGCGCGTCACTTCACTCGCCTCGCATTGATCTGTATGTATATATATATACACACACACACGTAAACGCTCGCTTGAGTTCTCGCAAAGTTGGACCATTTAGTAACAGAGAGGAAGTGAAAGAGAGAGAGAGAGAGAGCTGTGTATCGCGGCAAGAGCGGCTGGTGCTCCTTCTTGAACTATACGCGTCGGTTCGGTAGCGCCGAGCGTCCGTAGGAAAAGTCGTCTTCTCTCTTGGCTCGCGCGAGAAGCCCGCCGCCGTGTACACAGCCGTTAAATATCAAAGTTGATATATATAAGCGGATACGCGGGAGAGAGTTTCTCGCTTTTACCTTCGTACCTTCTTTATTGTTAATTTATAGGATACGAGGGAGTGAAAATTTATGTGCGAGCTCTCGTCGTATTAAAACTCGCGCCCCCAATTTTCGTGGTCGTCGGCGCCATTTACATCGTGATATTTTCTTTTTTAACGATTAATTTAAAACGGTGCAAAAAGTCAAAGCTCTTCAACGTGGCTGGAATATTTTTAAACGCTCGTGAAATTTCAATTATTGTTGTTATGACGCCGAGCATTGAAATTATGCCGTTTATTACCGATATTAAATACTTTATGCGCGATTAGTTTTATTTTGTCTTCGCTTAATCTTGATCTTAAAAAAAAAAAAAAAAAAAAAAACAGTAATTCTCAAGCGTCATTTTTGATTAAATTACATATTAAACGATATTTTAAAACATATTTTATCTCGCCGTTATTATTATACTTTATCAAATCCTCGCACTTAAAGTTGATTAACAGCTTCTTCTTGGACAGTATAAAAATAAGATTTATGCTAAAATTATCTTGCGCTGTTTTATTACTATAATATCTTTTTATTATAATAATATCTATTTCCCATAACGATATATTACTTTTAATTTATATGACACTTGACTAAATTGGTATATTTATTTTAATTTTTTGTTTTTTCACGATTGATTTCATCAAATGATTGAATAATTGATCAATTGAAAAATTTATCGATAATCGCTTTAAAGTTGAACAAACGTTTCTTAAACATGTAGGCGCGTCAGCATTTTCATTGCAAGAAGCGCGGTATAAAGAAAAACGAAGTAATCCCGCATTCTCTAAAATCAGCAAGTTACCTTTTCCCGGCCATTTTCCGCTTGTCAATGTAACAACAATTCTGAACCAATAAAGAAGAGCAAGCAATTTTATTCTCTCTCTCTCTCTCTCTCTCTTTCTCTCTTTTTCTTCGTCTTTCCGGTCAACTGCAAAAAAGACAACCATTTGTCTAAGCCCTTCCTCGGAAATTCGGTTGTTTTCATTTTACACGTATACATATAAGGAATTTGCGAGCGAGTCAGCCGAGAGAAACAAGAAGAATGGTTAGAAAGCTGAAAGAGAGAGACTCGTAACGGAGCTTCTTCGAACCATAAAAGTAAAAGGGAGAAAGAGATAAAGAAATAGAGAGGACGAGGGGGGCGAGAAGGTTGAGGTAGGAGAGAAAGAGAGTATTTTAGGAATGCGCAAGTGACAGACGAAGGCGGAGGTATAGGCGAGAGCTAGCGAATTTTAAAGGTATACATATACCGGGTAAAAGACGAGCGGGTAAGAACGAATACTTACCGGATGTGCGGCGAGGCTTCGATACGCGCCGCCTTATTTGACACCTAGAACGACAAACGGCCACCTTATTACCTTCCTATCTCCGGGCTCTTACAAATCGATTCCTATGACCCGACGCCTTATTCTCTCTTTCCCTCTTTCTTCCTCTCTCTTGCTCGTTTTCTTCTCCGGCTTATTCTCATCGCCGGGAGAAAGGCTTTTATTCCTCGCGCGAGCCATCGGCCGAGGAATTCTCATTTTCTTTCCACCGGCGTAACCTGAGCACGAACGCGGCAAGCGCCTTCGTTGCACGAGATGAAATCAATGATCCCAAGGGACTGGCTACATATATTTTTTAATTATTGTGTCGCACCGTTTGAGACAAAGAATTTTCCAAAGTATAGCGCAGCTAATTAATAATTTTAAATTATTTCAAGTTTATTGGGAAAAAAAAAAAAAAAAAAAAAACAAAAATACATAAATAAGTCACATTTCATTTTAGAAAAAAATAAAAGGAATATATTTTAGCTGAAACGAAAACAAATTGTGTCTAGATGAGATTAACGAGAGCATAACTTTGTTAATTATCTTTTCTTATTGCTGTTTCAATAATTATCGTAAACTTTATGAGAAAAAGGGAGTAAAAGATAGGGTGGGAGTAAGAGCAAAGATTGATCAACTTTACTTATTCATGCCTTAAAAATTATATCTCCAAAGTTTATGTAATAAAGTTTATCAAAAGTAGTTAAAATTTATAATTACTATCTAAGGAAATCATTTTTAAATAATAAAAACGCAATTATGATTATTTTTATCAAAATTTTGAAATTGATATTAAGGTATGCAAACTTTCTTAATTAATTTTAATTGGCTTAATGTTGCAATTCAGTAATTTATATAAGGTACGAAATAGAAGGTCTTAAGCAAACGAGTTTATTGACATTAAAAAAGCGTTTGGTTATAAAACACGAGACTAAGTTTTTCAATTTGAGCGCTTATTCTTAGTTGCTTAAGTTATACAGCCAATTGAAGCAAAATTCCAAGCAAACAAAGCTTTTGTTGTTTATACAACAGTTTATTTTTACAATGAGGTAAGTTGAAAAAAAGAAACACATTGAATAAATGAAATATAAGCTCTTTGTATGGATATAAAAATGAAATTCAAGCGTATAATTGCGTGTAATTATAACGAAAAATTGTGCTTAAAGAAAATTTACGTAATTATAATTAGCAAGCGGAAAATCACGAAGTAAGCATTGCCGGCAACAAACGGCTAAAGAAACGGTGCGAAATAAAAAAAACAAAAAATAAAAAAATAAAAAAAAAAAAGAAAAGGAAAAAAAAGAAATAGTAAAAGGAAAGTAATAAATGGCCGTATTTGTAAACGGAAAGCTATGTATATGTACTGCACCCACGCTTTCAACGACAAAATGTATACACTGCATCTGAATGAGATTAACGAGATTGTGATTCAACTAATTATCGTATCTGATTACTGTTTCGGTATCGTGGACTCCGAGAGCGTAGTGAAAGAGTAAGGTAGGAGTAGAGAGGGAGATAGAGAGAGAGAGAGAGAGCAACAGAAGCCAATGTGCGCTCGAAGCTTGGCTCAAAGTAGCATCTATAACGAGCCTAATGGAGTCACTTTTGGAGGTGAGGAGAAGGTGGGAAGGAGAGATGGAGGCAGGTGGAGAAGCAAAAGACCACGAGCTTCCGCCGCTCGTTTTCTTACGCTGCTCTTCTTATTTTACCCTCTTATCTCGACTATATCCCTCTCTTTCTCCTGCATTCCTGCCCGGCATCATCTTCCTTTTGCAACTATCCTTTGGCTTCTATCCTTCCTTCCTTCTTCTTCTTCTTTTTCTTATACAGCTAGCTCCTTTCCATTTTCATTTTCTTCTTCAATTTCTTTGCGCGTGCGAACTATTTCCGGGTTAAATATAGTACACGCGTCTATCTGTACCCATGTATACAAGTGTGTAAGTGTGTGTGTGTGTGTGTACTTAATAAATAGATAAGATGCAAGAGAGAGAGAGATAATAATAGGTGCGCACAATTCCATAGACTCTCTCCGCCTCTCTCCCTCTTTCTGGTAATTAGCTCATACAGCCCATTAAAAGTTAAGCGGTCTTGTTAAGAGTATCTCGACTAGCCGATGTATTTTTGGATGGCAGACGGCGACGGCGATATTATAGAGGCTTCGCTTTTCACGGCATTAAAAAGCGATAACGCACTTCAGACTGGATCGATATAGTGTTACTAACTTAGTTATGAACTCTCTCTCTCTCTCTGCCTCTCTTGTGTTTGTGATGAAAATTTTAATTAAAGTGAGTGAACCTGTGTTATGTAGGGGAGGAAGAACAACGCGTTATGTACATCAAATTGCTCTTCGGTTAACGATCTTTATTGAACGATTTACACGATGCGCACACGTGTCGCGCTTTTATGTATGCATGCGTTGCGCTTCATTTCTTGATTTTAACAGCAATTTGTGATATCTTATTTTTATAACGAATAGTAATCTATTTTAACACTTTTTTTTCTCTACAATAAAATTTCAACGCTGTGCATTTTGGGATTTAAATAATAAATAACGGCAATCGATTAAATTTAGGACTTGGAAAAATAGATATATTGTATTTTTAAAATTATAAAGTCATTTATTATTCAGCGGTCGGTACATAATTTATAAAGATACGGTGTGGTAAATTTTAAGGAAATAAAACAATTTAAGCTTCAAAAAAAGTAAAATACAATTAATTATTTTGTTTGGTTATTTTGGAAGATATTTTTAAAAATATAAAAGAATTTGCTTAATTGTTACTCAGACTATGACGTAAATAGTATATACACATGTATGTATATATATTGTTTTACAAAAAATATGTTATTTTATGATAAATATTTTTTAACGTACGTGTGGTTATATCAACATTTAAAAAATAATAAATTAATTATTTGAAATTTGTTCATCGAGTAGGGAAACTTTTAGCAAAGTTTATAATAAAGTTTCAAAAAAATTTTCTATGTAAGTAAGAATCAAACCAAAATTATACCGTCATTTATAATGATTTAACAATGGGTGTGGATAAACCGACGAGCTATTAAAAATATTGTTTACCGTGAAAAATAATGAAAATTTCACATATACAAATTTAGACCGAGAGAAAGCCGTGATAAGAACGGGCTGTCGTGCTCGAGTAAGCGTTATGCCTTTCATGCATGTCGGTCTCTCGTTTTCCTCGGCATTCGCGCTGTTGTTTGAAAAAAAAAAAAAAAGGAAAAAAAAGGAAAAAAGAAAAAAAGAAAAAAGAACAAACGGGAAAACAAAAAAGGAAAAGAAATAAAAGAAGTCGGCAGAGCGCCGACGGATCGGAAAAAATGCGCGTCCGAAAAGAACAACAAGAAAGCGAGAGCAGCAGCAGCAGCGGGGAGAAAGAGACGAACGTATATACTCGTATACGGACGGACGGATGGGCGGAGAACGAGAGAGCCGATATCAACGCGTACGATCCACTTTTATTTTCCGTCCCGGTTTTTTTTTCTCCTTGCAAAATTTCATGCCCTCCTCTTTACGAGTCCTCGGAAAAATATATTTTTTCAAACGTTAGGAGACATGTATATGTAGCCGTTCGGTTACTCTCAGTTGTAAAAATAAACGTGCCGATGAATCGATTAAGATGGATAAATATTCCAACGTCCTATTTACGAAGCATGCGAGAAAGAGAGAGAGAGAGAGAGAGAGAGAGAGAGAGAAAGAGAGAGAGAGAGAGAGTGAGGGAGAGACAGGTATCAAAATGAAGGATTACTTTTTTTAGAGCAACAAAAATGTATTGATGATTATTCAATTAATCGATCGACTATATTAAATAAATAAAAATTAATACATAAAATTACAATTTAATTGAAAATTTGTGCGATCGTTTATACATCAAACAAAAATATTTATATAAATAAGCGCATTTGAAAGAAAATCAACGAAAAAGTTAAAAAAGCTAATGTAATGAAAAATAAAAGTCTGCAGCGAAACGCGCGCAAGCCAAAAGTAAAAAAGTTTAGGTATACGAAATGTTCTGTAAAGTCAGACTAGTCAACCACACGCGTGGATTAACCAAACGATTTTTCCAGGCCGCTGATATGCCACGTGTGTGTGTGTGTGTGTGTGTGTGTGTGTGCGCGCGCGCCCGCCATCCTCGATGCACCGGGAGCAACTTTCACGTTTCCACGTGGACTCGATTTTTCTGGAGCTCAACCATAGCCATAGAGTATCTTTCTCTCTTTCTCTCGATATTCCTTCCACTGGCGTGTGATGCAGCACACGTTCAGTTTTATACTTTCGACACCTGTCTCCCTCGCTCCATCTATTTATACATACTCGTGTCTCTCTCTCTCTCTCTCTCTCTCTCTCTTTCTTTCTCGTGCTCGCGAACTGTGCGCGCGGGCTGCAAAAGTGTCGGGAGTTATTCTCAAACCCTCTTCGGGGGGTACTGTCCGCTCGTGGAAGCAATATAGCACGCGCGCGTCCGATCAATTTTTCATTCGCCGGACAAATTGGCAGCTGGTGTGTGTAAGGCTGACTGCTCGGGGAATATAGTCCGTCCTGCCCTCTCCGGTTGAAAAGGGACGAAAGAGACGAACCATCTAAGTGTGCATACGTGTACGAATGTGTCTCTCTGTGTGTCTTTATATGCATACATATATACGTCTCTATACACGTACGCGTAGCTCACAGAAGTAGAGAGAGAGAGAGAGACAGAGAGAGAGAGAATGAGAAAAAGAGAGTTAACTAGATTACCGTTACATGCAGTATATGCACGCCTCCCTCGCACACCTATTGGAATAAGCGCGACGTGCATGTTACGCGCATACGTCCGCTTGTGTGTGTGTGTGTGTGTGTGCGCGCGCGCGCGAGGATGTGCGGAGGATCGTGCGGTGGCTCGGAAATCTTGCTTCGATTTCGCGACCAAATACCTATATGTACATGCACACGCACCCATCAATATTTTCAAATCTCGAGAGTTTTAATGAAATTCGCTTTTTTTTCTCCGTCGCGCGATCAAATGTTGATTTGATAAAAAACAAAAAAATAAATAAATTAATGATGGTAAAATGTTTTTTTTTTTTTTAAATACTTTAAAAAAACATTTACTTCATTTTGTTTAAAAAATTTTCTGATTCGTTAAAATCACGTTGAAAAAAGAAAAAAAATATTCTTTTTCAAGCGATCGCGAAACGCCTTAAAAATACTAACCATAATTTGAATTTAATTCCAAGCTTTGCATGTACCAGTTAAAATATTTGATTTGCGCTGCTTTCGATAAAATTAAAAACTTTTTAAAAGTAAAACGGCCCGCATTAGAATTTCGCCAAGTCCGCAAAAATAATGAAATTCGAATTGGAAATCATTCTTCCGCATTTTAAATTCTATTCGATGAAAATAAGATTTTCAATTTCTTTTGAAACCTTCTTTTTACAAGCTGAATTTTTAGAAAAAAAAAAAAAAAAAAAGAAAGAAAAAAAAACTCAGAAGCGGTCAACTAACTTTTCCTTTGTTTTTTATGATGATTCAAAAGTTGCTTTTTGCAAAAGTTTATTCAAAAACTGTTCTTTTTGTTTTTTAGTCAAACGTCGAGTAATTTTAAAATAGGTCAAATCAATTCCTCAAATATTGATATTGTAATCTCAATCTAAATATGTTAATCGTTACTCTCACTATAAAATTGTTAAATAAATCTTCATATTCAATTAATTATTTCCTTATTTCTGACGAATAAAAATGTATATTGGATTGATTGAAAAACACCGTTAGATTGATTAATCCTTCTGATTAATTTATAATGTTAAATGAAACACAAAAGTCGACCCGAAAAGTTTCGAAAATTATTTTTTAATCAGCTTCGATACTTTTATCACCTTTGCATCACAACTTAATAGTTGTACCTTGAGCTAATTAGCATCTCGCCGTTTGCCTATCATCTCTCTTTGTTTTGAAATCGCGGCAAAAGTGTATCTTAGAACTATGTGCGTGAGCCCAAGGATTTTATCGAGTCAGCTATGATCGTAGACGCGATCGTTTTACCGCGAGGCACACGAGCGGAAATTGTTCGGTAAAATATGAGGCCTCGACTATTAAGCGCAAAGCTGTGAGTAATAAAAATACCAAGAACTTGCTTGAATTTACGAGTGTGTTAGGGAAGTCTGACTAATCATTATAACGACGGCTAATCTAATTCTCTCTTCCTCCGGACGGGAATTAAAAAGAAAGAAAGAAAAAAAGGGAAGTATGCGCCGCGCGTTATTTTTCATTTATCTCGACGCGATATTTGTATTTATGTGACAATTGCATTTGACGCCATTGTTCTTCATCAATTTTCATAAGGAATTCAATGAATTGTTCTATTTTATTTATTCACATTTAGTTAATATAACAAATATTTAAAATTTAGAAAATGATAAAATTTATTGTAAGTGCCCAATTGAATTTTGAATGAATAATCTTAGTAGCGATGATAATTCCTATTAATCTAATAAATGCGATGAAAGTATAATGAAAAAACAAAATATAAAATTAGTTGCCGGTGCTTTTAATAAAATATTAGACTTTATATTCGATCAATCGTACGATTTACATTTTATATACATATAAATATTGTTAATTAACTTTTATTCTGATAATATTTTTAAGCGATACCTTTTATATGATATAAGTTAAAATTTTTTAATTTTTTGATAAAGATCATAAAATTAATTAATTTAGCGTTTTTAAAAACGTTAATACTATAAATTCACAAGTATTTTATTGAATGTTATTAAATTACTTAAAAATAAACAAAAATATTTATTTTACAAGTTTAATTAATTTTTGAATTATAAATATTATTTCAAGTTTTAAGAGCGCAATTATTTATTCGCGCGATATAAATAACAACCGTACGGAAATTCTATGAAAATTAGCGTATGAGCCAAACGCTAAACGAACTCGGACAGTTGGTGTGAGGAGATTATCAAACATAACGTATACACAGGCCGTTCATTAAAATTATTCTACAAAATATTTATTTGCTTTTATTTGAATGCTAATTAGATATAAATATAAATGTTTAATCATTATTTTATCTAAAAATCGTCCAAAAAATTAATCGACATTCTTTTAAAATGAAAAATTCTTTGTTACAATAAATGTTTTTTAAAAGTGGGCTTTTCAAATAATGGGTCAGTATAAAATAATCTTTTGATTAAGAAATAGTACATTTGAAAACCGAGAGTAAAATATTTTTTTTTTTTTATTAAAAAATTATAAATTCACGAATCATCATTTAATAATTTTTTCCGTTTAACGAAATCCAAATTTGAAAAATTCATTATTACAAAATATTTCATTTAATCAATCGAAATAAAACGCGACAAATTTTATTTCTTACGTTTCTCAGTCTCTAGCGCAGACTTTATACACAAACGCGTCTATCTCGTAAATGCATTTAAAAGTAATTTTTCGCGGTAATGCTCGAATCAAAATCTGCCTCGATAGTTGTTAGCGTTGAAGCGAAGAGTTCGGTAAAGTTTCGCGCGTGTACCTCTCGACTGATGCGTTAATGGTTGCTGCCGTTATACCGCTGCCGCTACTTCGCAAATAATACACAATTAGCTGCCGCGAGGAAGCCATATTAATTGCCGGTACTTAAGAGTTTGATTAAGCAGCGCGCACACGTGCGTTATCTCTCTTTATTTCCCCCCCCCCTCTCTTTCTCTTTCTCTCTTTCCCTCTTTTGATCATTCCGAGAATATGCAGCTCACGGTGATTGTTGTACGCACGCGAGCGAAGAATATTTATACGTCTATGTAAATACGCGCATTTAGAGAGAGAGAGAGAGTGAGAAACAACTTTTTATCAGTGCTATGCCCAAAGACGACAAGTGGAATATTTCACCAAAGTCGAGTTGTGCCGATGATGATGATGCACTCGATATATCGGTGTAGTTGTTGGTTGATTAAGATTATTATGCGGTGAAAAAATGACTAGTGTATTCGCGAGATTGATATTTATGTTGTAATAATTTGAGCTTTGACAAAATTTTTTTTAAATCATTCACATTAATAAGGAAATATTTTATTAGTAAATAAGCAAGTGAATATCATTGAATATCAACATTGTATTGTGTTTATTGAGCTGAAAATTTAATAAATTTTTATTAGGTACGTCGTATTGTATGATAAATCTTTGATAAAATCATTTTTGTCAAAGGAATAAAAGCAAATGATAAAAATTTTGTAAAACTCCTTACAAATGTATATACGTTTGATTATATAACTTTGTTGTTTTATATAAGAATCATCTATTGTATCACGCATAAAAAGAAGAAATTGAATGCGGTAGAATGTATAAATAATAAAAAATATACATTTGACACGGTATATTTTTAACGCTCTAGAATTTGTTTATGCATATGCATGCAAGTATATTTAAAATATTTATAATTATGCTATGTATCGAGACACTTTATTTACATATTTCATAAAAGTATTGACAGCCCTTGTATACAGCAGTATAACAGACTTTGAAATATTAATTAATTTGCACATGTAAGGAATTGAGAAATTCTGCATTCGAAATGAAAGTAATTGAAATTATTTCTGGGAAATTATTATGAATCCGGTATCAGTTTTTTTTTTAAATTTAAAATGGCGCGTTCAATGTAGAGCAAATTGAAGAATCAAGAAATTCGAAATTTCGCGAAATAAAATTTATCATCGTATTGTTTGAAAAATTTTAATTAAAAATTTTATCTACTAATTTTTCGATTACACGCTTCCGGTTAAATATAATTTATGGAAATTTAAAAATTTTTTGGTTTACCTAGAGGTGCTCGCTTCTTGCATACGATGAACATAACTGATGTAATCAGTACGCAAGTAGAGGAAAAAAAAAAAAGAAAAGAACTTTAACGTGCCGAAGTTTCGTTACACCTATATCTGCCACACAGCAACAGCGGCGATGAAAGCCGCAAAGATTATCCCGACATAGATCCACGTGCGAGGCTGAGAGTAGAGTTTGCGTTTGTTTTACCGAGTCTTTGTCCCCCGACGTCGGCAGCGGCAGCTTTTTTCCGAGAAAAAACGTCGGCGAGGCTCTTGTCTCTCCCTCTCGCTCTTTCTCTCTTTCTTTTGCATAATTTTTCAAGTCTCAGACGTAAGAGAACGACGCTTTCTCTATGATAATAATAATAATATTAATAATAATAATAAGCGCATCGGAGAGTCGCTTAACACGCGTACGCACGTCTACTTTATTTTCTCTTCATTCTTTTAGCTCTCGCTTACTTACCTTTCATTTTCATTAAACGATGTATAAAACCGCGCAAGAAATTTTGTACTCTCTCTCTCTCTCTCTCGCGCGCGCGCGTGCAAGATTATTATTTTGTTTTTCTTTTCCCCTCTTCGTTGTACCCAAGTATCTCAGAAGTCGGTTTGATAATCAACTGTAGCTTGTTTGTTTAACCTATTCTTATATGTTTACCCGATCGTCCATATGGTTATAGATGAGTGCGTCTGGGCTGAGAGGGGCAAGTTTGCGAACGCGAGTGTAAACCAATCGGTACTTTGCACTTAGCTGATTAAATCGTCCGACGCTTGAAATTCGTTTACGAGCTTTGAAATGTTTCAAAATGTCACGACATTTTAGTATTGTTTAAATTTTTTTGCCAACCGCATTTAAAACGATAATTCAAAATAATTTTAATTAAATTAATGTTTATTTGAGATATCTAGAGAAACGAGTTACAAGTATTATATCAACTTTATAATATTTGCTGAAATTTTTAAGTTATATTTACCCAATTTTCAGACGGTTAATTTTTTATATTAGTATAGTTGTTTGTATGTAAAATATAGATCTACAGAATTCCGTCAAAATCGATACTTCGAGAAAACTTTATGAAACTATTAAAAAATAAATGAAAAAGAAAAATGTTTTCGCGCTGTAAAATAATATTTAAAACAAAAATAAATTAAATTTTTCAAAAAATTTATTTTCATTGCATTATTTTTTATTTCAATGAACTTTTCTTTACAAATTGTAATTAATAAAATTAAAAAAATTGATCAACTTTTTATCAAAAGTCTATATACAAAACAAAATAATATTGCAATATGTACATTTTTGTAAATAAAGAATATCAAATTTTTGTTAAGTAATTGAAAATTTTTTGAATTTTATTTTAAAATAATTCGTATAAAAGAAAAGTTACTAAAAGTTAATATAATTATTCTTTAATGTTTAATACATTTTTAATTTATTAAATTTTCAAAGTTTTTTTTTTTTTAAAGTTTATATAAACTAATTTAAAAATCTGCACATTTTCAAGAATAAAGAAGTTTTTTATCACTAAGGTAAATCACTTTAAGTATTTAAAACAACGAGGTCGTGCAATTTGCTTTTTAGGTAGAAAAAATAAGGGACACGCGTAAATATGATATAAAAAATTAGAGCACAAGTATGTTTTTTTTTTTTAAATAATTTATTTTATTTATGATCGATGTATAATTTTATTAGTAATATAAAATTAAAGAAAAAAACTAACGCAATGTATTCCTTCAAAAAAATTAATTAAAAATAGTAAAATGTGAAAATAATATTAAATCAATCATGAGTGAAAATTTTTTTTTGCTTTTAGCAGCTAAAATATTTGTTTTTATATAATAATGTTAAAAGAAAAATTTAAACAATCATTCTCGTTTATGATGCTATATACACGCGCTCAAATTAATTATAAAGAAAATATCAATTTCTATAATGGTCATTGCGCACTTCAAACACGATGTATCGGTATTCTTATTTAAATTGATCGAAAACAAATTAATCGAAAAAGTTATAATGTAAAATAAACTTTAACAACCAAAACTGTCAATGTAAAGCTCCAATATAAAATTACTCATATTTTTTCATTTTTTTTTATTTCATCATTTTATTTAGAACATCATATTGCATTCCGACTCCATCGTCGGCAATATTGTTTGTTCATATTTTAAATAAACACTCGTTCTTTATGTATTAAATTTTTAATTAAGTATTTTTACATTGCGATACACAGAGGAAAAGCTTCTTGTTTCTGTTGAATTTTCGTCTATTGATAGATATTTATTGAAAAATATTAATTTTCCAAATAAAGGTTTTCTAATTTGTGCATACGAAAATATTTGATATCGAATATCGAATTCATTGATTAATGTTCCGCTTTTATAAATATGGTGGGTTGCTAAAGATTACGTATAATATCGATATAAGTTAAAAATACAAAAATAGATCTGTTTCACAATATTTTACAAAATTAAAAATCTATATGAATGTTGTAAACATCGTCTGATCAATAAAGTTTATCAAAATTCCTCCATTAACCATATGACAGCAAGTACATCCGAATTAGGCAAATAGTCATAATCGACAAAAAATTTACGTATCCGTACCAACAAGATTTATTTCAAAATACGTAAAAAGAAAATTGTACAGGTTCCCGTTAGGCAAGGCAGCCGATATGTGCAGAACCTGGACCGTTATAATATTTCACTAAACGCGGGCGTGTTTGCTCGGAAAGGCCGTAGGTAGACTCTCCCCCTACCCACCCATGCTTCCATCTCCCGATGTTTAACGTAAATGCTAAGCACACAACCAAAGTAGCTTGAATCCTCGAAAACAAACAGCAATTAGATATTCCTGGACGGTAATTACTATCGAATGCGACATCGATATCAATGCGTAATTACCGCTATCGGATTAATTCGGCCGCGAATGTTGTCTCCTCCCACCCTCTCCCCCCCCTATGTCCCATTGCCGCCTTTCTCTCTCTCTCTCTCGCTCTCTCTCTCTCTTTCTCTTTGCCGCGTGTTACATGCGAAGAAACGCTCGCAAATGCATTTTGCCGTTCCGCTTTTGTTTGTGTATATACCACTCGTGCGTGTATACATATGTTGCGCCGTTTATACATATACGTTTATGCGTATATACTTATATATACATACGAATACGTTGATTACAGCGAAAACGTCGAAACTGGCCGAAACTCGTTCTCACAATGTACTCGAAATTGTATTCACGAGTGTGCGATAACCCTTGCGAACGTTATACATTTCGAGCGCGCGCGAATATATATGTTATTTTGTTATGCCGTACTTTTTACCGAATTTTTTTTTTTTTTTTTTTCCTTTTTATAACGACAGCGCGTAAAGAAAAAAAAAAAAGAACGACGAAAACGCTCGTTATTATTGTTATTATTATTTTTATTATTATTTTTTCTTTCTTTTTTTTTTTTTTTTTTTTTTTTTTGTTTTGTTTTTTCAAGACGAAGTCGTTACGCTTTTTTAATGTCCTTTTACCGCTGCTTTTTCCAGATAACGTTTAAAATTTATTGCGCAAACATACCCGGTAAACACTTGGCAATGAATATTTACGTTAATTAAGTAGATGTGCCCGCGAATGTTTTGCGTGCGACCTAAAGAATCAAGAAGTCGACCGCGTGATTTTTACATTCCTTTTTCTTTCAAGATGTATCCGCGCCGGTATTTTTGAAAATTTCTTCTTTTCGTAAAATTATAGATTTGTTAACGTCGTAAATCTATGTTCAGATAAGATCTGAAAAATAAAGTGATATGTAAGCGATTTCGGCGCGTATATTAATTAATAATTTTGTGTAGATTCTCATCGTATAATTTAAGTCAAGTATTAAAATAAATGGAAGGAACATTATAGAAATAAGAGGAGTAATCGTATCGATTACTTTTAGAAACAAAATTGCCGAAAAATAAATAGAGGAAAGGTCGTTCTTTTGCTCTCTCATTCTCTTGATGTTTTAATCACAATAATCAAATTCGCTGTCGAAATATAAAGTAAGACTCGTTAGAGAGGTAAGTGAGAAAAGAACACTTTGCTGAAAAACTTTTGTCAGCGTTTACGTATCTTTGGCGTGACGGTTACCGAGTGCAAAAAATACTTTTGAAAGTACGCTTCTTCGGGAAAAGTTTTTTGACGAAAATTTCATTTGCATTCAAGATACTGCAATCGACTTTTTTTTTCTCTCTCTCTCTCTTTCTTCTACCTTTTTCCCTCTCCTCTTGTTTCTTCTCTATTCGTCCGTCTACCTGTGCTTAATCAAATTATGCTAAAGTAAAGGTTCCGGAAATTTTCTCTCTCTCTCTCTCTCTCTCTCTCTTTCTTTTTCCCTTTTCTTTCTCGTTTCGCTTGAAAATCTCTCCCTAGTAAAAGTGAAATTTTTAAACATCAAGTCTATACTTTGCAACAGATGTATATAATATTTCTCGAAATTACCCCATTGAACTTCATCCAGTAGCTTTCCTTCTTTTCTATTTTCTTTTCCTCGCTGATGAGTTACGTTTACGAGATCAGAAATTATACGAGCAGACGAAAGAGAATGAGAGCGAAAGAGTAGAGTAGAGGGAAAAAAGTCGAAATTTACCAGACGACGACGAGCCAGCGTCGCTGCATTACATTAATGACATGACTATTCGCAAGAGTTTCTCCTCCCTCCTTCTTCTTCTCACCGTAACGTAAATTATATGCAAACTTATCTTCCTCGCTGCACGAACGTGTGAACTATTCGCGCTGCAACTTGCCACCCTCGTTCCCCTCCTCCCGACTCTCTCGTATAATAACGTTTTCTCTTCTTCTTTAACACCTCTGCGTCCGGTGAATAAAGCTCGGCAGTCTCGAACCCCTTTTTTTTCTCCCCTTTTTCCCCCCTTTTTCTTTTCGAGCTGCTCGAACAATTAGAGCGTCAGATTGAATAATCGGATGGTTTGAGAAAAAAGCCGACGAACGATTTCATATTAAAACTGATGTTGTTTACCTTTTTTTACAAGTTTAATCTCCATTATCTTTACTCGTTTATTTATTTTATTATTATTATTATTATTATTATTATTATTATTATTATTAATATTATTATTAATATTATTATTATTTGCGGTTTAATTATATCGAAAGATCAATTTTGTATCTTTTCATATCAAACTAAATTAAATTTTTAAGTAAATTAAAACGAGTTTTTAAATATCAACAATTTATTTTTTTTTTTCTTTATTTTTTTCCTTGAAAGGAAAGCATTTCGCTAGATATTTCTTCGTCTTTGGTTAGCTAAGTGAACTTGCGGTAGATTATTTTTATGTCTTTTCAATCTATAAATATAAAATTTTTTATATCAACGTTGAATTTCTAAAATTAATTAATTGGAAAATTCAATACATACCATAAGCTTGTTTGTTGACGGTGTGCTCGTCGATCCCAAAATAATACTTTACAAATTTTCATCAACACCGTACACGGAGAATTAAAAATAAATTTGAAAAGCAATTTTATAAAAACGTCAGTGTGTGAAAAGAAAAAAATTAGTTTTTTATGTATATATGTATAGAAAAAATTAAACGTCTAAAGATTAATATAGCTCTCGACGCAGATTTTTTTCCATTTTATTATTTTAACAAAATCACTATACCGCATAGAGTATATAAACTTGCTTTTCTCTCGCGAGATTACTTTTTGAAATTTCTTGACCAAAGTTCTCGAGGCTAAGCCCCGGCGAACATTTTTCTATATTTCGTTTGACTTAAAAGTAAGAAAAGCGAGTTGGAACGAAAAAGACGAAAAGGAAAGAAAAAAGAAGAAGGAAAAAAAAAAGAAGGGAAGATCGAAGATTTTAGGGTTTTTTAATACAGTGTGACTTTCGCCCTCGCTCCGTAGAATCTATATCGTGCGTCCTTCATACAAACCTACATTATATATATATATATATATATTCACGAATGAGCGAGCGCGAGAGAGAGAGAGAGAGAGAGAAAGAGAGACAGACAGAGAGAGAAGCGGAACTGATCGCAAGCTCGACACGCTTAGACGCCCATAGGCTCATCTCACGTGCGATCGATCATTTTTTATGAGGAAACAGGAGAAAAAAAGGAAGCGAAGACTAAAGATGAAGAAGGAGGCAACGCGACGCGGAATAGGAAAGCCCTATCTCTTTTTTTTCGTTTTACTGCGCGACAAATCCTCGGTGTTCATCGCCTGTCCTCTCTCGCTTTTTCTATCACCCACTATTACTCTCTCTCTTTTTCTCTTCGACGCGCGTCTCCACGTAAGCGAGAAGACATTTCCATTCGATCTTCTTACTCGCAGTTATTCGTTACTGAATCGATCGGTTATCATTCCTACTCGTGTATTTGTAGCTCGGAAAAAATTGCCAAGATTCGCGCGGGCCTTCGAATTTTGTCGTTGTGCGTCCCAAGGATTTCCGTTGTAAAATAATGCGTATGAGCAAGAAACCGAACCGAAGGAAATGGAATATATTCGAATCCGAATGAAAATATATCGTTTATCGGTGCGGGTATTGCTTATATGCATATGAAGCTATCTTGTTTTGATTTTTTTTTTTTAAAATACTGTTGTGTTAAAATTAAGTTAAAATTAGATAATGATTTTTATCTAGTTTCAAGTACAATTATTATACTATCCATAAATGCGGTGCAATATTTTTGTTTAATTAATAAACGATACCGATACCGATAAAACAGTGCGTATTAAAACAAGAAAAAATCTGTAATAATCAGTTTCGCTCTAAAATATTTTTTCATTCAAAATATCAACCTTCAAACGAAAAATCGCATTTCTCAGAATTCATATATTCATCACAATACATTATTTACGAATACAATGTACAAAAGAGCACAAGGAGTAAAAGCCAAAAGGACGATGGAATATGGCGACGGGAGAAAAATAGCCCTCAATGTCGTCATCTTCGATAATCGCTTTCAATTTATAAAGTCGCAAATGGAGTCGTAGAAGCAAAGAATCTCTCTTTCGCCCTCCCTTCCCCACTATCCATAAATCGTTACGCTCTTAATATCCGGCGCGGAAAGCTCGGCTTATATACGTATACTCGCATGTATATGCATGCGGCTGCAGTCTAGTCGTACATGCGCGGCTTAAGCCAGAGAGTTTGTCTTGCGACGCAAACTTTTTTCCGTTCTCATCCTTCCCGCGTCTCTCAAATTTTTCTTTTTCTTTTATTTTTTTTTTTTTTTTTTTTTTCATCTTGCTCTTTGCACCATCGTCGCGTCTTTTCTTGTTAGACGAACGATCGATCTATCGCATTTTTTTTCTCTTATCCGTACGGCGAGTATGCGTGTCGCGTGTCGCGTGTCGCGTGTGAAATATATTTAAAGTAGTTGAGTGAAAGGGAATTATACTTATTGCATTTATCTGCGCCCTGGGTACTTCTTAATCTATTTTATGCAACGCGATGGCTTTACGATGATAAAAGGCCACCAGGTTGTTTTTCTTCCACAGCACTGCACGCATTTCTTTTCAGTCGTCGATCGATCGTCTTCTACTTTTCATTCGAACAAAATCATGATCGGTGCTTTTTCCTCGTCTCCGGATTAGCGACGAATCCTTTTCTTTCTCAACTTGAATCTTTGTTCATAGTTCCTTTCTATACGGGTAAATGCGAGTGAACAAAACGAAGAAAAAAGGAAAGAAAGAGACAGAGAGAGAGAGAGAGAGTCAAATATATAAAGGAAAAGTGGAACAGAGGGAAAGAAAGAGAGAGAGAGAGAGTCGGTGTATGATAGGATGTTTCGAGAGTCTGAATAACCGAGGCACGAATGACAAAACTTTTGGAGTTACGAAACTTGGGTCTGCGGAAGATTGAATTCAATAAAGGATGAGAAATGTGCGCCGCGATTTCTGACTGCAATATTAGTAGTCTCTACAGATTATAAATTGCTTTATGTGTCTTTAGCTTTTCTCGGAAATCGCATTTTGTTACCTGCGCCCAAGTGTTTTTAAACTATATTGAGTGCGACGAGATAGAATTTATATTTACGATTGCCATTTATAGATGTATTACAATCTTGAAAAATGAAGTAATTTAACATGAAAAAAAAAAAAAAATAAAATAAATAAATACTCGTAAATAAATCGTAAATTCTTTATGTTACAAAAATATTGAATAATGTCGTAATTTCAAAATAATCATGTTGAGAAATATTCGATTAATTTAAAATTAATCGTCAATTAGAAAAAAAATTTTCTTTATTAAGAAAAATCAAGGAGCGCACAAAAAAGATGCTTTAGCGCGACGACGTACACGTCGTCTTATTAACGAAAGATGACAAGCTTAAGCGCATCGGTTCGGTGGGCGAAGGCTAACAAGAAATAATTAAATGAAAGTAAGATAAAGCTTTCTTAGGCGTAAGCTCAGACTCGGCTAGTTATTCCTGATCTGTAGAGCTCCATCGTCTTCGTCGTCTCTTCGTTTAGTCGCGACTCACGTGCTCGCCGTGTAATTTGTCTCGATTAAAGCAGTATAGCTGCAACATCCGCCCGAGAATAAAAGGGAAGAAAGCAGAGAGGGAGAGAGAGGGGGGAGGGGGGAGGCGAGGGGAGGAGTTAGGAAAAGGAAAGACAAGAGGGATGCAAACAAACGAAGCAGCGCGAGAAAGGTAATCATTTGTAAAAGGATCGGTGCTGCCCTGGTAAATACTCCCAATTGAGAGATGCGTCTCTCTCTCTCTCTGTCTTTCTCTTCTTTCCTGTTTTAGGTGCATACACACGCACGAGCTTTTGCATAATTCTCAGCGTGTAATTTTGAGATTCGCCATTTTTGCCGAGTCTTACGTTTCGCATAAAGTTGCAGTAAGATTCGAGATAAAAATGGAACGTTTTGCTCCGCGGTTTTTAAAAATTACTTTGATTATAAAAGGCAACAGTAAGAATATTAATAACTTTAAAAAGTTTATTTTATTAACTTAGATTATGAAAGGTTTTTGAAAAAATTATCACAAACAAACGCTAAAATGATAAATCACGCATGCATTTAAATGTCTATCGGTATAATAAGTAGAATAAGTCACGCTTTATAAGATACATCGATACGCGAATTTATAAGACTATTTTTAAAATTTTTAAAAAATAAGATCAAACTAACGGTAATTAGTTTTAAGAAAAAATCATTAATTTTTATAATAGAAAAATTGTTGCGTCTCATTCCAATGGAATTTCAATGGAAAAGATACTTTCGTTAATGTTTTTCAACTCGAGGAGCAAGAAAATTGTTATTTTATCCTTAGCAGCGGAGCGCTTAATTAAAAGATACAAGTTGCATAGTTAAATGAATTGTTGAGTTGAAAATTTTATCGTTTTATGACATTGTTTAAGTATGTATACGCGTCGAAATAATTTTAACAAAATTCCTACGATTAATAATGCAATTGCGTTAGAACGTTTGTACTAAAATATTCAAATTCATTTTAAATTTATCAAAAGCCGGATCTTCCAAACTTGCAAACAAAAGTTTTTGCGACCAAGGGAGCAAAGGCACTTTCAAGAATTTCAATATAAACGCCGAGATTCAACAATATCGTGAAAATTTTAATTGATATATACATGTACTATATATATGTGTATATATATGTGTGTGTGTGTGTGTAAGTGTGTATATAAAGATATAAACATCTGAAGGTGAAGCTCATACAAGCCAATTATGCGAGGAAACCGTTGAAGCGAAAACACGCGTGGCATTTTCGTCGGACGAGGGCAACTGTAGTAGTAGTAGTAGTAGCAGTAGCAGCAGTAGCAGTAGTTAACTCGAAAAAATCTGAAGGTACTGCAACGTCGAGGAGGATGTCAACTAAAGGCGAGATCTAGACATTCCCCTCGAATTCCACGGTAATCAGAATTCTCAAGACAGTTCGAAAACGATGCCACTGCCGCTTTTCCTCCTTTATCTTCCCCCCTCCTCTTTCCCCCTCCTCCCCTTGAGCTCTCCGACGTGTACATATATGTATCAGCATTTAGTCAGCCGGATGGGTAAACGAGCGCCTCGCGTCGGGAATGCGCGATTAGAAATTGATTAACTTGCACGCGAGCACGATTTCAATGAGAGAGAGAGACGGAGAGGGGTGATAAATTCGGCGAATTAGCTAGAGATGAAAGTACGGTGAGGTATATGCGCGCATACATATATATATATATATATATATATATATAAGGCCTTTTCGCGCGTTGCGCTTCATCTAATTACTCGTGAAAACGAAATACACCGAGGGCTTTTCCTGTTGTTGCACAAGTATTGCCATTGCGACGTTACTTTTATGTGTACCTTTATAATTGTCAGATATTTATTTGATAATTCTTCAGATTATTTAATATAAGTAGTCGAGGAAAAATAAGATTAAAAATTTTTTATTCATTCCCTCTTGGATAAAAAATATCGATCGCATATTTTTTTTTAATTTATAGCGTAAAAAATTCGGTCGGTAAAATTTTTAAACAAATGTAAAATAAATTTAGTAGACTAATGGGACACGATACTTTACTTTTTTTGCCACTTTTCTTCTTTCTAAGTAGTATTAAGTCTTTTAAACATTTTTCCTTTCGTTAAAAAAGCAAAAGTACGCAGTGATAATAAAAATGTAAGCGTAACATCAGAATAAATTTCGGTAAATATACAATGCTGCCATGTAAACGTATACAAATGATTTTAATTATCAACGTTATCTCGACATTTTTATCATCGTTACAGGAAAGATTCATTTGGCGAGAAAGCTTTTCAGCAGCTTTTAACATCTACATAAATTTATCTCTCTAACATTATGATTTTACTTTAATCACGGAGAAAGCATTGTGATTGTTAATATTTTGACAATTTTTCAGCGCCGGAGACTTTAGGATTTGTTAAATGAAAATTTAACATTGAGCTCAACAATTTTTCTTTTTCTGTTTATTCTTTATTTTTTTTTTTTTTTTTTTTTACTTTTTTGCTAGATGAATTTGCTCGCGAATAAAATATTAATAAATTTACGATTGTTTGTATGAAGACCTTTATAAAGGAACTGTTTAATTCCTTTTGTGCTACTTTTATAAATGATTATTCGTTTTTATTACGATTATATTATACAGTAAAAAACATAATCAATGCTTTACATTTATAAAACATAAATGCATCTAAAATTACTATAAAAATCTTAAAATTCGAATTTAAAATATGAATGAACTTATTGAGATTTGTAAAAATTTAATAAGTAAATAATATTATATCGGTAGGACGGTAAATTTTTATTTATCGTCATTCAGCGCGCGACGGTAATAAAAAAAACTCATTTCGGCTTTATCATCCACAGCGGCTAAGTTTCGTTGCCCGAAAGTTGGAGAATATAGGGGATGAAGCTAGGATGATAAAGCGCCGAGAAAGAAAAAAAGAGCGAGAGGTTAAGAAAAAGACGAAGGCACGCGCATCAATGCGCGTGTAGATTAGTTTCATGCGCGTCGATCGTAAAACTCGCCAGCCGCGACGTGTCCGCTTATTTCTTCCACGCTGCCCCCCTCCTCTCTCCCACCTCACCGCGCAATAATCAACTCCTTCGAATGCCTATTTCAACACGGCGATTGTTCTTCGTTGTTCTCTTTTATTTTTACGCGAGCGCGCGTGTGCCATCCGTCCTCGTTTATTATCGAAACGTTGCTTGAACGATTAGCTCCGATTGACGAATTTACTTTGTTGCTTTGATGTGCTGCGCTGACCACGTGACAAAAGCTAGCCGTTCGTCATTTTGTAGGATATGATGTCGTAAAGTTCAAGCAGTAAAATTTATGTGCCCTAATTTTAAACCTTGAAGCGGTTACTGCAATCTACAGACTGTAATTTTTTATTAATGGAGGAATAATCAACGTTGATTGAAATGCGTTAATATTAAACAGTCTTTAAATTAAAATTTCTTATTTGATCATGCTTATGTTATAAAATAAAAAAATTTTATAAATTAATTGTCGTGAAAAGAAATGAACTTTTCAAAATAATAAGATTAAAAATAATTTATTATAATAAAAATACATATTTTATTCGACTCAAAATCTTTTCATTATAATTAAATATTTACTTAATGATATTTAATAATAATGAAAAAAAAAAAAAAATTGAAAATTTTATTATTAAATATCAATTTAAAAGAGTGTAATAAAATGATAGTTTAAATACATTTCTTTTAAATACAATAACTGTTCTTATTAAAGTCTAAAAATTTACTAACTTTCAAATTACATTTTTGAGTTTTTTTTTTTTCTTATAAATGCATCAACTTTTACATTGCAAAATAAGTGCAGAACTATGAAACCGAATGGATATCGAAGTTTAAATGCGAAAACCCGAGCTCAACGGTTTCGTTATTTTTTCAGTGTACCGTAATTAATAAACGACGGCATACTCAATAAAAATCTTGAAAAAAAAAACAATTCTCTAAGCCTATCTCTCTCTCTCTCTCTCTCTCTCTCTCTTTATTTTCTTTCATGATTTTTTTTTTGTTATCTTCTCAGTACACCGTGATCATAATTTACGCGCGCGCGCGCGCGAGAACTACAACGTGAGCACGAAGCTCACCTATACGGCGAAACTTTAACGCCGAGTACGTTGCAATTTTTACGGGCGATAAATCCCGATGAATATTTCATTAATTTACAAGTTTGATATTGCACGCTTTATCCTCCACCTCCTTTTATCCATTTCTCTTCCTTTTTTTCTTCTTCCTCGTAATTTTTTTTGCTATGTCGCGCCCGTGGAGATGACCCTTTGCCTAAAGTTGCGAAATATGTTTTTTCCTATCTCTCTCTCTCTCTCTGTCTCTGCTACTTTTTTCCCCCTTCTTCATATTAAAACAAACAACAGCGCGACCGCGTCCACTCTCGTCAAACCCCGACGCGGGAAACTTAACGCGTAAATTTATCACCTCCGCGACCCGAGAAAGTTTTCTCACGTCGCGAACATCGTATGCGGGTGTATGTGTGTGTACATTGTGTTTGGGCGCGTTTCCTTCTTTTTTTTCTTCCTTTTTTTTTTTTTTTTTCTTTTTGTTTTTTTCTCTTCATTTCATACGGTCTCGACTCGCACTCGCTTTGGTTCTTTTGTTGCAAAAGATGCGAGAACGAGCGACAAACTGAATGAACGAGTAAAATAGCATTAAAACGAGAGGCTTTGAATGGAACTTTGCGTTTCTCCATTTGCCCTTTTCTTTCTCCCCCTCCCCCTCCCCCCTCCCCTCCCGGTAATTCGCGCCGCGGTGCGGTGGTCGTCGCAGCGGCTTCCATTTCGCGCTAGCTGCTCGCGGATAATATGCCGCGACGTGACAAATGCGGGAGGGAAAACTTGATGAAATACTGCCCTGGCTTCTGCGCGCTTTGCTACCACCTCTCTTCCTCTTTTATTTTTCTCTATCTCTTTCTCATTCTCTCTCTCTCTCTCTTTTCCGCTCGACTCTTTTCCTCTTTTCGTTTTCCCTTCGAATCTTTTTTCTCGTCTCTTACTCATTCTCTACCCTCTTTTTCTCTCTCTTTCTCTCTCTCTCTCTGTCTCTCCATTTTCCTCTCGCTCCATCTTTCTCTTGATTGCCAGGGCTTCGCAGTCGGCGCTGCCGCCATCGGTGCCGCTGCGGTGCAGGACTGTCCATAGAAGTTTTCACGATTGGTTACTGATGATCGGTCGACCAATTAACAGAGGGAAATTTAGTGGTTTGCGGCCGCATTTGAATCCTGGCTTTGACGAAGAAACGTTCGATTGTGAAAATAAAGAAAGAATGATTGCACAAATGAACCGTTCGGCTAGCGTGAATGAACTGTGTTAATCTAGATCAATAATATAATTGAACTTTATATTTATAGACTCGATGGTAAAAGAAAACGAAAATAAAAAAAAAAAAAAAAAATCGTCGAACTCGATCAATATTATTTTTTTTCTCGAAAACCTTTCGTTTCTTTGATAAAGTATGTTTAATCGTAAGCAAAAAGTTATTCGGTAATTATATATGCAATATAACCATTTGTAAAAAATTTCTTAAAATTCATTCAAATAAATTATATTAAGCAAATAAAAATGCAGTTAAAAAGTTAACTTTATTTATTTTATAAATAGAACGTTAAGTAATTTAATTTTAAAAATTTCTTGATAATAAAAAGAAATATTTTCTCTATAACGAAAATTTTTCTATTTATAGGCATAAAATTTGATTAATGAAAATATTTGCATGTAAAAAGTTTTAATTAAAATAATATAAATGAGACGAGTAATCATTTTCATAAAATTTATTTTTAACAGATAAAAACTATTTTTATTTTTTTTTTCAAATAAAAATAAAATTTTTTATTAAATATTTTAGGATTACCTTAACTTATATTATATATGTACATGTAGTTATATTTATTTACATTTTTATAAAGAGATGAGTATCTTTATCATTTTTTAATGACTTATCATTATCTGTAAAATTATCATTAAATTAAAAAAATGATATTGCTTAAAAATCATTCTAAGCATCGTTGTATCCAAATTTATAACGGCATAATCAACGATAGCTTCGTGATATTATGTAATACCGTTTACCTCGAGCGATAGATATGTATATAGCGACAGATTTATCCATTTTTACTAAATAAATTTCAGTAAATTAAAACAACATTTTATTAATATTTTAAAAACTTCTTTATTGTCTTAATAAAGGGCGGCAAAAATCTTTCGCGTAAAAAAATTTGGCCTACGTTTCATCTGGCGTAAAAACCTTATTACTCCAGCAACAATAAAATTTTCTTTTTCCAAGCATTTATTTTACTGGAGGATCGGGGTAAGATACCGTAGTGTAGCAAAGGTAACAGTAGCACAGCAGCGAAGGTTAAAATAGCAAACGCGAGGGAAAATACGCCCGCGCGAGAGAAAAGAGGAGAAGAGAGAGAGAGGGAAAAAGAGAGAGAGAGAGAGAGAAAGAGAGGAAGCTTTTCCGTGGGTACGAGCAACTTTAAAGCGAAATTCATCAACGAAATTTAGAGAACGGCCTCTGGGCATAGCTGCAAGCATAAATACCAGCAAATGAATACGTTGGCAAATACGAGATGAGAAACATGTGTATTTGCCTGAGAGAGAGAGAGAGAGAGAGAGAGAGAGAGGGTGAGCGCGAGCGTACATGTACCGAATGGCTATGATACATACACGAGAAAGTGGGATAGAACATTAATTTTTCATTAAAATTTACTAGCTCGTGCTTTAGTTTTAAACAAGGTGTTTTATTATTCTTGCGAAAACAAAAAAATTCGCTAATACATTGTACTATTATTTCGTTATGCTACCGCTTGCCTTGCAGATAATATACGTATATAAAATTTTAAATATTTATCTCAAATCTAAAAATTATTTATTCAATTTCTCTTTCTAATTAATAATAAAATAGATTTTTAATGATATTTTGGCAGACATTGATGAAATGTAAATTTAATAGATTCGTTATCCGTTATTAATTATTATTGAATTTATTTCGCCTGTGCGAATGAATATGTTTTATAGAGATGTATACACGTATATATATATATATATATATATATATATATATATATATATATATATATATAAATATTAAGAATAAATGAGATAAAAGGTTTTTTTAATTGCATACTTTATTTCAGCCGAACAAAAGTCATATACGAGTCGCAAAAAATATCTTTATAAAAAAATCCTCACGTTAAATCATTTTTTCTTCTCCTTAATTTTAACGAAATATTTTAAAACTTTTCAACGTACATCAACAGAATTAAAAATTATAAGATCAAAATGTCGAAAACAATGGCATAATTAAAACATTATACATCAAGATAATAACATATTTCTGGTGAATTTTCAGTTCGCATTAACGCGGAGTTAAGCAACGGTTCTCGTATACATTTATAATAGGTGAGGAAAATAAAGCGAACAAATGCATTAAGAGACAAAGCAGCATAACGCGAAAGAGAAAAAGGAATCATTTTGAACTGGAAACTTCTTCTTCTCTTCTTCTTCTTCGTGTTCTTCAAGTCGAATAAACGGAGCATTGATCTGAAAATCCTTCATTTGACGCCAGGAATTCTGTTATGCTATAAAGCTTGTATGTTTTTCTGGTATGTTAGAGAGTGTAAAAGTCCGCTCATATCTACTACAATGTTTATACATATATACATACGTATAACGTGTACGTACGTGTACTCAGTTTTACAGAAGAAAAAGGATAAAAACCGAAAAGATTTCAATCCCATCTCTCCCTCTCTCTCTCTCTCTCTCTCTATTTCTTCTTTCTTCAGTCTATATATCTCTTCCATCCTCCTACTTTAATCCTTTTTCGATTACGAACTTGACAAAGAGCAGTTGCGGAAAGACAGATCCAACCGAATCACTTGTAGCATCAAGACAAATAAAAGAAAGATTGGAGCACAAACTTAATTTTAGTACAATGTGTGGGATGTATCTACAAACTTATATGTAACCTCAACTTTTTAAATTATCGAACAAAAAATTTTATTAGAAATTGTTCGTTAATCAATATTTTTTTTTTAATTTAAACTTTAAATTCAATTGATATTTTTGAACTTGAAATTATTAAAACGGAAAATTATTTATAATATCGTTTTCTTGCACAATTACAAAAATAATAAACAATATGAATTATTTATTTATTTTTTTTCAACTCCAATTCGTTAATTTGAATAAAACGTATACACAAAGGTATTATTATTCAAGTACACATATTTACTTATCGGTTGCAATTACGTAACGAGATACACGCAACCCTTACCTTATCGGAATCGCGAAAAATTTAACGCATCATCGTCGAATCGACACTCCGAGTCATTCTTTTCTAATTAATATCCGTCTCACCGCGATGACAAAGTAAGACCGAAAAATTCCATCTTTTGCCAAGCTCGCTCGTTCGCTCATGCGCTTAATCAGTTAAGAGCATGTAGAACATTTGGAAGGAGGTGAAAGAAGGAGGAGGAGGAGAAGGAGGAGGAGGAGGTGGAGGAAAAGGAGAAGCTCAGATTTCAAAGCTGTCGGCTTTCAACTGCAGACGGATCAATACCGACAATGCATTCCGAGCCGTGGTTCTCTGCAGCCGACTTTCAAAGCTCGTCGCTCTTACTGCCTTCCTCGCTTTCCCCTCCCTCCATACCGTCCCTCGCTCTTCCATACTTTCCAGCGCGGAGCCCCGAAATACAGTGACAAATTACAGAGTGGCATTCGAATGAGATCGACAATCAAGCCGATGAGCCGTGTATCCCTGTCGCTTGTTTTGTATCGATTTTGCAGACTTTGCAATCTCGCGCGATTACTCGCTCGTTCAGTGTTTGCAATTAACTGTTTTAAACAAAGCCTGCTGTTGTTAAATTTAACGTAAGATAGATAAAGATTTCATGAAAATATTTTTTCAGCTCGAAAACGTTCAGACGCTCGCTGTGGAATAATGATTTTTTTTCCTAATTTCTAATTTAATTCGTACCACAAATATTTGAACATTAATTGAATTATATTTAAAAATCTTTATCTTAAAAAGATGTATTTCAATTAAATTTGAATCCCTCTTGCTCATCATGTAAAATAATCATATTGAATAAAAATATTTATTAAAAATAGTTACATTATGTATATTACATTTGATAATTATGTTTAATTTTTCCTTATCAAAATATCGAATTATACCCGTAATAAGGTTTTAAATAAATTCAGTTACTACAGAGGAGGATAGTAAATTATGGTAAAATCAAGATTCCCATCTATGAATAAGAAAACATTGTTATAAATCAAGGAAAATTAAAGGAAAGACCTCGTAAAAATCTATCGATTTAAACGGGTTTAAAACGAGCAATTCGCCTCGCGTTAAAAAGTTAAATTTTAAAAATGATTAGATCGATAGACTTTATAAAGGTTTATTGTATGATCTGTTCAAATTCGAAAAATAACGGTTCGGTGTTATTTTTTTTTTTTCTTTTCATTTATGACACTGTTTTCTTATTCGTAAATGTAAACCTAATTTTTCAATATTAAAGTTTTCTCAGATCTGAGGCTGCTGAATTTTTTTGTTTTCAAATTTAATAGTTTTCGATGCTTTCAACAGCAGTAGCAATGACAACCTCTCGTTCGGAAATTGATATTGTAAAGACTTCGTCCACATATAGTCGTTCAGTGCGACAAATTTAACTAACTTTCTCTCAATATACGACAGTTGTGGGACAAGGTAATACAGCAAGTGGTTGAAACGACGTACGCAACGAGACGAGAACGCGACGTAGCTCTCGCGCCACTCGCGTTGTAAGGGTAAAACGAACCTCGAAAGAAGGAGACGAGTAAAGCCGTGCTCGAATTTTACCGGAACTCTCTTCCCCCCCCCCCACCCACCCGCTCAGCCTCCCCCTTCCCCTCCTATTACCAACCATCATCGTGCGCGCTCGTAATCCTCGAAGTCGAGGAACGACGAAAGACACCCACGGAGCTGCTGCTAATACGTCCCCCGCACTCGAATAACGAGTAATCCGTTTTTCTTTTCGCTTTGAACTTTTACGTTAGCTTACTATGAAATTTCTTGTACGTTGGCCGTTGTTTTTCTTTTTCCGATATTTTTATCAAAAAAACGAAAGACGAAAGATAACTTTTGTTAACTCAAGGTTTTAAACTATTAATTAAAGAATACCGTAATATTAATCGAGAAAGTTTGATACAAAAATCACAATTTTTCGCAACGTTTATACAATTATATCTGTATAACTAAAATAATAGTTTTGCAAATGTTTCATTTGTTATAAATCATACCCTTCTGCAATTAATTATCCTTTTGACTAAAATAACCTTTATCCATTTTATAAAGATAAAGAAATTTAATATCGATCGTGTATTTTTATAGAACTTCATTGATGCAATAGCCGTTTGATCAATCTATGAAAATACACGCAAAGGTTAAAATTAATAAAAGGTTGAAATTTAATAAAATTAAAAAAAAAAAAAAAAAAAAGTTTTATAATTCGAATATTTTTGTCGATACGTTGTAATTAATTTTCCGGATCATTTTAAAACATTAATTATTATTTTGATTTATAACTACATGTACGCTTAAAAATAGCGAGGAAAATCATTATGAAAAAATCAGATACGAAGAGCAAAAATTTTATTTCGAATAAAAAATTTTATTTTGTATAAAATATAATTTATTATTATTGATAAATTTAATAAAAATTGATGAAATTGAAGACACATTTGAAAAATGAAAAAAAATTATATCGGGCTTGTCTGATTAAATTCCGTCATTTCTACTTACGCACATACCGTGAAATTTTAAAAATAGAAAAGTTTTTTCGATAACAATAGTAAATTATCATGTGAGATGTTACGAAGGTACAAAACCTAAAAAATTACTATAACAGGTGTATAATAATGTTAAAATTATTAATTACGCGATAAAGAAATTACTCCACGTGCAACACGTTCAAGCGAAGCAATCACATTGACGTAATTCATTTTATTCATCAAATCATTAAAAATATTTCCATTTCTACATCGTTTCCCTATGCGTAACGAAAACAAACGAAAATACATTCACGTCACGCGACATTCAAATTAATTCGTAAATGTCCGATGCGTATAAAGTTACGAGCGAGGAAAGCTCGCAATGACGCATCAGTGTCTCGTAAGCTACGTTAACCCTAATGACTTCTTCCCGTTCCCGCGTCTCCTGCGACCGGCCAAAAACGTATCGCCCCTCGCAAGGAACCGACGTAAAAATGTCACGCCTGCTCACGTGGACGAATTCCTCGGAGGTTATCCACGCAGCCGTTCCGGTGGTTTTCAGGATAACACACCCTTGTCGTCTTTTCAAGATACTTATCATTCATCAACGTTGTTGCTGCGAAATTTTATTTCGCCCATCCTTTTACTTTACTATAACGTCGAGTTTTTTATTTTTTTTTATTTTTTTTTATTTTTTTTTTGACGGGGGAGGGGGTAAACTCGTTTGGTACCTTTTTCAGCCGAGGCTTTACTTTACGTCAGATGGCCTTGCGAATAAAACAGCCTTTTCATTTCTTTTTTTTTTTTTTTTTTTTTTTTTTTTTGTAAACTGTAAGTCTTATCTTTGTCTTTTTATAACATTTCAGGCTTTGCGTCTTTTTTGCGTACAATTGAATAAATATATCGATATGCTTTATGTATGATTTATATTTATAAATTGTAAAAAGATAATCTGTAATTAATCATCAAAATCCAATAACCAATAACTTCTAATTCATCACGAATCGTCGTTCTTAAAAATAATGTTCGATAGCCCAATGTATCAATGACAAAGAGCATTCGAGAAGTGTGGTCAAACCGATTAGAAAGGGTATAAGCGAGTTTAAGATTATCTGAGACTTCTCGTCTTTCTCGCAGGAGTATTATGGGACGCGGGGATAATCCGCGTCGCGCGATGGTACTCCAAGATCTTTGTTACCTTCGCGTCTTAAATCTATCTTTTAATAGGGAGCCGTCGATTATTTTCCTTTTCTTTCTTCCATTTCTTTCTCTCTTTCTCTTGCTCTTTTTTCGAGCAAAGGGAGCAGATAAATTTACGGTAAGAAAAACGATTCAACGCCTAAGAATTTGTTCGGCTTATGATCTCCCCTACACTGCTTGAGAATGGATCTATTGTTGTGAGAAACCGATAAAAGAGAAAGACGTTAATTTTTATTAATTTTGAGAAGTCGATAACGATCAGAAAATTAAGTGATGCAATTAATTTTCTAGACACCTTTCATGATATTGATGATTTACTTAGCAATATCATCAATTTATTTAATTGTAGAACTTGAACGAAAACTAACTGATACAAAATCAATATAGGTTTCTGATAAAGTTAAATTGAAATGAATCATAACATAAATTGACATTTATTACATTTATTTAATTATTTCTGTTGTTATATTGTCTTTTATCAAAAATCACTCGAATATTTATAATCGTCTAAAACGTTTAACAATAACTTAAAATGACAGAAGTGTAACGATCTATTTTTTTTTTCGTAAAAGCAAGAAAAATCGAATCTAGAAAAATTCACTTGCAATACTAGTACTCACACTTGCTCACGTGAACATTTATATATACACATAGACATAGTTATATTCCGCGGGCGCCGATGAATCTCCCAAGAAAATCTTCTTATACCGCTGTGTACTTTATCATTCTCACCCTAAAGAGCATTACCCAAAATGGATCTGCCAGCCCATCATCAAAACAAAAAAAGCCGCGAGGATATCGAAGAAAAGCAAATAGAGAGCCCAGCGTAAGAGAGAGAGAGAGAGAGAGAGAGAGAGAGAGAGAGAGAGAAGAAAAAGGAAAACGAGACCTGTCATCGAAAGGACGCATCATCGAAAGAATCTCCTCTTTCTTTCTCTCTTTCTCTCTTTTCTCTGATCGATCGAGCCAAAATTCCCATCCAGGTCCGAAAGTTAGCCATTTAAGGAATACCAGTAAAGTGAAAGAGAAGGAGGGACAAAGAAAGTTTGCCCCCCGGTCGTCTTTCTCTCTCACCTTCCAACTCGATATCTGGTAGAGGTCATAGTTCGGCAGGGCGACCGATTCCGGGTCACGAAGAGACAGCGTTGATTGCGTAACTTCACTCGCCCCATCTATCATGAAAGCGGCCGGTCCACGGCTCTCTTGCTATTCCTTCCAGTTCCTTCCATCTTCTCTTTTCTCTTCCAGTTACCGCCACTCTGGTGCACATTGCTGCGGTGTGTAGGGCAAGCCACATCCCTTGCAAGTACTCATGTACTATAGTTTGACTCGACCTCTCCCCCCCTTTCTCTCTCTCTCTCTCTCACTTCCGCTTTGGCTTTCTTGCTAACTCTCCAGTGCGCACCTCTCTCTCTCTCTCTCTCTCTCTCTCTCTCTCTCTCTCTCTCTCTTTCTTTCTCCTTTCTTTAATACTCATGTATCTATTCTCCATCTCGCTCGCTCGTTCCCTTTTGAAGATGAATGGCTTCGGTGGTGATGACGATGGGTGCGCGCCTGCTTGCGGTATCGAAAACTTTGCCTCGGTTCGCGAGATTGGGAAACGCGAGAGGAAAAGCGAGGAAATACGCCGTGTGTTATATACACACATGCACGCAATCCGTAAAAAAAGATTAAGAGAGAGGGAGAAAAATAAAGAGAGATAGAGAAGACATACTATAGTACAGAGAATAGAAAGCGAGGTGCCGCGGTACGGTGCTAGTGGCCCGACGTTAATGGACTATTAATTTTTATTGAGATTCTTTTGTTTCGCCTATACCCTCTATCTCTCACACATATACACACACACACACACACACACATTTTTCGAACTAGTGAACGAAGAATAGCCGAAGCTAGAAAGAAGGCGAGAAAACGAACGAGGACAACGAGAAGAAAAAAAGAGGAATAAACGCAAGCTGCGGCTCGGCTTGTCTGGTAAATACGAGAAAAAGAATAAAACGCGTAATGTTTATTTCTTTCTTTCCTTTTCTCTGTATTTCGCTAAAAGAAAATAGACGGCATAGAATGTAACGAAGATTAGAGAGAGGGAGAGAGAAAGAGAGAAGGTGATGGTAAGAGAGTAAGAAAGAAGGAAGTTAGCGCGACCGAGATTCCAACGCGTCTTGCCACGAGGATATAAGCCAGTCCGCAAGGAGTTACGCTTTCGGCTGGAACTGTGCGCTAGATAGCTATTCGCCACCTTCGCCGGTAGCACGAGTTGATACGAAAAAGCCAGCAGAAAAGAGAAAGAGAGAAAGAAAGGTAGAGAGGAAAGTCAACTTCGTCGGCTTCTATACTTTGTACGTGTGTATTAGCCGAGGAATTAGATAGTAATGGAAAAATTTTTTTTCCTTTCGTTCGTTTTTCACCTCACGTTTTCAACGAAAAATATCAATGAATCCGATTACGTTTTCGCTTTTAAAACAAAAACATTCGATTCAATGATTCAATGTCGACGTACGTTAACGCGCTTATATAATTGTTTATTATTTCACAAACTCAACGCGTAAGATTAAATTTTAATAAAGCGAATGTGCAAATAATTAATCTGAAACGAAATAAAATTTAATTATGAGCTAAGAAGAAGCAGAAAACGAAAATTTCGGTGACTCAAAGGCGCGCTCGGAAAAAGTTACGCGTTCCGCTGAAACGCGGAGTCTGCGCGCTTCAAACTACCGATTAGAATTAGAGGAGCGAAGTCGTACGCCTCGAGAACACCACTTACAGAATTATTAACGCTTTCTCAAAGTCGCATTCGAGCTCAAATCTTTATGAATTATAATTTTCAAAGGTCTTTTAACGCACGGCTCGTGAATAATTTCGCGCTTAACGGAGAAGGACTTATCCGTAATATATCCATCCATCCCTCAAATGTTGAAATGGGAAATTTAATTAAAAGAATTCGTTCTGCGCGAATTTTTGTTGCCTGGTATTTAATTTTAATGCGATTAAAGTGCGATGTAAAAGTAACGATGGATGAATTATTTATTCGCGACAAAAAAAAAAGAACAGAAATTACACGGAAAGATACTTGAAGATTTTTAAATTTCAAAATAATTAATCAAATTACTCGCGAATAATGTATATTATTTATTATTTATTTGACATTGCTTCACGGATCCGTTAAATATTTTATAAAACTGCAACAGCCTAAATTTTAAGATTTATAAAACAGATTCTTTTTTATGTTAATTGCTATTCATAAAAATTATTTATTATTAACATTCTAACGGTACGTTTATGAAAAATAAAAATAATAATAATAAAAAATTTTTACTTTAAAATATCTCTTCCTCTAGTGGATTGCATGAATGCTGCGTATACGCATACCATATATACATATATCATTATCACATTCCAAAATGACATGTGCAAAGTCGAGAAAGGTAAAGTAGCTTACAGATTTAGCGAACTCGAAATGCAACTCGAATAACGACACCGTAAGAGTCGACTTATAAAATCACGCGCATTGAAAAGAAAAAAAGTATTCGCACAAAGTGCAACGAATGCCGAGGCATTTGAAAAAAAAAAAAAAAACCTTCGCGCTTTCATTCTTTATCTACACATACCGCTACATGTATGAAGCGCGTAAGGAAAAAAAAAAAAAAAAAAAAAAAAAAAAGAAAAAGAAGCGGTGATGGTGACGGCAACACCAGCACCAGCGGCAGTAACAGCAACGAAACATACATTTTTCCAGTCATATTATACGCGAAATACGTGTGCGCTGGAGGTGGAGATGAAAAAAAAAAAAAAAAAAGGGAGAAGAACGGCCTACGATACAACGCGGTTAAAGCAGACCTCCGTACACGTGTACGAAAGCATTTCTCCCGTGTTCGCTTCTATATTACTCTCTCCCTCTTCCTAGTTCCATCTTTTTCGACCTCGCGACACGTTTTTCTATAACGATACAATACCTGTAGAAAAGCCAAGCTGAAGCGCTACCGTTACTACTGCCTCTCTTCTACTACTACTAAGATCGGTCATAATGTGAGAGAGAGAAAGAGAGAGAGAGAGAGAGAGAGAGAAGTAGATAGAAAGAGAAAGCGAGAGAGAAAAGTAGGGAAGAGACACACCGGCGCGACAATGATAAATGTCCCGGAGCTCTTTCGCGGAAATACTTTTGCCGGGGCTCGCCTCTTCGCGCAAAAGTACGTACTTGCGTCTCTTTCCCCCCCCCCCCCCCCCCCCCGCGTATATCTATACACGATGCTTGTAACGCAAAGAAAGAGAAAGAGCGAGAGCGAGAGAAAGAGAAAGAGAAAGAGAAAGAGAAAGAGAGAGAGAGAGAGAAAGGAAAAGACACAGAACTCCTCCTTGCGAAGGTTATTGCAACCGTGCGGGTAGTATAGGGTAGTAGTAACGGAAGCCCAGGGCAAACTAATGTGACGCAGATGTACAAGTAGGATGACTTATGAAGTATGAGAGAAGGAGAAAGAGAAAGGGAGGGGAGAAAAGCGAGAACTTTCAATTGCCCCGCGGGAGCAAAACGAATGACAAGCGGGTCCAAGGAACGCGCGACCTCATTTTTCTCTTTCTCTCTCGCTCTCCTGTTCTTTTGCTTTTCTCGTGACTTTTTGCGACCTTCGCATACTGCCGTGGACTTCTTCCACTTTTGCATCTCGAGCCTCGCCGCTGCTGCATCCTCGATTGCTCTTTTTCTCTTTATTTCGAAAACGTCGTCCAGCTCCCTTTCGCTCTCTCGGCTCTCCATCGTCGATTTATTTATAACCCAAAGTATACGCAAATATAAGCAGAAAGGAAAAGCCGAAGAGAAGATTATGGGTAGATAGACGTAATGCATTCGCGAATATATATCTGGATATTATCCGCTAGATTGACAGAACGGAGAAAAGAGAGCAAGAGGGAAAGCGAAAAGGTGAGAAATTCCGTGTGCCTCTTTCTCTTTCGGTATTAGTATTTATCGAGCCACGGAGAATACGTCCCTGGACGGTGGCTTTTCTTACGGCCGAACGTTCTCGTCGTTGTTGTTCACGTTGCTGCTCTTTTCGTCTATTTCCCTCTCTCTTTTTTCCACTCCGCTTTAATAGATTTATAGAGGATTACCGATCTCTTACAAAATACAACTAATAATAAGCTTGATATATCGCATTCCCTTTTATTGCGATGATATTTAAACCCCGTGAGCCGGTATAGTGCCTTTATTTTCTTTGTGCAAAATATCGAGCTAATAAACTAATAGTGAAATAATGAAATTTTGTAATTAAATGATAAATATGTATTAATATATTTTTTAATGAAAATAAAAATTAAAAAGTATGATTTTAAAATTATTACGAAATTTATATATTCGTATATTTATAATGTATTTATAGAATGTTACGTTATTAAAAAAAAAAAAAAAAAAAAAAAAAAAATAGAAGACAAGATTTTTAAATAAAAACTGAGATAGAAGACGCAGATTGTATATACCGAGTCACATTTATACCTAATCCAGAGAAAAAAAGGTTTAGACTAGTTTAAGATAATTGCACGATTAAATTGATGTATCGAATAGAATATGTTATTAAGATAAGTCGACAACTGTTAATTTCAATTGAATCAAGACAAGCATAAGACGAGAAAAAATTCAAAGTTTACGCTTTGATACTTTGAATTAGCTGCGTTGCTTGTACTTTTTTTTTACTAAATGCATTTTAATGTGAAATACTCGTGTTTATGAGCAAGCAAATATTACTTTGTAAATAACGCTGTGACAAATAATTAATGAAACTTTTTACATAAAAGTTACAAGATATCCGAGATAACTATGGCATAAAAAAAAAAAAAAAAAAAAAGCAGATAGAAAGACAGTCACGACGTAACGCTACGTGTGCATCTCCTTAAACTAAATTAATGACACGAACATTTAATTAAACATTCTATTTTTAATATCGTTTAATGAATTTTTTTTAAAATTTCTATTTATTTTTAACTAGGCCACTGAATAATTAGTTTGCTTTATAAAGGTTTTACGTATATAAATACGTGGATACACATACGTATGTATACATATATGCCCTGTGATAGCATATGTATGTGCGCAGTTATGCGTAGATACGTATACATGCATATTTAATTAAGCTGAGTAACTTCACATTAAATTAGTTACTCCAATGATAATAATACGCATACGTAGATGTGTATATACGTTTGTGTACGCGTGCATGTTGATGTGTGTACGTTAAACATGTGAGTGTACGGTTTTATTTATCTTGCGCATCTCACACGGTCGCCACATGTAAGTGTGCGCTATCGTGCAAACGTAATCTAGGCATATGTTCTTCTCTTCATTTTTTCCGCAATTCTTATTAATTCCTGTATTAATCGTGCAAATGCGTGATTAAAAATAAATTCATTCACTCCCTCGCACAAACTTTTGTCGCTAACTCGCAATTTTATCATTTTTTAATTTCTTTCTTTATCATTATTATTATTTATTTATTTATTTTTTTTTTTCTTGATTTTTTGTTCACTTCACTCGATTAAAGATGGATATCTCGTTAATTTTTTTACTAGCGATCGTATCGCATTTCTTTCCGCTTTCTCGATTTCGTGTCGATTAATTTTCTTTATTTTTTTTTTTTTTTTTTTTTTTTTTTTTTTTTTTTTATTATCAAACGTCATCGACACACGTCGTCGAAAGCTATATCGGTGTAAGTAACAATGATGTACGATACGGCGCTACACAGTTTTCCACTCGTTTTTATTTTCGTGGCTCTCGGTTAAAGAGAGGCGAGTGTCGACCTCCGTCGGTTAAGCTTTGTAACCCGATGCGATCCGAAAGAAAACGGCGTTTATCGACCGCGATAAAGCGAGCGATGGTTTCTTTTACCGTGAGATATTGGTGAGATATTTATATATAACGTATTAAACTTTTAAAATTGATGAAAAATATAAAACGCAAACAAAGTCGAAGTAATCCGTACTAAAAATTCAAATTTATATCTTTTAAAATTAATGCATCGCTCTTGTTATCGATTTAATCACAAGTGCTCTGAGAAAAAATTATGCATTTTAAATGCCCACTTTTCAATAACACTTTTTTGTCGAAATAATAAATTAGCTGTCGTTTTTAAAACGTTCTATTGTTGTTATGTCATCGAGTATATTTAGATATGAATAAAAAAATTAAAGTTTGTTTATCATATTGAATTAAAAAAATATAACAAAACTTAATTTATTCTTAATTTTTATTTATAATCTAAGGTGAAATATGTTTACAAATAGCGCATTCATAAAATTCATAATATTGTGTTTTTAATAATTGTATTTATCCAACATGAATCGCTTATTTTATTTATTTTTTATTCGTACGAAAGCGAGTCGTTTAAAAATTATGGTATTGAAATTGACAAAATCAAGTGTGTTTTTGAAGTACTCGTAGCTATTTTCACATGTGGAAGGCAATGATTTTTTTTTATTTTTTTTTTTATTTTAATTCAGTGGTCAACCCTGTATATACCTTCTCAAGCTTTGTAATTTTTCAAAGGTATATACGAGATCGATAAAGGTTTTTTTTTTGTAGCTGAAAAGATAGCCTTGGAGTAATGAAAACAGAAAAGTTCGAGCAATGTATACTTGTTGATTCAAGTGAAATTCCAATCGCCGGCGAATATGCTCATCGAATCGTGATTTAAAAATGAAAAAAGAAAAGGAAAAAAAATAAATATAAACAAGTTGCTGTACATCTTGTTTCCCGATGTATGAGCAAAGAATAAAATAAAATAAAAAAATGTAAAAAAAAGAAAAAAAAAAAGAGAGAGAGAGACTAGGATAAAGAGCGAGCGTTTCGTTAAAAGCCGCGGAAATCGGTGTGTACCACAGGTACGCTTGCGGTGTGCAAGCGCGCGCTTATTAATTAAGTTGCTCAATAGCTGCATTGAATTTTCTCTCTCTCTCTCTCTCTCTCGTTTTAATGAAAAATAATAAAGCTTAATTTGTATAGTAAATTTTTACTTTTGATCGCCGTTTGAAATGCCGTTTTATTAAATTAATGGACGGAATTATTATAGACTACTACTCCGCTAATGCTCTTCTTGATTTATTTGCATTTATTATTGGATGTTCTTATAAAATTTTATTACTTGTTGCATAATTAAGCGTCAGCTTGTGAAAATTACCATTTCATTGGTATTCCGATGAATGTTGAATTAATTTCTTTCTCGTTGTTCCAATAGCATTTCACTTTTATAACAAAATCAAAATTGCATTATGCACGCATACGTAATAATTTGTATTTTACGTCTCTTACGCGATATAATTATTAATTGCGCTGCTCTTTATATTATTACACCTTATAAATTTAATGACATAATTTATTAATGGATATAAACGTATTGCGAATAATAATAAGGTAAGTAGAATAATTATTTTGTTTTAAATATGTAAATTTAAAAATATACATATATATATTTGTAATTATTAATTTCCAAACGAAAATGTTTCTTGTTTATTCAATTTCAAATTAAAAGTCAATCTGCTTTTCGCGAGCGAATTACATTAATATTAATTTAATCGAGCTTCTTATCACACACTCGGAAAAGAAATGTAAAAAACAAATAATAATTAATTAAATTAAATTTTTACTCACACGAAATATAAATGAAAACTTGTTGAAAAAAGAAGGAAGGATTATTATATAAAATTTTTTAAAAGAGTAAAAAATCTGTTGAAATTGAAAATTAAAGCGTGCATTAATATTTAGCAGCCTCGATCAACATTTTTTTTTCTATAAAAATTAGCTGCTATAAAATATGCGTATCAAGTGTTCTTGCATCTATTGTATATATAAGACCATCTCTTTCAGACGCATTTATATTAAAATATTTTAAATAATAATCAGCCGATAGACGCGATAGTTTTCCTTTCAACGAAAAGTCATGCGGTATGAGAATTATGATGATAAAGTCAATGCTTATTAAAAATTTCATAAAAAAAGTAAAAAAAAAAAAAAAAAGAAGAAAAAAAAACGATTAATAGCACAATATTCATTGCATACAATTTCATCGTTTTCTTGTAATAAACGCGACGACAAAAATCATTCGTTTCGTTCCTTTAAGCGCCGAATAAAACAATCGGTTTTTATGGTCTAAAACCGCGGTAAACCAACTTTGCCAAAACTTCGAGTGCACGTGTACGAACGACGCGAGTATATGTATATCAAAAGTGCATCAACGTTATTCGGTAAGCAGTCGCAGTTTAATTTATTCGTCGTTGGTCGCTTTCTTTTTTTATTTTTCTTTCTTTACTCGATCTATTATTTTTTTTTTTTTTTTGCGTTCTCTTCCACGCATCTCGATCGGTACTGCCATTTTTCATGACCTGTCGCGCGGGTCAGTACGCCTATCTAATTGGATTATTTAGCAATTCAAATCCCTGTGTAAGAAAGAGAGAGAGAGAGAGAGAGAGAGAGAGAGAGAGAGAGAAAGAGAGAAAGAGAGAGAGAGAGAGAGGATTACAATAATATTGTAGTGCCAAGTGCACGTGTTTCAATATACCCAACTACGACGCGGATGTTTATCGCGTTTAAACCGCGCGTCTTCGCTATTTCGCGAACATAGAAATGCTTGTACGTGGAAATCGATCCATGGCTCAGAAAGAGATTCTACCGATATCTCGGTCTTCATTGGCGGAAAGTAACGTCAAAAAGACACGACGAGTAAGTAAAAGATAAAGGCAAGAACGAAAATAATAAAACAGATGCAAATATTTATTACGATTGTACTTTTGAGAGATCATTGAAAAACCAATGTATTATTCTTAAGCAATTTTCTTATCTATTAGCTATCTAACGGTTCTTTCATACTTTAATATTTTTCAAATATAAAATGTAGAAGTATCTAGACTTTTAAAACTAATTAACTATTTTTTTTTTCAATCTCACACGCTCATTTCCTCTTCTTTTTATTTTACTTTTTTTTTTTTTTTTTTATAATTCAATGATCTATCATCAGAAACTACTTTTTTTTCAACAAACCCTTTTTTTCATTGAGTTAAAAAGTGACGCAGATTTTAATTAGCTTTATATCATACATCGAGTAATTATTGACATTCACAAGCACGAAGTGACTCAGACCGAGCGAGCAAAATTCCAGTGTACGAATTACATCTTGGAAAATAAAAGAAAACAACGAAGCCGATGAATTTCGAATGCGATATAAGAGAGAATTTAAGCTTGGACCGTAAAAAGGATAAATCGAGCATCGAGTTCCCTCTCATATTAGCATTACGCCTCGTATACTACGCGAATAGGCATGCAATCGATCAATTTCTTCGATGTATTTCTTATCGGTAAATATCGCCGATCCGACCTTACGAGCCGAAGAAGCTACTTCTTCTCTCTTTCTTTTTAATAAAGAAAGAACACAAGGCAATAAACAAAAAGTAACGCGACAAACGAAAAATTCAAAAAGTAAGACCGAGGATGCAGGAGCGAGTAGAAAAAAGGATAAAATAATAACGTAATAAAACTCGTCTATCGGTCTCCAGTAGTTCGAAATGCTCCCGCAAGTTGTATTATGTTTCTTCTTTTTTTTCGCGCAACGCGTTGTCATATTTTTTTTATTCGCGAGCCTTGCCACCCGGAAGTTAAAAAAATGTCGTATATAGATATCTTTCTCTGTCTCTCTCTCTCTCTCTCTCTGTCTTCCTCTTTCTACGCACACACGCGTGTTAGCCAGCAGAGCCACGTCCGTGCGGCGCATGTATCGCCGTAAAACTAGTTTACGCGGGCCTCGGCACATTGACGATCGCGCGCTCGGTATGATCGGTATACGCTCGCGCGGTAAAGTTGCGCGCGCACAGCTTTTGCCGATCGAGGGAAGCATCCGAATATCCGCTCATTTTTCTGTTGAGTTATTCCGTTGTCTCTTTCACATTTGAGATTTTAAGTTTGGAAATAAAAGGTGAGAAAGAAAGAGAGGGAGAAGAATGATCGGTAATTTTGATAACGATCTAAGCGTTGCTCAATACTTTTTTCCAATCTTTGGTAATAGTTGCCCGGGCGCGAGCGCGTGCGGATAACACGTGTGTTATGTGTTGATGTATAAATTTGCAAAAATAATAAAAGCACTCGTTGCGTAAAGTGGCGTTGAGAAAATGGAAATGGTGAACTTGTCACTCTCGTGAACGTGCCGTATTGTTCTTTCAACTCGAATGTGTACACAGTTGGTTGCGGCGGTTACTTCATCCGTTAAGTATTATGCACTGATTAAAAAAGTAAGAAAAATATTATAAATTATTAAACGTATGCGCGCATGTGGCCGTGCACGTTTTGTGGCGATTTAAAGCTAAATCAAACGTTTTATTTGAATATACATTGTAAATTCGATATTATACAATGATTCGAAACGCATGATAAATTTAATAAATTCTATAGCGGCTCTTGATTAAAATAATAACAATTTCGTCGCCGACGGCTATAGTAAATTAATTTTAGTTAATTAATTTTAGAAATTTTGCTATTTAATTTTAATTTCAATGAATTTCATTTGACGATTGTAATATAAAAGCTTTAATGGAAAAAAACCGATATTTGTTCGTCTAAATAGTCTCATTTCCAACTGTGTACATAACTAACGCTAATCAATACCTCTTATTGTTAGTTATATCATTTGAATTTTTATTGAATATTTACCTTTATAAAGACGAATTGTCTTTTTCTTTTAATATCTGATTAAAGAAACGTATTATTTGAATAAATTTTTCCAACCAATTGAATATTTTCCACTTATACGAGATGAGTGAAATACATTTTATGGAGATAAATTGTTAATCATATCTGATCATTACATATTCAACAATCTTAATTATACAGACATTTCTAGCTACAGAAAAAGTTGCGGACATTGATCATACGTGTACTCGTTAGCTTACCTACGATGACGGATTTTTTTTTTTTTTTTTTTTTATTATTTTTTTAATCCGACATATCATTTATAAATCACAATCAAAAACAAGTTGAGTAGCATATTTAATTGGCACTCGTTGTGTTTAAAGTATTTTAAAATAATTTTTTATTACCTCGTAACCACTAATTGCATTATTGTTATTATTTTTAGATTCGCATATCTTTTGGAGTTATTAAAGATTATATAGATTAAATTTCATCGCCTTGATGTGAATTTATTCGAAAAAAAATATCTCCATTTATTTGTATAACACATGTGCGTGAAAAAAAAAAAAAATTAATACACATACGTGTATATAGTACACATGACATTAAGAAATAATAAATTAACATATTTGTTTCGTATGTTTAAAAAAAAAATGTCATGATAAGGCTTTTAAACATTTATTTATATTATGATTCACATATATTACATTATGCGTAATTTTATTTTAAAAAAAATAAAGACTAATTTTATTTTTCCATCTGATTAAAATTTAATTAATCCAGACCAATACTTTCACTACGCAACAATAACAAAGTCGCACACATATTGCTTACTTCCACCGATCGATGTATATAGCTCGTGTTATTTAAATTACCAATAAAAAAACAAGTACTTTGAATGAAAATCATATTCGTTACACCGTTGATAAAAAAAAAAAAAAAAAAAAAAAAAAAAAGTTGAAGAATAAAAAAAGTGTAAAAGAAGAACGAAACTTTTTTTTAAGATTCTAATCTTCGTGAACTATATACATTCGTCTACAGCTGCATACACGTTTATATTTACTTTAACATTTGGTTAACTATGGCTTAGAAAAAGTGAAGTGCATTTAAATGTAAAAAATGAATCCCGCTTCTTTCATTTGTTAGAAGAACTGTGAAGGAAGGTGCGCGTAATCCACGGGATTTTTACATCCGCAAAAATCGAATTTTACAAGTCGAGTAAGATCCGATTTTCCGGGCTCGCTTCGCGGTCTTTATAAATGAACGCGATATCCCTTCGCCGTCGTGTTATAAATCGATCTTCCGAAAGTGATTATAAATGAACGCCGAAGAAAAGCAAGAAGAAGGGAGTAAGAAAAAAAAAAGCGGTTGCTCGACTCATCTCTTCCATCCTTTCGTATCTTTCTCTCTCGGCTCTCTTCTTACATCCACTCTTTTCTCCCTTTTTCTTACCAACGCCATATCTTGAATATCCCCTTTTTTGTTTATCGTTTTCTCCACACGACTCCCGCTGGTATCATCCTGACGGTCTGCTCGCTCGTTCGTTTACCGTCAGAGATTAGCGTTCGTTTGCAACGCAGTTATCCGCTAGCTCTCCTCGCGCGTAGTCATTTTTACCTTCGCCTCTCTTTATTCTCGTTCGTCATTTTTACTACCGAACTTCTCGATACGTACCGTCATTGTGTATGCATATTTCATATGTCGTTTCATTTTTTATATCATTTTTATGTACTCATTCAGCGCGTGTAATCGAGTCGTTTGAGAAAATTTAAGAAGCGCAAATAAACAAAAATTTTTTTAAAAATTCGTCGATCGTCGTTGTCTTTCGGACGGTAATATTTGAAAGGTACCATGTGTTAATATTAGTATTGTATATATTTTTTAGAATTTTATATAAAATAATCAACACCCGAATAAATTTTTAAACGTCAGCTTTTAGCGAAGATTGAAAAATAAGAAACTTATTCAAATTCTAGACATTTAAGGTGACATCTAATTGAAGAAAGATTAAGCAAACGAGCAAAAGGCACATTTAACGGTTTACTGCGATAATGGAGAATTTGAGTCATTTTATAAGTGTCAAATTATTTTCTTTCTTCTCGCTTTATAATACGAAAACGGTAAATTTTTGTTCGATTTGAGATAAAACGTTTTTATTTGTTATTAAAATTATTAATTTGATTTCAATGATTTTAGTTTATATTTCGATACAAATTATTAGCCACAAAAATAAATTTATAAATTTATAATTGGTAATTAAGTGAAACCTTATAATGTTGCGTAATTATCATATATTTGAAATATTTTATCAGGTTTATTCGGTCTCGTAGAGTAATGCTACGACGCAAATAAATATTTTCAGAGCGAACCTAATTATAGCAAATTTATTAAAAGATGAAGGTATTCAAAAAAAAAAAAAAAAAATTGAGTTAGTTACATTTAGTGAAAAAAAAAAAAAAAAAACATAATATATTGATTATTTAAAAACCGAAAACTTGTATAAAATTTCAAAATAAACAAGTCCTTGAAAAGTTTAAATGCACTTAATAATGTTGACAATAAATTGTTGATAAGTTTTTATCGTATGATGTAATACTTATCGACATTATTTTTTATAATATCCTTGCTTAAGCTATTTTTGCATGTAGAGAACGAAATTGAAATTTTTTTTTTCTCTCAACGTCAATGACATTCGTGATAGATGACAGTTTTTTTACAACGAAATAAAGCAAAATGAAAAAAACAATATATATCGATAGACAAATGTTTACATCAGTGAGTTAAAAAAAATGCACTAATTTTTTATTAGCTTCTTGTGGCGAAAGAATGTCTCCAACCGCCGGAATTCATCAACATTGCCAGTGGTAATACAACCGTAAACAGCAAGATTAACCAAGGAACCGTTGTAAAATTGTAAAAGAAATCTTAAAATCTCCACCGGCCGATTAACCTTCGGCCTATATTCGCGCCTCGTTTGCCGAGCAAGGCACGCAAGTGCGGTACTCCATGAACAAGCTCGTAGAATCGAGCTGTTATCGGGTGTGCGGACGACATGGATACCATCGCAGCATCCTCGTCGAGTCCGGCTCACGCGGTCGACGACTGGCGCGACGAGGACTTGGCCGTTTGGGAGGTGACGGTACTCGCGGCGATCCTCGTCACGACCTTCATGGGAAACTCCCTCGTACTGTTCGCCATATACCTCAGGAGCTGCAAGGGTCGAAGGCAACGACTCACCAGGATGCACTTCTTCGTTATGCATCTGAGCATCGCCGACCTCGTCACGGGTTTCTTGAACGTTCTGCCACAGCTTGCCTGGGATATTACGTATAGGTAGGTTTTCCATCAAAAAGACCGACGTTTTTTTTATAAAATCGTTGTTAGCGTTCGATCGGAAAAAGTTGTTTTGCTTTATGCTTTTTGTATTTTAATTTCGTTGATAAACACATGAATTTTCAGGGAATTTTAATTCCAAGCGCACACTTTTATTATACGATTTACTATATAATATCAATATTAAACGATTGATATTATGTAAAAAGAAATATTTTATTCCGAGTTTTCAGTTCGAGTCAATGCTCGGCTGATCTTTATTTCATACGAGTACTTAAAATAAGCCAACTTGTTTTAAGTAAAATGGTTGTAATAATATATACTACTCAATACACGAATAAAAAAAAAATTTGATTTTTTACAATACATCGAATATTTATAAAAATTAGCACGTTTCATTACACGAATACTTATCTATCGATATATTAGTAATTTCTCAGATGTTTTTTTTAAAATGCAACTTATTTTAAAGATTTCCAGAAGATGTGTTTGAATTTTTTTTTTAAAAAACATTACTTTATATGCATAAGTAATATAACTTTTATTACTTACTTTATCGGCTTATGCAAAATAGTATTTAACATATGTTAAAGATAAAAAAACAAACAATATGCGTTATTTTGGCTTAATAATTGTTTCATTGTTGTTAGAAATGTGCATTAAATTCATTTCTATTTTTAATTACTCATTACGAAACTTTAATAAAAATGAAGCTTTAGCTATGGATTATATGTGCGCGATAAAATAGTTCATCGTGCGTTCATCGTGAAATATTGAACGTTCCATACATTGAAAAATAACGTTAATGTTTATAATCAGATGACAATAATCATTTATTAATCTCGCACATATTTCAAATGAGTAAAAAAATTTTTTCAACCTGTTGAAAAATATTCGATAAATTTTACATGCCATGTAATTGAAAAAAAAAAAGTTAAAATTTCATGCGTATATTTAAATCGAGTTCTTTTTACGTTTCTTTATTTCAATATAGTTAATTTTAGTTTTTTTAACTTTTATTCATTCGAAAAATTGAAATTTAAATCGAGTTCTAATAATGTATTTTTGTAAAAAATATTGTAATTGCACCTCGAGTTCAAGTTTATTCTCAGTTTTTTCGTCTCTGAATATTTTACATCGATTCAATTAGAAGTATAACGAAATTTGTTATAAAAAATTTCTGCCAATGAATTAATCAGCATAAATTAATCGAGAAATTAACCTTTTGAATAAAAAATAATTTTCTTTTAAACACCATTATCGGTCAAATAATCTACGTTGTTGCACATCTTACTCTTCTTTTATTTTCCTCGTGTTTGGTAATGGAGAAAAAAATAAACGTCCAAAGAATCTTTTGCTCTATAATCGTTATATCGTTCCGAATTGCTTGTTATTTGCTGTTTATCTACGGCAAAAAAAAATTGACTAACTTGTCGATCGGTTACGTAACAAAGTTATAAAGGCAGGTAGAATGATGCGATTAAATTTTACGTTTTACTATTCAACCCGAAGTAACGTGAGAATTTCGCTACGCTCGGCTTGACGATTTATCGAAAGCAACGGTAAATATTGTCATTATCGCTTGAAATTATAGACTTTGATATTTTCTCGATATTGCACCTCTATACAACGATTTAGAAAAAAATAAATAAATAAATAAATAAAATAAAAAAATAGGAAAAGGATAAAGAAAGATCGATCGATCATACGGAACATATCGGCTTGTTTTATCTCGCTTTAAACATCAACAGTGAATAACACATTCGCCATTTAATTATCTCATAAATACGATTGTTAAGTAGGAAAATAAATAGGATCGTTAATCTGGTAAGAAACGTAAAGAACCGGTAGGTTTCAGGGTGGGCCAACACTCTGCAAGCTGATAAAATTTTGCCAGCCGCTTGGCTCATACTTGAGCTCGTACGTTTTGATAGCGACGGCCGTCGATAGGTATCACGCGATCTGCTATCCCTTGAGTTACTGCAGAACAACCTCACGGAGATCGAGAATCACGGTTTATGGCACCTGGATTCTGGCTCCCTTACTCTGCATACCGCAGGTACGTATTTTTATGGCTTTGCGTACACGTGTCCGCGTGTGTATATTTACACGCGTTCATTTGTCGAAGTGGCTTAAAATGTGGAATGGCAGAAGGTTAATCGAATTTTGGGCTTACGAAATTTTATGATAAAATGAAAAAAATAATTGGTAAAGAAGGTTTTGGTGCTTATACTTGTTTGATTTCATCAAAGTTTACGTATTATTCGAATGGAAAACTGTTTTATTATATGCACAGGTGTTTATATTTTCGTATCAAGAGGTCACCGCGGGTGTCTGGGATTGCTGGGCGACGTTTATTTTACCTTATGGTGAAAGAATTTATGTCACCTGGTACGTTACGTTAATTTACTTTATTTATCGTCGACTGATTATTCTTATTTTTTTATTTATTTATTTTTTTTTTTTCACCCAAAAAAGACTAACTAGCTCGTCTTTTATCTTTGCACAGGTACAGCATAACGGTCTTTCTGCTCCCGTTGTGCGTTCTAACGTTCACCTACGTCGAGATATGTTGCAACATCTGGCGTAACCGCGAGGTTTTCGCGATGGCGAGCGTCGAAAGGCAATACACGCTGTCGAAGCAGGCACGCAATCAAAATTCCCTCGTCTCAAAGGCCAAGATAAACACGGTAAAGCAGACCTTGGCCGTGGTCAGTTTGTACGTTGCCTCGAGTCTACCGTTTATCGGTTGTCAACTTTGGGCTACTTGGGATCCCGTCGCCTCGACTTCGTCCTTTATGGCCGGTGATTATGAATATATATATATATATATATATATATATATATATATATATATATATATATATATATATATATATATATATATATATATATATATATATATATATATATATCTTGTATGAAAAATAATTAACGATTATTAATTATCGCGCACGTGCTATTCTCTCGCTTTCTATTTCTATTTCGATTTATTTGCCTGGCGCCTCTTGTAATATTACACTGCTTTTAATCCTTGTTCCTAGATAGAGCGAACGCAAGGAAATAATACCAAGAGAACGTATTATTAAAAGCTGTTGCAATCTTATTATATATTTTATTACTGTATCGGTGATGTTAATAGAATAAAATCCTTAATACTCTTTGAAAAAAAAAAAAAAAAAAAAGGCATTGATTATTTTCAACAAAGGATTTATTTTATTTTTATATTTATTTGTTCGTTCAAAGAATTTATATTTTTTATAGAAAGATTCTTTATAAAATGGAATGAGGATACGAAAGCTGCATTTTATTTAATGTCGAAGCTTTATCGATTGTTTTGTGCATCCGTTTTGTTTTGTTTTTTTTTTTGTTTTTGTTTTTTTTTTTTTTTTTCAGTTATACATTTTCATTTTCATTATTTTCAATTAGGTCCGATTTTTACAATTCTGTCTTTGCTCAGCAGTCTGACGAGCTGCGTGAATCCCTGGATTTATTTGACGTTCAGTTACGAGCTGCGCATCGCGTTGACGAAATTTTTACGCGGCTTGATTAAACGAAATCGTTCGTCGAGTTTAGGTAAATATTAACCGTTACATTTTTTACATTGCACCTCTAGCACTTTCTCTCTTTTAACGCACGATTATTTTCTCGTTTTATTTTTCAGAGCGAGCTTCGAGCAACGCCAATTCAAACGAAACGAGGACCTCGAAGAGGTCGTCCTTGATCTCGAGAATGTCTCGCTACACGAGCTTCATTATCTATCGTTCTAATACGAACGACAGAAGCAGCAAATGATATTTAATATTTTGCGACAGCGTTTCGACGCATTGTCGCGCGTGTACAGTAAAATTATTTTATACTTATATTTGTAAATTTTTAAGTCTTAATTGTAATAAAATTTATTCTTTTTTAAAATTATTAAAGTTTGCGTTTCATCAATATCTTATGTTATTACATACGTATCTATTTTATTAAGCAACGTCAAAAGATCCGTAAATATTCAACCCCTTTTTTGAAAATCTAATAAAAAAGCTTGGGTCTAAAAAATTCTTTCTTCCATTTAAGCCCCGCTCAATCAAAGTTTCAGTCTTAATCTTTTCGTGTAAAAGCCTCTCGGCTTCGTTCATACTTTTATTACCCTCCCTTATGCTTTTGAAAAATATGCGCAAGCGCGCGTACCGCGCGTTTACTACGTTCGTAATTACAAGTCGATATAGCTAACGCTTAGCGCTATAGATAAAACTAAAACGCGGGGGTTGCATTGTGAATCGCGCGCGTCGCTATGGATACCTGCCCGTATACACACGGAAAAATCACCAGTAAGGAGGCATCGATTCCGCGCGTTACCTTCTTGAACGCAAACGAACGAGCGTTAAGGAGAGAGAAAACGTGCATGAGAATAGAGAGAGAGAGAGAGAGAGAGAGAGAGAGAGAGAGAGATAGAACGGTGACGAAAATTCGAGGTAGATTGATCTCACAAGCGAGCGCGGATGAGATGACCGAGCACAAGGGCACCTCGTTCGTACACTCGTGCGTCAAAGTGCCCGTGGATCCTTACAGCCGACAGCCGACGCCGTCTTACGAACGTCCGAAGGTACTCGCGGACAAGCCCCTATCCATGGAGAAGTGCAACGCCAGACGCACAACTGGCGAGCTTCGCTCCAACGATAAGTCCAGCGTTTGCAGGTAAGACCTATCGAGCCAACTCGAGATGTAAACGTAATGTCTTACCGGACGATTAAATTTATTTTACGATCGAGAATGAATTAATTAATATTTATCGAAAATGATCACTTTCATCGTATTTATAAAAATATTCTTTAATTATATAAATTTTGTAAACTTGAGCAATGTCACGTGTGGATTTGATAAACTTTTATAATTATTTATTGATTTGTATTAAATTACGTTGTTCCAAACATAAAATTCACAATAATTCATTTTGTACTATGTTCAAAGTTAAAGAATTTTGAAATGTTTATGAAATGGGTAATAAATATTAATGAATAAACAATTAATTTAACACTTTAAACGGTACGTTTGGATAGGGTTAAGTAGATTAATGCAGTGGCCATGTGCACATGTCTTACCAGTGCGTTATATATCTACTTGTATACCAATACACGTGTGCAATTGAACTGATTTTACCATAATATTTTGTTAAATTCAAAGTTAATCTTTTTCAACTCATATTTATATAAATTACTCTTTTATCGAAATCTTTTAATAAAATGTAGTTGAAATTCGTAATTAATCATTAAGTTTAATAAAATTTATTCAACTTTGATAAATAAAAATATTTAATAAAAATCTTTCGATATTTTATAAAGAATATTTTAGTCAATCGTATAAATATTCATCTGGCTTTTAAAATAAATTGTTTTCTTTCTTACACCGTTTTTAATAAAAGCTTAATTATTCCTTAGCGATTAGAGTCAATCGATAAAATTCTTTTATATCACTGTCTCTAACAAAAGAAGATACTAGCATGACCCAAATATCCACTTTGGTAATCGGAAAAAGGAAGACAGAAAAAAGTAAGCGGAACAAAAAAAAAAATACGTAAACGAAAATTGATCGGTTCATTTGTTCAATCTTCTTTACGCTGTTTGCGAAATAAAACAATGTCGATGCATTCGCTTAAATTGCCCCACTCTAAAAATTAATTGAAATATAATAAAAAAAAAAAAAAAAATTGCAAAAGTATAATAAATAATTGAAACAAAGTAATACTCGACAGGATCGAGACGATAAGCAGCACGGAAAACACCGAAAGCACCCGCGAGGACGACTACAGCACCTTTTTAGAATTCATCGAGAGCATACCGGATTACGGCGAGATCCATCACCTATCGAACGAGCAGTTCAAGCAAAAGCTCGATTACCTTAAGCGCAAGCAGCGTCTCCTTTTGAAAAACTTGCGCAACTGCCTCGAGCAGGATGACGAGAACGCGGCGCGCAGTAGTACCGCCTCGCCGGGGGCTATCTCCGGTCTACCTCCGCCCTCTAAGAGCAGCTGTAGCGCGCGTACCCAGCGGGCCAAGTCGCCGAGCGGCTTCGAGAAGAGCTGCCTCGATCTCGAGCTCAGGGGCAAACGATGCAACTTCGAGGAGTCGAGGACCAACAGCCCGCTCTTGTATCCCTCCGGTAGCTTTTCCTGCCTTGCCGAGGATCAGGATTTTCTTACGTATAGGTGAGTTAACAGTCCTCTCTTTCTCTCTCTCTCTCTCTCTCTCTCTCTCTCTCTCTCTCGCTACTTTGTTACTCACTTGTATGCAACGCGAGCTACATGCGTTATTATCCATTATATTCGAAATCGAATATTCTAATTTTGTTTTTTTATTCTATTTTATTATATTTGGTAAAGAATCTAATCCGAATTCGTATTCGTTATTATCTATTATGTTATCCATTATATTCAAAAATTATCGTAACATTTGAAAATCGAATCGAAAAATTAATTATTTTTTTTTATCCAAACATTGTTTGTTCAACGTTAACACTCGGCCGTATTTCAAAAAAACGATAACAAAACAAGTTTTTTTCTCTTTGGCATTTAAATGCAGATGTTGTTGGGATAAGATGTTCAGGTCTCGCGATACATATGCAATATTTTGCTCATAGCACTTTTAAATTATTGCGCTATAGACCGAATACTGCGGTTACATTTAAAGGTCAGTGTCCATTCACTGCACTTTTGCTGCATTGATTGCTAAGTTTCGATTATAATGCTACTTTTGTTCCCCATATTGCAAACATACAGCTATCTCGTATGTATTATAGTGCATAATTATCAGAGATTTCAATAGCAATTGTAAACAAGCTGCAGTAACACAATCGATACAGCGTTATTGTTGATGTCAAACAATAATTTGCATTTACATGAAACATATCCCTTTGATTTGGTGAGTACAATACAACATTGACCATTACGAGCTCAAAGCTCATCGCAAAATTCCAATCTTTAATTTTACTTAGTACACTCGGCCCTTACCGCAATCAACTGTTTAAATTTATAAAAACAAAATCGTCCTTAAACTTTACAGATCAAAATACCGACAAAAAGCAGCAAAGACACGTCGCAACGAGGAGATTCTCTCGGCGAGCAAAGATTGGCGCTCGGGCAGCGAGTCCAAGAGCGGCGATAGCATCCAAAGCGACGATTTGGATATTCGCGTCGAGACGAAAAGCTTGCCACCTCGTAGTCCAAAAAGATGGCAGCCCACGCTACCAAAACCCTTTAGCTTTACGCTCAGGTGATAATTTAGATGCCGAGATAATAATTTGAGTTTTCAATAGAAATTTGCAGCAAAGTGATTGATTAATTATCAAAGTTAAATTGCATAATAATATCGTAATCGACTGCTCGATTATGTAATGATGAACGTGAATCGGAATAATGCAACTATAATAGTTGTACATATATTAAATATAATGACTAAATTATTTAATTGCATATTAAATATATAATGGTTAAATTAAATTAACGCCATCAAATCAGGTATAATTTATTTGTGTGCTTAAAAGGTAATTTGATTAGATGTTGTGTCGTTTTCGTTGTTGTTTGCATAATTTAATAAAATTAATTTTATTTAATTAAAAAGTTATTCATTTTTTGTTTTTTTTTTCAAATTTAGTTCGTCGAGTTTAAATTTGAAAAAAAATTTCTCACAGTAAGTAAAAAATAATCGATTTATCTTAAAATTTATTCAAGAAAGGAAATTTCAAAGGATCAATATTTATATAATTTATGTGTACAAGGATTAAATAATTTTTTTAAGAAAAAAAATTTTAAATTAAAAGCAGAGTTCGATTAAAATTGAATAATAAAAATTAAAATGAAGTATCGAACGATTTACGAGTATTTATCCGTTAAGTAAAAGTGTAAAGGAACGTTTAAAAACAAAATAGTTAAAATATGACAATAACACGAGGATGTTTGTAAGGGCGAAAAAATACGATGCAAAATGTTTTGTGAGATGTGGACGTTGTAAACGCCGCCTACTTCTGGTAAACCAAGCGAGGCATCCTCCACCTCGATGTAGTATATTGCCTTCATGCATAATTTTTCGCATTAGGCTTCGTTTTAATTTCTCGGACGCGTTATTTCTCGAGTGAAATATTCAATCGCTCTCGTATTCGCGTCGTTGTGTTGAATAAATTTTGATGACGATTACGCTATGATTGTTTATCTTCTTTCTTTTCGAACGCATCTTTTGTTTCGCAAAAATACATATATTTTGTTACACAAATTTAATAAAAAAAAAAAAATATATATATATATATATATAACCCTTGGGAGTCTCCTTTCTTCGTATGACGATAAAATGTTGTTATAAATAAAAAAATTCACTAAAACGAAAAATTTAAAAGGACTAAATTGATTGAGAAAATAAAAAAAAAAGAAAAAAAGAATTGTTGCGTAAAGTAATCGGCGAAAATATATAATTTGAAAGGGAGGACGCGGAAAAGTACATGACGATGGTCGAGCAACAGGCGAAAGAGGCATACGCTAGCAGCAAGCCGGGTAAGAAGAATCCAGCAAAGAAACGACGCATAAGACCGGTACCTTTGACATCGAAAATTCCTCTCTACGACAAACTCATGGCGGAAAGGGAGGAGAGGTAAGGAGAGAGTTCTTTTTCTTTCCTTACTTATTTTTGCGAACGCAACAATATGGAAACAATGCTTTGAAAAATAACCCAATTTTTCGCGTGTTATATACCCGAGGAAAATTCGCGACGGCTGAAAATACGAGTAGTACAGAAAAGGAGAAAGAGAGAGGAGAAATTTCGCGTTATTTGCATGAATCGCCAAGATTGTTCTTTTTCCGTTCTCGTTTTATATGCGGTTATACGCAACTATACGCATATAAGCATTTTGCGATAACTTTAAATATTTCAATACATATATATGTATATAGATATATTTTGAAACGTCAAAGCAAACGTATCGTAAATGCACCGCAAAACCTTTCTATTCAGTGAGTTGAAACTGCGAAATGTTCGCGTGCGTTACACGCTCGTATTTTTCTTTGTAAACATTTTTTGTTTTTTTTTTTATTTATTTTTTTTTTTTTTCAATCAATCTTAATATCAAATCAAACTTTAATAAAAATATATTCCTCCGGAATATTCTATTCATAAAAAAAGAATTTTTGTTCATTCATACACTAAAGGCTTATAACAATTCGTTCGATTGACAACTGCGCGCTCGACGTACAATATACGAGTATATATATTATGCAGGAGTCGCATGGTGCGAGAGGAGGCCGCTTTGAGTCTGATGTCGCAGGTGCGGCCCTTCAAGCTCGAGTGCGACCGTCGCGCCCTTCGAGCTTTGACGCGCTCGAGTCCCGAGCTCAACGGCAAAAGGATCCATCCCGACGAATCGAGGTTCAAGGCGAAACCCGTGCCCAGGAATCTCTTCAGCGGCGAAGTTTACGATCGCATGCTCGAGGAAGAATATTTCAGGTGATGTCGACGTCTCTTATACCTGTCCGCCTCGTGAGACTCGAGCGAGAGACTATAGATTTAGATGATGATTAATGGCGTTTAACTGTTAGATTTTGTCCTTTGTAACGAATAATGCAATTTAATTCGTTTATTTTTTTTTAACTAATTCAAATTAATTTTGTAAAAAAAATAATGTCATGAAATAATTGATATTTTAAAAATTTCAAATAAAAATTCAATCCTCTCGACTATACAAGAATAACCGTGCACTAAGCGTTCGTGGTTAAAAGAACAATCGCGGCATTTACCGAATCCCCCGATAAAATATTCCGCTCTCGCACAGGAACTTGCAGAAGCGCATCCGAGCGGTGGAGCTGTTGAAATCCTCATCGTTGCCACCGTCGATGGCACGAAGGGAGCGCTGCAAATCCGCGGTGAGCTCGCGTTCCCAGACGACCGTCAAAAGCACCTCCGAGGACCGAGCGCGAAGCAGCAACGCCGGCCGAGATTCCGCGGCGCTCAGCAGAGCCGCGTCTTTACCCTCCGAGCGCTCGAGATCGTCGACGACGACGGGTCTAATGCCGCCTCACGGAAACAATTTGGCCTCGATTCTCAGGGCTCAAGCTTCCAGGTAGGTTTTCTTACCGAAGTCTTGTGGATTACTTGTGTGTGCGCTCCTCTTGGCATTGTTTTAACTTTTTTTTTCTTCACATTTTATACATCGCGTGGCGAGATTTATAAGTTTGCATTTGTCAGTCTTGGTTTTGACAAATTTTCCGCGCGTTATTTTCGTTGATTTGGTTTGATATTTTTAACCTGTGTGATAATTATTATTTTAATTCACTTGCACGTGTTTATCGTTTTTGATATTGTACCAACAGCTCGATTGGTTTGTCTTATATTTTATGGATAAAATAATGCCTCTTCAAGCATTCATATATGTGACTATTTTTTTTTTTTGATAAATAAATAAACTTTTTATTTTTATGTCCGAAATATATATCATAAATTCGTTCGTCGAAGTAATAATTAACATTTAAACTTGAAATCCCGTTGTTTTGTTCATTCATTAGTTGGTTCACGCGTTGATCTTGTAATAAAAAAGCCTAGAAATTTTCATCGTACGAAAAATTAATTTTGAAAAACGACACTCGAGCAAAATCTCGGCAATATTCACGCGTCACTTTCACCATCGGTATTTAAGAATCGACATTTCGCATAACGGAGAAATCTTCGCGCGATAAATTGAAACGCTTTAGCTCGTGATTGATTGGATCGTCGATGCTTTCCTCTCTCTCTCTCTCTCTCTCTCTCTCTCTCACCAAGTTATAAAACGAGCTCAATTTATCGCAAGTATATGTACATATATACGAATACGCGAAAGAGGCGGGCAAGTAAAGCTCAGCAAGTGCCGCTTGCACGGCTATATGTCGCTTTTTAAGGGAGAAGCTCGAGCGCGAGATGCAAGAAAGGCTGGAGGAGAAACGACGCGATCAGATGCTGCGATTGCGAAAAGCTTTAATTGGAAGGAAACCCGCTTGGAGGGCTCTACGCTCGGCTGCGAGGTTCGTATTTCCTATTTCGTTGGCGCACTTGCTTTACTTACCCCATCGCATATACACTTATTTATTTATGCCTGTGTACACGCGTAACCGCTAATTTTTTTTACTCTTTTTGTACTTGTACATATATATGTACACGTGCAAAAAAAAAAAAAAAAATCAACAGAATAAAATGTAGCGAAGTAACGGGAAAATGAATCGCGAATATAAAAGTTTGTAAATTACATTCAACGCGCGGATGTTTATTTATCGAGGCCTTGCTTATATGCACATATACTATATATATGTATATATACATCATACATTTGAGCGTGCGAGTATACGTGCGCGTTCATACTTATATATATAATTGTACGTATTCATAAATAAGACATGAGCACGAGAGGGACTTGGACTTTCGAACGTCACTTCGACGAGACGAAGCCCGAGAACAAGCCGAGCGACATCGACTTCAAATGGAAATGATGCTAGATCGTGTCACGCAAATCCCGACGCTTTTTGAACGATACTCCCAGGTAAAATTTTCATTCGTTTCATTATTTTTCTTTTCTTTTCTACTCGATGCTTTGATTTCGTTGCGAATCTATGGTTTTACAGATTGATAGACTGATTAATTTTTTTTTTTTTTTTTTTTAAATGATAATTTTATCAATTATAAAATGTATATTTAATGTCAATAGCCGATTGTCGATCTATGCAGGATATCGGTAATTATTTTTAGAACGACGTTGATTAATTACGTAACGACAAAGTAAAGACATAATTTAATAAGCGCGTCGTTTGCTTTTTCAATTTTCCAAATTTATCATTGGACAAGTAGCTTAAGTAGTTTGTTAAAAAAAAAACCGTCGATACACGATAGGTATAATTCAATTCGATCTGACACAATTTTAAACAAGTCTAGTTCGGTATATCTCAAAAGAAACACCTGGCAAAAACGAGATGCTCGTTGTATTAATTAAAAAAAAAAAATAATAATAATAATAATCGGTATTCCGAAAGAGCTGACTAAACGCGTAGTAAAAAGCCAGATAAAAGATCTCATTCGGGCTTTCAAAAGCCTGTTACCGATCGAAATGGCAACTCGATATTTAGCATCGTCATGCAGGAATTCCATTAGCCGATATGTATGCTTTTATAGTACAGGCGAATGTTTATTTTATTTTTTTATTTACTTCTTCATTTATGTGGAGTAGCAGCGTACCGATTGTATCTCTAAAGTGACGAAGAGAATCATCGAATTTATTCACGGTCGATGTACTAACTAATGGAACAATACGTTCTTTATAACTTGTCAAATACAAGAAGCGTTTTCTTCGTAGAATTAAATACCGTAGAGTTATCCGCGTACATTCATTACTTTTTTTTTCTTCGTTTCGTTTTAGAAAGAGATTGATTGAATCTTTATAGTGTTGTTTTTCACACCTTATAAAAGATACGAAAACACATTTGATTTTTATCTTTTATATATATGATTTTTACACTATTTTAATCATATGAATTGTAAAATGTAAATTTTTTTTTTTTTACACAAATAATATTATTTTGTATAAAATTAGAATTTTAATTTTATTCCATCCGGTTTTCGAAACTCGTTTATTTTTATAAAATCTTTTAACATTGACATCAAACAATCAAATTGACGAAACATCATTCGCTTTCAAAATACTTATTGGTATCCATTGCGCTGAATCATTCAATTGGCTTCTTCAACGCTATCGATTCTAAGTTAATGTTTTTTTCTTCTTTTTTCATATCTTTAAAAAACGAAAACAAATAAAATTCATCAAATACCTCATACCAACGGTCCATCTTGAGGATGAGATGTTGTTACAGAGCTTTCAGTCGTGCCTAAAGCTCCATCCAAAACTTCTCGACTCGACGAAATCCGAAACCCGTCAAACGACGATGACGAAGAAGAAGAAAAAAAAGAAATCGATCAAACGGCAGAGCTCGAGCAGCACCGATTCTTACGCCAGTCTCGGCAGCAGTTCTCGTCCTAACTCTGGATCGCTCACCAGTTCCTCGGGCACGCCGCTCAGCCGATCCTCCGATTCTGACAAAAACTCGCGCAAATCTCTCGACTCGAGATCCACGGCCAAGTGCGTCATCTCCAACGCCAACGACAAGAAAAAAACGGACAGAGGACCCCTCAAGGTGTCCATCAACGACAAGGCCGAACTTATCGAGGACAAAAGGAACGGCAACGACGACGACAACGACGACGAGGAAGCATTCTCAATCGATTCCGCCAACAGCCGCGTGCGCGAAGAGCGCGAAAAGCGCATACTCAACGATGAACACGAGATCGCGGAATCCGTCACGGAGAAGGAATGATTGATTTTAAATCGTCGTTGTTCGTAAATTTACGAAATTTTATTAACGCCTGGTTAAAATCGACATTTTTCAGTCAATCAAAAGAAACATTTTTTCCGCGTTGTACTTATTTCTTGATTTACGAAATAATGTACATGTATTATATAAAAGTTGAAAAAGAAATTCGTAATTTTAAATAAATACTTATCGACTTGGAAAAAAAATTATAGATAAATTTAAAATGGTTCACGAGTAAAAAAGTTACTCATGGAAATTTAATAAACCTCCAGATGAATATTCATTAAAAAATGATGTCGCATTAAGTCTTAACATTTCCCAAATTATACATATTTCCGAAATGTATCGAAAGGTTTATGTACTGACCAGATCTTTTATATTGTGCAATAAATATTTTCGCGCATAAAAATGTTTAATATTAATTAAATTTGCTGATAATTTAAATATCTATCGTTGTTGTTGATTAATGTGTTCACTTAAAATTACGTTGCTTATTCTGTAAAGCTGTAATGTAAAGCAACTGTGATTATTATAATTTGCTTGATTATTAAACAATATTGTTTTACAATGTTTACGTTGCTGTGCAATACTTGTTAATGTATAAGTTTTTATTAAAATATAACAATGTGATAGATGAATGTGTCTGCTCGTAAGTGTTAAATGAAAAAAATACAATAAGACGATTAATTAAATTTATATAACGATTTTCTAAATTCATGTAAATATTATAAAATTTTTACGATACCCAACATAGTATTGTAAATATATAGATGATTAAATAAAGAAAAATCATAAAGTTTTAATATTGTATCAACTTTATTAACTGTACCTTAATTTTCCACTACAATTATAATAATACACGATAATATTAAACATTTTTTCATGATTTTACCATTAAACAAATCACAAAGAAAAATTTTTGATGACTATCTCTTTTATGATTAAAAATCTCTTTTGTTTCGTATAAATCACAATGTTTTAATGGCATTAAAATTATTATATCGATTGAAATCGAGTCTTACTTGAAAAGTTTGCGCGTACATATGGCAATGAAATCTCAAATGATACGTTAATTTTTTTGCATTACGTGTCCGTAAGAAGATAAACATTTTCACGTGCATTGACACGCAATGAATAATGAATAAAGAAAAAAAAAAAAAAAAAAAAAAAAAATTATTTATTAAACGAACAACAGGTACAAATAACGATATCAGTCTCTCATGTTGTCGAGTATCCAGTCGAGATAATAGTCAACTCGCGTGTAAACACCGGGAAAGCCTCCGGTGCCGCAATTCTTGACGCCGAAGCTGACGATGCCGTACTGAACGTAATGCGAATTGCCGTTGTAAACCGTGGGACCTTGTAACGGTCCGCCCGAGTCGCCGCTGCACGAGTCCTTGCCTTGCTCGCCCCCCATGCATATCTGCTTGTTCCAAATCTGCGTCTGTCGTTTGTAAACATCCGTGCACTCGTTGAGAGGGAAAACGGGCAATTTCACCTTAAGCATCACAGGACTCGAAACTCTCGTCTCGGTGATACCCCAGCCGGTTACCAGTAGCTGTTGAAACGATGTACGATTAAGTTTTTTATTTATTTTTTTTTTTTTTTTCTCTTTTTTTGTCATCGGTTATTTTTAATCGACTTTTTGTGCATCCTTTAATTATTTATTTATACTTGTATTGAGAATAATCGATTTTATTTCATTTTAAAGACATAAATTTAAATAATGTCTTGTTTGTTAAAAATTAAAAATTTCCGAAATATTACACACTTTTAAAAATCGCAATTCCTTGATAATTTGATAATTTATAAAGCGTACGTTATTTTTCTTAACCAACGTCTCACCAAATGCTCATAATTACCTTCTTCGATGTGATTCTCGCCGAGGAGCCAATCGGCAGACAAATTGGCTTGGCGTTATCGGGCCTGAAATCGATGTCGCGGTCCAGTCTTATCATCGCGACGTCGTTTTGAAGCTTGGAGCTCGAATACTGCGGATGGAAGTGAACTCGCTCGATGGCGAAATCTTGATATTTTTCGGCGCATTCTTCTTCAAATGTGCCGATCTTCGTGCAGTCCCTTTCGGTCGTTAAATCGAGCTCGCCTACTCTGACTCCTCTTAGTTCCAGAGCTGAAATATTTATTTTTTATATAAAATATTAAATACGTGCATACGTTTTTTTACATGGCAATTTGTAGACGTTAACGTTTTTATGACGTTTCTTTATTTAAGAATTATTTTTAAAGACGATCATTCCCTCAATAATTGTATTTTAAGGATAAATATTTTTTCAATTCGAAATTCAATACTTTATTTTAAATTAGTAAAAATCTGCTACAATGATAAAGGTGATTTGAAAAAATATATTTTTATCATTATTTTGAAAATTTATTTGATTTCAGATACGAAAGATAAGAAAAATTTAATTGCGTCAGTTGTTTAATCGATAAAAACCAAATTTACCATTTACAAATAAAATTGATTGCTAATTTTTCAAATAAATCGACCTTTAATTCGTTCGTCGCAATACTTTTATAAATTTTTAAAAAACGAACAAAGAAATATTGATCTAATCGAGTTTAAATATTAAATGTAAATAGATAAGGAAATTAATTAATAACTTCATCGCACATATTATAACGCACATGTTTTTCTTTTTTTTTTGTACATTTACGTGCAATTAAACAAAGTTTTTTATCAAGATATTTACACCATTTGTAAAAATATTTACCAAAATTCAAGGTGATATAAAAATTATACGAAAATACAACGAAGATAAAATCGCGATAATATATAGGTATATGAAAAGCTATAAATAGAAATTTTGTACACTTACTCGATGGTAATTGGGTAACGCAATGGGCTGCGGTGAGGATGTAACGTTTGTTGATGATCGAGCCACCGCAGCGATACTCGAGACTCGGTCCTCCGACGTTGTACGCGAGTAACGCCATCCAGGGAAATTCGTTTACTTCGGCTTTAGTGCCGCCGATGATTTTTGGTTGATTTATCGGGCCGCATCTGTTGTCCAAAAGACGTAGATTTGGATGATTCGTTACGTCCGGTGGCTGTGAGTCGTCGGTTACAGATGGTCTTGGATTTGGATTATTGTTCTGCTTTTTACATTTTTACTTTAGAATTTATCGATATTTTTCGCACTTCATTTTTCGCACATTAGTTTTTAGATCGTTATACTTTTATCTTTAATTATTATTATTATTATTATTATTATTATTATTATTATTATTTTCTTTCTCGTAATTTGTGTTATTTTCAAACGTAACTCTATTAATTTTCATTCGCAATTATACAAAACCCATGGGTATAAATTTTTGTTTTTCCTGTCAACATGTATCTATTAAAATGTTTAAAAGATTTGATATTATAGCAATAATCGATGAAATTATTATAATATCATTTACATACGAAATCCAACTGTTAACATTATAAAATTTAATAATTTTTAATTAAAATTTTAAAATATAAAATTATAACTTTGCGTTTGATATATTATAGCTTACATTTTTAATATCTAATATTTAGAATAATTAAAATGAACATTATCGATCATTTAAAACAGTAAAATAAACATTATCAACAGTTGCGAAAGCAGCCGTTGTATTTGAAAAAAAGAAAAAAAAAAAAAAAAAAAAAAAAAAAAAACTAACTCTCAATCGCCGAGTTGTAATTGTTTATGCATGAAACTTTAACTTACATTAACGGCGCAGCAAACTTTCGGATCGTTTCCTTCGTAGCCGCACTGTGAATTTTTAAGGAATCTGACGGCCTGTTGCGTCAACGGATTCTGTTGTAGCATTTCCAGCAACGGCGCGCATCTCTTTATATTTTTGCACACTCCCGATTGCCTATTTGGCGTCGTACAATAATCTTCCTCGGGATACGAGAATTCTAGAAATACCAAATAGTTTTCACCAATTTTAGCTGTGTTTCTTTCGTTACTATTACTATTATTGTTTTTATTGTTGTTATTGCTGTTGTTCGATTCAAATTGCTAAGAATATTGAATTGCTTATAGCGTCGCGAGTTGACATATGTTGATTTATATATATATATATATACAACAGTGAGTGGACGTTCATCATCAAGGCTAACGATTTTCTTAATCGTGAGCATCGACTCATCTATTTTGAATTTTATCAATGAACACTTTGTTGGCTCGTTTATTTTCGAGTCACTTACGATTCGAAGCTGCCGTAAAATTAAATGAAAAATAAATTCGCATGAAAAATGTAAGTTTAATAATGAATTAAATTGTCAACCGAAGAAACATTGTATGAATAATCGAGAGAGTTTTATAATACATAGATATATTTTTCGTGAAAAGTACTAAGCTTCGATTTAATAATGCACCGGTAGGCGACAATCGATAATAATGATTCTCCGCGCTTTAAATTTAATTATACATGTAAATAAATCATCAATTTTTTCATCAATGCTTGCACGTTTCGCGTAAAGACGAAGAAAAAACTCGAACCGCAAAAATGCACCGAAATAATCGAGCGTTTACCTCTGTTTGATTTTACTTTGAAATTTTACCGACAAAAAGGCTTTGTATAAATATCCTCGTTAATCAAAATTGAAAATTACATCTGACAAAGTTTAATCTACGAGCGGCTAAGTTTTGCGGTTTGGAGTTTCGATCGAAATAAAATAACGCGAGCTAGAAAATAAAATAGAAATGAAAGAGAAAGCAACAAACAACTTCCAAAACCACAATACCAGTAAACGCACGCGCTCAACTTTGCCCGAAGCGATTTAGTAGGCAAAATTAAACGATCTCTCTCTCTCTCTCTCTCTCTCTCTCTTTCGGTTATTCGCGATAAGACATCGCGATCGGTCAATTCAACGACTTATCCGTGCAGATCTTAGATTTTATTGTCAATACTTACGTACGGTCGTATTCCGTGCGATAAGGACGAAAAGGAGGAATCCGAAAATTTTGAACAAGTTTCCCTGCATCTTGGCTATCTTAAAATTTCTCGTACGTTACGTGAAAAATGACGTAAAAACGAGTCCACCCGTAGCTCTCGAAATGCTCGAGCGAGTCGATTGTCAAAAAATAATTAGCGAGAGTCGCGCTCACGGCACGCTCGTACGAGTGAGCGAAAGACAAATGATAAGTTCGTTAAAGTAACGGCGACTACGACGACATGCCAAGACGAATGCGAGCGAGCATTAAATATTCGCGCTCGCGTTTTTTCCCGTCCGAGCGTGTTCTCTCCTCTAACGAATATATCAGCCGAGCCCGCGCGCGAATACTCGATATATAAAGCGCGACGGCGCTCGGCTTCGACGTATATACGTGTGTGTGCGCTGCTGTGTGTGCGCTGCTGTGTGCGCGCGCGTAAGCGCCGTCTCCTCGATGCACCGGTTGTCGCGATCACGCGCGTACGTGCAAAAGCGAGAGAATAATAAGAAGAGGTCGAATAATCGACATGAGCATTGACGAAGAGAAGGAAGGAAGTCTCGAGGTACGCGACGACAAACCAGTTTCGTTTCGCGGCCACGTTTTCCTGCGCCTCTCGTTTTTTCCTTCTTTTTCTATTTTCTGCTTTGCCTATATATGCATCTCGCTCTCTCTCTCTATCTGTATTTCTCTGATACTTCCTTTTCTTTTTCAATTTTTATCCTAGATGCTTCGAACGTTTTATCTCAACTGCGAATTATTAATTTATTCATTTCTCGCACTTTTCTGCAGACAGCTTCCTCATCTTTTATATTTTTTTTCCTCGATTTCATGCATCTATACTCCATGTCTGAGATTCTCGTGCGTGAAATCGTCGATCGGCAATCTGCTGCCATCTACACGTTAGCCTTGATCGTGTAAACACGAGAATGTCGAGTAGACGTTGGTGCACGACGAATGCGTTTTTTATCTTTGTGAGAGCGCGCGAAAATACGTAACAAAACAAAGACGGTCAGATTCGACGATTCGCGAATTATGTTTCGCTTGACGATTTTTCCCATTTCTTCTTGCAGCATCATAACTGTCCGAAGATTAATTTTTTTTTTCATTTTTTGTCCTGATACTGAAAAATAAAAATTTTCCACAGTTATGAGTCATTTGGATATAAGTCATTTGGGCGAAACGATTTTTGTATGCGTGTTTATCTTAAATTTTTGTTTTAACAGCTGATTTTTATAAGGTAAAAATATTTAACATACTCACATTTTTTATGTTAAATCAAAGTTTTTTTATGTCAAGAGATGAACAATGCATATTATTTCAAGAGACAATTACAATTTTTTTAAATAAATGACTATTTACTCACATAGATGCTTCTATTAATTTTCATTATTCAACTAGAGTATAACATATTTGATAATTTAACTAATTTAAATATATTTAATTAGCATACGATTTGCATAATGATTCCTTCAAAAGTTTTAAAAATCTTCTTATTTATATGAATTCTTAAACGTATGTATAAATTCTATAAATAAGCTTTACATGAGAAGACTATAAATTTTTTCCTTTCCCATTAAATTACACTTGGATCTTTATTAATCTATTTTCTAACGAGGAAAATCAAAAATAATGATTCACATAGATAATGATACACTTCCGTTCGATAAAAATTATACGAAAAAAATCAAGATCGATCTAGAAAACATGTGGATCGAACGTGCGCTGAATATTTACCAAAACAAATATATATGTTCTCGTGATTTTAATCTGCGAAGATTTGAATTTCCACGTGTTAAATTTTAGTGATATACATATATATATATATATATATATATATATATATATATATATATATATATATATAGTATATGCTTTCGCAAGAAACGACTAACATTTATGACATTTTTTTTTTTTTTCATGCACATATATTGAAGAAAAACCTTTTGAATTTTATTTCGAGTGAGATAAGAAAGAATAAATCAAAAACAGCTTCGATGTTCTTCGCTACGCCTTATACATATTTAAAAAAAAAATTTTGTAACCTTACGTTTCACTTTCAACGAAAAAATTTTTCTCGGTCGTTAAGCAAACAAAATACTTGGGAATTCCGCATTCATTATCTCCAAATATTTTACAGACGTGTGTTTCACTCTCTGCGTGAGTTTATTTTGCCGAAAAATAATTTTAGGTTTACTCGGATGATTTTCCTATTTTCTTATGTTAATTTTACGGATAAATTAAACTCCGAGAATATTGGTACAAGAATCGATAAATTTGAAATGCGTGCGTCTTTGAAAAATTATCCAAACAATACGTCTCGATCTCGGATTCTTATGCAATTTACCTCAATTATTATTGTCGCAACTATTTTTTTTCATATTTTTTTGATTTGTATTGTGTCAGATTTATTTACGTCATAAATAATGCGCTTGCGTCAACGTTATCCCGCGAAATATACAACCCATGAGGTTCTGAATCAGATATTTCCCACTGATATTCTGAATAAATTATATCGTTCATTGAATGGTATATAAAAGGAGCAATTTTATAATATTATTTTTTATCTTTTGCCTATCGAAACTTCAAAGCTGTCGCGTGTCGATCAAATAAAACCCAGCGGTGAGCTTACTTTTTACCGTATTCTTTAAATTTGTCATGCAGATGAAGATTTGTCAAAATTTAAAATACTGCAAAGCTTAAGGTCATTATAAAATATTTAAAAATGTACATAAATCTAAAATCTATAAAATTATACTTGATTTTTAATTTCATTTTATTGTTTTAAAAATTTATCGGTTTGAATGATTGTTAATCAAATAAGTCGTATATATTAAATTCAATATAAGCATCTAATGATAATCCATTCAAAATTTTTATTTGATTTCTAAAAGCGACGATTTAAAAAAAAAAAAAAAAAAAGAAGCCGAATAAAAATAATAATCGCTCTATCTACGTCACCGTTAACCTTTCTTAACGCTTGACCGCAAACGGAACCGATAAAGATTTTCCAAGCCACATTGAATGAGCGAATAAGCTTTTCTCACTTTTTATAAAATTATTCATAAAGTTTACAATGTTAAATTTCATCACTACTTTAACGTTTTTTAACGCATAGCATTATAAATATGTTGTTTAATCAACGCGCTTCTGTCTTTGCTTCTAACGTCATTTTGAAGAAAAAAAAATGTTATTTAAAAGCATATTTTTAAAATTCAATCTTAAATATATGTATATATACATATAAATATTTATTTAAATTAATACTATATATAATTGAAATCGTTTAATTATTAAAAAAAAAACTAACAAATTTTTATTTCTTATTTAATTTTATCGGTATAATAAATATTTGGAAAAAGATTAGCCCAATCAAAACAATGAAGGTTTATTAAGGTTATTAATATTTATAAATATTATGGATGGACTTGCACGAAGTCAATAAGAGCTGTATTAACAACTTTCATGAAAATGAAAATAAATAAAGGCCTTAAAATCTTTTTTATGAATCATCGAATAACTCGGATTAATTATCTTATACGATGCCTTATTTTATTACTCGGATGAAGCTTATAAAGTTTATAGCGCTGGAGCATCATTCTTTAAAAAATAAGACAATTTTTTTTTTTTTTTTTTTTTTTTTTTGTAAATTTCTTTTATTTTTTATCAATTTCATTCTTATCGCAACCAGTTTTCATGTAACTCGCTCAAATAACATCTGCATATAAAATTTTAACGTCGGGTCAATTGCATCTCAATGACTTTATCGATGCATTCAAATGCATATCTATATATACACATCTCGTACTCGAAACCTGCTTTCATTAATGATCATTTATACCTGTATATTGTAAATATACAGGTATTATAGATATATAAATTATCATTTATCTTGCATTTTTTTGCATAAAAGTTAGATATAAAGTGAATTTCTTTTATCGAAAAAAAAAAAAAAAAAAAAAAAAATAAGGGAAAGTTTTAATTTTTAAAAATCGAATTTAGCAATACAAATAGATATTGTTCACATGTACATATTGATAACGAAATGATATTTAAGAATATTTTAAGTCGATTATCTTTACAGACTGACAATCTTAATTATATTAATGAAGCAAAAACTTCAAAGTAAAAATGAAACAATCTTTATTATCGACAGGTTTAATATTTTTCCTCTGGGTATTTTCCAATAATATAACTGATAGTTACGTAGCGATACGTGCATTTAAATCGTTACGTTTATACATATCATAAAAAACGTTCATTAAAAATTTTATTTATTTATTTATTTATTTATTTATTATTATTATTTTTTTTTTTTTTTTTTTATTATCATTTTAACAGCCTATTAAATTTTCCAAAAATTATTTTGTACATATATTCAAATATTTTAGTGTACAATTTGTTCAAATGATGTCTTACAAATTCATATATTATTTTAACAAGTTTTCTTCATTCTTATATACTTTGAACACATATCCAGAGGAACTTAAGTGAACATTGACGTAATTACATCAATTATATTATATTAAAACAAACAACTCAACGACACACATTTTTTTGTAAAGCGCTTTATAAGTAGAAAAGAATATTTTAATATAAAAAATTAATCTTTTTTTTACCCAACATTGTCTTTAAATTTTATCGTAGCTAGTTTTTTTTTTTTTTTTTTTTTTTTTTTTTTTTTCATATACAAATCAAAATTTAACAAAAACTTAACTTATTTTTCTTTACAATACTTCACCGTCCGCTCAAGCCTTCGCTCGCTTTATCGAATCTGGATAAAATCACATCGTACCGTCCAAAGAGATATAATAATAATTACGCCCTGATTTTATTCAGTAGCCATGGCATATAATCGTAGACCTTCGTGTAAACACCTGGCCAGCCCAACATACCGCAAGGCGACGGTCCGAAGGAGACAACGCCAATGGATGTCCACTTGACGCTTCCGTTGGGCGCTCTGTCTTGCTGCATGAGCGGACCACCGGAGTCGCCGCGACACGAGTCTTTGCCCTGTTCCCCACCTGCGCAAATTTGCCCCTCGCCGAGGACGACGCCCGCGTTCCGATACGTTTCGAAACACGAGCTCTTTTCCGTCAGCGGAAGGGAGACCTTGAGCTTGACCTCGGAGTCGGATCTTTGCTCGGTTTTTCCCCAACCGGCCACGTGGAGTTTCTGATTAACATTGGAATTGCTCGGCAGGCAGATTGGTTTTATGTAGTTGGTGAAGGCGACGTCGCGCGCCAAGCGCAACAAAGCGATGTCGTAGCGCTGATCGCTCGATTGCGGCGCGTAATCCTCGTGGACGATTTGTTCCTCGATTCCGACGGTGAGCGGGTCGTCGGCGCAGACAAGTCCCTCGTCGCCGTCGGGAATGCAATCCTTCTCCGTGGCAGTGTTGTACTCGCCGAGACGAACGCTTTGGAGTCTCCAGGTCGAAGGAAGGGATTTTCCTTTGAGGCAGTGAGCGGCTGTGAGGACGTAGCGCTTGCTGATGAGAACACCGCCACAAGCCGTTGTTTTACCGTTCGCTGATTTGACCGAAAAAGTAAAATGTCAATATTAGACAAGATTTGAAAAAAAAAAGAAAAAAAAAAAAAAAACAAAATTATGGCGCATTCATTTATTAGTTGATTCAATTTTATTATTGTTTTTTTTTTTAATTGTTATTCATTCTGTAAAAAAAAAAAAAAAAAGGTAAAGCAAAAAAAAAAAAAAAATAAAAAAAATACATCGACTTTCCTTATTAATTCAAGGATTTATATGCGTTACTTTGTAATAAATAATAGTTTAATTCTTTCCGACATTGAAAAAAGAACATTTTATTAGCCTGCAATAAATTTTGATTTCAAAATATTTAATGGAATTATTTTAATCCTCACCGGTAAACAAAATAATAATTCAATAGGAAAATTTCGAGCAACGATAAAAATTGATTTTAATATCATTAAAAGTTATAATTTTATCTATGTTTAACGTTAAACATATATTAGTTAAGTGTTTCACGATAAACGAACGTTAATGCACAAACTTTTAAATAAAAAGTTTCCTTTTGAATGAAAGAATTCAACGAATTCATTAAGACAAAAAAGAATCGTAAAGTTTTTTTTCTAAAAGTCTATTTTTATGAAATATAAAAGATATTATCAATTTAAAGTTAATTGATGATATTTCGTTTTAATATATATATAGACATGAACAATATATAATAATTTTCACACAATTAACATACGTGAACATTCAATTTGTACAATATCGCTGGTTAGTATCGCGCCATAATTATTATTTAAATTCGCGTTACATATGTATTAGCTCGTCGCTTTAGATAATCCTCAAGATTTGGAAAGTTAAAAAAAAGAAAAAGAAAAACGCGTGAGAAAAAATATTGTCTTGATTTTACAGGTTTAAATGCATACGAACGGTGTACAAAGTTGTATAGATCCAATCGACGTAATAAACAATCACAATGATAATGAGAAAAAAAAAAATCCACGTTTACATATTTACAAAACAAGTTTAACACAAAAAAAAAAAAAAAAAAAAAAAAAAAAAAAAACTAAGAAATATAAGTATGTAACGCGGTACCGAGTAAGTTATAGATAAAACGATCGACACGCACTAATAATGTGATAAAATGCAAGCCTCGTGGTGTAAAATTTAGCTTGACGCGATTAAAAATTATGCATAGCTCGTTTATTTTTTATCTGTGAGAAAAAATAAACACGGTATATTATTTACAATGCCTACATTTTCGATGACATTATTAATGGCATCGATTTGGAATTCCCACGATTGGGATATACTCACGTTTACGATACTCGAGCAAAGCCATCCAGGGAAATTCGTCGAGTTCGGTGACGTTGCCACCGACGATTCGGTTGGACAAGTCCCGCCCGCAGTCGTTTGGCAAAAGTCTATTTTGCGCTGCATTGTTGTTCGGTATCGGGGGTTCGGCGGTCACTCGATCAGGCGGCCCATTGTTGTTATTGTTGTTGTTATTGTTTAAGTTGTATTCGTTATTGTCGTTACGATTGCTGTTGTTATTTTTGTTATTGTTGTTGTTGTTGTTGTTGTTGTTTGGAGGAGTCGCTCCACCATTGTTGAAATTTTTGTTGTTGCAGCAGACGAGTGGTTCAAGGTTACTAAAACCACACTGGCTGCGTTTGAGATATTCTATGCCTTGGGGATTGCGAGGCTGCGACGTGAGGATCGATAAGAGTTCGGGACACTGCTTCAATTTTATGCATTCGCCGATATCGTTGTTTGGCGTGCGGCAAGGATCTTCTGAAATATAATTTTCATAATTATCGAGCTCTTGTGTAATTTATTTTTATTAACAAAGCCAAATATTAAAATTACAATTTAACAAAATACTCGACGTAATTCTGTACAATTTATAAAAATTTTACTTCTCATTTATCCGAACGTGAAGTTATTACAAAAAATTATTTGCATGCACGCAAATAGCTTGGTACTATTTATTTGCTTGCATTAATCACTTAAAAAATTTTCGAGATAATATTAAACATTTCTCACCCATACCCACTTTTTAATGTATGAGAAAATTAAATCTCTTACGTAACAAGTGAGGCATGAAAAATATCATTTTAAATTTAAATAAACAATAATTATGCTATTAACACATTGAAATAAAATACTATACATTCGAATCGGACTATAGATAATGAATTAATTAATGTTAATATATTTATCAAAACTATTAAAATTAATAAAAATTCTAAAATAATAATTTTAAGGAAAATTGATTTATCTTGATTTATTGAAATTATTGAATTAATAGCATTCGGTAAAAAATCATTTAAACACTCCGCTATATCAAGAATAGGAAATAGAAAATGGTAATTAAATTTTATTTCACATAATAATATCTGCGTTGAATAATTAAATTTTTATAATATATTCAAATTATACGATTTTATGAATTTGATCGTAAAAACATCTCCATTCTTCGATAGAATCTCCATTATTTTCATGCCAATTTTGTTCTCTTTGATTGCACAACATTCACACAATTATGAAACATAATTAATGAATATTTATTAAACTGTATCAATGTTTCGCAAGTTTAAATTTTACAAAATAATTTTTAAGACATTATCCAACAAATTATAATTAAAAAAATGTATCTATCATTTTTTTCTTTCAACGAACGACTAACATTACACAACATCGCTGTTGTTAACCACAGCTCAAACGTCTACATCTAGATAGTCTACACGTATACTTACGCGCATAAGCAACGCCAAAAACAGCGAGTCCGAGAAGGGCAAAAATCTCTCCTATCTTGAATCCCATTATCGGCTCCGATTTAATCGCTTCGAGCGTCGCGAAATAGAAGAAGAAACTACAAAGAGACACGAGGCGCGATTGTGTCACGCGCGTAGACGAAAACGTGAAAAGCGAACTCGTGGATACAAACAACTGTGTCCGGCTGAATGAAGATTCGAGCGGCGACTGTGCGTGCGGTATGATGAAAACGATGATCCCAGGGTAAACTGCTCTCCCACCACCAGTCGCACGAGGCGACTTTGGCTCGCTTTTAGATACAATAACGCACTTATCCGACGTTGAGTTGTCGCGTGCGTTATACCGATAACCTCTAGATCGACGCTCCGCTCGTTAATAATACAAGCGAGCGCGTGGGAACGGTTGAACTTTTTCGCCTATACGGGCTTTTTTTGCTTTCCTTATTTTATACGTCTGCATGTTGGAGAATAGGAATTTTATCGAAAGTTTCCATTTTTTATTATTTTTTTTTTTTTTTTTTTCTCTTTTTAAGATCAATGAACGATTTTCGTGCGAATGTCCAATTGTATTAGTTCAATTGTTTTATTGTCTCGACTTTTACTTGTCATCTCGTCGTATCGTATCAATGAGTAAAATATATTTTTCCGCCTTAATTTCTTTGTTAATTGTTTTAAACGATAAAAAAAAGAACTCGAATTATCACGATTGATTACTTTGTAAGATTCAGAAGAATATGTATACATATATACATTTGACAAGCGCGTGCGCGCGTATGTTTTCATTCCTTTTCGGGAGAAAAAAATTTTCTTTTCTTTTTTCAATAATTCAAAAACAGATTTTAATCGAAAACACTTGTGGTTTTACAATATTACATTTTAATCATTACTTCTTTAATGACTTACGTAAGATAAATCCGATAAAACGTTGCTTCTACGAATCTATTAACTAGGTAAACGTTCCTCAAATAAGTCAATGACTAATGTTACTTTGAAAATGATTTTAAGTTTATTTATGTATCTGGTGGCTTTTAAAATTTTATGTTTAAACTTGATTTTTAATTACAAAAAAAAACTATAAAATACTCGAAATTTTCTTTAAAAAAAAAAAAAAAAAAAAAAAGAACAATAATTTATAAAACAATAGAGATAAAAATTTATTGTTGTTACGTCGGTAAACGTTAAAATATGTCTAGCTATATCGATAATTATACATTTATTTTAGTTATATTTTACGAAAATTCACGATTACTATTTAAACGTAGCACGTAGAAATGCGATCATTTCTCAGTATCCAAGTCTCATCGACGATCAAAACACGTCAATGGGTTTATCCATGTTTTCCCAACTTAACTTTCCATTAAAACATAAAAAACTTCCTTATTAAAACGACAACCCATTAAAATGATTTTAAAAATCGTCCTTGATATTAGCATCATTTTAAATATATATATATATATATATATATATATGTATTTCTTTTTTGCTGCATTGCTGAAATAACTAAAAAGAAAATATGTATTTAATAATAATTATTGATTAATTTATCACACAATGAAAAGAAAAAAAACATGATTAATAAAACATACAAAAAGTTTCATGCGTAATTAAATAATTTTTTTATCAAAAAATTTAATTCAATCAAAGTTTTTACAAGGAATACAATTAAAGTCAAGGTCAGTACTAAAAAAAATTAATGTACGTATATGTATATATCTTAATTATTACTAGGTGTTTATATGTGTGTTTATACAAAAATATATCAGTTTTTTAGCTACAAATACAAATTACTTCCTACTCGACATTAACTAATCGTTAATTACTCTTGATTATTACCAAATAAAAATTGCGCCCTTCAATACGATAGCAATCAATTTTTAATTTGATTTAGTATCCAAGGAACGTAATCCACGACTTTGGTATAAATACCCGGCCAGCCGTTGCTTTCACAAGTACCGAGCATGGGACGGGTGAATGTAAGGATACCGTAGGCGGTTACTCTTTTTTCCTTGTTCGGTTTTTCCTCGTAACCCATGAGCGATCCGCCCAAATCACCGACGCATGGCTTCTCGTTAGGTTTCCAACCGGCGCAAATTTGCTGGGCGTTTATGTAAAAATTGTTCGATCTGTATTTATTTGCACAATCTCTTCTGTCTAACAAGCTCACATGAGATACTTGCTTGAAATTGGTGCCCTGTCTTAAGTAACTCTTGCCCCAGCCAGATATGATAAACCTGTGACAACATCGATAAAGATCTTTAAGGATTTGCGTTGTAAATTTGTGAATCGCGTTGATTCTTAAAAGCGTGCAATCAAAAACTTAAATTTAATTTAATATTCAATAATTATAATGGACGATAGTATTTTAGTAAAAGTATCTAACGATTGATGTTTTACAAATTAAAACCCTTTATTTTTCTTTTAACTACACTAGAACGCAAACGAACATAAGTACCTTTGTGATTCCGACTCTTTGAGAGGCAGGCAAATCGGCTGTATGTAGTACGTAAAAACGACCTCTTCGGCGAGTCTCAACAATGCAATGTCATCGCGATGAACGTTATTCCTAAATACAAAATTCGGATGAACGATTCGTTCTTCGATGGGAATGCTGACGTATTGATCGGAGCAATAACTCGTGCCATCTCCTTCGGACAGACAATCAATTTCGGTACTCGTATCGTATTCACCGAGACGTACACTTGCCAACTTCATGTTCTCGCTAAAGTCAACTACGCAATGCGCGGCCGTTAGAACGTATCGATTGTTTATAAGGGCACCGCCGCATCCTAATTGTTTACCTTTTGCTAAGAATAAAACGTCGTTATCTTTTACAATTGCGCTGATTTCAGTTCATTTTTTTTTTTTTTTTTTTTTTTTTTTTTTCACGATGAAAAATTTCTGATTTGTAAATAAGGAAGTAATAAAAAATTTATTTATGAAGAAGAAAAAAATTCACAAACGAGTTGCGAGTTATATTATGGTCTCTAATGAATGATTTTTTATTATTTAAAAAGTATTACTCACCGGTGTCGAATTCTAATAGTGCAACCCAAGGAAAATCATCCAAATTCGTACGACCGTCACTGAAAACTTTGTACGTCAACATCTTACCACAATCCTCGGGCAATTTGACGTTTTCATCGTCCAATTGATTATCGAAAGCAGGTTCATTTGTATTACTGTCTGAGAAAGGTGGGGTAACAAATGAATCAACAAAAGGATATGGTTGGTATTCTGGACAACAAACTAAAGGATCGTTACGAATGTATCCGCAGGTAGATTTTATTATAATATTTATGATTTGTTGATGACTCAAATTTCCTATTCCATATCTTGCTCTAGTAAGCAAATTCAAGAATAAATTACAATTATTCAAGAAGTCACAGTATCCCAGGGTACCGTCGTAAGCAATGCAACTTTGATCTAAAATATTAAATAATTTAGGATTAGTGAGATTTTGAAAGCAATTAATACATAAATTACTATATAATTTTATCGATAATTTGTAGAGATCGATAAAAGAGTCTAGTTTTAAATTACTTTAAACAGTCGCTAACGTAAACTTTAAGTTTTATAAAGATTAAATTCAATTATCCCTTAGTAGGAATCATGAATTGTCTAGTTAACAATTTTACATCTATGTTATTTAAACGTTGAAAAACACCATTGGATAAAGTGGATTATTTATTCAAATGACAATGTTTGGATGAAAAGTTTAAATAATCAATTTGTATTTGTTGCAAATTTAATATGACATACGTACCTGAATTGCGAACAAAAATGGATACCAATAATAGAATTAAAAAAATACCGACGGTTGATTTCATTTCGCTAACTCTACTGAGACGACACGTCTTGTTGAAAATGAGAACTTTTCTGACTGGCAAAATTTACGTTTAAAAATGTTACCATATAATACGTTCAATTTTATTTGTTCGACAGCGCTTATCAAGAACGTCACAATCAATTTGTCGCCTTGAATTTTATTCGAGAGGTTAATTAAGTTCCTTTGTAACTTTTTCTTTGTATTAATTATCGAAAAATTAGAATAAACCAATAGTCTATTTCAAATATTAATCGTTATTCAAACAGTTTTTATTTTTTTAAATATATGAGCAATTCTTAAATATAGATCAATCCATCTTTGTGTAAAATTTTAGATAGTAAATTCAATTTTCCCCTTGATTCGCTCTTTTCAAAATGTGAATTTATAATATTCAAAATAATTTATTTAATTATTACGTCATTATTAAAGTTATAGGTTTATGTTGTTTAAGTGTTTTAATATTCAAGCAGAAATTGTATAAGGCAATTAAAAAAAGTGCTCGTTAAATTTAAATGTTATCCCATAATATTCTAAATAATTTTGAAGATTTAAGGTTTAAATTTAAAAGTGTGATTTTTTGTAAATATATTAAAAACACTAATTTTATTTTTTACATACATTTATCACCCAATATTTATGAAATATATTTTAAATAAAATTAAATTTGTTTCATATATATATATATATATATATATAACTCAGCGTTATTTTTAAAAATATTGTATTTAGAAATATCTTATTAATATTATTTATTGAAGATTTTCGCAGTATTATATGTAATAATAAAAGATTTTATTTATTTTATAGTAATTACATATAAATTTGCTATAAAAATATAATTATTAATGGATACATTATTTATAGCGAATAATGAAACATCTGAATGTGATACTATATGCAGTATATGGTTTATTTATTATTTTTTAATTAAAAATTCACGGTACTGACTTTGTAAAATACATATTATTAAAATAATAAAAAAATAATGTCAAATGCTACAAAATTCCAAAAGGAAAGTAAAACAGATTTATATTGAAAAATATTTTCTTAAGATAAAAAAAAAAAAAAAAAAAAACATACAAAACATTAGACTGTATAATCTGACGTTTATAAACAGCAACGTTAATCCGTATGTACTCAAGCGTTGGCATGAAAAATTTTTGATAAATTATGTATAGCTTTGCGATATTTGGTTTTGACATCGTTTAAGAAAAAGAGAAACAAGTATCGGCATCATTTTTTTAAACGATCGTGAAATTTTAAGGATCGAGATGGTTAATGATCCAAGGTAAGTAATCGATGACTTTGGTGTAAACCCCGGGCCAGCCGGGCAAACCACAAGGCGCATGTCCAATCGACACGACTCCCTCGATGACCCATTTATTGGATCCGTCGATCTCACGGACCTGCTTCATCAGCGGACCCCCGGAATCTCCCTTGCACGTATCTTTGCCGAAACGTCCACCTGCGCACATCTGTCCCGCTCCCAAAAACATCTTCTTGCTCGCGTAAACGCTCGCGCACTGCTGGAAGTCGAAGTGCGGCAAGCTGACCTTCAGCTTAACGTCCGAGCTCAATTTCCACTCAATCTGGCCCCAACCGGCGGCCCAGTAAAGCTGGCCGGGCGTGTTGATGTTCGGTAGGCAAATCGGTTGTATGTACCGAGTCGTCCGTACCTCCCGATTTAAGCGCAAGAGGGCGATGTCGTTCCGGTAAACCTCGGGCTTCATGTAGTTCTCGTGGACGATGTGGCGCTCGACCGGCACCACGAGTACCGGATCGGCGCAGGCACTTTCGCCGTTACCTTCGTCCAGGCAGTCGGGATCGGTGCGCATGTTGTACTCACCGAGGCGTACGTTCTCCAAACGCCAGTTCGGAGGTATCGAACGGATGCAATGCGCCGCGGTGAGGACGTAACGATTCGATATCAATGTGCCTCCGCAACCGGTTACAGAACCCTTTTCTGGAAATATTTTATCGATAAAGAATCATATTTTTCTCTTCATTGACTTGATTTAATTTATTAATATTTCTTCGATAACAAAAAAATTTGTACAAATTTAATCTATGTATATATTGAAATTTCCATTGTAAAATCTCGTTATTCATAAAAAAAAAAAAAAAAAAAAAATTATGCAAGATCCTAATGTAATTTTTTAAGGATAAAATTTGAAATTTTTTATAAATAATTATCTGAAAATCCATTTGTATTCAAATGAAATAATTTTTAAAAAATTTTTATGTAAATGATTTTACACTTTTTAAGCAATTATTCAATCGATTCATTATTAATCAACCTAATTATAATAACAAATTTTAAACATTAATTTAGAATTTGACTAGTTGAATGATTTTCAGCAGCTGTTTTATTTTCTTACAAATTAAATAAATATTAATAAATTTATGTATCGATATAATGACATAAAAAGACTTTTTATCTACTCTTATCATTTTATAATGAGTTATTTTTTAATGCAAAATCAAACTCATTATTTATCTTAAACATTCGAAAAATGTGTCAAATTGCTGATGTAATTATGTTTGAAAAAAAAAGTTTAGTACCATGAAGAAGAAATCTATCTTCTATGCTTATGTTCTTTATGAATCACAATAAAGAAATAAAAAAAAAAAATATATATTTATGCTTAATATACATACTATTCTTACATACCAAACTGTTTCTGCTGTTTTTTTTTAAGAATTGAAATAATATTAACAATTTTATATATTGATATGGTATTGTGAAAATACTTTTTATCTAATTTTATCATTTGATAATAAGCCTTTTTTTAATGAATGAAGAAATTAAAATAATATATATATATATATATATATATATATATATATATAAAGCAAGATAATAAACTTTGTTCGTTACAATTACCATGTTGATATACCAAGACAGCCATCCACGGGAACTCGTCCAACTCGGTTCTCTCCCCACCGATAATCCTATTGCCATAATCCTTTCCGCAACTGCGAGGCAATAAGGTCAAAGGATGCACAAAGGGTTTCGGTGTGGAATTCGTGAGGTTTTGGTTCGAGCCATTGTTTGTACCGTTGCCGTTGCCAGTTCCACCCTTATCTGCCTTCGGACAGCATACATTCGGCTCGTCTAACGCGAAGCCGCAGGTGTTCTGTTGCAGGTATCTCTGCGCGTTTCTCGACATTATACCGTAGGTTTTGATCAGGTTAATGACGTACTCGCATTTGCTAATTGCCATGCAGTTACCGAAATTACGGTCCGGCTCGCGGCAGTTTCCGCTTTCGTTTATCACGAAGTCGTTTGCATCTGTACCAACATTCGGTTTATCGTTAAGTGTATAGATTATTGTGTCGGTGCTTGCAGCACGATTTTACCGATGATGATTTTAGCATCGGTTGTGTAAATTATTTACCATGAACATTGTCATAAATGTATTCTATCGTAAGTTGATATAAATTTTTGAAATTCTAGATTGAACTTTAAGTAAGCATAATCTTATTATATTTTTTACAAAATATGTCAAAATATCAAATGCAATAAAATTATGTTTGCATACAACCAAAAGAATAATTTCCGTGTCGTTTACATTGTTGACGTTAAAATTTCAATTTAATATAATGATTATAATTTATGAGCGTAAAAAAAAAAAAAAAAAAAAAGAAGAAACTCACCGGCAAAATTAATCACGGTGTAAACGACGAGAAATAAAGTAGCAGCAGGAGTTATACCACGCGCGACCAACAACGTCATCTTATCGCGCGGCTTCGTCGCTCCTCATAAATCTTTAATAAAATTGAGCCTGTCGCCTGCACGAGCCACGAACGAGCTCAAACCGACCTATCGAAGATACGAATCGAGACTGGTATAACCGAAAAGGTGTCGGGCTAAGCCGTCCCACCGAAAAAAAAAAAAAAAAAAAAAAAAAAAAAAAAAAAAAAAAACCACGGTCCCGAGCGCATCGCGATCAAAAGACGCGCGATTTAAACGACCCCGTTGCAACTGCCTCGCGCCTCTTAATCTTTCGCGCGTCTTTGCCGCGATATTATTGCACCCTCTCGGTCTACTCGACGTATTGTACCAGTAAGGTTTTGACGAAAAATAATCCGTTCGCACCTTACCCCTCTCCCCTTCCCCCTCCTTTCATCGTATGCAATGTCAGTCGGAAAGACTCACGTTGCGATAATCAAATTTCGTTTGTGAGTACCGAGCACCGATCGACATTTCCGTAATTTGGCTCCAGCCTTCGTTTATCGCAGACTTCCTTTGTGCTCTTAGGCCACGACTATGTTTGCACCGTTTGAAATAGAATCATCTCCGTATAATTTTACGCAGATTCTATTTATTGGTAAAAATTAGGTAATTCATTTTACAATTTGCCTCTCGAACTTTAAAAAAAAAAACAAAGGCTTCGGAGATGAACGATTGTGGATTTTTTTTTTTTTTTTGCTCAATTCGTGCATGTAAATTCATCAATGTCAACCTAATTACGTTTTCAATAAAAAAATTAAGTAGATTTGCCGGTACATGAGTATTTTTAATACTTATTGAATACATAATTTCTCTTGTATAATATATGAATTGAAATAAAGCAGCTGTTAATTTTCGTAATGACATCGTTAAGTATACATTGATTTCGTTCATTCAATTGTATTTAATAGCCTGTTTAATTAGCCAAAATGCAAAATGAAAAGGACACTTGTTAATCAATAAAAGTAATTAAATGTCAGATAAGCAACGTTTAACGTGCTTAATATTCACTTGGATTTGCAGCTTTTTTAATGACAAAGAACCACTTGAGCGTCATTGATTTACCATTCGCCGTTAGATTCATCGGTTTTAATTCTGCATTAATTTATCGGCAATGTTTTCTATTTTTACGACAAAGGAATACATTGGTTATAATTTTCTTGAAATTATAAGCTATAGAAAAATTATTTGAATAAACGATTTCTTTCTTCTCGTTATTTTTTCGTTATTTTTTTATAATTTTGAAAAATTATTTTCAAATAATTACTCAACAATTATTACATGAGTTTATACATACACTTGCTACTTACATGAATTACATGAATACGAATATTACACGAGTGCGTATACACTTTATCAGAATGATGTAAGCATTATAAATTTTCATCTTGTCAGATAACATTTAAAAAAGCTATTAAGGTAAAAAAAATGCGAGTTTGAAAAAATTTCAGGTGTTAGTTTATTTTATTTTTTTTACTACAATATTGACATATAATTATCTAAGTGAAAAGTTTTAATTAACACACTTTTATTTTAAATTCTAAATAGTTTTAAATTGAATAAAACCACCAAAAATTAATTAATTACATGCAAAATTTGACGAGAATTATTATATTTCATTTTTAACCAATGAATTTTTTTATTAAAACATTTTTACACAGTCCTGTACCATATTAATAGCTCTGGAATAATTTCACTTCCAAATCGATATATGTATATGTATACATGTACTCTTATACATCAGTTTTATTTGTTCTACAAGTTGCATATCTCGAATAAATCTCGAATCGGAGAAAAAAGAGTGCAAGTAAGCAAACAAAACGATGAAAACGCGTTTCCTCGGTGTCGATGTCGAGACCTCGAGTCCACCGCAAAAAAAGATCATTGAAAATTCTGACAATTCATCCTCGCTCTAAGCCGCGATCCAACGAATCGATTTTTTATAGAAAGATAAAACAAAAAGATCGAAACAATTGGAACAATAATGAAATACGTTATCAAGAATTAATTTATCGCTATTAAGAATGAAAAAACAAACAAAAAAAAAAAAAAAAAAAAATAATAACAAGAAAACTTGACGTATACATATACATATACATATACAATTGTAGAAGAATCGATACTGCAACATCGACGTATAAAGCCTCAGGGTTTAATGTTATCGAGGATCCAAGGCACAAAGTCAGCTATCTTGGTATACACGCCGGGTAGATTGGTCTCGCCGCATAGCTTGGCGCCGAAGGAGACGAGACCGATTATGTAGTAACGTGGCCCGCTGCCGCGCTCTGACTCCACCTTCATCAGGGGTCCGCCCGAGTCGCCGCCGCACGAGTCCTTACCGATCGTTCCACCCACGCACAGCTGACTCGAGCCGACGGGTGAGACTCGCCTGTAGCCGATTGTGCAACGTGATTTGGCAACTATTGGCAGCTTCACCGTTTGCAGCAGTGTACTCATTTGCGGCTCGTCTGTTAAATATTTGAAATATTTATTTTAATATTTTACCGTAAATTATTATGTTATTCTCGCGAAGATTTAAGAGCAATGTTTTCATTTTTCTCTTTCATTGGAGTTTAGTGAATAAAATACAGTTTTTAATCCTATTAAAGACTGAATAAATATTATTTTTAAATAATTACAGGAGGAATAAATAAATTTAAAAATATTTTCACCTATTGAATTTAAAAATAAATTCGAATTATAAAATTTTTGTTCAATATTTCACTAATATTTTTTGTTTTTTTCAGCTTTACTGAAACCTGTACTCCGAATATTTCTACAAAACTTGTTTTGTTTGACCAGACTATTTCGTTTTATTCTGTTTCTCGATAAAATTTTTAATCAAAAATTTGAAATGCTCTTTTTCATAGCCTTGTAAAAAAAATGATAAAATTTTAAAATTTAATATTTTTTCATAATTTAATTTAAAATATTATGGTTAATATGGAAATTTTTAAATTAAAAGAATTCCTTTTAATGTATTGTTAACAAATTGAGCAGAAAAAAATTTTCATGCATTTTTAATTTAAAAACGAATTTTTCAAATGTAAATTTTAACAGCTTTTTTAAATATAATAAAATATATTAATTCTGACTCGGATTTATATCACTTGTTAACAAAGCACGAACTCAAAATAAAGATTTTCAAAAAATCGTTTTTCCTCCACAAAGACGCAATAAATAATAACGTATGCTGCTTGCGAAAATTTCATCAAAATATAATATCGCGAATACGCAACTAAGCAAATTCGACACAGCGAAGCGCGTTGAAGCATATCTCTTACGATATGATATAATATACTCCATCTATGCATATTATTGCTTACGTGTAATGCATAGAGTCTTATTGCTGTCAAAGCTTGTCAATGGCTAAAAGCAGACTCCGGCTGTGCTTGACTTAATTAAATTTTCTCGTCGACATTTTCGCCGAAACTAGCCTACTTTACATTATTATTAAATTTCACGATTCTTGGGTATGTCGTATGGTAATAAGAAAAACTTTTTTTTTTTTTTTTTTCCTTCAAATTAAATTTGATTATGCATTTAAAGAAAGTAAAGCATGAAAAAATACATACGATCTTGTTGTTGCACTTACTTATATCATAAACACCCCAGCCAGCAACTTCCCCTACTTGACCTTCATAAGATTTCGTTAATAATTTTCCCTTCATTAAACAAATGGGTCTTACGAATTCTGCAAATAATTAATAACCGTGGTTTAAAACAAAATATCAACGTTTCAATTTAATCGTGGATGTTCACCTGTAAATTGTATCTTCTTTTTCAATCTAATTAATGCAATGTCGTTGCGTAATTTTGGCTTGTCGTAATTTTTGTGATGCACTATTTCATCAATTTCAAAATCTTGGAGAGGATCGTTGCAAAATGATCTTTCGCAGTCGGGATTAGTTTCTGTATTGTGCTCGCCCAGTCGAACCCGTGCAACTCTCATACTAAATATTTTTTAATAAATCATTTTTAATAATCCTCGCGATAATATTGTTGAAAAGTAAAAAAATTAAGATATTATGAATAAAAAGTGCTTAAAAATTGTTTTTTTTTTTTTTTTTTTTTTTTTTTTTTTTTTTTTTTACATAATTATGTTGTCATTTAAAATCGATTTAATCAAAATATTGTAACGAGCCTAATCGATCATATTTTGCAAAACATTGATTTAATAATGAATTTAAACGTTAATTGATAAAGCCACACTTTAAAGAAAAAAATATTTAAAATAAATAATTGCAATGGTTATTTTAAATAAAAATGCAAACTAATATTCTTTTTGTTTTTCACAATAAATAAGCAACTAATTTAGATAAGCAATCGTTTAGATTATGCGCGAAATCTAAATTATAGATTACAGAACTAAAATGATTATTTTACGTATGAGGTAAATTAGTAACACAATGCGCAGCAGTGATGATATAATATTCACTGATCGCTGAACCACCACAACGATAAGTTATTTCGTCCTCCGACGATGACGAATTTTTCAAGTATCCAATTCTGGCAAGCCATGGATATGATCCCATCGATGCATTTGTCCCACCGATTATGCGATCGGAATACGATAAGCCACATAGTTCGTTATTCACGAGATTCCAATTCGAATGTGAACTTAAATTACTTCGCTCTCCTTTAATAAAAATTTTAATTCTTTAAAATACACTTTTTAATCCCAAAATTCGAGATATACATGATCGTTTAATTTGTATGTGAATAATTTGTGCACGTGTCTATTGTTGATAAAATAGTTTTTGGTTTAAAAATAATGATAAAAATGTATTTTACAAAATAGCAATATATAATAAAATTTATAAATAATGTATGATAAAAGTTTTATTCATGTTTATTAAGATTACAAAAGTTTCATAATAAATTGAATATGACGTCAATGTTTAATGAAGTTGCAATAATCATTGGATTATAATTACTAATATATTATTATTGTTAAGAAACTTATTTAAATACTAATTTTGAAAAAATGTTCAATTACGCAACCTTTTCTGGTAACGATAACTGAATTGACTCAGATTTTTGTCCCGTTATTGACGTTATTAAGAGTACTGCGTGTCTATTAGCGCTAGCGTTTTACGCTATAATATTTACCATTTGTATTGCCGATTCTTAATTTTAATATTACTAAAAGCACCCACGCCGATATGCGATACATTATTGCCATTAATTAATACGATATAAATGTTACATAAAATGTATAAACTTTAAAGAAAGAAAATTAAGCCCGTTGAATGAAAAAAAAGTTAATCAACTACACTGAACTCTACTATACATCTAACTTGGAGCTTGATTGCGTCCGCTTATCTGTGTCATTGTTGCAAGTACTGGGCTATAACTTATTTACTGCCCAATGCCAATAAAGATTGCAAATGCAGATTCTTACGGTGAAAATATTTCCATTATATAGTGTACGATAAAAGAACTCAAAATGAAATTTTTTTAATATAATTATATTTCATTTACATACAATAAAAAAGTGAAATACGCTTTATTATTAATCAATTCATTAAAATAAACGTATTCTGTAAATTTAAACAGCCAAATTAAATAACCTAAAGCTTTTGTTTTTCTTTTTTAGCTGCTTCTGCCAGTGCTTCTAGTCTTTCATGTTCAGCAATCAACGCTTGTACTTCATTGGCGGGCAGAATTTTCGTTCTCGTTTTACCATCTGCACGTGTTAATGTGGCCATTTCCACTGCAAAAAGTAATATTATTTATTAATTTTTACACAACAAATCTCCATATGAAAATTAATCCAAAAATTAGTTTATTAAATTAAAATATACTATAAAATATTATATAATAAATCTCGATATTTTTAATTTTATTCGTTTAAATATAATTAATAAAAAATTTTAATTTTTACAATGAATTATTTTACTGAAATCCAAAAATTGTTAGATCATATATGATTTTCTTTTTTACAGATTTTCTTTATTACAGAATAAATTTAAATGAATGATACCCTACTAAACATTTAATATTATTTTAAAGATTTAATTTTGCTAACCTTTATCAGCAGATAGTTTATTCATGTCCAATGTTTTAGACATAACTTTGATAGCAAGTGCCATAGCATCTTTTAATGTCATTTCTCCTTCTTTGTATTCTTGTTTAAATGAAGATACTGCAGCTGCTGAATTATTACCGATGCAGGTTGCTTTCCATCCACCATAATTTCCACTAGGATCTGATTGATATAATTGATAACCATAATGACGATCCCATCCCATGTATAAAATAGATACGCCATAAGGTCTCTTGCCACCGTATTGAGTGTAAGCTTGTTTGGTATCACAAAGTTGAGAAACTAATTGTTCACAAGGAATTGTTTCTCCGTATTGTAAAAGATACCTCTGCCCAATTTGACGCAATAGATTTGTTAAAACGTTTGCATCCGATGTTATACCAGCTACTGAACAAACTACATCATCATTAATTTTGTAAATTTTTTCTGAAAAAAATACTTCATCCAAAAGTTTATTCGTATTCCTTCTTTCGGCTGCTAGAAGAATACCATCATTTGCTAATATTCCAAGACAAGTTCCAGCATGACTTATGGCTTCCATGGCATATTCCACTTGATATAAGCGACCCTCAGGGGAAAATATTGTTGTGCGAGTATCATATCTGCGAGCCTAAAATATTATAAAGTTCAATTATTTTATAAATATCAATGATAGCTAAATGAATAATAAAACCGAATCTGTTAATAATAAATAATTTACTGTGAACTCAGATTTTTCATAAAATTAGTATTAACTAATAATTGTTTAAAAATAATTTTTTATTAAAATAAATAAATAATTCGGTTTAAAAATACAAAAAAAGTCTAAAATACTAGATGACAATGCATTCTCACATAACCTATATTTGAATAATTAAAGAAAAATGACTAATTTTAAATAAATACAAGCTGAACAAGTAAATACTCTACATAAAGTATATAATATCTTACCATTTTTTATAAAAATTATTACTTAAAACTGTTACAAATCTGTACTTTAATACTCCGGCGAGTCTGTTGTACAAGTTTGTCTACAAACCAAGTACAAAGCGATCTGCATCAACAGTATACCGACTCAGCAATTTACCTTCTACCACGAACATTTGTAAAAGTTCCTAAAGCAACCAACTTTTACCAACTGATTATCAAGCTTTCTATAAATTTTTAAATAAATAAGAGTAACTACTCTATAATAAATAAAAATTAATTACGTTTACACAATATTTTAACTTCATTAATTTAACTAAAAATATGTTTTGTAAATTTTACTAACAAATTTTTGTATGATCTAGCTTTCTTAAATTTATAAAAAAAAGTTATTAGAATCAAACTATGTTTAGCATGAAGCAAACAGTGGTATTACAATTTTTAAAATAAAAATACTTTTTATTAAGTTTCATCAAATTCATCGAGATATATTATTTAAAAATATGTGATAAAAAATGTATATGTATGTTTTCGTTCACCTTCGTTAAATTGCTAACCCACGTGGAGGGTGAAGCCGAAATTTTCTGATAAAAGTGTCGTTAATTCTATTATTTATTTTTAGAAGAATTTTTATTTATCTTTAAGAACTATGTGTTACATACAATATTTGTGACAACTAACTAATTTTACATAATAAATATGTTTTTATGAAGTAAAATATGTCAACACTCTATATAATGTACCTATAATTTAAATATTAATACAAGTAGGTAATTTTCTATCTTTTTTATTTTTTATTAATAAAGTTATTATAATTTTAATTACAATTACCTTTTAATTTGCATACAGTAAGAAATAAAAATAAATATGAGACGTGCAAGAATAAAAGCTGTGGCTACTGTACCTGTTCGACGTAAAGCAGTACAAGATGGTACAACAGAATCTATAGAACAAATTGATACCAAACCTGCTGATCAACCTGCATTATCTGAACAAAAAGTTGATACGACTGCTACATGTATTTCAAATGAAAATGAAACTAAATCTAAAGAAATAGAAAAAATTGTTGCACCAGAAAATTTAGAAATACTTTCTACGTCTCCAGTAAAAGAAAAAGAATCAACAAATTCTAACACACTAAACGATATTACTATAACTGAACAAAAATGTACAAGTCAGTCTGTTCCAAGTCCACATAAATCTCCAATTCCATCTATTGAAGGTATAATTAGATTAAGTTTTTTTATGACAGTATATATTTATAAATTGCACCAAATAATAGTTGAATTTATAAATATTTTTAAAATAGTAATATAGAAATTTTTTTTAATATTTTTGAATAGTAGTAATAATAAAAGCAGAAAGTTTCCATTTGTTTAACTTTAAAGATTCCATTTGATTAAGTTTCCATTTGATTTAATTAACTCTTAAATCTTTTTTTTTCAGGTTCAGGTCCTCCTGTTAAGGTGATACATAATCGTTCATGTTTTATGAGACCATCTCCAAGACTAGATGGAGGTGGTAGAATTCGAAGAAATAGTGTGCAAGGAAGTGGTGCAAGTGCAAGTGAATCAGAGGATGATAGTAGAAGACCTCATTCCATTGCTTCAAATCGTGTAAGAAATGATTCTGTGTGTTCTATTCAAAGTTTGAAGGATAATAATAATGCAAATATTGTCAAATTGAATCTTGGTCATAAAAGACGTATGATTGTATCCGAATCTGCAAGAAAACTTGCAGAAGCTAGAAGAGAATTTCATCTCAAACATGAAAATAAAGCTCCGGATAAGAGTAAATTAACAATGTACGATTTAATATATTACAATCCTGTCACCAATCCTATGAAACCAAAACCAGTTACACCAAGACCAGCAACTAGAAAGAACTCAATTTGTTCGTTAGTAATATATTCTTTTTACTTGTTTTATTTTTTATTAGAAAACATCTTTTCAATGCATATAAAAAATAAATTAAATTTCAGTATTGCAGATAGTCAAAAAGATGAAGAAGTTGTAGATGAACCATCCGAAATGCTTGTACCTCAAGTAAAAGTTGGACCTAATGGACAATTGATAATAGATGAACAAAGTCTGGTGATAGATCAATATAAAGCTCAAGAAAATATCGATCGCTCTGACATTATAGTAGATGAAGATACCACAGGTAATGGTTTCTACAAAAGACGTCAAAAAAGCAAAGACTGGAATAAATGGGAGACAATGAAATTTTACAAAGCTTTAAATACTTATGGAACAGACTTCTTATTAATGCAAAGTATATTTCCTAAAAGAACTAGAGAAGAATTAAAATTAAAATATAAAAAAGAAGAGAAATTAAATCGTAATCTAATTGAAAAAGCTCTTATGTATCAAGAATTTGATACAGATGCATTAGAAAAAGATTTGGGTGCGTATATTTTGAAAATAAATAAAATATTAACAATTTATAGATGTATTTTTATTATAGCTAATGTTGAAGAAAGTGAAAGAAAGGAATTGGAATCAAGTAAAATTAAAAATGTAACCAGTCTCTCATCGAGAAAAAAACGTAAAAGATGTTGTAAGAATTTCATTTGTAAATTTAGACTAAACATTAAATATGTTTAAACTAAATAAATTATAATAATTAACAATATTTTTTTTATTTATTTTAGACGCAATAACTGAAGAAATCAATTGCGAAAATGATGAACTATATTTACAGTTTAATAAAAATGATGATAAAGAACAACCCAGTGATGAAGACTCTAGAATAACAATTACTAAAAAAATTAAGAAACGTAAACGTAAAGTAACAAAACCAAAAGATAATATTTTAAATAAAATTAGTAATGATAATTCTGATAGTGAATCTGAAATCTATGAAATACATCCAACTAGATCTGGTAGAGTTCCTAGAAAAACTAAAAAAGCTTATAAACCAATAAAGGTTTTTGACGTTGACACAAAAAGTACTAAAAACGACAGTCAAACACAAAAAAAACGAATTAATAGAAATAAAAAAATTAAGGAAATTGAAATAAATGATTCACAAATTAGTGAAAATATTGAAGGGTTCAATAATTTAGCTGATAACACCACAGATAAAATAAAAAATAATGCATTATCTGAAAATTCAATCGTAAAAGAAAATAATGAGAAATCAAAAAATTGCGAGGAATTAAAAAGTAATGAAGTATCTAATAATTTAGATAAATCAAAAAATACTAATTTGATAAATGAAAATGCAGATGAGCAAGTAGAACTAATACTTTCAAAAGACACTATTAAAGAAAGTGGAAATCAAAATCCTATTTTAAAAGCTTTAGAAAATAATACAAATATTTCATCTGATATGTTTAATGATATCACAGATGATCTCTCTAACGTGAGAAATTTAAAACCAGGATCATTAGTTGTAGTAAAGAAAGATTGTAATAATAAACCGGGAAAAAAATTTTTACAGGTTTATATCGTTAGTGCCGATTATGATGTTAATAATTCTAATTATAAAGATAGTTTAGTGCCTATTGATCTTTCTCCAGATGTTTTAGAAAGTGTAACTAGCTGCATTAAAAATATTGAACCTCAAAATATTCGTAAAGAATGTAGTGTACCATAAAAATTATGTAAGAATTATGTAGTGAATTAGCAATGTCTGCTTAAATATGTTGAATTAAAACAATATGTATCTTTGATTATAAATTAAGTTAAATTTATATTTAATCTTGATATTATATTTTTCAATAACTTACTATTGCGCGATATGTACATTTTTATATATAAAATACATTTATAATTTTTAAAAATAAATTTAATGATTATTTATTTTTAATTTTGAACATCAAAAATATAAATTAACATTTTAAAAATATATTTCACATTGTCATTTAAATATTTCAACCAATCATCATTCAAGCACTGTTGCACTTGAAAACAATAATTTTCAACACAACAGCGTACTATCTTATAAACATATAGTTAATGGGTGAGCATAAGGTTATGTTTATCTGCCAAAATCTAATGCATACGTATTTAAAACTAATAAAGTAGAATATTTTATATTAATTCAATGCATTTTATAAAATGCTAGTAATTTATATGTTAAAATATTGTTTCAAATTTATAAAATAAATTGATCTAAAAGTTTATTTTTACGATTGAAATTGAATAAGTTAAATAACCTACAATGAAACATCAATTAACTGATGTAAAACCTATTTCTAATGCAAAAGCTGAAGCTGATGAATGTCTTTTTGAATACCTTCATGGAGAAATGGTTAATTATGTTATAAGTAAAACACCAAAAGAAGGAAATGTAAGAATATTCTATCTTAAATATTTATAATTTATTTCAAGTCATATTTCACTAATTAAGTATTATTTTAAATAGGATAAAGAAGATCTTTCACATCTTGAATGGATGGGATTCAGTGTTGGCTATCGCATTATTGAAAGATTAACTAGAGAGTGGTCAAGATTCAAAGATGAATTGGATATTATTAAATTTATTTGTACAGATTTTTGGATAAGTTTATATCATAAACAAATTGATAATTTACGAACAAACCACCATGGAGTTTATGTGCTACATGATAATGAATTTCGTTTACTTGCTAAGGTTGGAAAAAGTGGAAGTAAGCAGTATTTGCGGGAAAGTCCTCGTTTGTTAGCTTTCACATGTGGGTTACTTAGAGGAAGTTTAGCAAATCTTGGTATTGCATGTACAGTAAAAGCAGAAGTTTCTGCTTTACCAAGCTGTAGGTTTAATGTTGAAGTACAGAGAGGATGATTTAATTTTATCCAATATAGAATTATCTGTTTAATTAATTTACTCGAATAATATTATTTTACAATTTAATATTATAATTTTATAATTTTATGGTATTAAAATTATAATTATATTTTAAGCATTATTTTATTTATTACAACAATCTTAAAGCTTTAAAAATATAAAGTAACATTCTTAGAAATATGAAACGTGAATTTTTTTGTAAAAATCAGTCAAAAATGAATCACAAAGTATAATCACAAGTTTAAGCTAACTTCTTATTTATAAAACAGTTGAATAGAACAAATTACATATTAACAGCCTAAATGTTTTATTTGTGACAAATAAAATTCAAGAGATCAATTTGAGTTAATATTCCTATGAGAACACCATTATTATGTTCATCCAAAACAACTGCATAAACATCTTTTTGAAGCATTCTAGATAATCTGCCAAGAGTTGTCGCTTTAGCAACTCTTCTAAACTGCTTTATGAGTACTTTTTCTGCTGGATCAGATTTCTGGACTTCTCCAGCAATTAAACTACTAAGTAGTTTTTCCAGAGTTATAAAACCTTTGATATAACCATTATCATCAGCCATTGGCATTTGATGAAAACTTCCTTTACGAAGAATTGTTACTGCTTCGTCACAAGTAGCGTGATTCGGAAGAATAACAGGTTTATTAAAAGGTATTTTGGATACTGGTAAATCCCACCACCATTCATTACTTTTTACCGGTGTTGGTGGGTCCTAAAAATTTAATAAATAAGATTATTAAATGAATATGTAATTACTATGTATAGAGAATAGAATAAATAAAAAATCTAATAATAGGTAGAAAATTAATTTTTGTAATTTTTTTTCTTTTAAATTGAAAAAAAAATGTGTTATTTACACACCAAGAAATTTCTAGATTCCATCCATAAATCGGAAACAAACTTTGTCAAATAATTACGAATTCCATCTGGTAAAATAACTACTACACGCTTATCTTCTGGAAGATCCTTAGCAACTTGCAATGCTGCTACTAAAGCAGCACCGCTACTTCCACCACAAAGTAGACCTTCTTCTTTTATTAATCGTCTAGCTGCAAGGAAAGATTCCTTATCTTTTGATTTTACCCATAAATCTACGACTTCACGATCTAATACAGTAGGAATGAAGTCGTATCTAAAATAATTAGTATTATTGGATAAAATTGTACTGGAAGTGAATTTGAAATTTTTTCATATAAATTTTTCTATACCCAATGCCTTCTACATCATAAAATTGTATAACAGAATTATTTAATTCTGGCGGCTCGGCGAGTAAACTTCCTTCAGGATCCACGGCGACAATTTTTGTATGAGGTGATAATTCTCTAAATTTACGACCAATTCCACTTATAGTTCCACCAGTGCCTGCACCACCAACAATATAATCAACCTTTCCTTCGCATTGTTCCATAATTTCTGTTGCTGTTTGATCGTAATGAGCTAAAGGATTTCCACAATTTGTATACTAATAAAAAAAAAGTATTAAAATTATTAGTTTGAAAAATATTTAAAATATATTTGAAATTCATCCCGCTTACTTGATCTAATATAACACTGCCAGGAATTTGCTTTTGAAGCCTTTGCGATGTCGCTATATGCCCTTCTGGACTATTCCAGCCAGCTTCTGTAGGAGTACGAACAATTTCAGCGCCTAGAGCACGAAGTGTATAAACTTTTTCATTGGACATTTTTTCCGGCATTACTATAATACACTTGTAGCCTTTAACGGCAGCTGCCATTGCTAATCCGATTCCGGTATTTCCACTCGTTGGTTCTATGATTGTGCAACCTGGCTTTAAGATTCCTTTTTCTTCTGCATCTTGCACCATTCTATATCCAATGCGATCTTTTACAGAACCTCCAGGATTCATGAATTCACATTTTACAACTGAAACATTTATCATCCTCTGAATTATTTACATTTGTTCAACTGGTTAAAAATTATCATAGCGTATAAATTTTGGACTTACGCATTTCACATTTAATTCCAAGTGATTGTGGAATTTTATTGAGTCGTACCATTGGTGTTTGTCCAATAGAAGTGAGAATATCCGGTAATATTTTCTTTCGATCATTTGGCCTGCATCAATTAATAAGCATTATGTAAAATTTTTTAATTAATATCATTCTTCGATTGAATATCTTTCTTCATTTTACATCAGTTTATAATTTCCGATCATTAAAATTATCAAAGAATCACAATATTGTAATTTAAAATGTAAATTCATCGTAAAAAGAATAGCATTGTAAAATCGCATTTACAAGATAAACTTCCTCAGTTTCTGTAAATAAAGATGATACAAGCATCGGTAATCGATCGAGCAACGGCACGCTGTAAAAATTTATCAAGCGAACTTATCGTCGTTTCGCACTCGTCAAGGTTACAATTGCCCGTAACGAAAAATATCTGGATCGGAATTGAGATTTTTCGCCCCTCTCCGCGGCTATCTTGCTCCAGCGAACCGATCATCTTATTCAGCTACAGTGAACGATGAGAATTGGTATCTCATCGCGCACGCAACCATAATCGCGGAGTTTCTTTGGGACGATGCCAAAATTTGTAAAAGCCGGTTTGATGTAACTTGCCATTTTTATATCATTTTATTTATATTACGTTACTTTTCGCGGAGTTGTTCCGTGCCACGTGGATAACCGAGAACTTTGCCATCTTGACAGATAACTTTTACATATATGCAAATATGTACGTATAATAAGCGTACATATACTTATAATCGAAAGTTTTATCGCGATCGACGTTGCTCAATGCACGCGCCGTGTACGTATCGCATTGTTGTTGTTGTTTTTTTTTTTTTTTTTTTTTTTTTTTTTCGGTATAAGTGTCGTACGAGAGATATAGATTTTGGTAGAAATTTGTCTTATCGCTGCTAATTTTCATATCGTATGTGAATAAATTTTATAACGTTAAATTGAATTGTGTTAGCAATGTTGAATAGTAGGTCGCGGTAAGTAAATTTGTCGCGTGATTCAAATTGAATATAAAGTGTCGTTGCTCTGAGCAAATTGACCAATCAATTTGAAATTTGCTATTGTGACTTTGCATATTCACTGTGAAATAAAATAACGCAGATATCACTTTAAATTCTATGATTATTTACGATGACGAATGCAAAATTTTGATTTATTTCGATAAAAAATTAATTACAAAAACGCATTATTTAAATAAAACAACATTTCAATTTTTGAAAATGTAATTTAATTGAAATATTTTTAACCTTTATTATATAAAAATATATAAATTAAAATACTCAGTGAAGTCTAACTATTAATCTCAAAAACACGTTTCTTTTTTTTTTTTTTTTTTTTTTTTTTTTTTTTTTTTTTTTTTTTTTTTTTACAAATAAAAGACATAACATAATTTTTATAAAGTAATTAATAATGTGGCTGACGTTATCAATAAATTAAAATAAGACAAATTAAAAACAATTATCGTGCCATAAATTATTAAGAAAAGTAAAAAAAAAAAAAAAAAAAAAAAAACAAAAGAAAGAAAAATCATAAATTTTCAAAAAGATCTGACGTAAAAACATATTTAATACGAAAGGAATAAAATTAAGGTTCGTAGATTCGTTAAGAAGGTTCGATAGACTCGAAACGAGGTTAAAAGGCGAAAAAAATGATGGGGCGGTGATAGCGCATCGAGCGAACTCACTGATCTGAGAAAAACTCACTTGCTCCGATTTGTATGCGGACTATCAGTGGCGTTAGGCGTCCACGTGCAACGGCTCGGCAGGTCCGGTCTCGCCAATTCCGACTCCATTTTTATTCTAATATTATTTCGTTGACGTTTTCCTTTATCAACTCGTATTTCTCTCCTTTATTAATCTCTTCTCGGTTGCTAAGGCGCGTTAAATCTAACGAACGATCGAAAGATATCGCGGAGGTCGTCGGTTGAGTTAGACGGGCGCGTTTTCTTACGAGTGCGGCGTCAAACTGATTCACGCCGGCGGAGCGGGTTTGCAGCTCGCAGAGACGCGCTTACGTCGCCATACATCGACGCTTTTACCAGTCCCTCTCTGCGTTGCGTGTACACGTATATGTATACACGTATCTGTCTCTCCAAATGGCTTATGGTTATTGCTCTCTCGCAGACGTGCGTGCGAGCGCGCGTGTGTGTAGTATCCGTAGAATGAGCATATTTTATAATTATTACTGCCGCGTGATGCGAATGAGACGCCGACGATTGTGGACATCGACTCGCGGACACGAGTATTCATTTTGTACGAAGGATTTATCATCTGGAAAGTGAAGACTTTCAGTAAATTTGGAAACGCGGCAATTTCAAATATTAGATTTATCTCTACAACGTATATCACGCATCGATTGCGGAGATATGATTTTACATTAAGAAATTATTTTGAGTAATATATTTTAAAAGTTTATCTATTCGTGTGTTTAAACGATAATGGGTACAAAAAATTGGTTTTTCAATAACGAATATCAAATTTTTATACATAATAAAGATAGTCGATATGAAAATATAAATTGATAAAAATATTGTCGAAAATAATCTTGTCGTTTTTCTCTTTTCATATCGAAATTTCGAAAAGTTAATAGGCGTTGAGAAATTTATTTTCAACGACTTTGCAATAATATAATTGTTAAATATGATAAAATTATATTATTCCGATACGAAAATTTCGGCAATTGTTGTTGATCGTTGAAAGTTTCGGTTCAATTTTTTATATGTACTGATTGCGATTTTCTTTATTAATGCATAAAGTTTTTAATCTCGATAAATTTCAAACAATTTATTCTTTAATGTTGTAAATATTCAAGGATAATTGAAAAAAATTTATCGCAATCGAGATTAAACCTTTAAATAGTTACAAATATATTTCAAAGAGATACTCTCCCGTATACGTAGAATAAGTATTGGTTCATGTTTTTCAAAGAAATTACGCAATAAAGTTGTCGCTTCAAAGTTGAAGAATACTTTTTTTCTTTCTCGTCGCTACAAAATTTCCTAACAAGAAGTGTACATAACGGCACTTTGAAATTTTGCGGACATTTGCGAGCGAATGGAACGTTGCTTATTCAAGATTTTTTCACCAAAAGAGTGAGCTTTTATTTAGAAAATAATTTTAAATTTTAAATTTTCTCGCGTGCATATATATAGATTTTATTTAAATTTATAAGTAGAAAATAATTTTTTTTTTTCTCTTACTAACTATGTTTTATACATCTAGTATATTAAAAAAAATTTTTAAACTTAAACGTAAAATTTTCAAATGTATTTTTCTAAAATTAGTCATTACGTTTTATATTTAAGTTAAATCAATGTAAATTAATGAATCTAATATGTTTTTTTTTTTTTTTTCTTTTGTATTATTAGGTACTGCATTGTAAAAATAAAGGATTATTGTAAATAAACAGTCATGTACAGCAGCAGCTGTATTATCGATTAAAAAAAAAAAAAAAAAAAAAAAAAAATCACCAAACTAGATAAGATCGAAGGTCAGTAAGACAATTACGTCATTTTAACGAATACTATCATAAAATTTTGTGAACTATATTAGGTTTTTATATAATTCATTATCGATTTTATTTTATAAAAATATCTTTTACAATTATTTCAAAATTTAAATTTTTTTTTTTTTTTTTTTTTTTTTTTTTTTTTTTTTTTTTTTTTTTTTTTTTTTTTTTTTTTTTTGCAAAATGATTAACTCTGTCGTAAAATCTTTCGTCGAAAATATTCGTAACAGAACAATGAACAATTTAAAACAGGCTATTTGTTATGCTTTACGCTTCTCACCCACATATAAACCACGAAGGCTTAAATCAAAAAAGTAATAACAGTACGATGCTCATTTTTGTTTTTAGATAAAATCAAGGTGAAAATTAGAGAGTCATAATTAGCATTTTTACGATTTATAAATTTATATTTTAATTCTTATAACTGTTTCTCAATGTACACTGAACAATTTTTTTTATTTTGCTCATAATTGTTTAAGAGTATAAAAAATATCATTATACGAATAGTTTCAATCAACTGTAGAGTATACTTTTCAATAATGTCAGTTGACATTCTGTTACGGTATACCAGTCAACTGGAAAAAATAGGAAAATCCACTATAATTATCTAGAGTGTGACTAATTCAAAGTCTGAAACAATTCAGTTAATCAACTTTTAATTGTAATAGTATTTTAAATACTTTACCAAAAACAAAAAAAAAAACAAAAAAAAAAAATCATTTTCAGCAAGCAGTTAAAAATAAAAAATCTAAGATCTGAATTGTTTTTTGTTAAACTTTAATTTGGAAACCAAAATTTCATTTAATCTAATTTAATAAGGTTAAAAAAGAAAATAATCTTTATCGGCAATTTAGTTATCGCTTAACGCTTCGAAACTATGAAAAATATATCTAGGTAATGAAAACATTTCGGCAAAACAAAACTATTCCAAACGTTATTCTTTATCTAAATTACTCAGACGCGCAGAGTGAACGAAACGAAACGCGCGGGAGATTCAAAAACACGGGCCACCCGCGCGCGCTCTTTAACTTTCGCCGCTCTCGTTATTCTCTCGCGACTTAAACGTAAACATCGTTTACGCGCGGCAGATAAAACGCGGAATTAAGACAAGCGAGAAAATAAATAATAAAAAAAAAAAAAAAAATAATATGCGTCGGCGACTATGAAAATACGGTATATCTTTTATCATTGCCGATATAATCGACGTACACCTTTTTTTATAAATACATGTATTCTATCGCGCAGATTTTATGAGATATTCGATTATGTGTTTGTGTTTGTGTGTGTGTGTGTGTGTATGCGTGCAAGCACGTGACTAATGCGCAAACCTGTCGCGGGCCCCAACGGACCAAGAAAAGGAGACAAAAATACAGAAAGATAGAAGGAGAGAGAGAAAGACAGAGTGGGAGCGACAAAAGTCGTGGGTGTGCAGAAACGATCGAGCGAGAGAGAGAGAGAGAGAGAGAGAAGTAGGGGCCTCACGGAGAGTTGAGACATACTCTCCACGGGCGCTATGTGTGTATATGTAGAAAAACGGGGCAGGTGACGCGATCGCTCAAGGGGGAGAAGGTCGCGCGCCTGCGCATAGCAAAAGCGCGGGGCCCTCTCCTCCACTACTCCGCTTCTCCGTTTCCACTCTTACTCTCTATCTCTCCTCGACTCTCTCCCTCTCTCTCTCTCTCTCTCTCTCTCTCTCTCTCTTACTCGTGCGCTCACTCTCTTTTTTCTTCCTGCTGAAAGGAGCGCGGGAGCAAAAGAGAGAGAGAGAGAGAGAGAGAGAGAGAGACGAAGGGGCAACAGCAACGACGGCGGTGGCGGCGGCAGGAGCAAGCTAGAACGGCGGCGGCAAGGAGTACAACGACGGCGACTACACCGAGATATAGTCCGCGAGTCGACTGGCGCAACGAAGCGCGCAGTTTCCGCGAATCGGTGCTCTCAAGACGAACGACGACGACGACGACGACGGCGACGACAACGGCGACGACACAATAAGTTAGTGCGCGCGCTCTCTATTTCTCTCCTACCTTGTATCGATTGCGCGTAACGAGGATGCGTACTTAAAATGTAAATAAATACGCATAAACCGCTGAGTGGAGTTTTTAAATTAATCGTCCTGTCGAGGATAATAAGAAAAAAAAAAAAAAAAAAAAACCGAAGAATAATAAAAGAAACGTAAGAGTTCAAAAGGGCGGAAAAGATGAGGACGTTGTTGTCGTTGATGAAGAACGAGCGACTCGTGAGAAAAGGATCCTCGCTACAGCGCGGCTGCTGGGACACGTGAGAGAAACCGAGATCGAGCGAAGGAGCTTGCGCGCTTAATCGTCGAGGACGAAGATCGAGCGACGAGGTGAGCCGCGTTTTCAATTTCGCACGTGTACTTCTTTTTTTATTATTTTCCTTTTTTTTTTTTCTTTTTTTTTTTTTCAAACAATAAATAGATAACTGTGTCGTAACAGTCGATACCGATTCTCGTGCCGATAGTTCGTGTCCTTATCGAGTGACAATCGAAGCGTTCGTAAAGTTTGTTGCATTTGAAGCGGTGCGTTTATGATATGATTTTTTAACTAGTTTGTTGAAAATTCAAAATAGAATTATATTTTAAACGTTTTATGGATTCGGTGAAAATTTATCGTCAAGTCGTTGTGACAAAGTGGTGTAATAATCGCTTAGAAAAAAGAACAGGCATATTTGAAAGATACATACATGTAGATATAATTTAAATGTTTACTATAGTCTAATTGTCGACAAGTATTATTGTTATTATTTTGGTTTATTTTCAATTTTTAGGCACAAACGTTTAAATAATATAACGATTATTCGTTTTTTTTTTTTTTTTTTCAAAATCAATGGAATTGTAAAAATTCCTTTTAAAACACACACCCGACTAAAGGCCACTTGAATACAAAACGTTTCCATTTTCACCGTAATAAATTCAAGCTTAAAATCGGCCCATAAACTCGGATACTTAAATGTCAACACCGTAAAATTATTTTTTGCCCTCCGCCCAGCAAGTCGCGAGGCGCTATGCTAAATTTGCGCGAGTCGGTTAACGGACTCTTACGGTGACATAATTTATTAGCGAAACACGAAGCAACGGCGGAAATTCAGCTTTCTCTCTCTCTCTCTCTCTCTCTCTCTCTCTCTCTCTCTCTTTCTCTCTTTCTCTTTCTCTCAGAGTAATGTCTTTCCCCCGGAAAATGTATATATATACATACGTATAGATACGTACACATATAGGGAAAGAGAGAGAGAGAAGGAGAGAGAATAGATCGCGACTCGTGGACACCTGCGCGCACCACGCGCTCGAGAAAACGCGAACTTTTCGCCTTTCTCCCTTCCCAGCCTCTGCATCTTGGTTATATATACATATATACATGTATGCGCACACGTTTAACAACACACAACACACGCGACGTTACACGATCTACGGGGCTGTGTCGTTCCTTTGTGCGACGTGTATACTAGACCGCACAATGGATATAACGCCGAGTCCTCTCTCTCTCTCTCTCTTTCTCTTTCTTTCATTTTCTCTCTTTCGCTTCCTACGTACGTTTACCCGCGACACTGCCCTCGAGATAAAACTAAGAGAGGATAGCAGCAGCAGCAGCGGCAGCAGGAACGACTCATATATACGCTCGGGACAACTCACATGGAGCCCGCTTCGCCGTCGATCGATAACGCGATTTCACAAGGACGTTGCGAAACAACCGTACACGAGAGAGAGAGAGAGAGAGAGATCGAGAGCGCTCTTGAGAGATAGAGGTACGAGAGAGTAAAGTTGTTGACGTGCGCGCGCGAGAGAGAGAGAGAGAGAGAGAGAGAGAGAGAATGAAAATGGATTTTCCTTTGAATTTAGCGCTAAAGTGATGCCATATCGATATATTAGTGGATCGGGGTTAACGGAGCTGAATTGTCGATTCGCGAGAGAGATCGAGAATCGGTCGCGAATGGGAAGAAAAATTGTGTAAAATGTAAGAATAATTTTTGTATTTCCCGCGAGGTATTTAAGCGCCAGCGGTGTACCGTTGCTATTTTTCATCGCTCTTATAAAAGTGCGAAATTTAACGTAGAACGAGTGGAATTATGGGAAATATGAGCGTGCGATTATCGTGATACGCCAATTTTCTCAATTGTCTGCGTTGGGTTTTAATTTTTTTTTTTTAATTCACGTTATCTCGTTGCATTCGTTCTTGTATTTTTTTTTATAATTAAATGAATCTACTTTAAAATCTTGTATTTAATAATAATACAAATATAGTTGAAAGTTATGAATGAAATCTTTTCAAAATTATTTAAAATATTTACTCAACAAAGTATCATTAACTGCTTGATATTCGAAATTTATTTTTAAATAGAAACAAACGAAGCAACAAATTCACAAAATCTTTCAATATTTACCATCACTAAGTAAAACATAATTAAAATAATTGGAAATATCCGAGAAATCGATAAAAGGTCTTTAATCGTAACGATTACTCCGAAAGGTAAATACACCCTTTCTTTGTATGTATATATATATATATATGTGTGTGTGTGTGTGTGTGTGCAAAAGTGAAAAGAAAAACTCGAGCTCGCGTTAACAGCAAACAGTACCGAAAATAACACAGCGTGAGTAAAGAGGGGGAGCAAAACGCAAGCAATTAAGGCAGAAAAAGGAGCGAAAGAAAAATCGTTGAAATATCGGTACGATGTACGTGTATTTATTCATGCACAAATGACACACACACATACACACACACACAAACACACACACAAACACACACACACACCCATACACATCCATACACATACAAAAGTGTACGCGGGCAGAAGGTCATTCGTCGTCGGCGACGAGTTCGGACCTCGAATTCTCTCGCTCCTCCTCCGTATTCGTTTTAAATTTCGGCGGGCGCGATTTTCAAAAGGCTTTCGATCGACGCGCTCTTTTTCGCTCTCTTTCTCTTACTCTCTCTTTCGCGGCGTTCGCTGTCTCTCTCTCTCTCTGGTAACAGCGAGCGTGCGTAACGCTTCCTAATAAAGAAAGGACCTCGTGCGCGCGCGAGCGCGTTCGCGACTTCTTCTACCGCCGCTGACTCGACTCTCTCACTCGATCGCGTTTGTTCCGCACCCTCGCTGCATAAATGGACAAAGGCGCTTATCTCTCTCTCTCTCTCTCTCTGTCTCTCTCTCTCACTCTCTCTTTCTATCTCTCTCTTTCTCTCTTTCTCTCGCTCGATCATTCTTTTATTCGAGAGCGAGCGAGAGAGAAAAAGAGCGAGCGCTCAAGCTATGATATAGAAGTAAAAGCGGAGGTGGGGAAGAAGGCTCGCTCTCTCGCTCACTCGGTCCTCTTGGATCACTAGGCCGACGGGGCCATGACCACGTTGCGCGACAAGGTAACCCAGGGACGATAGTCGTGAGCGCGACTCTCAAAGCGACTCCGCGGCCACGGAGAGACACCAAAATCCCGCGACCAGACTCAACGAGCGAGGCCTTCAACTTAAACTCGAGCTGCTACTACTGCTTACTCTCTCTTTCTCTCATTCTCTCTCTCTCTCTCTCTCTCTCTCTCTCTATTTCACTCTATTTCGCTTTTGCTGTAGTATGTATAGAGAGGGAGGAGAGAATCGAATAACCTTTTTGTGACTAAGCGAACGACACGCTTCTCGCAACATATACCTTTCTTTCTCCCTTTTAATACGATAGGTACTGCGTATACGATTCCCTCTCTCTCTCTCTGTCTTTTTCGCTGTCTCTCTCTCTCTCTTTCTCTCTCTCTCTCTCTCTTTTCTTTGAGTGCTTCTTTCGGCGCGCGATCGAATGAAAACCTCCTTGCTATGGAGACGGCCTTTTTTTCGCTTCTTTTGGACTATACTCGCTTGTATTACTAATTTTAAACCAACCGTTTCTCTCTCTCCCTCTCCCTCCCTCTCTCTCTCTCTCTCTCTTTCTCTCTCTCTCTCTAGTTCTCTCGCCGTGAGCCAGCGAGTGTTGTTTTTATGGAATCGTGCGTTCGAGGTGAAATCTCTAATTGTGGATCTCTTTGCTAGCTCCGACTTTTTCCATTTTTTATTATTCTCTTGTTTTGTGCCTTTATTCTTACTTATTTTTTTTTTTTTTTTTTTTCGGAGAAATGAAAAAAATCGCGTACCGTATTGATGGGCGTTATTGGAAAAAAAAAAAAAAAAAAAAAAAAAAAAAAAATACAGCGAAAGCACGTAATAGGTGAGACTGAGTCGATGGCATGTTTTAGCGTTGGTGTTTCTGTGGTGTAATAATGGAAAATTTCGATTGGTGAATCAATTGTGTTTTTATTCCGGCCTCCAAACACTTTGTGCAATATCTTATTGGTATACCTTGGTTGCGCAATTGTTTTGAACTTTTTTTTTTTTTATTTCTACTAATCGTTTAATTTTTAGTCTTCAAACGATTATTGATTGAGATTATTCGTCGTGTGATATTTTATATTTATTGAAATTCGATGTAATTAACGTCGCTATAGTTTATCCGAATAGTTAAATATCGCAAGTTAAGTAAGATACCATCTCTCATAATTAGTAAATATTATCTTAGATTGAAAAAAACATTGAATATCTTAATGCCAGCATTCAAAGTCGTATTTACTATACATTCAAAGACCTTCTTTTTCACAGTAGTTAACATTATTGCTCATTGTTGATATATCTATTAAAAGATCTTGAATATGCCAGAATAAATAGTTGAATAACGAACATTATTAATGTTTTAAAATTGATTACATTATAATTTCCATAAGTTAACTTTTATTATAGGTTGAATTTAAAATTTTTTTAATTTTACAAAACTTAAATAATTTATAACTATTTCTCTTGATCATCGACGCATTTGATTTCAGTGTTTATTTTGGTTATTTTACTTCTTTAACTGTAAATTAAAGAATAGCCATTATAAAATGTTTAAAAACATGCTGTCGTAGATGATAAACAAGATCGCGTGACAATCGTTTAGATTTCAGTTTTTTCTTTTTTTTTTTTTTTTTTTTTTTTTTTCAACGAAAGTATTATTCCTCATTTATTACAAATTATATTGTTATCGAGTTATTAAATATTTTTCCAACGATTAACATTAATTTTATAATGTAATTGAAAAGAAAAATCATTTGCATATTAATGAATTTAACTTTACGCTTTGTTTTAAATTTGTTTATTTTCGATCAAATTTAATCGATTTGTTATTGATAAAATATTTTGTACGCACGTACACAGACTCATTCAAAAGTTTGACAAAAAACAAATTGTTTGAGTACCTTATCCGTCGAATTTGTCAACGATTCGCAGGATTTCGTTTTATATGCATTCGGCGTTCTTAGAAGTATACGTGACTTTAATGTTTTCCCTTTACCTTTTTTTTTTTTTCTTTTATTTTTGCACGAAACCAGAGAGTTTTTACAAACGAAAGCGAAATCGTGTGTTGTCATCTTCTTTGTATGTGTGTGTTCTTATTGTGCATCCGATAATTGCTGTATAATTTCGGGGGATAGTCGGGAAGAAAGAAGAGATACGGCGACGGCACATATCCATTTTAATGGATTTCTTGTGCCGATCGGACTTTAGAGCATCTTCTTCGGTTTATTTATATTTCACTTTCTCTGACAATCCTTTTTTATCGATCGATTATTTCGATCGCGGAGGGTTCGAAAGAGAGACGAGCAAACATAGTGGGTCGACAAAAAAATCGATGACACACGAGTTCGATGAAAATGAATGAACGGAAGAATAAAAAAATGGAAACGGAAAAAAAAAAAAAAAAAAAAAAAAACGAAGAAGAAGACAAAGTTAACCGGCAATTCATTCGTTCAATTATCCCATTAAAACGATCTTTCGTCACGAAGCGCAGCAAAAACCTCCGCGGGCTACAATCAGTCGCTGAGAAACTTAACCGCGATGAAAAACAATTTATAAACACCCCTGTAATTAAATGCTCGAACAAATTTCCAGTTTTAATGGAATAATGTTAATTCCGCGTGTACTTATTACATTAATCATTGGAAAATTTTGCCTAATTAACAGGAAACATTGTCGAGATCTTTCCATCGTTCTGGAAATATAAAGCGAAGTGTTCGTTTGGCAAAAAAAAAAAAAAAAAAAAAAAAAAAAAAAAAAAAAAAAAAGAGCGTGGAATCAATGATTTATTTGCTTCTTAATATAAATTTTTGTTTCTTCCTTTACTCCTTTTTGCAAGCACAAAGGGAAGTGATGACATATTGCAACTTGTAAGCGGCTTACTCAGTATTTAAATATACACTAGCGGACTTAAATTTCGAAAGCGACTGTAATTCTAATCCATTGGGTAAATTTTTAGTCGTGTATTCGCCATACACGATACGTTTAACAACATCATTAGGTGAAAAATCTTAACTACAAAGTATGAATATGCATTTCTTGTCTTACCAAACTAGGACATTATCTACTCGCCGTAACTTTATTTTCCACGACACGTGCGCTGTATTATAATTTTAAAAACATTTTACCGTTTTATAATAATTTTTTCATAATTATTTTTTATGTTAAATCAATGAATAATTTTAAAAGATCATTATTTGAAATATTTTCTCAAGGTGAATTTAAAATTTTAATTATTTTGAAATTGATTAGCGGAAATATTTAAAATATTTTGTTAAAAATCTATCGATACGACATCGCAATCCATAAAACGCGATATTGCAATTCATCAATCGCTGTATTCCATGACGTCACTAGCGAGCAGACACCTACGCCGTGACGTCACGACAATAGAAAGAACTGTAACGCGAAGGCAACTTCCGTAAAACGTATTATATTCCTTTTCGCGAAGCGAGAAACATAAAGAAAGAAAAAAATAAATAAATAAATAAAAAAAAAAAAAAACGATGCACAGTTAGGATAAAAACAATAAACAAAGCAAAAGCAAAAGAAATAAAGAAGATAGAAAGAAATCGTGTTACGGCAAGACCGGATCACCGGTTACCATCTCGCGGCGTAATCGAATTCCGCATAAAGAGCTCCGTCGAATAGCTCGTACAACGATGAGCGAACGCATAATGTACACACCGTAGATACAACCTTTTATTATTTTCTTATTTGCGCCTCCCGCGATTATTTCGAAATTCGTGTAAGTATACGAGCTCTCCGGTGATATTATATATTTACATACATAGACGAAGGCAAACGTTGTTGAGGCAGCGAATACACACACACACACACACACGCGTGCGCATATACGTTAGAGTCGAGGAGGAGAAAGCGAACGGCGGCTTTCCGAGGCGAAGCCTTCGCTCCTCACCGTCGTCGTTGTCGTCGTCGCCGTTGTCGTTGTCGTCGTGCACATACATAATAGTAGGAGTGCCCGGATCCCTTCTGGCTCTCCAATCGAGAGAGAGAGAGAGAGAGAGAGAGAGAGAGAGAGATAGGTTATATAGTGATATATCGTATCTCCATAAACACGTATAAACGTCGCCGAGCGAAACTATCGCCGATGCCAAACACCGAGGGCTTTTATCCACAACGACCGCGCTGATTCTTATAGAGGGTGAGCGCGCGCGATCGCCGATAATTTATATCGTGTATTTCGCTACTTCTATACACGCATAAGTCGAAAGTTTACAGGCTGGGCTGTGCGTCTCCTTGTGGAACGAGCTTTAGGTTAAACACGCGCAACCTCGTGTAATATACGTATATTTATACGCGTATACGATCGCGCGCGAGAAAGAAAGACCGACGCCTTTCTTTAACTCCTTGAATATGCCGTTTTCGTTTTGTTCGCCGAGCCGTTTATTGTTTTGTAAAACTTGAGTAACTTTTCGCATTTGTGTGCGTAAACCCGTGTAATTTATCGGTTAAGTAACGATTTTACTTATTTTTTCTTGCTTTTTTTTTTTCTTTTTTTTTTTTTCGTTTCAATAAAAGTAGCTATCATTTCGCGCCTTTATTTTTACTTATCATTGAAATGGTAAATTATCGACGCGCAAATTAAAAAGTAAATTTGGTCGAAGAAAACGTTAAAAATAATCGATTTTTATCAACGAAATAATACCGTAGACTAAAAATACCTTACCTCTCGAGGTCCACGAGAGCATTTTATCTCGCGTTTTTAAGAGTATTTGCAAACTTCAAGGAATAAGGAACAAGACTTGTTTTTCAGTAAATAGCAGACAATCTTTAATTGGTATAAAAATACAGTCTAATTAAAGCTTGTCTGCTATTGGAGAAACCTTGTTACTTATTCCTTATAGCGCGCGTATAAATGGCCTTTGTAAGCGTTTATGTACTTAGGTATTCTATTGGTCGTTTTTATTTCAAATGATTCATTCTAACAAAAATATACCTTGTCAATAAACGAAAACGTTGAAAAATAAAAAAAAAAAATGAATAATACTACACCTTCTCTTGACTAAAATTTGTAATTTAAAATTAATGGAAAACTAAAAGATGAATAATCAATAATTTTTAGAATAGACAGAGTATTCAATAATTTTAACGCAAAGGTGCGTAAGAAAGAAAAAAAACTTCCCTTGTTAAATCAATATTCGTATGTACCGACAACACCGAGACAAGTGAATGAAAAAAAAAAAAAAAAAAAAAAAAAAAGAAAACGACACTTCCAGTACACGAGTAGCACAGGTAGCCGACTTCATCGCGATCGTTGTTTAGCTATAGAAAAACAAATAAATAAAAGAGTTGAGAATCTTATATCGACGATACTCGCGCGCACATATACTTACTCGTACACACACCGACTGCGTATAGACAACAAGTAACGCGAGGGAGACAACGCACAATCCGCGTGGGACGATCTCTTTTTCTTCTCTCCTTTCCTTTTATTGTATAACCGTGCGTTTATTAACATGCGTCGCGCGATCATAAACGAGAAGAAGCTTGTGGGAGGAGACGAGTAGCGATTAGTAGTTGCGGTAGCCTTACCGAATAGATATCGTTCGTGCGGTTGGCGAGAACGAATTTAAAAAAAAAAAAACAAAAAAAAAACAAAAAGACGTAAAACGCGCCGTGATTTTTATGTGTTTTAGATATAAGATGCGCGTGTATATGTGTATGTATATAAGAAGGACGAGGATGAAGATCGAACGCGCGCGATAATAAATTCGTTAATTTAAAATTACACAGGCGTCGAGCGAGAGAACGAGTTGGCGACGCTCTCCTGCTCTTTTCTCGCTTCGTCTTTTATTTTTTATTCGCTTTTTTTTTTATTTTTATTTCTTTCCTTTTAGCTGACAGGAAGTCGTTCGAAGAAAGAAATAACTGTGAGCTGGAATACGCTCTTTTTATGATGCTTGAGAACGTCGAACTTTATTTTAAAAATCTATACGTTGATATTCGTTTATTTAATGAAAGTCTTTTTTTTTCTTCCAAGCGAATAACGTTTCGTGGTTTTATTAATGGTTATTAATTATTTTCCTCTACAGATCGTATAGATGCGTTATGTTAAATGAAGTGTATGTACTTATATTTTAGACGATAGATTAAACTAGTGAAAAAATCGATTTTAAATCGATTTAAAATAACGATTTTAAGTGGTAACAGCATCGATCGTTCAAACGAGCAGCTACAGTTTTTTTATTATTATTATAAACGTACTGATAATTTTTGTAAACAATTAAAAAACTATAATTTCAGCATCTTTTAGATATTATTAGTTTTCGCAAATTAAAAATAAAACGTTATCTAAATCGTACCGAATTTTAAAATACGCTCGTGCGTAATACTAAACTTTCTAAGCAAACTGATATCTTATCTAAAAAGAATTCTTCATTCACACATTTGCTCGCTTGACATATATCTCGCGAAGTCTAATACGACACGTCGATTCACCTAAAAGAATAAAAGAAGAAGGAAAGAAAAAAGAAAAAAAAGGCTGCCTACGCACATCTCGTCGTTCCTCGAATATATAGAAAAACACATTGGTTTGTTTTGATCGCGATAAATAACGGACATGTAAAAACGCAGATCTATCTGTAAAATATAAATAAGAGTAAGCTAGCTCGCGTAACAATTCCACCGATGGTGAACCGATTTCCGTAGCGACGAATCACCGAAGAAGGATTAAACATCGCGGTGACAATGATTATGTCGCAAAGAGAGACATATATATATATATATATATATATATATATATATATATATATATTCGATTACCACTACATCGAAAAAGTTAATCGATTGCTTTGAGTAGCTATGCTTAATCGTTAATGGCGATTTTTATCGTCCTTCCGTCTTTTTTTCTTTTTTTTTTTATAGATGTATATGTACATAGATACGAACGTTTTTCGATTATTGTTAATTCGATTGGATTGAGTTAAGATAAGAATTTCATTAAGAATAATCTTTTAACTTGTTTATTGAGTAATATTAATTCCGGTTATTTAAGTAAATTGTAAATAGACTTTACTGATTGTTTATTTTTATTTTTCGTTTTTTAAAAACGTATCTCGACTATACGATGATGATAAACGTATTTCATGATTGAGAGAATTTCATACGAATGTAAATGAGAAATATTATTGAGCGATTCATAAAATAATAATAATAATAATAATAATAATAATAATAATAAAAAAAAAACATTAATGGAAATACACGTTTCTATTTTAAGTCGGTAAGCGTGTCTCGCGTCGAGAAAATTTAGCTCTTTCAAAAAAATATTTCCATTCATATTGGAGCAATCGTTTTGTTGAATGAAAATGACTTCTGTAAATATTTGATTTCGAAACGTATAGGTCCGCTTTTTTTTTTTTTTATCGTCAACGTAATGCGATAAGTTGTTTTAATTAAAACTAGAAATTTCTTGCAATAATCGTGATATACAAAGGGAATACGCGGCAAGGAGTTGAAAAATTCTGTTGTATTAAGAAAGAAAAACAAAAATTTGTAAATCTTATGCGTAATCAATCTTGCACAATGTGTAAGCTCGTTAAGTTGAATTTCATTTTTCTTCATATTATTTACTTTCAAGGTACGCTGCTAAACATTTACTCGATGAAAGTGCGAGTTTTCTGTGCAATCGTAATTTCATCGATTTTTTTGAGAATAAAAATTGCAACATTATAATAAAAAATTTTTATATATATATATATTTGTGATAAAATTGTTTCTGTAACATGATCAAGTATATAAAAAACAAAATTAAGTTAATTCACAACAATTTAAACATCGTGTCAGCGTTTCAATATCAATAACATCTAGTAAATATCACGTAACGTTAAATATCTCGTCTCTAAAACCACAAAAACAAAAACGCTAACAAGCCAAACCGCAGGATCGTACTAAATCTCCATCAGTTCGACAAAAAAGATAAAAAAAATAGAAAGAAGGAAAAATATCAAAACCCCGAGATAAAGATAATCAGAGAGACGAAAAGATCTCGAGTTGATCGCAAGTGAGCGAGAGAAAGAGAGAAAGGTAGAAAGAGAAAAAAGATCGTAGTGCGTGAAAAAAGAGACTCCTGGCGGCAGTATGCCGGCGCTCGGAAAAGAGAGTGAGAGAGTGAGAGAGTGAGAGAGAGAGAGAGAGAGAGTAAGAGAGAGAGAGAGAGTCAGAGAGAGAGAGAGAGAGAGAGAGTCAGAGGTGCGCGTGTGCGTGGAAGAGATAATGCATGCGAGAGACCGAGAGAAGACAGGCGAGGTCAGCAAGGTGCCCGATATGGTATCCCAAGTCCGCTGTAAGTGCCGTTTTATATACCTGCTGCCTACGATTAGTTACATCGCGCCACACGTACGCACGCGCGTGTGCGCGCGAACATTCGCCATCCCTCTCTCTTTTTTCTTTCTCTCGATTCTACATACAACGCGCGTTCGGTAAACGCAATTAATCGCGAATCGTACACTCCCGAGAGTGAGAAAGAATAGCCGATGGTCGTCCCTTCTCGTACGAATGTTGCACCGTTCCCTCGATTATAAATATACGTATATGCGCTTACATGTATACGTTATATACATAAATGCATATTCGTTATATATATATATATATATATATATATATAAATGCATATTTGTTTGTGTACATTATATACACGCGTATACATCTAAGCCTTTTTCGTCGTCGGCACTGGAAACAAGTCCAAGGTCCCGGGACACCGAGGCGCCGTTGCAAGTACGCGTTGCTGCTGCTGCTGCTGTTGTTGTTGTTGTTGCTGCCGCTGCTGTTATTGCTCACTTTTCGTGGACACGGCCGTTTCCCTCGAGCGCTAAAAAATAAATATACAGATATATACATGTACATACATAAATATATGTGTACGTAGGTAGAGGGAAGAAGGAGAGGGATAATAAACCGGGGAAAACGATCGAGATTGACTCTCTACTCGGCTGCGTTCTTTATGCGTTTCGAGTACTCGGGCGCAAGCTTATCGATGAAATTTAATTGCCCGCCCGTGTAAAAGGGGCGCCCGTGCACTTTAAAAAAACGTCGCGCGCCTCACCGTACCGCGAACAGCGCGGGCGTAACCGTACCCGGTGAATTATGCGGCGTCTACTCCGTTTGTTTTGCGCGGAGCCATTGCGCTTCTTCTTTTTCGATGGGATTTTGTTTTTGCTCTCCTTCTTTATTTTTGTCTTATTCTTTCATTGCTACTTTCTTTCGCGTAATTTTAAGGCCGAAACACGCCGTGTATTGTCGGGACGCGCGTTTTTTGTTAAGGGTTACATACCATATAGTATAACATATCCGCCGTGATCGAAGAATAGCTCCATTAACGTAGACGCTTAACGTCCCTCGGAAGGTTTAATTTGTCGCGCATTTGTCACGAATGATTAAGCGAGTTCTCTAATTTTTACGAGATTCAGGTTAATTAATTAAACATTGAAAAATTGTGTTTTGGTGTAATGTTAATGAACCTCGATCACATGGATTAATCATACATATTTGTACGCTTTATCTTTTTAATTATAAAATAATGATGATTTATTGTTGCACGACCGCAAGATTTGTTTTCTTCGCTCATTTATTTAACGTCGGTTATTTTTGTTGCATAAAAATTTTTAATTAGTCCGCTGTAAATTGTCAGCCTACACGTAACAACGTATCTTTTAATAAACGATACAAACGACGTTGAAATTAAAGGAAGAAAAAAAAAAAAATTTAACGAAAATTAAAATATTAAAATGCTTATCGATATTTTGAATTTATTTTTTCATGTAATCTATCGATCAATTCAAGTCATCAACTCAAGGCAGTGTACATTAATAAGTTTTGCGATACAATCTTATACAAAAATAATAATATAAATGTTATTTAAATGTCAAAAAAAGAAATAAAAAATGTGTGTTATTATAATATTAATATGACTAACGGCTTTTCGATAAACGATACTAATAGTATTGATTATGACAAAACTTTGTTTTAACCGTTCTAAAACTAAATCACGTTGTTAAAATTCATTTAATTTAAAAAAAAAAAACCGAAAGGAAAAATAATTATTCTTTGTCTTGTATATTATATATGATATTTGACTAAATATTTTCAATAAAATTTTTTAATAGACTTTTTCTAATTAACATTTAACGTACATTCAATGTTTAACAATTCTTTTTTTCTAAAGTTATTCGTATTTTGCCTTGGACAAAAAATTTTTTTTTTAATTAAAAATTAAAATTGAATGAAAAAAAAAAAAAAAAATGAAACCATTGATACAACGAATTCGTTGACTTAAACCGATCGATTATCAACGAGTCTTCGCAATAAAATTCGCGCGCGAACATATACACACACACACACATACACGCGAGCGATTGTATTTTCTCAAATTACGCATCGATTAAGAGCTTAAGACCGCAGCGGTACGAGCAGCTTCTTAGAACCGATACGTACCAAAGGCTAAGATCTATACAGAAGCTAAAGAGAGAGAAAGAAAGAGAGAGAGAAAGAGAGAGAGAGAGAGAGATCGAGCGAGCGAGTTAAATAAACAGGGCATAAAAGCGAGTTTTACGAGTTTAACGCGATTTGCCAAAGTGCGTAAACTATCGCACATAGTTTGGGATAAACTCTCGCTTTCTCTTTCTTTAATGCTTTCATTAACTCGCCTATATTACACATTATCCACAATACAGTATAAACGCACGTGTTCACAGCCGATCGTCGCGTACGATTTTCTTTTTTGTCTTCATTTTTTATTTACAGTTGCGAAGAGAGCTCTCGCTTTTTCCACGTAACTATTGCGCTATAAGAACTACACGAGATGGATCGATGCGAGAGAGAGAGACAGAGAGAGAGAGAGAGAGAGAGAGAGAGAGAAAAAAAGTGCGGCGACGGCAGAAACATTTGCTCTAGGAAATCGAGTCGAGTGGCTTTTTTTGGCCAAATACGTAAGAGCGAGTTATTTTTAGACTGGAAAATATATCGACCAGTTTCGGCTTGTTTCTTTTCTTATTTTACTTGCTTTTTACAACTGAGGTAGTACACGTTTATCGGTTACCATTTATTTGGCGTAATTGTTTTTGGGCACCCGCGTGCATTCGATTTGTTTGAAAAATCGGCAGAAATGAAAAAGAAAAAAAAAAAAAAAAAAAAAACAAAAGTCGAAGCACCGAGTCGAAATTAATTATATTTTATCAGGGCTTTTATTTTCATGGGAAGTACATGTTTTGTTCGAGATAGTTTTGCCTCGGATCGTTTAATTTAAATAAGTTGTCAAACATTCGACGTTCAGTTTTCGTGAATCTGATTCGAAGTGCAATAAGGTCAAAGTTTATTACGCTTACGTTATAAATAACGTTTATTGCTCATTAAATTAAAAGGATTTGCTTACTTTTATTTGCTTAAATTTTACTCCCCGCTGACGCGATTATACTTTTACTTAATATAAGTACGTAAAACATGTTTATGAGTATATATCGATGATTATAACGTAACGATTGTTTAAATAACGTCGTAAATTATATAAATAAGAAGAACAAACGTAATATTGATAACGCGTGTATAAACTCGTTTCTTGTAACGAGCGTACGAGACAAATTTTTTTTGTTCTTTTTTTTTTTTTTTTTTTTTTTTTTTCCAAAGGATTAGAGCGCGAAACTTTAAAAAGTTTACCGCGCGGGACTACCGGACACGCGGATGTCTTTCATCAGCACTTAAATTTATCGTAATGAAATTTTTCTTATCTATCGGCCAGTAGATAAAAGCCGCGTGCATTGCCGCGCTAAAAATAAATCGCGTATCACCATTGCTTAATGTATGTATGTATATATATGAACGTCTCGTTTAAACGTGTTGCACTCGAACGTTTTTACGAGAATACAGTCGCCCGTGACGAAATTTCCCCCTTTGCTCCCCCCTTGAACTTCTACGAAAAGACCGTAAGTACTTTTGACCGCTTGATTGTATTCTCTCTCTCTCTCTTTTTCTCTTTGCAATGCATATAATATAAAAAAAAATTAAAAGATGAAAATGCGGCAAGCTCTCGTTCCTCCTCTCTGTGGATTAAACGATTGCTTTATGATCGAGGACGCGTTCCACTTTAAATAATCGCGCCGCATCGACGCGACGCGCTTTTGCCTCTCTCGACTACTTCATTCGCGTTCATACTTCGATTCGAGTTTATATTAATCGTTGCATTGCATGCGGTATATACATACACGTATGCGCATGTATACGTATATTTACATAGCGCAAAGAGAGGAAAAATCGATCGATGCCAATCATCTTTCGCGGTGCGATCGTGCGCACAGTGGCACCTTGTCATAACTGATCCGCGCCGTTTGTGCTCTTTTTACGCCTCGATTATTAACGCGCCTTGGGCTCTTTTATCTTTCTTACCAAATATCAGCTGTGAGGATATACATACATATATATATATATATATATATATATATATATATATATATACACATGTGCAGCAATAGTTCAGACGATTGAGATACGTTTAAGCGATGCTTCACGATGAGTTTTTATAGCAATACATAATCTGTTAAAGGGAAATTTGAAACGACCATTTGTAAACATTTTTATATTATTTAATTATTGGTACTTGTTAAAGTGGAATTACCGTTGATTAAGTCGTACAATTGATTCATCGATTTTCCGCAAATTCCGAACGATGATTAAAATTCTTGTAAATTTTTGAAACGTTTGTTTTATCATGTCTTAGAATTTCTGTAAAATTCTTGCAATAAGTATTTTTAAAAAAAAATTTCAAGTTAATAATAAACTTTAATATTTTTAGTTGTAAAGACAATTAATTAAAAGTAATCATTAATTATGAACAAAAAATAAACTTATAATTTAAGTAAATTAATTGTATTTAATATAAATATATAAATACATTGTAATACCTTTTCTTCTGGTTAAATCGATCAAGTCGTTTAATTAATTTTATGAGCATCATTAACTTTTATGTAAAGAATTTATAAATCTGTCAAATGTAATATTTTACAAGCATTTTCAATTTAAAAAATTAAATATTTTGAAACTTTTTTTTTTGTTAACTAAGAAAAATACGCAAATATATATATATATATATATATATATATATATATATATATATATATATATATTTGTTCTTAAAACTTATGAAACTTAAAATATTTGTTGTTTACTCGAAAATAATTGGACATTAAATAACGAAAAGTGTAAATATGGAAAAGTTTGTAACAACTTCATAGAAAATACCGAAATCGTTTTATTTATTTTCCATCCCACCAAAGTAGCCTTTGTTATTACAGCGATTCAATGCGGTTTAATTAATTAATCCTCGCTATTATTCAATCAATCATTTTCATACTAGGTCAAAATAATTTTAACGACTTTTTCGAGCAACGTAACATCAACCTGTTGCTGCCACATAAATTATCAAACTTGTAAAAAGTCGCGCGAATACCAACATCGTGTATTTGTATTATACGCCGGTTTAACTGCCGGTATGAAAATATAAAACTACATACTCTCAGGGCTCCACTCGTATATAACCAACGAAGCTTATTCGCTTAAGCGCCTTTTAAATTTTCGCATATACTAATAAACGTTTTCTTTTTTCTTTTCTTTTTTTTTTTTTTTTTTTTTTCTTTCTCTTTTACTCAAACTTCCATAAAGCATCGAGTGCATTTATTAAACGAGCAAGATAGATTTCTCTTCGTTTTTATTATTTTTCTCTTTTTTAAATAACTAGATATCCATATTTTATTAAGAACTATCCTATTAATCGATCGTTTCGACAAATTCATTTGAAAAATCGCATAATATTTCCATTTCAAATTTTAATCGATTCGCTTTTACGATTCGACTTCGACCGACAAATAATTAAAATTCTTCGTTAATTACAATTTAGATAGTTACCAATATAGATACACTAAGGTATAAAAGTTCAATTTATCTATACTCGTGAATATCCCTCAAAGAAAATAATAAAAACCTCATCCTATTCCTTGTACGACGCGACTTTATAAGCAAAATCCAAATCGATAAACATACACGCATCGCGCGAGCGAGCGACATATAAAGAGAAAAGAAAAAAAAGAAACTTCCGTTCATTCTTTCCTCGCTCGTCGTTCGTCGGCTTTTGTTGTTGTTGTTTTTTTTTTTTTTTTTTTTTTTTTATTTGTTCTATCGTTCTTTATTTCTCTTCTTTTTTTTTTTTTTTTTATTTTTAAGCATCGCGATCACGTACACCCGTCATATCGACTCTCGCGTACATAATGCATCGAGCATAAGCCTCTCGCGTGCGTGTGTATGTAGATCGTAGTCTCTCTCCATGCGTCAATGCTGTATATTCTTTACACATATATATATATATATATATACATATGCGTTATGCGATACACAGTCCATCGTCCCTCGTCCATTAACAATTAGCCACTCGGCTAATTTACGATGCGTCTTCATATGCGCACACGTGTGCCCGCGCGATAAAGAAAGGAGAGGGACGCGTATAACCGTATGGGGTCCTTAATAATCATCGATGCCGGTCTATTTTTAAACGGTGACCGCGAGAGTCTATATATCGCTCCGTAATCACGTAACGCAATTCACTCACTCACTCTCTCTCTCTCTCTCTCTTTCTCTCTCTCTCTACGATCTTTCGATTCCCTATCCCTTCTTACTTTTTTTTTATTAATTCTTTTACTTAATCTCTTATTCTCGTTCTCTCTTTCGAGTATATTCGCTTTCTATGAACTGTTTTTTTTTTTTTTTTTTTTTTTATTTCTTCGTACAATTTTTTACTTAGAATAAAGATGTATATGGGTTCTACGGATGCTAAAGTTTCTTTCTCAGTGCCGTTCTTAAACGAATTTTTTTTTTTTTTTTTTTCCAATTCGTCGCTCTGTCATACTCGTTGGCGTCGGGGGGAAGGGGGGGGGAGAGATTCTTCTGCGGTTTCGCCGAGGCCGCCTTGTAATATTCAAAGTGCCAATAATTTATTATTCACGAACAATTTACATAATAGATTTCGTAGAAGAGCGCGCATTATAAGGAGAGATATATAAAAAATCGATTTTGAATTTTATCGACGAAAAATATCGCTTCGGTTGTAGTATGGTAGATGTTGTTTTAATGGCCAACTGTTTATATATGTGTCACTGGCGAAATCGTCGAATTATTTTTTTGACTCGAAAGTCTTCAATGAATAAAAAACTATTAAATTTGATGAGATTTAATCTTTTTACAGTGGTTATGGTCTTCCGTTTAAAATCTTTAACTCTTAATAGCGACATTATTCATATCTTGATTCATATAATATAATATTTGATTATAGTTTTAAAGTGAAAATAGAGACAAAACTTGCGCTAAATATATTAAAGTTTATTAATTATCTTCATTTGCATAAAACTAAAATTTACTATGACATCCCGTATAAAAATACCCACGGTATACAAAATTTACAGAGGATAGTATTGAAATCTGGCTACCGTTTAGCAAAAAAATTTTGGATAATCGAAAATACAAAATGTAAATAAAGTTTATTGAATTACATTGTAATAAAAATATGTAAAACCGTGTTTAAATTTCGTCTCTCAAAATTTATACAAAGAAAAAAGTAAACACTATGCCTCAATGCTCTACAAAAATAACGCAAGTAAATTAAGAAAAAATCTACGCGCACATTAAAAAGTAAAAGAACGCGGCACGAGTGATCAACGATTTAAAAAAATAAAAAAAGTGCTCGCTAACATTATCATATAAATGCGATTAAAATACAAGAGATATAAGCGAACGTTAGCGCGTCAATAAGCGCTCGCGTATATATATATACGTACGTACACAACAATGAGGCGCTTTCGCGCGAGCTCCCGAACATTATTTTTATTATTATAAGAAATCGCAACGTCAACGGTTAATGAGAAATTCAATGCCCCGAAGGGACCACCTAGCTTAACCATCATTCGTTCAGCTATATATATATATATATATATATATATCTTCATATGTCTATCTATATAAATAAAAAAAGTACTTGCATCTCGCAAAAGAAGAATACGAAGAGTAGCGAAGAATTTCTTACTCGACGGCGCCAGTATTCGCTTATTATTCCGAATGCACTTTTTTCTCTTTCTCTCTTTCGTTTTTCTGCATCGCAAAGGTATATATGTGTATATATATATATATATATATATATATATATATATATATATATATATATATATATATATGTATATGTATATGTATAATATACAGACATAAACGAGCCTCATCCTCCTTCCTCTCACCCACACCGTGTATTTATCCTTTTCCCCTACCATCCACACAAGGAGGAACGAGACACACAGACACTCTCGATCTCGACGATGAAAAGAGGCATTGTGGAGAGCGAGCGCACGCGCGCCGCTCTTGCTGGTTATACCGTAAAAGGAAATAACACGCGTGACACACGCGCGCTCTCTCCCCACCTATTATTCTCTCTTTCTCTCTACTCTTATCCCTACTCCTTTACGGCGCCTTTTTCTCTTTTCTTACCTTTTTTTTTTTTTTTTTTGTTTCGTACACGTAACCCTTGTTTTTTTTTATGCTTCACGTACGTCTCTTTTTTTTTCTTCTTTTCCTTTTGTATACTCTTTCTTTTATTTTCCTCTTTTCTTATTCTTACCTTTCTCGTTGCCCGAGTTTACGAGCTTCGTGGGGGGGAGGGGGGAGAGGAGGAGGAGGAGGAGGAGGAGGAGAGAGTTCGTTTGTTATGCGGTGTTGACTCTGATGCCGAAAATTATTGGGTGAGGATGCCGGTCGAATTACTCGCTCTTTTTTACGCCGCAGGAGGACTGCGGGATTTCGTCGAGGTCGTTTAGCTTACGGGTTGCCCAGGGTCGAGGACGCGAAGAAGTTTAAGAACGTTTCTTCTTCTTCTTTTTTTTTTTTTTCATCCTTTTGTATACCGGACGGTGAACAAAATTTTATATCGTTTTAATCGATGAAAGTATACGATATTTATTTTTAAAATTAGAATGATATTAATGGCACGGTTAACGCGTCATTTTTTTTACGACTTTTTTTTTGTAATTTACAAAAAATTTTATTTAATTGAAGCGTTTATGGTGAAGTTTGGTTTGTGTAATTTGTTTTCATTCAGCAATGAGATAGAATTAAATTTATTCGTCTGTCTGAAACACAGAATTGTATTTTAACAAAGTTTTTTTTGCCCTTTAAATTTTACTTTAAAAAAATTAATTGAATTAAAATGAAAATAAAAAAGGTTACAATTGAATTATGCTACCTTTTTTAAAGGAAAAAAAAAAATGTTGTACAAAAAAAAAAAACAACTTCTTTTTAATGTCAAAATACTTAACCCAGAATTAAAGTAATTTCGTATAAATTACAAGACCTTGCAAGCCGCGCGTTTACTTTGAGTTTGCGCACTAAAAGATTTTTACCATAAACCATCGGCAACGCCATACCGTTGAGTAATCTAAAACAATAAATAATCGATGCACAATAGCAACAATCGAATCGCGAAAATAAAATAAACGTTGTCGAATGCTCTTCTTCTCGTTAAATTCGCGTTAAATCGTTCGTTTCCCCGTAAACGTTTTAAAATTCAACGGAGACTCCTTCGGCATCAAAGCGCATTTTATTCGCAACCATCGAGATCTCGAGCCGATATATAAACACACGCAACGGGCATTGATGGACCCGTACAAGGAAAGACGATTGCATTCGGAACGCGTGCGCGAGTTATGTGTACAGTAAATCTTCGTGAATCGCGTTCTTTTTTTTTAATCATCGACGTGTGGACGTATTTTTAAAAATGCCCGTATTTTTATTTCGCGTCGTTTCAGTGCGCTCATTTTGTTTTCTTTCTTGCTTTTTTTAATATAATGTGTATATAGTATGTTGAGCAATATTTTTTTTTAAATTTATCTTTCTTTTATTTTAATTAATTCTTTATGTAGCTTTCTGTTTCTTTGTTTATTTCGTTTAATGATTTGCCGGATAAGAAAACGGGTTGAGTAAGTCCGGCAATATTTCATTAATGTACAAATTTTGTTTTTTAATTATATCAACAATCATAAAAATTATAAATTTTTCTATATGGTAAATTTTCTGTCTCATAATTCTGAGAATTTTTCATTTCTCGTTTAACAATAATATACAATTAGCAGATAAAAAAAAAATAAATCATTCAAATCTATAATTTCCAATAATGAGTTATATACCTTATCAGAGACATTTTATCGTACAATCGGCATTGCGCATACATACCATAATTTAAAAAAACTTTGAATCGTCCCGTTAATTTATTTTTCCTTAAAATTATTCAAATGCAAAGAGAGAGAGAGAGAGAGAGAAACAATTGAACGTTACTCAAGGAGTATTTTCATATAGCATCCAACGCGACAATAAGTATAACCAGTGCGCAATTGGTAAAGTAATATATACACGGGAACACAAATGCGTCAAACTTGCGTAGAGAGAGAGAGTACATCATATAATAATGCACTTAAAGTACAAATCGACTGTGAAATGCGATTACTCGAATGCCTCCGGTACATATATGTATAAATAAACGCGTATAAAACAACAATGATAAATCGCACGAGCGCTCACGCGAGCTTGTATTAATAGATTAAAAGAGCGCCTTTGGAAAATGTTAATGGCCCACCGCGATTGATCGATCTCCTCCCGGCGTGTTTGTAAATCCACCGCTTGAGTTTTATTTTATATATCTGTATGTAACTAAAAAAAAAAAAAAAAAAAAAAACCGTCCACGATGTACTTGTGTTCATACACGTGGTATACGAAGTATGTACACCGATGGAGGGATAGAGAAAGAGAGAAGAACAAACACAGCGAGTATATCTCGCTCGATGAGGAGAAGGAGTAGAAGGAGGAATATAGACGCTTTATCACGGCGCGGGATGAATAATCGATGAGAGCGCAAAAGAAGCCAAGCGGCAGCAGCCCCCGCGAGCTAAAATTTACGTTTTCGATTTTGAATATTCGATTAGCGCGCACTACGACGACGACGACGACGACGAAGACGGTGAGGAAGACTGCTTTCAACCTAGACCTTCGGCGCAGCGCCGATCGTAAATCAAAAGCTCGCACACTTATATATACGTAGTGTACACGTGTACCTTTCGCGAGGATGTCTACACGGACACGCACACGTATATGTCTCCGTGGGAAATCCGTCGAGATTCTTCATCCGGGACGATATTATACGAGAAGGATAGATGGAGGGGAAGGAGAGGGACGAAGGGAAAGCGATTCGTAGCGTTAGGAAGGAGCGATCGAATATAGTTCCGACGAACGTCGCGACCAAGGAGATGAGTGACTCGATGACGAAACCGGAAGTCGTGAGAGCGGCGCACTGGAATCGAGGGCTGTGTGAAGATAGAAAGAGAGAGAGAGAGAGAGAGAGACTCGACGATAATAAAGAGATCTTTCGGGAGGATCTTACGAGAGTTTCTCTTTGGCTTTGGGTATATACTATCGTCGAGTACCAGAAAAATGTACGAAACTCTTTTTTTTTATCCCTTATTTTGCGGCTTTCCTTCGTTCCGGTATTTTTTTTTTGTTTTTTTTTTTTTTTTTTGTTTTGTAAGAGTTTCGTACTTCGCATCGATGTAAATTTTCCAAGTTTGTGTACGTAAACGAGGCGCCCTCGAGGTCACTTATCGGATGAAAATTTTCAGGACTGTTTGCCTTTTTAGTTTGCGAGCGGATTCCTCGTTAAAACTCGACTTTTAATCGATGGGAAAATGTATCGATACTTTGTTATTGCAGCTTACTTTATTATTTCGTAAATGTATTTTTATGTATCTTTTTTTTTTATAAATTTTCTCAACTCGAATCATATTTATTTATCAAAATAATATAATACACATGAAAACCTCTCGCTTAAAATACCAACGAAAATATAATCATTTTATAATAAAGCGTTTCATTTTGTACAAAAGTGAACAATATCTCAATCAACGTTTTTATATCGGATAATTCAATCGTGTAAAAATATTTATAAATACGCGTCACGAGCGTTTAACAAAATCCTTATATCACTTAACCGCGTGCGCGCGAGAGCGTTAATTTATTTATCTCCATAGTGGATATTTATTTATTGCTCGCGTCAATTAAAATGTTTTAATAAGATACAATCGAAAATCGTTCGTCGAAGCTCGCTTCGCCGATTGCTCGTACAAACGTTGTCGTCCATTATTCACTAAGAATTATGTTTGTGCCATATTAAGCGAAGGTTGCGCTGGCGCGCGCCAAAATTGTAATCGATAAGCGCAAGAACGTCGTTTATATATATATATATACGTATATATATTTATTCTTTAATTTTTTGCAGATCGCGTCAGTGGCGAGTTAAGACACAAATGCGGTCAACATGGATTCCAACGTTGGTCTCGACTACATTGTGGACAATCCCGATTACTGCAACAAGCTCGCTTCCGGTAAGCCACGTAAAATATATATATATACACGCGTTTCCATCGCATTATTCTCTCTCTCTCTCTCTCTCTCTCTCTCTCTTTCGATGCTCTATGTAATATATACGAGAGAGTAATTAACGGAAAACGTTAATCGTTATGGAAATCGTTACGCATATACCGAAGATAATAAACTCGTGTTGCAGCATTGGACACGGCCTGTCCATCCGTGAAGAAGCAAGTCGTCGAATTACTCTCGGCGCTCTGCGTTTACAGCCAAGAAGGACGGCAGCGCGCCATCGACACTCTTCACATTTACCAGGTAAAAACTTAATCGTTTGCGAGCCCGCGATTCTCCTCCCGTGCGTCCCATCAAGAGAACAGACGCGATCTTGCGTCTTTTGCGCAACTCGCGCTCTCGCGCTCTAGCAAATAATAAAAGCGATAAATCGATCTTCGGCGCCAAGTGGTTGCGTTGTTACGTACTGGCGAACGTTTGAATTTCATAATGGAAAAAATTTTAACGATCATTTTTCACCTTATATAAATTATTCGCGCTTGTTTCTTACTTGTTTTTAATGTCTTGAAATTTTTGCCGTCGTAAAAATGATGTCTCTTGCATACATTTGATGAATATGTTTTTCATCATTCTTTTTTTTATTTCTTTTTTTTTTTTTTTTTTTTTTTTATAAGCTACGTTTTCTTTTGCATTTTGCAACGATCATAAACGTGCAAACTATCGACGGACACGCAAAAATTAACAATTCATTTAATATATAAATTAGCTTTCAGTACACGTTGAACAAATGAGAACGGCTCTTTTAGTCGCAACGAATACTTAATTTTAACTTTGGTGTATATTTCCTGATAAAAGTATAAAAATAAATTCGAACCATTTATAGAATTAATGATTCATACGGTATATTCCTTGAAAAATTCTATTACGAAGCAGCTGACACATTAATAATTCCCAACTAAAAAGTGGCGTTCAAAAATAAAAAAAGAAAAAAAAAAAAAAAAAAAGAAAAAAAAAAAAACTTTACGTATCGCACATTCGCGGTCATGCACCAGAGAGTGTAACCATAATTAAATTCAACGAACCGCGTCGACACTTTTAACGAATAAATTGACCGATCTAAATTACTCACCCTTTATATACCATTTCGGTGATAATATAGAAAAGAAAGAAAAGAAATAAGAGACGAGGAATGAAGTAAGTACAGCGCGCGTGAGTAATATCGCAGCCCTCGCTAAATCTCAACAATTCAAGGCGTGGGTGAGGTCGCGCGCGTATATAGAAAAACAAGGCAGCACCCGCGTGAGCGCATCTCTCCCTTCTCCGTTCGCTTATGAATTAATCCCGCATTATAATTTACCGCGATTTACCAATCCGAGCGCGCGTGCACGTAAGTACGTATACATTAACGTGCGCGCGTGTGCGCGCGTGTGTGTGTGTGTGTGTATGCGCGCGGTAACAAAACGATCGCTCCGTATACGCGCGCTTTATTACAAACTCTCTTTTTATTGCGCTCAGGAACGCAAAGGCGAGCGCTACCGGTTGCTCCTCGTCGTCGACGAGCTAAGGAAAACGAGCGCCGAGGATTACCAGACGGCGCTACTGGCATTCGTCAACTGTCTAGTCATTTCCGCGCCGATCCTCAAGGATCGCGTACGGATCAGGAACGAGTTCATCGGTGAGTATGCTTATGATACATAGCCGGTGTGTATATTTGGACGCGAATGATTTAAACGTGAAAGTATATTTCCGTGCGTATGAAGAATGGAGAAACGTTTGCGAATTCGTAGGAATTCGATGAACCGTATCGTGGGATTCGCGTACTCATCTTGTCGTATGCGATTATTTTTCTCGGAGAATAGTGTAATCCGCAAATAATGTTCGAGGATGAAAGATTTGTTTTTCATCGATGTGTGAAAAAAAAAAAAAAAAAAAAAAAAAAAAAAATTACCAGCAATCCTTGCTCATTCACTTTCTATAATATTCTATATACGTTGAAATGCTTTAACAGCAATTGTGTCTACAATTAAACAAACCAGCATGAAAAATGCCACCAGAAACGTTCAATTTCTCGTGGACGATAAAAAAAAAAAGTTCATTTTGCGCATTAAGACGTAACAAAGCCTGGGCCTTTTCGTATACCCGTGCATAATAAGCCTATATACGTTACGTACATGTGCACATACATTAGTTGCAACGAGAGCGCATTCGGCTCGTTAATTATAGTCGTGTAAGCGAGCGACGTAAGGAAGGCCCCCCTTGGACTCATCGTCTCTGCTGCTCCGGCTTAATGCTCTTTGTTCTCGCGCGAGAGTTTTGAAGATCTGTCAAACTAACCGCCGAAACGAATCTAGTATATCTGTGTGCGCTTATACTATATATACGCTACGGCATAATTGAGATTTAAGACTGTGGCTTATTTTCAGTGTGCGCAACGCTAGTATTCAATCGTTTCTTCTTTTTTTTTTTTTTTTTTTTTTTTTTTTTTTTTTTTTTTTTTTTTTTTTTTTTTTTTTTTATAACGCTATACTAGGGGGAATGGATGACCGGTGATGTTTATAGTTTTGAGCGACTTTCTTTATATCTTTTTGTCATTATTACATTATACAATACTTAAGGGGCAGCATAAAGTATGTTGATTGAGGCTTTGGTGTACTTATTCTATCGTTATCTCGGGGAGTGTTATGAGCTTGGATAGTCGTTCACGTTTATGTGTAATGATCGGTACAAAGTAAGAGCAATCTTTTTATATGCGCATAATCAAATGTGTGACTGATTTAATGACTGGATGTTTTTTTGTCGAATTATTATATTATATTGTTTGCTTTTATATTTTTCAAGTGAAATTATCAACAATTGAAAAAATTAAAATTCACTTTTATTATAATTTAGAAAAATATTTCAATTGGATTGATCGAATAATTTAAGCAGATTTGTGATGTATGTAATTAATTATAAGGAAATAATGATGACGGTAATAAAATGAATATGCAATAAATTTTAATAAATACGTATTTTTTTGTAGGTCTGAAGCTTCTACCAATTCTCAACGATCTTCGGTAAGTAATTAATACAGAAATTTAAATTTTATAGTATAATTTTTTATTAACATAAAAGTGTTGAATTAAGCTTTACAATACTTGTGAATAATAGAAAGTGTTACTCAATCCCTTCTATAAAATTAACATTCCAGAAAATTAACATCTCGCTAAATACGCATTAATATTTTATATAAATTTTAACCTCGTTAACTGGCGAGACGATGAAAAAAAAAAAAAAAAAAAAGAAAAAAAAGAAAGAAAGAAAGAAAAATAAATCAATAGATGAATTTAAAGCGTACTTAAATACTTTTATCTTCAGGATTATTATGTAAACCCACACGAATTTTTTATTTTCTTCAATTCGGACGTCGAACACACACACACAAATCGACCGATACTTAACTATCCCACCGATAGATGTGTGTACGAGCTAGGCTTTCTCTCCTAAAACAAAAGCTTGATTGAAAATCCATGTTGCCGCGTGAAAAAGAAAACGACGAAATTTCAAACTTAAATCAATCAATTGCGCGCGCTGCCGACGTTTATAAGAAAGCGGAGTTAATATGTATATATATATATATATATATATGTATCGGACGATTCTTTCACTCTCCGACGGAGCAAAGAGCGATTTTCTTACTCGTACTGATAGATTTGCTTCCTGTCGCTGTTAACGAAATACGATGCACGCGATTGACGCTTTTGTTTTCTATTCGTAAGTTAGCGTTTTTGATTTTAACTTTTATTTTTTTGTCTCAAAAGAATACCGAATTATTACTTTTTTTACATTCGACGATCTCGATGGGTGTATTTTAAGAATATTATTGCAGCATGTGATGCGATAACAATTATTCATTTATAAAAAATAATTAATTTTTTTAAATTTAACCGATCTTTGATTCATGTTTTAAACCTACATGTTAACGATTTTCAAACGAACAAACGAATAAAAAATATTAAATTCTAACGAGATATTGATAAAAAGTAACGTTCATACCATTTTTTATTAAAAAAAAAAAAAAAAAAAAAAAAAAAATTAAATAAATAAAAAGAATAATTCCGATTAAGATGACACCCGTTGAAGCTAAAATCGTCGACGCGCATTTTCCATAACAGCCTCCATCGCATATATACGACCTCGATTCTCATTCCTCTCGTAAATTTTCTCTCCCCCGTCGGGCGTTAAAAGAGCCACCGTTCACGCAACGAGTATATACACGTACGAGCTAAGAGCGTTCTCGTGCACGGTGTCTTCTTCGGGCTTATAGAATGAAACCGAGCGACGTCGGCAGCAGCATCAGCTTTTCGTAGGCACACGTGCGAGCCGGTGCTGCAAAAGAAAGCACGTGGAGGAGAGAAGCCTCGAGCAACGAACGTATGTACGCGGATAGCCCCATCCGTCGACGTTGCTCGGGCGCCAGTATGTACGCTGCGAGAAATAGAATCTAAACCTCGCATGGTGTCTCTCTTTTCTCTCCTTCATTCTCTCTCTCTTTCTCTTTCTTTCTCTCTTTCTCTTTTTCTTTCTTTCTCTCTTTCACTCTCTCTCTCTCTCTCTCTCTCTCTCTCTTGATCTCTCCACATTCCTAGTGACCTTTAGGGAGAAAAGAGAAAGAGAGAAAGAGAGTGGCAAAGGGGACTAGGGGCGCTCCCGAGAGCGAAAATCCCGAATTAACCTCCGAGGCTTCAGCCCGGAGAGAAGGAGAGAAAGAGAAGAAAAAACTCACGGAAGACGGAGAGAGAGAGAGAGAGAGAGTGAGAAGGATGCACCTGCAAAGAAAGAGAGAGAGAGAGAGAGACGGAGATCGGCGCCGTCGTTGCAGCGTAATATGCTGGAAGCTCGAGTGCGATCGCGCTCTCGCCGAATAGTTTTAACTTATCCGGAGCCGAGCACGCACTCGCGAGCGAGCTAAGCGCGCTCTTCCCTCTCTTCCGTTCTCTTATTTCGGGTTAAACGTTCTTTGTGCGAGCGCACGAGCGCCGCTTTTAAATCCTCGATCTTATGCTGGATCTATACGGATCGTAACGTTGATGCAAAACGTTTACGTTTACGTTAAAAGAGTTCGCGCGTATGTGTGTCTACCTGTGTTGTTATTGTTGTTGTTTTTGTTATTGTTTTATTTTTAATACAATACATCTTAAGTTGTTCGCGACTCGTATCGGCGAATTATATTTCGAATGGCTGTTTAACCGAGCCGCTGTACCGGTATACGTCGCGGTTTAACGTCGAGTAATTTCTTTAATGAGTTTTCGGTTTTTTTGTCGCCGTGTACTTTTTTCTGGCTCAAAGATCGCGACGGTGTATGTATAGGTTTACCGAAGTGGCAACGACGACGACAACGACGACGACGACGACGACGGCGGTGCCGAGGCTCTTCTATCTTTGCGACTTTTTGTATGGGAGTACGCGCGTGTGGGTGTGTATTTTTCTTTTTATTCTCTTTTATTCTTTCTCCCTTTATTTCTTCATTTATTTAGATTCTCGTGTTTCTTTCTCCTTTATTTCTCACTCGAGCTCGTTTTCTTTCTTCCACTCCTTCTTTCTCGCTATCTTTTTTTTTTTTTTTTTTTTTTTTTTTTTTCTTATGGGGAGTATTTCTATTTTCGTAGGCGTGTAATTGCGGCTTTTTATAGAAGGAATTGTTGTAAGCGCGACGATATCGCGTTCAACGAGTTTACGGTCGCGTAAAATTCATTGTTGTTGTAACCCCTTTTTTTTCGCCGTCGCGCGATGCGCGAAGTGTTTAACAAGCGAGAGATAACTGCTCGGTTTAATCTACTGTAGTAATGTTTAACAATCGCAACGTATGAATGTATGCGCTTCGTGCAATTTAGTTTGTACAGTTCTTGTACGACGCGCCGAGCTACACGAACAACGACCTGCATTTTTTCATTAGAAATTCCTTGATAAGATTTCATCGTTTATCGTTTGTTTAACAATCTAATTATAAAAAAATTGTAATGCGACACATGTTATTTCAATGGGAATAGATGTTGCACGTGTTATTTAATAATTAATTTATTTGTTTAACAAGTTGTAATTTTATTTGTTTATTTAAATTAAATAATGTTTAAAAAATAATTATAAACAAAAGTAAAACTTAAAATAAACAAAATGTGAGATTCTTTTTTGTAAAGTTTCAATCACGTATGAGACATTATTAAAATTGATGAAAAATACTTAAACTTTCCATGATAAAATGAGAGATAATTTTCCAAAATGCTATTAATATACTAAAAATGTGAAACCTAATCAAGATTAAACATAGGTGCAAGTTTCGTATGATTCACGCTAGTATGTGACTGGTTATATTTAAAATAACCGCCCTAAAATAAGCGGTAAGATTTCTGTCAGTATCCTACATGCACGGAGGAAAAAATATCATAGGACGAAATTCCAGCTATTCTTTTTTTTTTTTTTTTTTTTTTATTTTTTTTTTTTATTTTAACCTTTTGTTTTTCTTATTTTTATTTTTGTTATTTTTAATTCGTATTTTATTTAACGTATTTGAAGAGAAAACTTAAAACGAATTGTTTAATAAGTAAAATTTTCAAGTTTTACAGTTTCATTACTATAATGTTTATAAAATTTTTTAAAGAAATGACGTTATCGTATGGGTAACAATATGCAACTTTAACTACATGTGTTTAAAATATAAGTGAAAAGTTGAAATGTTTAAAAGAAACTTTATCTACTGATTATTCTTGATAGGATTGATTAAATATTTACGGTAAAAATGAATTTATGTAAGAGTCTTTGGTTAGCGTGAAATTGATTAATGTATTGCGTGTTTTTCAATAATTAAGTACTAAAATAAATAAAATATTTATTATTATCTGCTTTAAAATAGCGTATTGAAAAATCTGATACTTATTTATAATTAATAATGCGATACTTTATACGAATAAAGCGCATCCGAGATAACATAAAATTGTTTGGAGATTATTATGACCTCGATAATATACAAGATATAATACCGTTATACAAGACGTTTACATTATTTGATGTTTATTTATTTTTTAAATCATTATTTAATTTAAATATTTTACTAAAATTACATAAATATCGTTAACGCAAATAAGTAATTTAGCACGTGAGAAACAACTAACCTCGAAGAAAATACTAAACTCGATAAGAATCAAAACGATCTTGTAAATTTAAAATTTACTCTTAAGCTAAAAAAAAAAAAAAAAAAAAAAAAAAAAGAAAAAGGCGCGTAAGAAGAAAAGAAAGAAAGGTCTCGAGCTCGAATCGATAAAGAATCGTCGACGCCATCCTTACTCGCTCCTAAGCTCATTCGCGGTCCGTCAATTTTTCCACGAGACAATGGACACAGCTCTCCAACACTTACGCACGTAACATACATACACGGCTGCGTGTATTTTTATAAGTTGCTTGGCGTTATGCGCGCCTTTCCGTTAAGCATAACGGTTTCAATGGGTCGAGTGCGAGCGTTTAGTCGTTGTGTGTGCTTTAACTGCGCTCATCCGGCTCCGATGAGTCTTATTGACGCGCGTGCCTTTAAGCCCGACTACGCGATGACGATTGTCAGTCGTGGCATAGTCGCTCTTCCGCGCATAATACGCGACCAGAAATCTTTTCGAATCGTTCTTCTCCTCCTCCTTCTCCTCCTCCTTCGTCTCATCGTCGCCTTCGTTAAAGAAGAAGGAGAAGGATATACGTGAGCGAGGCGCGTCCGGTGATACTAACCACTAGTCCCTCTCTCTCTCTCTCTCTCCCTATCTCTTTCCTTCTTTCTTTTCTCTTTCTTTCTGGTTTACACAGTCGATCCGTGTGGATGGGTCCGAGAACCTATCGAGAATCGTTAAACGCTTTTCTCTCCTCTCGACTCCCTTTTTGCAACGACGACGACGACGACGACGACGACGTCGTTGACATCGACAACGACTATGGCAGAGACTATTAACCTAATCGTTATCCTCGTGGTGCACCTGCAGCGCGTACGGCCTTATCGGTACCAGCGCGAAATGACGGGTAGTACGACGAGGAGAGCGTTGCTCGCGGTGTGAGCTTGCAAAGGTGGTGGTAGTGGTGGGTGACACGGTAGTGGTGGTGATGGTGATGGAAGCGACGCAAACGACGCGATGAGAATGTTGATAAGCCGTGCCGCCTCGGTTATCGTTGCCAATGGAACGTTATCGTGTGATTTTAGGAAGGAGAAAGGTCACGTGCCGGATCTTAGGGTGCAATTGGACGTATTCGACGACCAGAGGGATACCGACGAGGAGCTATCGAATCAGGGACCACCTGGCATCGATTTATCCTCTCACGTTGATGTGTTTTATGCCATTCTCGGACAGGTAAGACTTAAGCATGATTATTTTTTCTTATCCTGCGTTAAATTCAAGATTGTTCTATCGTGTGTTGAATATTCGATTGAGGGTTACTCTTGAGTTTGTTGATTCGGCGATTGTACTGCTATTTTCTTTCAAATAACGTCTTTGCTATTCAAATATATAATTTAAGGATAAAGAATGATTTAAAATTCTTCTTTGTAAACGTTTATTTTAAAAAACTTATTTATTTTCACGTCACACGGCAAGAACGTATAAGTATAATTAATTTTTATTAAAATTTAAACTATTTTGTAGTCAAGTATAATGCGAATAAATGATTTTAATTAGCCGCATTATACACGTGACTCGTTTATAATTAGCTTGGATTAATTCTAAGAATATAAATATCCCGAATCGTCGCGCGATGGTTAATTTTTCTGGGACGATAGGCCGACGAAAAAAAAAAAAAAAAAAAAAAAAAAAAAAAAATTACATTTTTCTTTTACTTTTTTGTTAACTTGGTAAACTTGGCAAACGTAGGTCGCGGACACACCGCAGGAAATTCCGTTCCTAAGCATACTACAGCACTTATTGCGACTTGATCCGAAAGAGGCGGCAAGCGATCTTGCCTGGGATACCGCCGAGACGTTGGTCCACCGAGCGACACTTTTGGAGAGCAGAGAGGATGCGACCAAACTCCTGAGGTCGCCCAGTTTACAGGTACGAGTATATACAACTAATTATTTTAATTAACAGTTTTTTCAAAGAATTTTAATTTCATTTGATACGCAATCTTGTTTATCCGATATTTATTCAATGTTTATAGGTTTATAATTAAATTTTACCGACTGTGACATTTTAAACGTTTGTACATATAATTATCTAAAAAATTTAAAAAAGAATATAAAAGTCGAACGCTCGATGGGCATGACATCACACGGTAAAAAGCATTACGGAAATGATGTCATAATTTAACTAAAATTACCACCAAATGGTAGCAGAATTAATTGAGCGTTTAGAAAATTATTAAACTATGTATTATTTAGTATTTACTTTTTTCCATTTGACATTTGAACAATTATTTCCTAAAACAACAATCGTTAATAATATTGTTTTCGATATAAACTTTGTTAAAGTGAAACATTTTGCGTTCAATTAAATAAAGAAAATTAATCTCGACGTTAAAAATTTAAAATGTCTATGTTAAAAAAATACATTACTACGATGGCATAATCTTAGAAGTTAAGATATACAGTTACAGTTGATTCAATAACCTGAAAGACATGTCTATACATACTAAGCACAATTTATCCGGTAGAACAGTGAGACATACATATAAGCCGTGAGCTTCAATATCGTCAAGACCGTTACGTTAATACTATGTTTATTTTCTCTATTAGAACGAGCGACGATCCAATTTTTATTCGTGCATATTTACGCGCGCGTCGACAATTAAAATTACGCAGTCGGTTGACATCTTTCAAACGATAATTTAATAATAATAATAATAATAATAATAATAATAATAATAATAATAATAATAATAATAATAATAATAATAATAATAATAATAATAATAATAATAATAATAATAATAGTAGAGATAATCAAAGATTAAAATGAAATATGATCGTTAAACAATCAGACGAATCTATGCTGTCACTGCCGGGGCAACGACCAGACCTGCGGCGGCAGCCGCAAGTCCTCGGTTCCTACGACGTGCGTAACGGGGGCGACGACGACACCGTCGCCGGGAACGACGGCGACGGCGATAACGACGACGCCGACGCCGACGACGACGACGGGCGGTGGTCCGGTACCGCCTCCGCCGCCGCCCACTTTGATCCTGCCGCCCCCGCCACCTCCGCCTTTGCTGGGCTCGGGGCCACCGCCGCCACCCGCATTCATGGATCCGCCGCCGCCGCTGCCTCCGCCCCTGCAGCCACCCACCGCTGCAAGGGTGCCGACCCCCGAGCCACCCAGCAACAACGCGAAGCTACTGCCCCAGCAAGAGATACCCACTCCCAAAGCAAAAATGAAGACCATCAATTGGAACAAAATACCGAATCATAAGGTGAGATATTATAAAAAAAAGAAAAAAAAAGAAAAAAAATCGAAGCCAAAAAATAAAGGATCATGCGACAAAGACTTTTATTTCATTATCGGCTGATAAACCTCTAAACGTTTGTTTTCAAATCGATTCTAGGTCATTGGCAAAAGAAACATTTGGTCTCTAGTTGCCAACGAACATCAGAATTCACCGATGGCCGACTTGGACTGGGCAGAGATGGAGGGACTTTTTTGTCAGCAGGTGCCACCGATGATTCCGGCCAATACTACGTGTTCCAGTAATTCCGGCAATGGGGCAGATGCCGATAAACGACGTCGTGAACCTACCGAAGTGAATATCTTTATTTCTTTTATTAATGTTGTTTTTTTTTTTATTTATTTTATGTAAAGAAGAAGCAAAACGGTAGCTTACGTTTTATCTTAAATATTACCGTTTTTATTTGTAAACTTATTTTACAAGTTATCATCAAGTTACTAATGCATAATTTTTTTTTTTTTTTTTTTTTTTTAGATCGCTCTACTAGACGGCAAGAGAAGCTTAAACGTTAATATATTTTTAAAACAGTTTAGAAGGTAAGAATCACGTTTCTAACTCTCTCGGTTATACTTGAATATTACATCACTTTTACAAATGAATTAATGCACTTGTATATATCCGCGCGTAAACGCATACGTACGCATACGTACATATAAATAACACGGAGATATAAAAAGACTCGTGTTTCCCGCAGTTCGAACGAAGACATAATTCAACTAATCAAAGACGGCGGGCACGACGACATCGGCGCTGAGAAGCTGAGAGGCCTGCTGAAAATCTTGCCGGAGGTCGACGAACTCGAAATGCTCAAAAGCTTCGACGGCGATAAGTCGAAGCTCGGAAATGCTGAGAAATTCTTTCTGCAGCTTATTCAAGTACCAAAGTAACTATCGATTCATTGATACATTGATACTTTCTCTACCTATTGCTTTCTTTCATTCTGTTTTATTAATCAAACAGTGAATGAACGATGTTAAAAATAACGTTTTATCAACCATTTTTAAAACTTGAATTTTTTATTTGACGCGATTTATACCTTTAAAAAATGATTACTTTATCGCTGAAAATCAAAATTATATTTCGTTATTTTTTAAATAATATTTTATTCTCAAGACTTTTTACTTAAAATTTAATGCACCATTAATTTAAAAAAAATTTTTTTTTTAAATATCATCTTAATGTATAGTTATAAATTACGAATCGAATGCATGCTGCTGAAGGAGGAATTTGCAGCGAACATGAGTTACCTTGAACCAAGTATAAATTCTATGATTCTTGCTGGCGAGGATCTTATGACGAACAAATCTTTACAAGAGGTGCTTTATATGGTATTAGTAGCAGGAAACTTTTTAAATTCAGTAAGTTTAATCTCAATTAATATCAGTTTGGTGAATAATTTATAAATTATACCAATAAAATGTATTTTTCTTTCAGGGCGGTTATGCAGGTAACGCTGCCGGTGTTAAGTTATCGTCTCTTCAAAAATTAACGGAGATTCGCGCGAATAAACCAGGAATGAATCTCATACATTACGTAGCAATGGTAAAATTTCATATTTACATAACATATCAATTATATTTTAAATGTAATTTATTCTTACTAATCAGATTTTATTTTGCAGCAAGCTGAACGAAAAAGAAAAGACTTGTTAGACTTTGCTCGAGGAATGAATGCTCTCGATTCAGCAACAAAGTAAGCATTATTTTATGATTGTTAGAGTAGCGTAAAATAAAAAAATTGTGCCGCAACGTAACATTAAATTAATCATCAATTTTTCAGAACAACGGTCGAGCAGCTGACGAATGAATTTAACGCTCTCGACACGCGGATAAAGAAAATCAAAAGCCAAATACAATTACCAACAACGGAACTGGACATCCAGGAACAAATGGCGCAATTTCTTCAAATGGCCGAGCAAGAAATGGCGCAATTGAAGAGGGACATGGAAGAATTGGACGGAGTCAGGCGAACGCTCGCCGAATTTTTCTGCGAAGACGCCAATACTTTCAAAATCGAGGAGTGTTTCAAGATTTTCCATCAGTTCTGTCAAAAGTTTAATCAAGCCGTTGCCGAAAATGAAAGGCGAAGGATTCAAGAAGAACAAGTACTCGCGAGACGGAAACAGAGGGAAGAGCAACTGCTCGCTAAGAAGCGGCTTCGTACGTATAAAGATTTACATTTTGAATAAGATAATGTTCTTGTACCTATAATGCACGAAGTTTGTGTATATTGCAGTGACCAATCAAGTCGAGACTCCGAATTCTGAATCCGATTGCTACATGATGGATTACAGTTCGTTGGAGAATGGCATGCCACAAAAGTCTTATAGTCGCGATGCCAAGGTTAGTGCAATAAGGACTTTTCAAAATTCAATAAATATGGTGTTATACTTGAAAAATAAAAATTTACAAACACGGTTATCATATATTTTTTTTTTTTTTTTTTTTTATTATTATTATATAGATAAAAAGACTGCAAAACGGCATGGTCACGTCGGATGAAGACATATCCAACACGGGATCGCCCAGTATTCGTCGACGTTTAGGCTCGTGTTCGGGTGGTCCCGATCAGCTCTCTACCAAAGAAGATACTTATTCGCCAGGTTCGTCACTTGTTCCAAATAAATTTCATTACTGTTTGTAAAATACCCTAACGCATATTTTGTGATTAAAATATTTCTTAAAATCCAGATGTAACGCCAAATGGAACCTTACGTCGAAGGAGGAGTCGTATCCCATGCGAAGACGACGATGGTAACTTGATGGACTTTCTGCGCACGACTGGTCAGGATAACGCGCGAGAAAGAAAGTCGTGGGGTAGTTTAGGTATAGAAAAACACTATAAGGAATAAACATGTAACGATATTTTTGGAATAAAAATTTACAAAGAAAAATATTTTTTTAAAGATCGCTCGTGGGCTAAGAGGGCGCGCGGACAGCCACGACGAGGAGATTTATTAAACGCCGATTTCTCAGGTGATCGGGAAAGGCCGAGTTCCCCATCTCCACTTGTCGAAAGTAAACCATTCCTACAGGAGGAAGAAACCAAATCAACAGGGTAAATTTTCTACTTGTACTTTTACAAATATGATATTTTTTAATATTTTTTTTTTTTTCTTACGATAATTATCATTGAATATAATTATTAAACAGCAAAGCTTGGAGGCAAAAAATCGAAGCTTGGCTCACGGAGAACGAAAAGGAAGAACGCGCGGGTGAAGAGCTTCAACGAAAAGCAAGGCAAAGGCAGGCGAATCGCCGGTCCTTCGAAGACTCAGGTAAGCGTCGTAAAATAAAAACTGTTGACGTTATAGAACATTTTTTAACTACTTATAAATTTACAGAAAATGAAGGCAAAAATTCGCAGCCCAGCTCATTCGCCGAGGAAAATTCATCCACCGGCGATAAATACCAAAAATACGACTGGCGTCCGTCTGTTGAAAAAACCGATGTTATGCGAACAATGGAGGCCATCGAAGGTAGCTGTAATTTTATCTTAATATAAAATAAATTGCTTTATCATTCATTTTTATGATGCATCAAAATTTATGACTTATTTTTTACATTTATCAGAAGCTCAACCCGCTACGTCGCAGAAAGATAAATCTCCTTGGAGGAAATCCAGTCTGAACGTGCCAAGTAGCGTCGAGGAAAGCGATCCTCGGTATTCCCGTAGACTTCGATCTCGACTCAATCCGGATAATATTCTTGGATCAAGTACTCTACAAGTATGTTTTCCTTATAAATTTTTAAAATTCTATTTCTATTTTTATAGAAAAAATTTATTAAATTATCTAAATTATTTTAGGCGATCCGAGAAGAGGAACGTAAGAAAAACAAAGTATCAGAGCCAATTGGTACGGATGGTGGTCTCGACGAGCTGACTATTTATCTTCGGGCACCTACGCCGACTACTCCGGCGCCAACCTCGCGAAGATTGTCACAGTTGAGTAAGCGCAGCACCGAGGATACCGAAACAATCAACGACAAGATCGATATAGATTCGGACAACATCGAAACGCCACCGGCCACTAGAAGACTTTTCAGTCCATCGAAAGATGTTAAGCTCGTCGATAACGATAAGGATAACAGTAATGCTTATACTGATCTTGGAAGTGGTAAATAATAATTATTTATTTCGAATAAAGAAATTCACTTTTGTTATGAAACTAGTCAATGTTAATAAACAATGTTTACTTTCTAGGTAACTTTGACAGGTTCTCAGCGGCTCGACGTACTCGTCGTTATAAAAAAGGTCAAGATCCATCTCTCGACAAGGACGTTCTAAAACTAGATCTATCTACCATCGATAGTCACATCCAATCCATCGATAACACTTCCAATTTAATTGGCACCAGCGGTACTACGGCCACGTCACCTCGACGCCCTAGCACACTCGCTCTGTCCGATGAAAATAAAGACGGTGATGCCATGTTGCGTATCTGGCAGGACAAACTGAAGCGTCGCGATACCAGTCAAAACGAAATCGACGCCGCCCTTGCCGAGATCACCAAGACTGGCGAGGATCTACACCAGCTATCGCGCACTACCGGTGCATCGACGTCGATTACGACGACCAGTGGCTTAACGAGCACAACGGCTACGGCAACCAGGAATTCTCGATTGCCCGTTACGCAACCGGCACCGGTGCTCGCGGTGACGAATACAGTACTGAGTCCGGTAATGCAGGAGTCCAGACCCAGAGACGCGCCGTGCATATTGCCCGAAAGAGCAACACCGAGCAGGGAAAGGCGGAGAAGCATGATCGATCCCAGCCAGGTCAAGGAGTCGCTTAGACTTATGAACGAGCCAGAGCTTATAACGAGTCCTACGAGGGAGACTCTGCCTGCGAATAGTCTTTTAAATCGACAAATCAACGAAACGATAGAAGGTACCGATCGTGATTCTTTCATATATTTGCAATTTATTATATAACTTAAAATATTTTTTTAACCTCTCTTTAAGTGTAGACAAACAATAACGAAAAAAAAAAAAAAAAAAAAAAAAAAAATGCAAAACTAATGTATTTTTTTCAGAAACGGAAAACAAAATTTCAAGAAGAACGAAGCTGCAAGACAGCACCGACGGTTTCGAGCTGTCGA
>OX465097.1:8331003-8418503 GCA_949987625.1 Chalcis sispes
CTTATGGCGTTTATTCGTTTACTTTAATTATGCGCGATTTACTTTATTTTTTTTGAGGTTCGATTGTCAAAAGTACACCTAAAGCGAATAATTTTAATAATTTTTGTCGAATGAAAACATTTAACGAATAAATTCGACGTAATTTATTAGTATAGACAGATTGTTAGTGAAATATTGCGATAAATAAATTAGAGAATTTATCGAGAGAATAAAAAATGTATTAAAAAATTGTCGTTACTTAAAAAATTTGAATTATTTTAAAATCCTTATACGTTACGTATATTCATAAATCTTCTAAAATTCGTACTAATGAAATATCGAATAAATACCAGTATAATGAGATCGCGGTGGCGAGATACAATTTGATAAGGAAACTTTTCAAGGTTATCAATTCAAAGCAAATCGCTTACGCACGTGCTGAACAATACCACGCGACATTGGAGTTAGAAAGAGAGAGGGGGTGGAAGACAGTTTGTTTAAAACAAGTTTATTAATTCCTTACCTTTGTACGCCTCGTGAAGCTTGTCGATGCGATAGCGACCGAAATGAAAGAATATCCAGGAAGTGCCGATTATCGGCAAGGAGATCGGTCCCGGGACATCTTCGATCGTTTTCTTCTTGTTGATCTTCTCTGGGCCGCTACTATCTGAATAATAAAAATTTAACTAAATACATTCGTGTCGGCACACCGTATTTTTATTTATTTATTTTTTTTCTATCTTTAAATCCCCATGGAAAAATTAACCACAACGGCAAAATTAACAATCGCCCGCAAGCGCACCTTATCCGATGCGTATTTATAATTTTATGGGAGGCTTATTTGCACTCGCGGATTGATATTAACGAGCGATGCAAGCTCTTCGCAAGTACCACGCGACGCTTGAATCTCACGAAGCCGTTTGCTTTATTTAACTCGAATGAAACAATCTTATGCGCATCGTCGTTACGATTTCACAGTTAATTTCTGTCAAGGTTACTCGAATGGGGGTATTTGGTATTTTTAACTATTATCATTGTTTTTTTTTTTTTTTTTTTTTTTTTGCTTCATGGGACAATAACTATAAATGTTTATTGTCGTTGAGGGTATTTTTAAAATTGCGAATTAATTAGTAAACTTTAACAATCGTATTTTTTATCCGTTGCGTTTAATTTTATTTCTATTATTTAATCAAAATAAATTGTTTTATCATTCCTTGAAAGAAAAAAAAAGGAATTAATTCAAAGGATTAATTTAAATTATAACAACATATTTATTAAATAATGTCATATTTAACAAGTAAACATTTTCAAAGTACATACCTGACGTTTTTTTACGCAATTTTCTGATCCAAAAAAGCCAGGGCGGCCAGCAGCTCGTCGCAAGGACTAATAACGTTAAAAACGTTGCGATGATCACTTCGAGCGATACCACCGCCAGTAACATTATGTAGCGGACTATTATTTTTCTGAAACTAAATTTTACACGTTAATCGCATCGTCTACAATTAGCTTCTCAAAGAGCAATTTATTATTTTTTTTTTTCTCCCTTGATATTAAAAGTACTCGAAAATATGAATTCTACGTCTGTGCTAATTTAATTTATTCTTCAAAATTCTATTTATAAATCAAAACGTTTCAGCATCTAACAGTTGAAAATGTAGGCAAACAAAGTTATGCTTGAAATTTTTCAGAAATAAATTAATTATACCGATATTCCGCACTACGCGCACCTAGATATGTATGTATTGGAATGCAATAAATAAGACTCGTCAAGATTCCTAACTGTACATTAATTGGCTGGTTACAAACTCAAATATTTCACGGAGCATTAAGATATTCACGACCGAGGCGCGATACAAAATTTTTCATTAATCATCCCGAAGCTTATTTTGTTTTTTCGCGGCATTAAAACGTTTAGATAAAAAAAACGGTTAATCGACGAAAGAGATATTTCTTTAAAATTTAAGCCCTTCTTTATTAAGCAAACGATTATTTCGTACGAATAAAACGCACACCAAACGTATAATGATGAAAAATTGCATCGTCAACTTTGAAAAATAAAACTTAATTTTACGTTATCTTTGTCATTTATTATCTAAACAATAAATCGTAAAAAAAAAAAAAAAAAAAACAAAAAACAAAAAAAATAAATCACAAAAAATCGATAAAAGATCGATGCGCGATAAAAATCAGTTGAAACATCGGCGTCTAATAAAACTCGAAGGAATCACGGGGATACACGAGGACAAAGTCCACGAGCGGGAAGTCCCGCGCTATTGGAAGGAGCTTGCGACGACGACCGGCGCGCGCGAACATCGATCTACGAGTCTCATCCGACGCGTCTATAAAGCCCCGTCGTCGGCTTTCTCGTGGCTTATGCATAGACAGAGGAAGAGTAATAAGAAGAGATAGATACAAAGTTCAGGCGAAATAATGATGATAAAAGAAAAAAAAAAAAAAAAAAAAAAGAAAAGAAAAGAAAATAAAAGAAAAGAAAAAGAAAAAAAATTATCTAAAAGATGCCCGTCTCGTCTCTCTTCCGGCATATGTGCATTCATTCGTATATACCGTTCGTGTGCCGGCTGTGTCATTTATAAATCGCCTCTCGTAATCGTTTGTATTATGTATACCAATATATACATGCGCAAGCTTTCTCTCTCTTTCTTTCTATAAAACTCTTTCTCCTCGGGTCAGAAAGATACTTTCGCCCGCGCTTGATGCGCGCCTTTATCGCTCGCACGAACAATGGGACCCTATGCACTCGCTCCTAGACACATACCGCATACATGTATGTACACATGCATGTATAATCGTACTTTCTCTCTCTCTCTCTCATTCTCTCTTTCACTCTCTCTCTCTCTCTTTCTCTCTTTCTCTCTTTCTCTCTTTCTCTCTCTCTCTCTCTCTTTGATACACACTCGGGTACGCTCGCTTCTCCTCGCCCCTATTCTATGCCGCGTTGTATTCTATGCCGCATGACACGGAGCTCATATAAGCTTAATGGATACTGCTTTTTGCCGTCTCCTCTCTCAGCACCCCCTTTACCTTCTAAGTTCATATAGCGAGAAGAATTTTATGAACGATCGTTTGAATGGTGATTTTGCAATTTATTTATAATGCGCGCGCGTTTAGATATCTATATATATATATATATATATATATACGTACACGTATAAACGATTCCGCGCGGTAATGTGCATTCGCCGCGCGCAAAAGGGTTTACGGTTTTGCATTTTTATCGCGTATCGGTTTTCTATTATAAGCGCCAATGCGCCATTCTCTAATCGAAGCTACAATGACCATTAGAATGAAATTTTCATTTTTTTTTTTTTTTTTTTTTTTTTTTTCTTTTTTTTTTTTTCAATAAGTTTTCCCGAATATTTTTGCTTATCAATTTGTTAAATGGACGGATGCTGAATTTTAATCACTCTAGCGATTATTCTTTAGATTTCTTGACTTTTCATTTCGTAAATTATTAAAGTCCTCGATAAAATATTTTATTGATAAATTAAAAAAATTTTTCAAAAGTATATTCGTCAATTTTTAATGTTAATTATCGTAAAAAAAAAAAACGTGTAAAGTTTATTTTGAAATTGAACTAAATATTTCGTTGTCATTTAAATTTCACTGAAAATGAAATATGCATCGCGATCTTAGATACATTTAATCGACAAAAGAAACTCATCGAAGCACGTATAACTTGTAAAACTAGATCAAAGAACGTTACTTTAGACTTGAGAAAAAAAAAAAGAAAAAAAGAAAAAAAGAAAAAAAACCTTTATCACATTTTATTTAATTTTACTTTCTAAGATAGAAAGTTTATACTTGCCGAATGCTCGGATTTCTTTTGCGCTATTTTCGTTACGTGGGAGGTAAGTGCAAGAACGTAACTTCCGGAAAAATGTGAAATACTACTTTCTCTTTTGAAATTACCTTCTCCGATAAATATAGGTCAAACGCTTTCCTCTGCAAAAATATTGATAAATCTTTCAAGTTCACCGTTTCCATTACTTTATTCATTCGGGCGCTATCTCGACGCGCGCTTCTCGAATAATTAATCATTCTAACGTTTAACTCCCGTATTCGTTTGCTCACTAAAACGACTATTAATTTTCAATGGTAAAACGTTCTTACCTCTCTTGAAATAAAAACGACATGTGTGCGGATTAATTAAACTAATTTTTAGCAAAAATTCCAACGAATTGATAATATATTTTTGTTTCTTTCTCCGGTATATATTTTTACCAAAGTAAAAAAGAAAAAAAAAAAAAAGAAAAAAGAAAAAAGAAAAAAAAAATAAAAGAAAAAACAACGACTCGCCGATTACGAAACGTTCGACAGCTCTTAATTTGCTTACATTGAACAATCGCGAACAATAGAAACGAAACGACTATGCAACGTTCGTGTTCTCGCTCCTCCTTTTATTCCTGTGCGCGATAAAGGTGTTGATGCATCGTCGTCGGGGCCACGTCGTCGTAAAATATTGGCGGCTCTCCCGCTTGTTTTGTTTCGTTCTGCTTCGTTTTCTAAGCTCGATAGAGAGAGAGAGAGAGAGAGAGACAGAGAGAGAAAAGATTAATTGCCCGGCGCATCATGTATGTCAGATCTGTCGGTTAAAGAGGGATGAAAATCGGACAGACAATGGAAAGCCGATAGAGATAAGAAATATAGGTAACAACAACTGTATACATAAGCGTAAATTTTTCTCACATATATTTTCATGTGTATACAGCATGCAATGATATCGCCTTTTTTTTTTGCAATACGATTACTGGATAATTGCGCTTTATATAGCGATGGAATTGAAAATTGTAAAAAAAAAAAAAAGCGTTTGACGAGAATAAATACTTAATTTCGCATACGGATGACTTCGATTATTTAAATAAAGTAAAAAAAAAAAATTAATTTTCTCGTTCGATGCGCGCGAGTTTGTGTGCATATATATATATATATATATATAACATATATGCGCATGGAGATAATCGATGTTATATTGTCCAGTGGTGTAAACAGCTAAACGCCAAGAATATTGAGACGAAAAGTGATAGATTGATTATTTCGTCGATAAGGGACTGTTTCGATTTTCTCATTGTCATTCGTTTTTAACGAGGATCGTTTTTCTTTTTTTCTTCTTTATTATTATACCGATGCAATTATACGTTTAACAATTTCGAATCGACGCAGCGAGTTATTTGGCTCAATTACTCAATCGCTTCTTATAGCGCGATATATTTCTTAAGAATAATTTATTGCTACGTCTCGTATATTTTCTTCAAACGTAAAAAATTATATTAGAAGAAGATTTAAAAAGTTCAAATTTATGATATACAACTCGAGATATGAAGATTCCATGTAAATCATACAATTGTTGAATAAAGCATTGGAGTATTAAATGCATAATTTTCATGTAAACAGCGAGTAAATCTTGCATATATATATATATCTATGAGTTTTAAAAATTTCCACGTTTTTGCTTCTTTTCTTCCCTAAACCAACGCTCATTTAAAGTCAGCATGCACACGCATACATATATATACATGTAATTTGTAAAAAAAAAAAAAAAAAAAAAATGATAAACACAGCCGTTGCTTACAACTGTAGTGAATCGCGGTAGTGGAGAAAGTTAAGTACCGTCTAATTATTAATTGTTTATCTCGGGCGTTGCAAATAATTATGAATGCAGAGTATATAGTCACACTCTACGATAAGAATTTGCCAGCTTTTCTCTCCCTTCTCTTTTATTTATTGCATATCTGTCATGTATATAATATACCGGTTGTCATATGCATAGGCTCGTGTACTCTCGAGCTTTTTCGTGCTCCGAAGAGCGAATGAAAGATCGAAAGAAAGAGAGAGAGAGAGAGAGAGAGAGAGAGAGAGAAAGAGGGAGGGAGAGAGAAGTATATATATATATGAATGCGCGCAATGGCAATGAAACAATGGGATGAAACGACGCGCGGCTCTTACTTTTTTCCTGTTGCATAGCGTTCGTATCGTATGTTTTGTTTGCAAGTCACACTGAGAGCGTGCAACGAAAAAGTTATCTGCCTCTCTCTCTCTCTCTCTCTCTCTCCCCCTGTTGTTCTATATCTCTTTCGTGTTCGATGCGTAGCAGTTTCGCTACAAAATCTTAATATGTTATTAATGTGCGTTTACCGAATTCTCGATAAGATGTTTTCTTAGACTTTTACTATTTTTTAATACATTCTTAAATATTTTTACTTCGTTTAAAAATAAAAAAAAAAATATATATATATTATCCATATTAATTATTAAATTGATTTTTACATTTTTTAATGGATTGTTAATTTTTTGTTAAATTAAATTTTCATCGATAACAATTATTAAATCCAATAATATAAATATAACACAAGAAGGACGCGTCGATTCCGTAATATCAAAGTTTAGATTATTTCATCGCTGCTCTTCGGTTAAAATTACTTTATTGAAAATTAAATGAAAAACACGATATGACAGCATTCATTCACTATATAAAATGCTTCATACATTTTTTATTGACGCAGAATGAACATAATTTTTTTTCAAGCGTTTACGATAATTATTTTCAATTTTTTTCTAAAGCCGAATATAAAATTATCATAATTAGTTTGGTAAATAGATAAAACTATTCCTCGAATTTGATAATCGATAAATAATGATGTGAATAATATTCTTAGAAATAATTCTTAACGAAAAATTTGTCGGGTCGGTTTGTAAATTAATACATGGACAAGTATCCAACTCAAATATAAAATGAAGCAATTCGTAAAATTATATCAATCAAAAGGCGACTTTTTCCTCATATCAATTTATCACCAATTTTGTATTAATACCAACGCAGCAGTTACTGCTTACACTCGTCGCAACTCGTCGCAATCCAATATTCTCTCTTCTCTCCCTCTCCCGAAAAAGAAGAAAAATAAATTAAAAACAAAATTTATATAGTTCGATTCATTTTTCGGTCTCTCGGTCACCTAAATATTCCAAGCCCTCGTAACATATACGACACGACAGGTATAAAGTCACACATACGCGTTTAGAGTCTTACGCGTCATTGCCACCGTTACCAAAACAAATCTCTGAAGCTTCATCTACATTGCGTATGTATGTATCCTGTACATACGTACATACACATAACGCCGGCTGGTTTAATAATAGTGCGCGCGTCTCCCGTCTGTGTATATCACCATCGCGTTTAACTCTTCGTGCGTTCGTTATTCTTCTTCGAGAACGCCAATCGACTCGCGGTTTCGCTCGCTCGCTCGCTCGTTTTATCGATATGCCGATAAAGACCGCTGAAAATTTTACGATTTATATATGGCGCACGGCCGGCGAAATGTGTGACGAAAAATATAACGCCTCGGATATAAACGTATACATGTGTTATTGTACAGTAGCGAGCGTTCGATAGAGAGAGAGAGACGAGTTTAAATGCCCGTCTCGATTATACAAGGCAGCTGTATGTGTTTGTTATAATGTAAAGGAAAGATCGAGAAGTAGCGCCGCGCGCCCTTTTGGCAAGCTGACAAAGAAAATTTTACCCTAGGCCGAATTTTACGTCGATGCACGAATCGCTTGGATCGTTGTTTATTTTTTTCTTTTCTTTTGTTTTTTTTTTATCCTACTTTAACGATAAATCGAGTGTCATTAGGAAAAATAAATTTAGATTTATCAACGATTCAAGGCGAGCGATAAGCTTGATTAAAAGATGCAAATTGTTATCGATACGATAGGCGTGCAATCCATCAATTAATTCCGAAATTATTATAGTCTACAAAATTATTATTAGACGCGGTGGTATAAATATACAATTTATCGTCGCTTCTTTTTAATTTTTTTTAGTTTTCATTTCGTTTGAAAGAAATAAATCTAAATGACTTATCTTAAAAATTTTCAATACGTTAGATGAAGTGAAAACATTTTTCTCATTTTCAGTTAATATATTGTAATAATATGTAATTTTTAATCTGTGACGTATAATATTTTTACGTTTCTCTCATGCATTTGTGTTCCTTTCGCTACAAAAACCCAAACAAAGAATAAAAAAAAAAACAAAAAAAAGTATCTACAAAACCAAAAAAAAAAAAAAGAAAAATTATTACCGGAGCAGCAGCGGCGGCGTCGGCGGCAGCGGCGGCAACGATCAAACAAAAAATCTTGCTAACGAAGAAAAACCGCAGGTATATATATATATAAGTAGCACGGTAGTTTCACAGAAATCGAAATTGCAAACGGCCTCGCGTGATGTAGCAAACAACGTAGCCGTAGACACGCGTGCGGCACGAATGAACCGGTAGCGACGAACTTTCACGCGGCCAAAAATCGGTAAGTTATCGTACTTCGATCTTCCGAACGTTATGGATTCGGCTTAATAGCCGCGGCGCAGCAGCTCGACAAAAATATTAACAACGCATTAAGGATCGTTAGATAAAAATATTGAGTATACGCAGTACTTCGGTAAAAGACACTTGAAAAATAAAATATCAAAGAAGAATAATAAAAGAATAAAATAAGAGTGATCGATTTTCGTAATAATAATCGATTTGTTCGCCGAACGTTGAAAAGCAAACGACGCGTTGATTTGATTTTGAATTGATATTTTCTTGTGGATGTATATTTATCTTGACGATGTTTTGGTATTATTATTGATGTTTAATTTAAAGCTTTACACGTATTTTATAAATATTTTGACGATAAACAAAACAAAAATATGTTTCACGCTAGATGACAATCTGAAAATAAAAAAAAAAATGCTCGCTTATGTATACTATAAGTATATCGATACAAAGTTAAACAAAGTCTTAACGGTAAGTTTAAATTATCTCGAACGTTGCTTCATTTATTAAAGGATATCGTTTAAAATAAACTCTCCTTAATTATCCTGCTACTTATTGTAACGAGCTTCAGTTCACGATAAGATACACATACGCCGTCTAAAAATTTGTTTACTTTCCACGCGACTTGATCCGAGCCGTCGTCCCTCCCTTTTTTTTTTTTTTTTTTCACACGCGATAAAAATCAACACAACGGCACATACTCCCCACGATACGGTTACAATGTATTACACGTGTATATATATATATATATATATATATATATCAAAGATCAAAGAATATATAGGTAAACATCTATAAAATAAATTAAAAACGCCTGGCAAATCAATTAGCCAAAAACGTACGGTACACAGCGATATACACATAGAACCATTTCGCGAAATATAGCCATCGATATTCGGCGCATAAATTAAGAGCGGAGGTCAACTCCTCCTCGTCCTTAATTTCATCGCATTATCGTTTACCAGAAGAGAGAAAGAGAAGAGCGCGCGCGAACGAGCGAGCGCGTGTGTGTGTACGCGGTGACGTATACGCTGTTACTACTGACCCCTCGCAAGCTTGCGCGCTTCTTCTCACCTTTACGCTTTGTTTTCTCGCTCCGATCGCTTTTGCTTTATAGCGTATTTATATATATATATATATATGTGTGTGTATATGTGTGTGTTTGTGTGTGTGTGTGTGTAGATACTTGCGTGTACACCTGTTTAGAGTCGTGAGAAGAGTCCGAGCGTAACCGTTATTTCCGACGAGTTCTGCACGCGCATTCTTCCCTCTAACTTCTTTTTTCTTTTTCTCGTTTGTATATATATATATATATATTTTTCTATCTCTTGTTTCCAATTATTTATTTACGATAATTTTCAACGCACTCGATAATATTTACTGAGTTTTCCTCCTTGTAAAAACTCCCTATAAGTAAAATGCGTACGAAATCGCGAAATAATATACATATACTTTTTCTTTTTATCCGAGCGAGAAAGCGATTCCGATAATAAGCGATAACGACTTATTGAATTGCAGCGATGCATAGAAAACCTCGAGATGACTCGCTTATATTGCATGAAAAGAAAAAAGATAAACCGCCGGCTTATCTCCACTTACGGCACTCGTATATACGGGAAGTTGTTATGAAGATTTCGACAAATCGCCGAAAATATTTGTGTACTTTATTTGGAAATTATCGACGAAAGAAGAAGAAAAAAAAAGAGAGAGAGAGAGAGAGAGAGAGAGAGAGAGAAAGATCGAGATTTATCGTTTAATGGCTAAAATGAGAAGCGACTTTGCCTTGAAGTTATTCTTGTGAACCGTTTGAAAAAGCCGTTATTCTAATCAATGACTAAATAACGTAAAAAAATTAAAAATAACAATTAAGAAGCGGTCGCGTTGAGAAAGGTATGATAAAATATTATTTCTAAAGGTATTTTTATAAATACGTGCTTACGCGTATTATAAAAATCGCGGAGTATTTTTAAAAAATTTAATCAAATTTATTTCGTAATGAATTAATGCTGTGTGCAATATCGCTAATACCGATCGTATTTCTAATATAAGTATACCAAACGTCGATAAAACGTTTAAACTGAATTATGCAAATAATTTTCTAAAAATGTGATTATAATATATCGTATACTATTTCATTAAATTATCAGCGTAGATTATTTTAAAACGAAGCGAAAATTTTCACGGATAAACGCTTGAATATGCTAATTTACAAATTCGATAATTACGCAGACATTACGCGATATGTGTAGAAGATGTTCGTGTAATTATACTAAAGAAGAAATAAAATCATCGTTGTCATCGTAATCGATGCGCGATCTCATTGATTTGATAATAAATTTTTCTGCAAATAATTTGAGTAGCGAGCACTTTATTTGAGCACTTTATGTCAAGTTTATTAATTAAGTTAATAAAAAGTTATTTATTTTCAAATTAAAATTAATCTTAATCGTTAAAATAAACTTCGTTCCCTATTAAATAAAGATTAATCGACGAGCTCATAATGAATTGCAGATGTAGTATAGTGTTAACAATAATCATGACATTGCTTCCTTAAATTGTAATTTAAATTTAAAACACAACCATCTGATAAAATTATCGCATCGTCCAACTTTGTCGATTACATTATTAACAACGCGATACAAATATTATATTGTTGTTTACTAAATAATATATTTATCGCAAACGAAGTATCATCGAGACAATTAGATAACGTTAAAAACGAGAAAATAAATAATATAATTATTCAATTTGATGCGACAAAATAGTTTAAATCGTAAAGCCAAGGCGTCGCGTTAAATTGACAATTAAATGAGAACGAGGAAAATCGTCGCTCGTTTACGTTCGACGGGGAAAAAAAAAAGATGATATTCCGTACAAGAGAAAACAAGAAAGGAAGAAAGGAAGGGTAAAAGAAAAGAGAAAGAACGAGCGTAATTCATTACGATTACAAATGCGGGATTGCATTACCCCGGTAAAAGTATGGCTCTCGGCAAAATGATCAGTTATAACCGGAATCCGCGAAAAACGATGAAAAACCGTCCGGTCTAGAACGAGTAGTCTATAGAAGCAGCTGCATCAGCATCAGCAGCAGCAGCAGCAGCAATAGTGGCACCAGTATTCCAAAGCAAAGACCATTATATCCCGGCCTTATTTTATCCACGTATATATAGTTGTTTGTGGCTTTAAAAAAAAAATGGCAGAAAAAAAAAAAATGAAAAAAAAAAGAAAAAGGAAAAAAAAAAAAAAAAAAAGAAAAGGAAATAAATAAAAAAAGGCAGGAAAGAAAAGAAGCGCGAAAAGCCGCAATTTTCCGCTTAGTTTCTGTTCCCTTGCTCGTGGCCTCGCGCACAGCACACAACTGCGCCCCTCGTTTACCTCCTCCTTTATTTTCATTCCTCTCCTTTCCTCATCGTTCTCTCGTACACGTATATGTGTATATATATACACGTAAACGCAAAGATTCCTTTCTTAATCGTGTATACCGATAAATGTATATATATATATATATATACAGGCGCTTGCGCGCGTGTATGTGTATATATACATTTCGCATTTCACCGTGGAGGGCAGAGCGAGCTCTCGATCGGCGCGATGCCCATAATAAATTGCACGGCGCGCTCGCTTACGTACGCGTGTCTCTCTTTCCGTCCTCGCGCTTGCGCGGGTAGCGCAAGAACCGTTTCGACAAACTGGTTCTCTCTCCTTCGTCTCTCTTTCTCCAGAGATGAGAGCTGGATATATTTTACGAGAAAGAGAGACAGAGAATGAAAGGTGTGTGAATATATATATATATGTATATATATATATATATATATATATATTTGTAGATAAGAAGATATCGCGTGAATAGGTACGACAATTACCGATGCGTTATGTTATATCGTACGCGCGCGTATTAAGTGTAAACATAAATTATGTAATTTTGAGGATCGCGCGGTTCTTGTACGCGAACGGCTATATATACATACATACGACATCCGAGTTGTATCTCGCGTTGCGGTGAAAGTCGTATGTTTACCTTCCAATGATATATATACATAGATCGGAGAAGTAAGTACGACGATGATTACAATTATATCGTCGTCCTTTTCTTCCTCATCACCTACCAAAGTAGCGAGGAAAGTACACGGCATTCGGCAAAGTGCGCGATTTACTCATTCGTTCGATGCGAAAATGTGCTAATGCACAATGGTCGTAAGATGTAGGTATTGAATATTTAACGATTTCTTTTGATTAGAAATTTTTTTATCTGTTTAGTTGCTATATTTTGAAATTTTGTATTCAATAAAAGATGATGTTACGAAAAAATTAATGATGACTGTAATGTAACATATTAAAATGTGAAATTTTATTCAAATCGCTACTCGCGTAATTAATTAAAAAATATAAATTGATATTATTGTAATCAAGTTTTGCTTAAAGAAGCAATTTAAATCTGCATACTGATATAGAAACCTCACTTACAGATGATTCTTAAAGGAAAACTATTATTCATTTAAGATTTTCTTATACAAAAATAGTTTATCTTTTTCTAAACAATCCACGTGAAATAATCAGTTTATACGCCGTCGATACGTGAGATTTATTTTAATCGATTGCAACATAGTCGCGTCAAAGTTGAACATAAGAAAGAAAAGCGCGTTTACACTAATAGATATACAGTAATTAATAAAAAAAAAAAAAAAAAAAAAAAGTTATTAATACGCGCAATTAATAAATTAACAATTTAATTAATTAATAATTTAAACTTGAATCGTCGTTAGATAAACTTAACTCGCGCGAACGAAGCGCCCTGATAAAAAGAATGAATAATAAGCGTTAAATTAATTAATTTCCGATAACATTCGATTAACGCAAAGAAGATGCGTATTTTAATTGGAAAAGAAATCGCAAGTTGCCCTTGCACTATGGCTTTAAATAAATTTGACCATGACTGAAACTTGACTAAAGCGCGATAAGGGTAATGCTTAATTTTTTTTTTTTTTCTTTTTCTTTTTCTTTTCTTTTATTTTTTTTTTTTTCTTTTATCGCAAAGTTTGTCGCTAATTTATTTACTTTTTTTTTTTTCCTTCTATTACACTGCAACAAATGATGTTTTAAAGTTTATTCGAATAAAAGTTTTCTTACGTTTACAAACTCGTTAATTTAACGCTTGAACTCATGTTCGGAATATGTCGAATAATCATTTTAACTTAAATATAAAAAAAAAAAAGAAAAATCGAATTGAGACGCTGTAATGAATTTATTAAATTTTTTATTTTTATCTACTTAATAAATTAGTATCGACTTGATAGTGTCTTTTTTCTTTATTTAATTTTAATGTCTTAGTAGCAAAGACACTTTTATCTATTCTCATTGTTATCTATGAACAATCAAAAACCAATGTTTGTCGATTCAAATGCTTCAATTTTAATGACCTTCTGTAGTTTTGTAGACTTGACACAACTTTACTCGAAACTATATCGGATGAATATTTTCATTTGATTAAGCAAATTATTTTGGGACAATATATTGACATCTATATGTTTAATACAGTACAAACAAGTTTGAACGATTTATTAAGTGAATAAACTACAGTGATAAAAATCCAAGTCAATAATTTAAAAATTTTAATTTATTCCTAGAATGTAAATTGGCTTTCAAATTAATTTTTCTTTTTTTTCTTTGTTATCTTTTGTTTTATTATTTGATTTGTATAGTAAATTTAAAGATAGCGTAAGTAACGTAAATATTAAAATGCTATTGAGAATAATATAAATGGGTAAGATCGATTGTACTATTCATTGAATATTAGGCTTTATTTTAATTTTTCAACGGTACTTTAAATTAAAATAAAGAAGAAAAAAATCAAAAAAAAAAAAAAAAAAAAAAAAAAAAAAAAAAAAAAAAAACGGAAATGAAAAACTTTCTTTTTAAAAATTCCAGTTTTAACAAGTTAGAAAAACGAATTATCCTTGCAAATACACGATATGTTTAAAAAAAAGTGTATTCAAATTTTTTGCGCGCGCGCGCGCACCGTTAGAATAACTTTACGCGGTACCGTTCAAGTAACTTTAACACTCGTATAAGCTGCACATCGTTTAATATTTCAAAGAATGTTGATTTAAAATAACGGATGTCAAAAAATTTTATCGTTAAACTTTTAATCAACAAAGAGATACACACGCGATTGTCATTATGGTAAAAAAAAAAAAAAAAAAAAAAAAAAAAAAAAAAAAAAATCTAAATACAGATTAATCTCGAGACATTTTCACCGTTGTATATATATATATATATATATTTATCCTGACCTGATAAATTTACAGATCAAGGTTTAATTCATTTGATCAAGTCGTAAACGCCGAGAGATTACTTTAAGTTAAAAATGAACGATTCGAAGAAATACTTCATTCGACGTTCAATTACGAAGGTTCCTGATAAACTGCGCACTACGTTGCGCACACGTCTATTTTTCACTAATGTTGGTTAATTTTGAATAATATTAATTTTCCTAATGTTGATTTACGATAGGAGAGCAAATACATATTAGACAAGACATTACAATGTTAAATTTTTATGTGTGAATTTTAAATAGATAAATTGTGAAGTTTGTTTTTGAGCTATTTTTTTTTTTTTTTTTTTTTTTTTTTTTTATGTAAAACGTATACTTACACTTTTTAATCGAGTGAATCGAGCATTGATAAAGTTTTATTCTCATAAGATAACGCCTAATAATAATTTACAAAGTACGACGATCGAGGAAACGATTTTTTACGAAAAAAATTTAAATATTCAATTTCTAACGAACGATAGAAGAACAACAAAAAAACAAAAAGCACACAAATCCCGCATGGTTTCGATTCTCACAGCGTAAACAATTCAAAGATTAAAAAAAACTTGCTTTCGAAGGACGAGTCCTTATCTACGCCGGTACACACAAACACATTGAAAAATCGTCATTCATCGTTTTCTATTTCAAATCGCAAACAAAAAGTTTGGGAAAACCGTAAATAAAAAAAAAAAAAAAAAAAAGAAAAAAAAGAATGCAACATGTACTTACCACTTAAAAATACGATCCAACGTCGAAACGAAAACGTATATACCTCACGAGTGATTTTGAAGAAGTTGTCGGCATGAATTAGTCGCGATGAAATAAATAAAAGGTTTAACGGGCACGCGAATCCTCGCGCGCTCTTTTTATTTTTTTTTTTTTTTTCTTTTTTTTTTTTATTGACAAGATGCACTCGCGCGTGCGCCGTTATTGCTTCCCGCGCCGATGTGTATGCGCACCGCCGGTTTATAAAGCGTAACGCGATTATCACATCCCGTGAACCTTACCGGTAATCCGCAGAAGGCTTCTTCCTTACTTCCTTGATAAATATCTCGAGCTAAACGAAACAACGATAACTGTCAATCAATCCCGTTTTATAAAAATTATTAATGAAAATACTTGAACGATGATGATTCACAAAGGAGGATGTAAATAAAACAGTGAGAGGAATAGATTAAAAGGACAGAAAAAGAAATAGAGAGAGAGAGAGAGAGAGACAGAGAAAGGAATAGGAATAGAAAAGAAGGAAGAGTGCGCGCACGCGAGAAAAGTAAGAAACGCCCGCGAGTCTCGTAGCGCCAGCACCTTTCCGTGAAGCGTTTGCGGCTCTACTGAGCCTCGAGATACACCGATCGGTACTGCCGAGCCGTCATTCCGAAACTCGCAGCCCGCGTGCTCGCTGCTGCTGCTGCTGCTGCTGCGGCGGCGGCTACTTCGATCTTTCTCTCTCTTTCTCTCTTTCGCTCTCGCTCTGTGTATACGTACAGCCGCGTGTGTACACATTTTACTTACATGGACTCTGCATTTATATATATATATATATCTTTTCACGTTTACTTTCTCTCTCTCTCTCTCTGTCTTTCTCTCTCTCTCTCTCTCTCTCTCTCTCTCTCTCTCTCTCTCCTATACGTATACTTTCTTTCTCGCTCTTTCTTTTCTATTTCTATCTTTCTCTTCTATACCACCACACGCGTTGAATCCGGGTGGTTTTTCGAAATAAATCCCTCGAGTCAACGCGCACATGGACTATGAGAGGGAGGAAAAAATTCGAAGAGAGAGAGGAGAAAAAAAGAGACAAATTAAGCGATACTTCGTTGAAAAAGAAGAAGAACTAGGGGGGAAGAGAGAGAGAGAGAGAGAGAGAGAGAGAGAGAGAGAGAGAGAGACACAAGTTATTATAGCGATAATCAGTCAGAGAGTGAATGGAATTGAAGATTAGCTTATAAATTTTGAAAAGTCTGGTATTTTTATCTTTTTGTCATTTTTCTTTTATTTCTGTTAATCTTATATGTAAACCTTTGCATTATTTCATTGATTAACGTATCTCGACAATAAGGATATTATTAGTCTGGTTATTTTGAAATTTTCTAAACGCATCATTAAAGCGCTGCGATTAACTCAGAATGCTTTATTACGCAAATATTATAAAACGTAAGCTTTTTAAATTTTTATCGATAAAAGCAATATCAATGTTAATTATATAAAGCAATGAAAAAAAAAAACAAAAAAACAAAAAAACAAAAAAACAAAAACAAAAAAAGTATTCATTTCATTTAATTTTATATTTTTATCGTCAACGTTACCGATAATTTATTTTCAAGCACGGCGGGCGCGCTTATCGAGCGAACGAATTCGGCGCATCAAACGCCTCGGTGTGTATAAAGCAACGGGCAACGAGCGCGCCAAAACTTTCGCACGAGAGACTCGGCGGCGTAAAATTTTGTACTCACGGCTTCGGCTTCTTCCCCGAAAAGATGTCGATCTTTCGGTCTCGTAAAGAAAGAGGGAGGATCTGTTTTCTCACCTGAAACGACGAAGCGAAATAATGCCGCGTCAAAACAAGAACAAGAAACTATAGAACGACTCGGGCACGAACGAGCGGAGCGGAAACGCGAGACGCTCGTTTTGCGCGCACCCGATCGAGATAAGAATGACGCGAGCGCGTTAAGGCGAGCCGACATAAAGTAGCGTAAAGACACAGCAAGTGTCGCTCTTTTTATCGTCGGCTCGCGAGCGCTCGACTTTACGAGAAATGCGCTCTACCCCCGAGAGATCTCTCGTTAAGGGACAACACCACTGTGACCCCCTGGTTTTTTTGCCGTTTTTCAAGAATTTTTTTTTTTTTTTTTGTGGCAAAAAAAGACATATTCCAAATTTTTTTTTTGTTTTGTTTCTTGTTTATTAAAGATACATAAAAAATTTTTTTTTAATTTTTCACGCCCCATGGTGGCGCTGGGGAAGCTCCCGCGTCAGGTGCTGTTGCCTCTGCAGTGATCCGCGGCACGCAGCAGAACTGTCTTCAAAGTCGATCTGAAAAAAAATACCGAGTGTTTTCGTTAATAATATGATATTTTGAAGAGAAGTACATAGGGATTTGAAAAAATATTGATTTTTAAAAAATAGGCACGCTTTTGAAATTAAAGGTCGATTTTCGAGCCAAATTTCTCGTCGAAAAAAGGCTATAACTTGTTTTTTTATTGAGATATCGAAAAAATCCTATGTACTTCTTTAGATAATCTAGTTTTATTGATGCAGTCCAAATTTGAAGTCGATCGAATAAAAATTGCTCGAGTTATGCTGCGTGCCGCACCCAAAAAAGTGGTTTTGAGAAAAACGCGTTCAAAGTTTGAAGTTTGTTAATGTTTGTGCGCTGCACCGCTCCACAAAATATTTAATATCTCCGAAAATAATTATTTTTTCGACCTGGGACCAACGGCATTCTATTCTTAAATGTATTTTAGATTTTTCTAGATGGTTTTTAAAAAATCGATTTTTGGAAGCTGTCACAGTGGCGTTGTCCCTTAATGTGTATATATATATATATATATATATATATATATATATATATATATATATATATATATATATGTATATATGTATACGTGTATGTTGTTATGTTATGTGTGAGAAAGCGCAGCGTGCGTTTTACACTCGAGGACGTCGACGATGGGGAAGGTTGGGAAGGGAACTTTGTGCTTTGAAATAGATACATTTTTGGGAACGCTTTTTAATTTTAGATACAAGACTGGTTTAAAATAGATTGCTTTTGACGTTCGAGTAAAAAAAAATGTTTCTTTACGGTAGAGATTGAGAAGGAAGTCGATGAATTAAAATATGCCGATGAATTCATTTGGCTTCGTTCATTTAATCCTCGCTCTTACACTTTCTCTCTCTCTCTCTCTCTCTCTCTCTCTCTCTCTTTCCTCCTGTGCTTGTAAATTATATCGCGTTTTGTATTTTCATTGCAATTTATAGGATAAACCAGGATGTCTGGATGAAACTGGATGATACTTTGCCGATGCTTACTTTACAAGATTATCAAAGAGGGTGTGAAAGTAATACACTTTTAATGACGCGTTACTTTGCATACCGGATACATGAATAACTTGTTGCTTTATAAAAGTTTATCAGTTTGTATTAGTTTTTTTTTTTTTTTTTTTTTGTCTTTTAATAATTCATCGTTGAAAAATATTTCGTGCATATGTTTATAAATTAAATGCCGTTGATTAAATAAGTTTTCAACAATCCATAAAAGTTTCATACAGTTGCCAAAAGTAATATGTTTATAAAGGTAATTAGATATTTCATTTATCCTAGCAATAGATTTAAATTTTTACCAAAATTAATATAATATCAGTTTAACGATACAAAGTTAACCATTAAAAGTACCTTCACTTTATTTTTATCAAATTTTTATATTCTATTTTCGGTCCCAATTTTTCAAGTGCATTGCAACTTTCAATCTTGCAATTAAAAATTTATCACACGCGAAAGAAAGTAATCGCCATAACAGCCCTATTTTCGTTTCGAGATTTATTGCACAATTATAAAATTAGATTGTTAATGTATACATATTTTTTTTTTTTTTTTTATTTTTTATTTGTTTTACATTATCGGTTCTAAATTAAAAATAACTCATGACGATTTATAGTTATAGACATTTATCATTATCTACATTTTGAAAAAAAAATCGTAACGAGTTTGAAGCTGAAATGTATTTATCGAGCCCATTAATTGTTTATCTTTATAACTATGTTTATCAATTTAATGCAAAAGAACAAAAAATAAATCTCATGATGAATCATAAAAGAAAAAAATTCAGAGTCATTGCATATTATTTTTTTAAATTTCAATTATTTGCTCAATACTAGAAATACCGCATTACAACGTCACTCGGCGATAAAACGCGATTGATTATAACTTTGATAACTTAACGAATAAAAAAAAAAAAAAAAAAAAAAAAAAAGTAATAATGCGCACGATAATGATTGATACGATGTATTTCGTATGCCGATAAAAAGAAAATTTAAACTTTTTTATCTTCCTGACCCTTTACGGTTTCTTTTTCTTATCCTCGCTTTTTTTTCATCTTCATCTTTAATTTTGTTTTACCTAACAAAATTTTTTTTTTTTTTCTCATTATCCGCCGTTGCGCCGTTCGTTAAAAAATAATCGAATGAATGGAAAAAAAAAAAAAAAAAAAAAAAGAAAAAAAGGAGAATAAAGCCTTTTCACCGTTTTAATTAAAGATAAACTATCGTCGTAGGATGGATATATTCAACGGGTTGATAATTATAATCCAACATAAATTAGATTAAACATAAATATACCGGTAAGGTATTTTGAAAAAGTCGTACGAGATACTAATTATAAAGCCGTCGATAAATCTTTTTCTAATTCTCATAACGGGATCTATATACGTATATTTCTAGATGCTTATGGAAAAAAAAAAAAAAAAAAAAAAAAAGAAAGAAAGAATGAGAAAAATGCAGGGAAGAGAAAAAGAAAAAAAAAAAGGAGGAAGTATACGAGTGTCGTATAGAGGGGGCAGGGAAGGGAAGATAGGGGGAGTAAGATAGATAAAAGAAATAAATAAATAACAACGTCGAAGGAACGAATAAAAGTATGAGAGATATGTAAAAACCAGTTATAATCATGAGAGCGAGCCGCGTGAGATTAAACAGAGTTAAGAATGGAACAAAACGACGAAAGTGCTCGTATATACACGTATATGTATATATGTACATAAAAGCCGCGGCTCAAAAGACTGTATACAACGCGAGGGTCCCGCATAAGCTAAGCGCTAACGTGCCCGTGTATAAAATTTTACATCCACATGTAATACACGAGCATACGTATGTATGTATACGGGATGGAATCTGTATGTTAGAAAACGAGTTTACTAGCTCTATACCCGTATATGTATACAGGCTCATCGTATCCGTGACATTCAAAAATTCATCCGATTGACGTTACGTAAGAGCGTCGGTTACTTAAAGCTTACGTGGAAAGGGTGAGCCGATGCCTTTTTTTCTTCCTCTTTCTCGCTACTCATTCATCATTACCGCATAACGTTTGATAAAAGATCTCGCCTCTCTCTTTCTCGCCGCTCTTTCACTCTCTCTCTATATATATACATATATATATATATATCTTGTATCTGAATATGCGCTTGAGTGGTGCGTCAGTATCTCTGGCTTTTTTTGTCGCTCGTTAGTAACTAAATCAGTCAATGGAAAATGGATAAGTTTGTGCCCTTTAATTCTGTATCGTGTGATTCTTAGAAATATTATTTATTTTTATTTTTCGTTCAATTATTCGTCGCGACATAAATATCTAAACACGGCTTATTAAAAAATTATCTCAATCGCTAAAATATTTTATAAAAATAAATTTTATTGCCAAACAAAAAAAAAATAAATAAATAAATAAATAAAGGTTAAATTTGACGTACAAAGATTTGTACCTGATAGATTGTTTTTTTTTTTTTTTTTCAACGTAAAATACTATTATTCAACAATACCGATTAATCGTCTTACACATATATAAAACGTATCGCAAGAATTTCTCGTGCGTTTATTCGCACACGAAGCACATTAAAAACGAGCAAAATAAAGTCACGACGAAAACACATGAATAATAAAAAATAAAGATTCTACGATAAAGCTATGAGAATCACGATGTTTGTACCATGACCGACATATCGTCGACTCGTTCGTCTCGCGAAAGCTGATAGCGAATTCCCGCTAGTTATTTTTTATCGACATCAATCCGAAACGCTAAACATGAGCAATTTTTATACATATATCAACCGTAAACTCGACGCTACGAATAATTACGTTTAATTTTTTTTTTTTTTTTTTTTTTTTCATCGTTTAATGAAAATAATTTTTAAACGCAAAAATTTTGTCAACTTTAAAATTATCGAGGAATCAAGAACGAAAGCATAAATAATTTTGAATCTTCGTATCGTAACAAACGCAACCCATACCTATTAATTCGCTGCTGATTCTAACCGCATCTACGAACAAAACACGAATCCAACAACGACGGCTCACAACGAAGACGATAAAAAGATTTCTCTCGCTCGAATCATCGCCGTTAACCGAAGCGAAACGAGGAGTTTTTCCAGACGATGCCGCGGTTATGCCGTTAAATTATTTCGCGCTCAAAGAACGGATTATAGGATAAGAAGAAGAAGAAGAAGATGCGCGAAAACGCGCGTTGACTCGCTTATGTGCATACGCGCGCTTCTAATCCTTTGCATTGTATTGCGCTCGTCTCTGTAAAGATTCGATAACGATCACGCTGTTGGCGCTTTATTTTCTACGGGATTATTTCTTTTCTCTTTATCTTCACAATCGCCGCACATTCGTCGGATAATTTTTTTCTTTCTTATTTGCGAGGGCAATTTTAATGAAACATGAATTGTGATTAGTTTTTGATTTTTTTTTATTACAATAGAAGTAAGACGTTATTATTATAATTTTATTAATCATCGTTTTATTAACGTTAGTAAAATAAATAGACCGTTATTGATATGATTTACTCGATGTAAATTCGACTTACTAATACGGCATCGTGCGATTGACAATCGCGTCATCTGTATCATTTAAAGCTCGGATAAAAATGGGCGAAGTAAATTATAATGCACAGGTGGTGATTCACTTGAGATATACAATTCAAAAAGCAAGGGAATTTTCCCATGTCAACATGGCAAAATGACTCCGGCGAACGTTTATCCTAGTTTGAAATTTTAAACTTATTGCCGTTACCTCATTCCGACCTACACGATAACAAATACATTAATCATCGTTTAATTCGCCAGCGCTGCTTTAAATTTTGCAAATAAACAACTTTTATAATCTTTGTTTTCGCATCGATGGTTGATAGCTGAAAAAAAAAAATTAAGTTACTTGTATATCGAAAAACAAGCAATATTTATAAAGGTATATTATAAATAAACAATCAATTAATTGACTTTATACGTTCTTTTATAAAAAAAAAAAAAAAAAAAAAAAAAAATTAAAAAGCCAACGATCTCGTAGGCTTATCTCAAAAAATCCTCTCCAGCTGTACATTAATCCTCCTATTTTTTAGTGATGCATTAACATACACGCAGGTATACGAACAAATTTTTTTTCTTACGCAGCACAACGAATATCATAAAAAACGATGCAGCAATAAAAATAAGCTAGCGCACGATCTACCGGTCAACCACCCGATAGCTATCGACAACGATGAGAACGCGTCAGGAAAAGAACATCTATCTATTCAAAAAGAGAAAGAAAGGGAAGGAGTCACGGGGATATGTAAGTTTCTTTTAAAATTCCAACGCTCCTCTCTCTCTCTCTCTCTTTCTCTTTTTCTCTTCCCCTTTCAGGACACCTTTTTCTTGCTTTCCTCCGCCTCCTCCTTCTCGCATCGCTGAGTATAGCCGCATTTCTTACTTTCTCTCGTGTCTCTCCTCGGTTCTCTGATATCTTATACGTTATACGGTGCTTATAAAATTCAAATTAAGGATATAGTATCGGCTAACGCCTGTCAAGTCTTGACTCTCTCTCCCTCCCTCTCTCTCTCTCTCTTTCTTTTATGTTCACGCGCGCTTCGAGTCTCGACTACGCATACATAGATAGGGAGAAAAAAAAATAATCGTGACCCGTACACGTGTTGAGAAGCGATCGGTATTACGTGCTGTAAAAATTTTTGAACGATCGCTTCCTCTTTCTTTTTTTTTTTTTTTTTTTTCTTTGTTATAAGGTCTTTTTAATTTTTGAATTTCGTAATCCTACAGCGATTGTATTTATTTTTAAAAATAATTTATTACGAAATCGAGGTATATAAATGCCGACGATTTTGAAATTTGAATTTTTTTAATATTTTTTAGATTATGAGTTCATTGATTTCAATAATATAAATAGTTTAAAAAAAAATATATCATAAAGATTGATGCACCATATAAAAATTGTTACATAATTTAGTAATTTTTACATAAGTAATCTTTCTGTAAACAGGAAAGTTTCAGTAACTTCAATGGTAGGCTAATAAAAAGTGGAAAAAAATTTTAATTGTCTGTGCGTTATTTGCGGCACTCATAACGCGACTTTTGTTTATTTTTACAAAATTTAAGGAGAACGCGAAATATCTATGAAAATCTTCCAAAACTAAAAATACATCTTTGCAAATATCTTATCTGCTCAAAATGATCCGCAAGTTTGTTAATTCTTAAATGAATAAGATATAAAAGCAAATTCTAAATTTAAGATTTAGATGATTAATTATAAATTTGAATCAATTTATAACTTTATTTTCGTTCCAGTAAAAAATATATTTCATAAAATATCGATACAATGATAACATTAACAAAAATAAAAAAAAAAAAAAAAAAATAAAAAAAACATTATCATTTACAAGCGTTCACGTTCGACATAAAATAAAATCTCACGGAAAATCCATCGGGTTTTCATCGCCGAAGAGAAAAGGCGAAAGTTCGCGAATTAAATCAATCGCCGGATCTAAGCTTCTTCCTAAACCCTCGATCACCGCTACGCTAAGTATGACGCTGCTGAACGAGCCATCCTGTTTCACTTGGTATCTCACCATCGTTCCGAGAACCTCCGACAAAACTTGACCTACGTTAATCTGTTAACCGACGAGCGAAAAAATTTGTTATTAACATTCGATTGTCTAACCACTGTACGTATGATATATTCGAAAAATTATTTATTTATTTAATTTTTTCTTTTTTTTTTTTTTTTTTTTTTTTTTGCATATTCGGTTAATAAAATTTATATACAGTTACGTTTTGCAATAGCATTCCTTCGTGTAAATATTTCTTGACGATTTCGTCCATCGTGTTTACGAATCCTTCTGGATTCGGCGACGCGTGCGTGCTGTGTGTCATCATTAAATCGGCAGCTTTTTTACCCTATACGAATAAATTCAGTACAACGATTAATCGAATAACGGCTCTTAATGCGAATAACATTTTGTACAGTACGTCACCCGCGATCACGGATCGAAAAACTTTGCGAAAATTCGTACGGCATCCTTCGCTTAATTCGGTGACAAGGCCACAATCGAGAATTACGATTCGGGGATTCGATGGATGGACGTTAGAAATTTCAAAGGGGCATTTGTCGCTAGGAATTTCTTGCACCAAAATGTTGCCGGGATGAAGATCGCAATGAATGAAATTGTCTTCGAATATCTGTACGAAAAATTTTTTGATTGTTACAACGATTCATAATTTTTAAATTTCGATTTTGCAACGAATGTTGTAAAATTTTTAAGAAAATGCGAATCGAATAATAATTGTTAAAACAAAAGAAATATAAATAATACATTGCAAAGTTTACCTTTTGTTCTCATTATGAATTGAAAGTTGAAAGAATAGGAATACGAGGTAATGATAACGCAAACGTTTTCGCGAGAAAAAATTTTGACGATTACAATAATCGTAAAGATTTAAAAAAAAAAAAAAAAGTAAATTTATTACCGGTATTGCGCATTAACTCTTTTAGAAAGTAAGCAAATTGCATAATAATGAAAGAAAATGATATTGCTAACCATCTTAAAAAGTGCGTGCAGTCCAATTTTAGCGAGCCTTTGGCGTAACCCGTAATTTTTTTCGTACACATAATCGTTTATTGGTCGTCCTTCGTGAAAGGTTTCTACCAGGATGTGATTGTAAGACAGATTGTGATATGGACGTGGAAAATATATTTCGGATTTTGTTGAAAAATATTCCGAAAATTTGTCCAGATTTTTTGCTTCCAATTCCAAGTCGACCTTTTTAAATTAAAAAAAATAAAATAAAATAAAATAAAATAAAATAAAATAAAACAAGTTTAATTTTTAAGGTGAATTGAGGGATAAACTTTAAAAGAATAAACATTGGGATTATCGGGTGATTAAAATTGAATGAAAATAAAGATTATTCGTTTGAAAATAGTTTATTTGTCAAATAACATTTACTAACTTGGTTTTCCACGATCTGAGAAAATTCGTTTATACAATCAGTGATGCTGAGCCATTCGAGACTTGGCACAAGGCATGTTATACATTTTGAAAAAAATCGCAGAATAGAAAGATCTCGCCTGTACATTATATATGTATTTATAATTACTCGACGTCAATTTTAATCGAAACATTGCATTCTTTAAAAAAATTCAATTATATTTTATACTTTAGCCGTTCCTTGACACGAGGATGTAAAATTTTCACAGCAACTGGCTTTAGATTATTTGGAAGCGAGGAAAGAAATTTACTCTCAGTGTCAAGTTTCAATTCTTTGTCTGGAGAAATTATTTGCGCATTTCATTTAATCATTTAGCGATAAACAATATTAAATTTTTATCTCCAAGAAAATATTTCTCTTACCCAGAAGATCAATAAAATGACCCAAATAAAAGTATTCGGCAACTGATCCATGCAAAATAATTAATATTAAAAATTAGGTAGTAACGTCGATTATTTTACAACTTATTATTTTACGTTTACTGAATTGAATTATTTAAGTACTTTCTAACATTTCAGACGTAGCGACTACCAAATAATTTATTACATTTTTTTTACTATTTCTTTAATTATTACTTGTTAGAACATCGTACCATTTGAGTTTCAGAATGTACTTTTATACCGTAAATATCATACGAGATCAGTTAAGTCAACTACTTTAGGATGATTTAAGTTTTATTTGAAAATGATTGAGAAGCCGATCTTAGTTAGTAACTTGCATTAGTTATTAATAGTGACTTATATTTGACAATCTACCATATTAAACTTCATTTTGATTCTACTATTTTTTAAATTTTTAAAATATTACAACATAATTTGAGTACTTTGTAATTTTTTAATTCATTGATATGCAGAAGAATTATTGATGAATTATTGATTGTTTGAATTATACAGAATGCATAGATTATTTCAAATAAATTTATAAAAAATTTGTTCGAATTCGTGCATTATTTTATAATAAATTTATTCCATATATCTTTAATTATAAAGTGCATTGATAAATTTAATAACTGATAAATAAAAACATTTTTAAAAAAATAATAATCGATGCATATTTCATAAAGACATTTTTTCTTTAAATAATACTTATTAAAAATATATAAATTTAAACGCTAAATTTAATTTTTTTTTTTTTTTTTTTTCAATTTTAAGAGTTAAATTTTCGTAGAAAAAAAAATCTGCGCAAAAATAAAAATTTTATTTATATACTTTTGTACATTAAAAATTTTTTAATTTGTATATTTTTTCAATCTTAAAAGTAATTTAAATAAACTTTAAAAAAACTTAATCTACGAAAAAAATTCAAATTTTAAATCCATTACTTAATATTTTAATCGAACACAATTAAAATATTAAAAATTAAAAATACACCGAAAGTTTATCGGAAAAAAGCTTTTTGTTACTACCTAATTCGATCAATAAGCGTATAGTTGCATTCAAAATTAATCGCCTGCCACCTTGAACACTGTTGTTTCACATAATTATTGTATTTATCACACAATTTGTTTTGCCTACAAATTTTCTGAAGCGATGTCAAAGTCTACGCTTCACAATTATAAAATATAATTAAAAAAAAAAAAATATCCATTTAAAATTCACCTCGAGGTCCATCGTGAATAATAATATGTTACGTAAAGAAGATTAGCTTACTCTCGACGAGGGCAGAGACTCTCGCGTCGCGTTTTACCTCGACTAAAGCATTTATATCGAGTAGTGCTTTGTGAACCTGGGCACAGCAGCCCGAGCCCACGGGCTCCGGTTCAAACTCAGCGAAGCATCGACGCCAAGTCGTGCCGTAAGCGGCTTCGAGCATCTGCCTCGTGTAGTACCAGGAGTGCGCGGATGTACCACGTTGCAGGCGCGATAAAATTAAGCATAGTTCTTCCGGATAAAGATCTCGTCGCGTGGACATCCATTGGCCTAGTTTGATGAAAGTTGGTCCGAGAAATTCTATTGCTGTGGATTAAAAAATTTTGAAAATTTAATTAATATAGGCTTAACTAAATGCAATATTTATGAATTAGAATTTCAATTTCATTTACAAATTTAATATCAGATTAATTTTTTTAACGCAAAATTTTTAAAAAATTGTACACTTAAAGAAGTACGTTGCTATTATAATTTTATTAAATAAAATTTTATGAATTCATAAATTAAATTGAAACCTGCTTAATAATTATGATAAAAGACTGAATATGCACCTTTTAAATAAATAACAGGAATCGTTTTGATACCAAAAAGTCGAGTAAACCAATAGTATATTAATAATCCAGAAATGACAGCAGTTATTACAATAATTCGATTAATAATTGAAAAAATTTCCCAGATAATATTGAAAATACTAGTTTCTTTCTTCTTACTGAGTAAAAATACTTCTTCATTCTTCGAATAAACTTTTCGAGGCGCTAATATTTTAGTGTTGCATGCTGATTGTTTTATTACTTCAAAGTAGCCGTAATTTTTTAAATTTGCATAACCTCTTTGTAAGCAACATAATTTTGACACACGCTGAAAAGTTCGTTGCGTAAAAATTTTTGACAAACACGATAATTTAACTTTAGCTAGCATAAATCACATATGAAAGCATCATTATGAAATTAATTTTTATAACTAAGTTAATTTTTATAAGCCAAAATTTGAAAGTTTAAAACTGAAATTGTCATTTTGAAACAAAAGAGTAAATGTAGGCAATTTTTAAATGAATAAGATTTTAAAGTTGCATATTTTTTTCGTCTATAAATAAATTTGTAATATGATGAAGGACGCACTTTAATTTAATAAACACAAAGATTGAAACGCACGTCACTGCACTGGTCAGAGAGTTAATAAAATAAAATTATTGTATAGTTCATTTTTTCTATCGTTATTTAAAGAGACCTATCAAAAACGTTGGTGGAAGTTCGATGGTTGCGTTGGTTGAGCAGTCGAGTAAACCATGCCAGGTGGCTGTTGATGTGTCATGGCATGACTTTGATGTTGATGAAACTCAGGTGCCCCATGAGGACCATTCAGTCTCACTCTTTTGGAATTTTGACCGTGACTATGCTCACCGTTACCTTGTTGCTGTTGATTTTGTTGCTGAAAATTTTTGTTAATCTAGAATTTCAAAAATTACTCAAAAAATATTAAATTCAATTATCTTAATTAATATATTATAATATGCAAAAATAATGTTTTTTTCACATATTATTTTATCAAACGCAATGAAAATGATAAAAAAATAAGTAAGAAAATATTCTATAAATAATAATAATTTATTCTTCAAAATATTTATTTCAATCAGATGCATTGTTTTTGAATAATGGACTTTCAAATATTTTGTAAATCTTACTGTTTGTTGTTGATTTTGTCTAGTTTTATTTTCAGTCTTATCTTCAGTATCGTCATCCGTTAAGAATTCTCTTTTTGGATATGGGATAGTGCATCCCGCAAAAATACTGTCAAATATAAAAATAAAATTTTAATTTTTGAATGTCATGTCTAAATTTAAGAAAAAAATTATCATTTATTATATACTCTTGAGTAGGCAGTGGATCTTCTTGAAAATAAGGATCTTGCATGGAATGTTCTGATGTAATTCTTTTATTTGGATCCATCATTAATAATTTTTGCAACTAAAAATAAAAAGTAAGTTTTTTAATATAAATATTATATTTCTTATTGATTAATTGATTTATCACATTCTTATAGATTCATTACCAAATTGAATGCTTTACTGTCAGGTTTAATTTTATGTCGATCCATGTATTTAGTTAACGAACAATTAGTATAACTAAAAAATGTTATAAAAATTACATAAATTACTTTGTTTGAAAATTTTTATTAAAAACTGTGAAAAAAAAAAAAAAATTATATTACTTAGAACGTTTGAAATCTCTTAATAATGTTTGATGTTCAGGCATTTTTTTAATATCTTCCCAGTCTTTTTCCAAGGGAAAGCCCATTACATTAAATATCCTTAAATTAAAAATAATTACATTATTAATATGCAACTAAAATAAAGATAAATATTTATTAAATCATTAAAAGATTACCTATCTAATTGATCATGATGATATGGATTACTAGTTTTTATATCTTCTTGCCTACAATGAAAAATTGGTTCAGATGTTAAAAGTTCTGCAAATATGCAACCTATTGCCCATATATCTAAAAAAATCGAAATTATTTGAATATGCTCAAAATTGATATGTAAATGTTTTTAAATTAAAATATTGTAAATAAATATATATTGTAAATAAATACCTATAGCTTTAGTATAATGCCTTGCACCAAGTAGTAATTCAGGTGCTCTGTACCAAAAAGTTACTACAACAGGATCTAAATCAGCTAGAGGTTTTAAAGGTGCATTGAATAATCTAGCAAAACCCATATCAGCTATTTTTACACGACCTCTTTCATTACCTTCACCCATCACTAAAATATTTGCAGGTTTCTAAAAACGATTTTTTATTATCAATATTTTTTATTGTAAAATAAATATATGTTGAATTGTTTCATAATATTATAATAATACCAAATCTCTATGCAGAACCCAATTGGAATGTAGATAGTGAATGCCATCTAAAATTTGATAAAGCAGGGATTTAACCATGCCTTTTGGTACCATAATTTGCTTTTTATTTGCTTTTGCAGTTCTATGAAATTTAATTATATGCTAAAAGAAAAATTATTACTAGTTTAATGTTAAATATTAATATAGTTCACTTCAAAAATATACATACCCACAAATCATGTTCTGCAAAGTCAAAAAGTAAATAAACTTTGCGATCATTATGTGATAAAAATACACGAATGAGAGTAATTACGTTTACATGTTTAAGTTCCCTAAGAAGCTAAAAAAAATAACGTTAATATTATCTATTGAATAATGAAGTTTACTATTTTGATAATAGAAAAAAAAATATATCTTACTGTAATTTCTCTACAAGCAGACATGGAAAGTCCAGTACCTTCAATTTGTTTTAATGCAAAATCTTTTGTATCTGGTCTACTTTTTAATTCACTATCTGGCACTCTAAACAAAAAAATATTGAAAAAATATTATTAATAAAATTTTAATTGCAATGTAAAATTAAAGTATAAAGCAATTTATAATTTTTTTACTAAGATAACCTTTAATAAGTTTATCGAAAGATAAAACATTGAGTTTATCTATAATAATATCAAAAGTACTACAGGTATCTATAAAATAGGTGATGCAGAAAACAAAATTCATTAGACATTTTTGTAAAAATTTATGAAATTGCAAAAAAAATTTTTGAAACTTATTTAAAAATATTTAATTACTTTAAAATTCATTTGAATATAGATGCGTACTGAGTTAAATAATTATTAAACATTTGTAAGAATATCAGAGGGAAAACTAACCCCTCTTTCCTACGAGCCTTGTAGACGTGGCCATAAGTTCCCCGGCCAACTTTGCAACCCTCAAATTCGAACAAATCTTCGACCTTAATTCGGTCTTTCTGAGTCTTCATCTTAAATTCATAATCCATCATGATTAACGTTCATTGAACGATTAACAGTTATCAACTACAACGGGGCATCTTTGTCCTGCTCCACGACAACTCAATTCAACAAATGTACTTTTCTATCATCTATTCCTTCTTCAAAGTCTAATCCATTGTTGTTTGCGGAGCATCCACCTTAAACTTTACTTTAGCTTATAATTTTTTATAAAAAATGATAATACTTTTTGGAAAATAATAGTTTATATAGTCACACGTTATTCGGCTTTTTGATGGAGGTTTGGTTGAGAAATAAGTGTAGAATTGTGGAATTGTAATTTTGTAGGTAGGGAACGGCAAGAAATATGGCGTTTACCCGCGAAATTGAACACTGAATGGGTTAATAATTTAAAAAAAATATTTTTATCCATGTTGTAATAGTAAAACATCTTATTTTAAAAAATAATTTAAAACACAATACATAAATGATGTATGGTATCAAAAATAAAAGATTTTACGTTACCACATTATAATAATAAAAATTTATTATTTTTTCATTGCAAACATTAATACGATGAAATAAATAATTTTTTATAGATTCCAGGCCCATAATTAGATCAAATTCATTTATTTTTATGATTTTATTCTATTTTTTTACGTTAATATGATTTTAACCAAAGAATATAGATGCGTAAAACATCTTAGAGATCTAAAAGAAAACAATTTAAATCCATAAAAAAAAAATATTACAATGATTGCGAAATTGTTAACAACTTTAATAATTGCTTTTAAAAACATTTTGAAGTATTTAGCTTTTGAGAAAAATCAGAAAAAGTTAATTAGAAGTATTAATATACAGAAAAATCTGCTTATTAGTCGGAATAGTATAAAAAATATTCTTATATTATAACTAATTTTATTAGCAATTTAATTGACAATTTTAGGGTGCAGATATATAATTGGGCTACTTCTGTTATCAAACGCGCTATGATATTAATTTATACGAAATCGAACAAACCTGTTGTACATGCGCCGAAAACATACGTAACCTAACCATGATCACCTTAAGTTGAAAGAATTTTATTTTTAAATACTAATTTGATTGTAAATATTAAATGTCATTTCGAAAAATAAATTTATATGTACTTGCAACAACAAATTTTATTTATTTACATAAAATAAAAACTTCGTCTTTTAGGTAAATTTTTTTATTTTAACAAAAAAATTATTTATTTTTTTAGTTTACATTTGTTTAAGCGCTAATGTTATCGTTATTATTTGGTAGAAAATATTTATTACAAAAATTTAATTTAATATAAGAAAAAAATATTTTAAACTTTAAGTAAAAATACGAATTATTAATTAAAAACTATTTTTTATTGTTGTAGTTTATAATATATGATAAGTAGCTGTTAATTATAATATTTAATAAAAATGGAGGACGATGTACTGAAATTAGATTTATATGAAATTATTGGAGCAACTATTACATCAACTGAAAGTGAGGTAAACATAGCTTATAGTAATTTTTAAGACTTTATACATTAGTTATATTTCAAAGATATATTTTTCAAAATACTTCTTTTTATATATTGTTGATATTATTAATTGCAGATTAAAAAAGCTTATCGAAAGAAAGCATTAAGTTGCCATCCAGATAAAAATCCAGATAATCCAAAGGCAGCAGAAATATTCTTACAATTAACAAAAGCATTAGAAATATTGACCGATGCTGCAGCAAAAGTAAGTTTTTAATGATAATGTAAAGAAAAATTTATTAATAATATGGTTTTTAATAACTTACATATATTTAGGCTGCTTATGATAAAGTTATACATGCAAGAAATCAAGCAAAACTTAGAGTTAAAGAGTTAGATGCTAAACGAAAAAAATTTAAAGATGATTTAGAAGCTCGAGAAGAAGCTTTTCGAAGAACACAAACAGGGAATTATTCTTCTATGAGTGATGAGGAAAAACTTAAAGCTGAAATAGAAAGATTGAAAAAAGAAGGATCTAGATTAGTCGAAGAAGAAAAAGAACGTATAAGGCAAAAAATATTGGAAGATTTGCAAAAACAAAATTCCAACAATGGTTATAATGAAGAGGCATGTCGTGTAAAAATTAAATGGAAAGTTGCTGCTGATGATGAAAGTAATGGAGGATACAATTATGATAATCTTCATAGATTTTTATCAAAAGTAATTTTAAAATGATTCTTTTTTATGAATATTATATTGTATAAATTATAATTTTTAATTTTTAGCATGGAGAAATATCAGATTTGGTTTTATTGGCTGCAAAAAAGGGTAGAGCACTAGTTCAATTTCAAAGCAGAGAAGCAGCTGTAAGTAAGCACAAATCAAAATTATGAAATTAAAAAAAAAATTCTAATAGAAACATTTTTTAGGAATCTGCAGTGAATTATGAAAAAGGTTTGATAGCTAATCCTTTAAAACTAGAAGGAATGTGGGAAAAATCAAAAGTAACTAAAAAAGCACAAACTGATTCTAATCCTACATTATTTAGTGGAGTAAGTTTATTTCCTTCGACTAGAGGATCCGCAAAAACAAAAAGCCATGTACCGCAAGGTCTTAGCTTTTCTTCGGCACCAGATATATTTGTAAAATACATTAAATTATTAAATATTTATATAAATCCAATGTAGTAACTTAAAATTTTAATGTAAAATATTTTTCAGAACACTCAACATGAAAATGATACTGATTTTGAAACTGCAGTCTTGAATAATCTGAAAAGAGCCGAAGAGCGTAAAAAATTAATGGAACAAATGAAAGAGGAAGATGAAGGAACTTGATTGTTTGTAAAAATTTATATTAACAACAGAGTATTCTTTTACTTTTTAATTCTTAATTTTAATAAAATTTTTTAAAAAATCTATTTGTCTATTTAAGAAGTATAATTCGATTTAGCAAAATATAAAATATATAAGAAAAAGCAAATACAAATTAATATTGCTTATAGATTAGAAAATTGAAAATGCATTTTAATAAATTAATTAAAATAAATTAAATTATTTATTCATATTTTCTTTTTGCTTTTTCTGTTTTTTTGTTTCTGTCTCATCAATTGGTGCTGATTTAACAAAAGGTATTTCTTCTTGATACTGAGGAGGCATAAATTGTGCTATAGCTTTTGGTACTGTAATACCAGTCTCAGTTTGATTAATTTCTAAAACAGCACAAATCACTCTCGTTACAGCACACATAGTAGCATTCAACATATGAACATAATCTGTTGCAGTATTCATTTTCTTTGTTTGACCATATCTAAAATATAGCATAAAATTAATTTTTGTATAGTTTATACGGGTGAATGTTTATTATAAATAATTTCATGCAAATCTATTTACCTGACTAATAAACGTCTGGCTTGATAATCCAAACAATTACTACATGATACAAGTTCTCTGAAAGCACCAGAACCTGGAAACCATGCTTCCAGATCAAGCTTCTTCGAAGCAGCATGATTCAAAGCACCAGATACAATATTTACAATTCTATATGGAACATTCAATTCCTGATAAAATTCTTCTGCATTTTTAATCATTTCTTCCATCATTTCCCAAGATTTATTATCATGTGGTGATGTGAGACAAAACTGTTCAACCTAAATATAAAATACATATATTTAAATAAAAATTGAAAACATTAATTTTTTATTTTAATATTTATGTTTTAAAATGTTTTTATACCTTTTCAAATTGATGAACTCTAAATATTCCTCTAGTATCACGACCATGAGAGCCTACTTCTTGCCTAAAACAAGTTGAAAGTCCAGCATACCTAATAGGTAAAGATGCTTCAGCAATCCATTCTCCCCTATGGTATGCTGCAATTGGTTGTTCTGATGTAGCAATTAAGTATTTTTCTTCTAATTCTTTTTCATCTCCGCGTTCACTACCTTTTCCAATTACCTGAAACGACAAATTTAATTTAATTTTCAATTAAAATAATAACTTGCAAAATTTGAGAAATTACAAATTATTTACTTTATATAATTCTTCATCAAATTGAGATAATTGTGCAACTTCCTGCATTGCATCTTTTCTCATAAAGAATGGAGTGTAAAGAGGTTTATAATTTTTTTCAAATAATTTTCTGAGAGCAAATTGAATTAAAGCATGCTCTAAGAAAACTGCAGGACCAGTTAAGAAGTATCCTCTGCCACCTGATACCGCTGTACCTCTCTCTCCATCCATTCCATCTATCATATGTATGAGATCTACATGAGAATATTTCTTTCTTTGAGTACAATCTCCAAAAGTTCTTTCAACCTATTAGAAAATGAATTAATTGTAATTTTAACATGGAAATAATGTATTTATTGTTATTTTGGTAAATTACTTTTAGAAAAAGATATATATTTAAAAAGAAAAAAACTAAGAAATAAATAATTAATTTATTTGTAGACAACAATATAGATAAAAGATACTTTGATCACACCTTATTATCATCTTCATTATCACTGACAGGTACAGATTCATGCAAATGATTTCCAACTTCTCTGAGAGCATTATTTCTTTCTGTTTCAGTTTTAAGGAGATCTTGAGCGTTACCAGCAATTGCATCATCGATTAATGTTCGAATCCTTTTGATCTGCGTTACTGTGAGCGCTTTGAGGTTATCCGAAGTTACTTGACCATCGAGATCATCAACTATGGACTGAGGTACAGTGTCATCGTTGCCAATAGGTTCTTTCTTTTTCATTTTTTCGCCAATTTCTTTGCTGCAAAGGTTCTTCAATTTATTAAGATTATCGGCACGATGTCGCAGCTGTCTCCAGATTTTATCTTTTTCAATTACCGTGTCCACAAGAGCAACATCCTTAAAACGCTTACGCTGATTTTCGCGAACTTTTTCAGGATTGAATCCTTTATCCTCGCGAAAAATATCTAAATCGAGTACCATTATTACGTGTTTGTAACTTTTATTTTTGATAGACTTTGTACACGTCTAAGCGACCTTTGACATACAGACGCAGTGTCTCCACCACGTGGAATTGGAGTATGGGTGGGGATGCCGGAAGAAAACAAATTCGCCATCTATTGGTCAAAATGTAAAATGAAACGAACAAAATTTTATTTTGGATCTTTACGGTATTTAAAAAATAGATTAATGATATATACTCAAAAAGTAAAAAAAGAAAAATTTTAATCAAGAGAAAATAAACGTTTAAAATGAAATTATTAAAGTATAGTACTTAACATCTATACTTTTGGAAATAAAAAATTTATACAAAAATAATATAAAAGTGACAGGAATAGCAAATGAAATAAAAAGGAATAAAAGTTAATTAAAATAACGCATTCGAGAAATTTCAAAAGCGGTAGGAGAAAAAAAAACTGTAAATAACTATAAATGAAAAGTGTAATCGAGTCAATTATCGCATGGGTAAAGAGTATATATGCGCCCACTCGAGATTTCACAGCAGTGCGCATAAATGCACGCTCATTCTAATTTTCATCCTCGCCCATGCACACACGGCAACGCGATAGTTCAACTGCCAGCTGTGTGCATTTTACTCCTATAACTTGGCGCCTGTTCGACTCTTAGCGAGATGGTTCGCCTGCTGCTATTACTCTATACTAACACACCAATGCTACGAGTTTACCATTAGAACTGACTTATAGCGAGACACGGGTTGCAAAGCGCGTTTAGCCTGATTAAAAATCCATACAAACCCGATTAAAAGGTAATTTTAGTATTTTGCGTCACCGAGCTATATTGCCGCTCCCGTTGTTAATACTTTTCACGAAACGGATGACACTTGACCGATGAAAAATCATGTTTTCGCAAAACTATGATGCGAGAGGATGATTAATACGAGATTTTTTTTTTTTTTTTTTTTTTTTTAACGTTATTTAGCAAAATGTAACGCAAACTTTTTGTTTTATTACAATAAATTATTAATAAATTAAAATGTTGTTTCGTATTTTAATATTTTCGCGTTCATTTTTGTCAGTTTTAATTAAAATAATTTTACGTTTTAAAATATAATTAAAAATGTAATGAATATAGACGAGCATTTATAGAGACTACGGTATTGAAATATTATCGAACATGCTTTATGGAGAGATTAATAAAATTTTTTTGCACTTATTGATTAATAAATATTACGTACAAGAGAAATTAAATTTTACAATAATTGCATAAAATCAATTAATACAATGTTTGAAATAGAAAATCCAATATTTTTGTTTTATTATTTAATTTCAAATGCATTGATTACGTATGAATACATAATATACATACTAATAATATAATATAAAAAATAAAACTTGAATAAATTAAAATTAATTAATTATTTTTTAATTTAACGTCGCTCCAAAAATTATGAACTTATCTTTTACTGCTTTAATTATGAAACCCTTTTTTAACTGAAAAATGTTGAAATTTAAAAGAAATTAAAATAAATATGAAAGTTGAGCGAAAAAATTATTATCACTGAAATTATAACGCATTAAAGTTATGATAAAAACTACTTTTTGGAGCAAGATAAAATATTTTTTAAATAAAATAAAAGCATTTTTGTAAAACATAATTGCTTTACTATTAAGTTAAATATTAATATTAATTACAAATAAAATATGTTATCACTATTTATTTTTTGTTATTTTTTTTTTTTTTTTTTTTTTGTCGATTTTTAAATAAAAATGAGGTTTAGAGTATGTAAGAATTATGCAATGGGTATACAATACGCGATGAAAAGTAAGTTTCACATAATATGTTTTTTGTCGAGCAATTTTTCGCAATTTAAAAAATTTCATCACATAATTCAATTGCAAACGATTGACTTTAAAGAATTTCCAAAAAAATATTTTTTAAGCTTTAAGAAACGAGAAGGATATACCGAGGTACGAAATCCAACGGCATCGTTTTAGTTGCTACGCGGCATCGATTGCAATTATTGTATCATTGTCTGACGACATCAATTTGTCTCAAGACTCTGTACAAAACGGCGACACCTCAATTCAACGAAAGCTCCTCGAAAAGCCCTCGCGCTCTTTCCGCACTTCCGGTAATTAGTGCCGTTTGTGATTATGTGAGATAAAGAGAGAGAGAGAGAGAGAGAGAGAGAGAGAGAGAGAGGAAGGAGTGGAGAGTGGAAGAAAGTGAGACGCGCCAGCTGAAAACGCGCTCGTGAAAGACTTTTATACACATATGTATGTACGATGCACTAGTAGTCTTCATCTTGCGTTCGGCATCTACGAAAGGATTCGAATCCGCGGTACTTCTTCCATACACCCACACATATATAAATGTATATAAACAATCGCTCATCGGATCAATTTCACGGCACTCGTTCGAACGGAGCGGACTCTCCTTTAAAAGCACACATTACTCACTTTCCGCGAATGAGTACAGTTCGTCTGATGGCTATTCTCGGCGTTTGCTACTTCCGTGATTTCTTTATTTTAAGTGTTCCTTATTTTTCTTTCATTGTTTTTTTTTTTTTTTTTCTTTCTGTTTTGCCTTCAGATAGACGCCGTCTTTGATTTCCGAGAGACGAAGGCGTTGAAATTGGAGAATTTGAAGAAAAAAAATGAAAAAAAAAAAAAAAAAAAAAACAGATAAAACTGTTAAGGAAAAACTATTTCGACGATACATCGAGAGAAACTTTTATTTTAATAACTTTTCACATAAATTCTATGCCACTCGAGTTGGAAAATTATTTGTGTATATTGAATTGTTCTAATACTTGTTTTATAGCTAAATTTTTTAAATAACTAATTGAAACATAAATACAATATAAATTATTCAAGAGCATTTTTATTGGACGATTTATGTTGTCGTAAAATATTTATTCAATCTAAGAAAAACAAGCGTACACTCGCTCAGTCATTAAAGTCAAATTAGTAATTCATTAACGAAGAATAGTTACGCGCGAATTTTAATTCTATTCTCTCTTCATTTTAAATTTAACATCTTATAGTTGAATGAAATAATTAAAATATAAGAAAAAAATAATTTAACATTCGATTAAATAATCACAAAATTGCTGATAAATTATATTATTAAATAAAGTATAAACCGTTAAGAAAATAATCTTATATAAAATGTTCAGCTACATACACTTTGTAATTATAATCAAGTAATCTAGGTACGCTAATTTATTCGATAACAAATCTCAAATTTAAAAGAATAAGATTATCAAAACAGCATCCGCAAAGCAGCCTTAATTGTCACGCTCATAAAATGCATCAGATACTTTGAAAAAAAAAAAAAAAAAAAAAAAAAAAAAGAAACAGGGTTTACTATACGTATACTTTTTTAAGGAGACTTTTCGCGCGGTCGTGCTCGCAAATAATTTTCCGCGTATAACTTATATACATACACACACACACACACACATATTGTATATGTACACGTATATAACAGGGAATCTCGCCTCTTTGCTCTTTTTTTTTTTTCCAGACTCGTCGTTATTTCATGCCTCGCTCGCTTCTCCCATTACAAAAAATGCGCCAAGAAAGCAAAAAAAGAATAAAAGAAAGAAAGTCGCGTAGTGCGGGGAAAAATTTTCTTCATTTCATTGTTATTTCGGTTCTCGGTTTTGAAAAATCAAAATAACGTTTGCCCCGAGGCGGGTTAACTTTGAGACAATGTAGGTGCTAAATCATCCCTCGCGCGTAACAAATTTTTCCGTTTTTCTCCGCGTCTATTTTATCTATGCGTGAACTTATCGACGACGTTCGTACGCCTGTTTTCTTTCTTTCTTTTTTTTTTTTTTTTTTTTTTTTTTTTTTTTTTTTTTTTTTTTTTTATGAAGTTTTAAAGTTATGAAAGATTTTGAGTTGGATCGTAAGAAATGTCATTGGAACGAGCTTTTTGAATTTCGAAAATTCATGATTCACTTTAAATTGAAATGCATGCGTAACGCGTAATCAGAAATTTTTGTAGATTGGAATACATTTTAAGTAAAATTAAGATCAGTGATATTTGAAATTATGATTGAAAATATATATATTAATGATATACAAATTTAGCAAATTAATAGAGAACATTCATGTAATGCATATCAAATTAATTAACTAATAAACTAGTAAAATTAATAAAATTGATTATCTAATCAAATTGATAAAATATTTAAATACGCATTGATAATTCTGAAAGCGAAATTAACTTTTCAGATAAATTTAAATTTGTTAAATTTTATAAAGTCACAGATACATCAATAATTGATACCTCGATTATTTAAATTTAATAAGAATGAGAATTCATTTCGAATGCGGTGGTATTTTTTTTTTTTTTTTTTTTTGTAAATATAGTACGACACAATGAATTACTTTGATTTATTTTCCTTTTTCTTTTGTAAAAAAAGAAATATTTCCACGTCAATTCGGTTCTTTGCGTAGGAAAAAAAAATCTCAAATATCATTCATAAGAGAAACAGAGTATCGTTGCAATTGTTTTGCGCCAACTAATGAACGTTCCCCCTTTCCTCTTTTTCAAATGCAACTCGAAGCGACTCACTTTCCAATAACTCGATCAAGCTCGATCGCTCCGCTGCAATGCTTTCCTCCATTAAAGGTGCGTTCCTGTGTCACCTTATTGAAGAGTTGATGCTTCGTTGAAATTAATATAAAAGAAGAAAAAGGAAAAACAAAAAAATAAAAAATAAATTCATTTGTTAGTAAAGATAGAAAAAATTTTATACTGTCGAATGTTATTCTTTAGGTTAAAAAAAAGTATTTTAAAAAATCTTAATTATCTGTTACGATTTTTATCGATGAGGCAAAATTTTTAATTAAAATAAATTAAGCTCTCGCATTAAATAGATTAACAAGGCTTAAACGACATTTAGCAACTAGTTAAGCAGTCCTCAGGCCCCAAAACGTACGTATACGCGCGCATCCGACGGGACGAGGAGTAGTGCGAGCGCTTCGATGGCGGTACCGATGCCAATCGCGGGAAATCAAGTCCCTCTCGTCCCCCGTAGCGGCGGACTATTCCCACGTTGCGACGGGTGAGGAAGTTACCCGTCCGCTATCGCAACCGCACAGTATTCGATTTTCTCCTTACCCGATACGATATATATATATATATGCATATACATGTACACACACCGGTGAACCTTCTGTATAAACGCGCGCTAGTATTTAGAACGCATATATAGTTTCTCTCTCTTTCTCTAAGCGTGATTAACTCTCCCTCGCGCGCGCGCGTGTCGTCGTCGCGACGTCTGCCGAAACGTGGACGTAACGTCAAAGCGAACGATCTCTCTCTCTCTCGTAATCGGCTTTTGCCAGAAAATGTTATATCCATTTGCGACACGATGATCGGTATCCATGGGGGAATATGCGACTGACATACTTTGAGTGAAAGAGCAAGAGAGTGAGAGAGAGAGAGACTGGGGAAAGAGAACGAGTTGACGTACGCATATGAGTTTATGTATATGTGTGTGTCTGAACGAATGAGTTTATTATATGAACTGCTGCTGGCTAGGATGAGTTATAACGTCGTTCATTTAAGAGAGAGAGAGAGAGAGAAAGGAAGATAAATTTTGTTTTAGTTGGAACATACGCGTGCGCGGGGATATCGGTCGCGAGTTTAATTAATAGAATTGAACGTATACTCTTTTATATATATGTTACACCGATTATTCGCTATAATGTGATATCGTTTTGATCGAAATCGACACTTATATCGTTGCATATGCATTTTGTTATTATATTTTTTTTTAAATTATTTACTTTTAAAAAAGAATGCAAAGTAAGCTGTCTATTGATAAATAAATTTAGACGATATCGACAAAAAAAAAATAAATAAATAAATAAAATAATATCCCGCTGTTTTGAAAAATATGTACACCAAAATATCATATTTTCCAATATTCTCGTACGCGAAATTGTTGGCAGTTCGCGTTGCATCGCGAACGTGTCAAATCGTTAAATAATTTTTTTTACCGATGATAAAAAGCAACTTTTATTGCATTTGTGAATTTCTCTCACCTGTTGTTGCAATAAATTTCAATGTTAATTATTTACAAAGATGGTAACCATTAACGATTTTCTCTCTCTCTCTCTCTCTCTCTTCTTTTTTTCGTTTTGCTTGACACTACATTTCGACTCAGTTTCGACTGTTTGCATAAACAACACCGCCCAAAGCCGGGAATTGATTTTCACGTTTATGACTTGGCAAATAATCCATAAAATATACATTTTTATTTTTTTTTCCTATACGGGATTCTCTTTTTCTACTATAACCATTAATTTTCGTTTTCTTCCTTCACCCTTTCTCTTTTTGTTCTCTATTTTTCGAATTATTTCTCGTTTAATGCCGATGTTTCATATATTTCTCTCTCTCTCTCTCTGAAAAAATCAACAATTGAGCGCTTTAGGATCCGCGAATGAAACGTTAAATTTTAACAATTAAAAATCAACTGCAGTCTACACTAAGATCTCATTAACAAGTCTTGTAGCTTATGCATATTCCAAGGGATAAGAAAATTTACCGATCAACGGGGGGAAATGCGCGCACACGATGGGATTACACGATGAACACGACGAACATGAAACCAAAAAAAAAAAAGGAAAAAAAAGGAAAAAAAAGGAAAAAAAAGGAAAGCGTCCTTTGAGGCGACGGAGAAAGTGCGCGAAAAGGAATTTTCTGACGCTGAACTTATTCGTATACATATAGATATACATGTGTATATGTGAAAAGGGTAAGTACAGGAAATGCGCGAGGTATCTAATGGGAGAATATATCAAAGGCCTTTCATAAGGAAAATGCAGAGGGTGTAATTCGTGCTGCAGCCCGACGCTATATACCATCGCTACGCGCGTCTTTCACTTTCCCACCCTTCTCTTTCTCTTAATCTTGCTATCTTATATACTCTTTACCGTATCACGAGTGTGGAAAAACTTTGAATGATTTTTCTTATTTAAGAAAGTTGGAGTCACGCTTCCTGAGACCCGCGCGTGTCCTGCATATACCTGTAATTGAACTTATTTATATATATATTTTTTTTTTAATTTTTAAATTTATGATAAATATATTTGAATTTCAAATTTACAATGCAAGCATAGCGCGTAAAATAAACGTACAAGTGACGTACTTAACAACGTATTTCATTTTTCTTTGTTCCTTTGATTTTTGAAAAAAAGAGAATCGTATTTACAGATGATCACGGGGGCAAAAAAAAATTTATTTTGCATCGATTTAACATATACACTCGTCGTAGTTAATCGTTATCGAAAATTTTAATTTCGCATGGGTGATAAAATAATCGTCGATTTTAAAACGGTAATTATAATTTTCTCGGAAATTGTTTTACGGCGAATATTAGACATAAATGTGAATGAAAGGAACATTAGAAGTGTAAAAAAATGAAAACTTCATTGGATTATATTTATAAACTGCGTATACATAATCTTTCATTTTATAAAGAGAATAAAAAGGGTTTATATAACTGGAAAATAGTATTGAACTTTTTATCGATAGTTTTCACTGCTAGCATCGGAATTGGTTATTGAAACACATCACTGTAAAAATAGTTAACTTTTATAAAAAGCCGTGGAAAGAAATTCATTCGAAATATTCGTATGACACGATGTTATTATATATTCAAATAGTTTATAAAATAGATTATTAAAGGTAAATTATTTGAAAATAAAGACGTGCAATCTGTCTTTTTAATTGAATATTAAGCTTTGTACATATACTATATTGAAATTTATTTATTTCTTTTAATGCTTTTGAACGGCCTCTTAAATTAAACAATATGCCGTTGCAGATACATAATGCATCGTGATTTTACGGTTAAGCAGAGTAAAGCTTATCAAAGTATATCGCGATGTTAAAAGTAAACGGATTGCTTTTCGTCGCTCGGAAAGTTTGTTCGACGCGTGCACGTGATACGACTCGATCGAAGCAAAGCAAAGACAAAATTTTCGATGCGACGCTTAAGTACGTAATGCGCGTCGACTAATTGAAATATTGTACAATTCTTCTTCAAAGTAAACTACATACGCCCTAGCGATTACACGGCTGATTTTATAAATTTTCAAAATGACGCGCACGTCTTACATAATTCATTATGTCAAAAACGTTCGCGCAAACGACATTACCGTAAATTTGAAAGAATTAACGTCGTTAAAAATCATTCGCGAGAAGACGAGCATAGCGTCGAAAGCGCGCGCGAACGAGCGAGCGAGCGAGAAACGGTATAGGTTAAACGAGTGCAGCAACACGCCCTCGTGTACTGGTTCAACATCGACGCGCGTATTCAAAAGAGTGAGATAGATAGAGAGAGAGAGAGATAGAGAGAGAGAGGTGGAGAGAAAGAGATGGTATATAAATTAATAATCGATAAAACGATCGACTCGATTAGGAATATCGGCAGCGTCAGAAATGGATAGATAGAACGAGCGAGCGAGTAGGTAAACGAATTTACAGCCAATAGACGCTTTATAACATGCGCATCCATCCTATATATACATACATATATACATACATTTCCGGTATAGTTCCTTAACGGAATACGAGCGGTTTTACCCGCGATTCCATTTTCCAAGAGAGAAAGAGAGAGAGAGAGAGAGAGACAGCGACCGTATTAATCTTCGCACGCGCTCGCTCGCTTTGACTTTTTACGATACCATCGGCAATTAATTCGAGGTTTACCTTTATATTTAGCCGAATGAGACAGATGGAAAGATTTTATTGCCGCTTTAGAATAAAGAACTCTTAAAATTGCATCTCGAGCTATTGTTATTGATTAAAGTTTTACTGGCAATTTTCATTATCTTGTTTTATTAAATTTGAAAAATTCACTGGCTTTTTAATCAACGCAATGAATTATAAAAGTATTTACGAAGTCATTTTTATCCACGATTTTAAAATGTATGTAGTATTCATAAATAATTATGTAATATAGAGTAAGCCTTTCATACGCACAGCAATGACTTGTATCTCACGCTTTGTACCTTCAATTTTATTGCTTCGCATCTATATACGTATAAGCAATTTCTTTCAGGTAAAAATTAGCATAATAATGTTTTCTACGTGTTGTTCACCTCGCGCAATGCATTTATACGTTTGCATAGTGAATGGGCAGTGCAATAAAGAGGTAATTCGTATTCCTAATTCAAGCGAGCTAATAAGAAACTTTATATAATATTAAATTTATTATTGCCGTATTTCGTTATTTCATTAAAGAATAATTTTTCGTCTTACACGATTTAATACATATCCACGGTATAAGCCGTTACGTGTACAGTTTTAATCGTTGCATGTGTACAAAATTTTGTTCTGGAAGGAGATCGAATTATCGTAAGATTATTTTTATTTTTTTCTGCGAACTTTGTTGCGCTCTCGCGCTTTAAATTTTATATTCTTCAACGACCAAAGAACATCGTCGAGAGTTAGCTTTATCAATCTACGTTAAATTTTTCATAAAACGAGTTAACGTTTGACCGTATTAATAATATCGTAAATTATAACGTAAATTAAAATTCTATGCTAAAATAATGATAAAAAAAAAAAAAAAAAAAAAAATGGAAAAAGAAGAATAAAACTCAGACTTTCGCATTTTTTCGTAGATATATCCATCGACTTCGTGTCGGCACGCTCGATTGCTCAAATTTCCGGGCTCACAAGACGTGAAATACGAGAAAAAAAAAGGAAGAAAGAATGAGAAAGAGAGAGAAATACAAAAATAAACAGGGAGAGGCGAAAATTTTTTCTCTTCTCGTTGGCTAATTATCATCCCTACAGTTTCTCGAGTAGTATACGAGTCGACGAGTTAAAGATTTCCCCGCTTTTTCTTATTTCTTCTTTCTTTAACGTCAGAAGTCGTCAAAGACTTCTTCGACTCGTTGGCGCCATGCAAATCGACGGTGTAGGAGGGACTCAATGGTCCATTTTAATAATACAACGCTCGAAGTTTTATTTCTCTTTAAGGAGCGCGTGATATACGCAACTTAACGCGACAAATGTCTCTTTCTCTCCCGACATTTTTACAAAACTTTCTTCCCCCTTTTTTTTTTTTTCTCTTTACGCGTTGATGAAAGTTTACAAGTATATGTATATATATATATACCGAGCGAGGTGACTGCGAGCGAAATGAGGATCTTGTATTACGGCAACACAACCAAATATTTCATATTACCCTGCTAATGCGCGGATCTTGTTTTCGTTGAGTCGCTCGATCGCGCACGCGGATTCATTCGAAAAATATAAGATGCTAATAGGTTAGGTCTGGGTTAAAAGAAAATTAACGCGAATATCTCGAGGGTTCTGCTTTTCCAGAAGAGACAAAACGTTTCCTTTTCTTTCTTTTGTTTTTTCTTTCTTTTTTTTTTTTTTTTTAAGAATTTGAATATTTTCAATGGAATTGAATGTCGTGAAGTAGAAGGAAAAAAAAAAAGAATATAATAATTGTTCTTTAAAACGTGAAAGATTATCGAAATTTTCGCATAATAATTAACGTTTTGTTAGTTATAGTTATAGAATTATGAGTTGGTGCGACAGATTTTCTTGTACGTTTTATGAAGATGTGCCATTCGTCGACGAGCGTTTCTTTCTTTCTTACTTTATTCGGTATACGCGATATTGCTATTGTATACAGACTGTTTTATTCTAAGATTTAGGGCACCTAGATGACATAGAAAATTTATTTATAAAAGTAGAAAACAATTAATTTTATGGTATACGAATAGGAAATTTACATTCGAAGAATTTATTTAATTTTCGATCCACTTTTCTTGAAACTAGGTTGAAATAAAAAAAAAAAAAATAATTATTTTTTAATTAAGAAATAACCTTTAGTTTATTATTTGTTGAAAAGTTAAAAAAAAAAAATAAAGATAAAAAGGTAATTAATTGTGATTATTTTAAAACTGTGCTTCTATTGACATTATAATCAATCAATTATCGTTATTTTAATAAGAAACATTTTTCGTTGTACAATTTTTATAAATAAATCAAAATCCTTTTAAATATGTAAAAAAAAGCTAAAATTTTGGACAATAATTGTTTACTATAATTAATAAATTACCTGCGTTAAAAATTTATTTAAATTTAAAGTTGTACGGCGCGCGAGACACTTTGAAGGAGATTATCATCGTTATTGCTTAACCATGAAAAATAATAAAAATTTTTCATCAAAATTTATGAAATGTATAATATGAAAAGTGTCTTTATTTAGTTATGATACTTGGAAAATACGAGTGAAAAATACGACGATCTCGTAGAATTCAAAAATATTATGCAGTGACGTTTATGTACTCTTTGCGTTTATACCTCCATACTCTCTCTCTCTCTCTCTCTCTCTCTCTCTCTCTCTCTCTCGTCGGATATTGCGTGTAATGTTTTTCTTTTTTTTTTTCTCGTTCTTTTTATTTTTGTTGTCGCTTCTTTGAAAATCTCCTTCACATCTCGCATCGCTCTTCGTTTTGAATTTTTATAGATGAACATAATGTATTTTAACAACGCCGGATAATTTAATCGAAGCCGATATAAATCCTCATTTTACGCGTTTTAAGCTTATTCCCAGTTTTTAAAATTGCTTATACACATACGATATCCACGATCGATAAGTGTTCTCGATCAAGCGAAAGCGTCGCCGAATGAAATATACCCGCCAAAGCTTTGATAGAGAAGAGAAGGGGGAATAGAAGGAGAGGTGTTATCGAAAAATAATATAGATTCGATTGACATGTCAACATCGTCCAAAAATTTTGATCAGACCCGCGATGCTATCCTATATGTAAAGGAGTATAAAGGAAAACATGTCGAAGTTAAACAAAGACAAAATTTTTCTATAAATATGGATACAAGATAACCTGAGTTAAATTTTATAATATATATATATATATACTTGTTTAATTATTTATTAAGCTTTGTTGCATACTAATTATAAAATCTATCGTCACTTTTTATTTTAAAAACTAACTAAAATTCAAAACGCTTGTTCAGTTCACAATAATTCATTATTATTTCTCCGCTGTTGAATGTTAAATGAAAATGTCGCATTTAATTTTTTAAAAAATTTAATGCAATCATAAAATATTTTTGAAGCTTTTACCGGAAACTTCGTAATACATTTGTTTTTCATTATTACGTATTGTTGCGTGTGATATAGATTTTTGAAAATATTGTGCAATATAATTTATTACAATTTTATTTTATAATAAAAAAAAAAAAAAAAAAAAAAAAAAAAAAAATTTTAAAAACGGCAATTTTATTTTTTACAATTTTGAATTAGTAATACATTTTTTTTTTTATTTGTTATCCTACTAAATTATTTATAAAACGCCGGAATTATTATGAATTTTTAATAAATTTTAATGTAATAGCATTAAAAGCAAATTCAACATCGGTAAAGTTTACCGGAGATAATTCTTATTGATTAAAATACATCTCATCGGTTAATAAATAAATCATTGATGCATTAATGTTAAAAATTTTTAGTTTCCAATTATTATATATTTTAAATATATTAAAAAAATATTGTTATTAACAAGCAGTATTATCATATTTTACAAGCTTTAAGTGAATACCAAGTAATTTTATACACAAAAACACTTCATTAACAATTGTTGATAACTGAATCACAAAACAATGACAATTCGACGTCGAATAGTTGCATTTCCAGGATAGAAAAAGCCGAGGCGAGGAAGGAAATTATTCTCTCATTTATTGAAATTGATGAAGTTAACGTGACTAGCGAATGTCAAACTTTTTTCACCGCGGGTCGAGTACTTTTCTTTTTTTTTTTCCTCCTTTATCCACGATATTAGATCATCGCGTCGAATCGCATCGTAAAATCGCTTTGCGCCGTATCATTACTTTCTTTCGTCTCTACCATCGAAGCAATCGTTACGTATGTGCGCGTGAATGTAGGTAAGTCGGTAAACAAAAGCGTTTCGCTCATCATTTTTGCCGCCCGCGAAAATTCGTTCTCAAACACGAATCCTAAAAAAGCACGATAAGATGAGTGGTTTCCAACTTTTCGATTCAACGTCTTAAAGATTAAGGACAAATGTATATTCTATATATATATAATTTTGAATAAAAAAAAAGATGAAAAGAAAAAAGAATCGCGCTCTAGTTTCTGGGATTGTGAGAAAAAAATTTGACCGTCGGCTATTGCGTAAATTTCATATAAATCATAATACGCTCTTGTATTCTTGTAAAATTCGAAAAAGGTTCCGACGATTATTTGTTTATCGACGAAATTGCGATTATCTGCTAAAGTTATTTGCTTTTCCGATTATTTAAAAGAACATTTTATAAAACGCTATTTACGCGTGAATTAATTAAATATTTATTCTTAGTATTAAAGTTTTAACAAATTTATTTTTAAAAATAAAATAAATTTTTTAATTTTCTTGTACAAACAAACTCCAAGGATTTTGCTAATGTTTTTTTATCGTATTTTTATCTAACGTTGAGAAAATGTATTTTGATTTCGTGACATCAATCAATCGTTTCGATGCTCTATTTTTAGCCATGAAAATCTTAATTATTTATATAATTGTCAAGTTGATAATAATTACTTGCTTAAAGCACGAAAATTTCAACTTTATTCAAGGCAATGAAATCATTCGTTTACGAGTGATTGAAAAAAAAAAAAACAAGAAAGTTTAGATTTATACAAATTGTGAGTGAGAAAAATCAAACGCTCTCAGTACGTACAAAGTACGTGCAGACATATTCTATGAAAATCATCCAGATTAATTTTGTTTTTTTTTTTTTTTTCAAAATTGCATGCGTTAAAAATTACTTAACAAAGTTTTCACTACAAATAAAAAAAAAATACAGGGAGATAGAATACACGCTGATAGAAAGATAGACAGACGGATAATATAGCGAACGGCAAACGTAAACCAAATCGTACGCGGCTATTTTTATATCGAATTAATATTTTTTTTTTTTTTTTTTTTTTTTTTTTACTTTTACTTTTCACGCAAAAAAATAAAAACTTCGAGCATTCATCAGACGCGAAATTGCCAGGTCATCGTGAAAAATGAATAATTAAAAAATATACAACAATTGTAGTTATATTTACGGGCATATAACGTTTTTAAATGCATACAGTGAAATGCCAATGTAATTATTACTTATCTTATTGCGCAACCGGCGAACGAGCATTTTGTTGCTGGATTTAAATACCAAAAGCTCGTTTAACTTTTTGATTGCGACATTGTTTATTTTAATGCACAAAACTGAAAACATTTAATTTTATGGAGAAATATTAAACTTTCGCGGAATCTAAATTGTTAATTTATTATTGACGCTCGTCAAACGTAACTTTTTGATGAAATATTTGTTTTTAAAAAGCAAATTTAACCGTTGTAAAAGTTTAAAAATAAATATAATTAGCGATAGGAAAAAAATTTGGTTTTATTTAATAATAATACGCGTTATCGCTTATCTTACAATGAAAATAAAATTTATTTCTCAAATTCAAATACAGATAATATTTCATTTTCGACGTTACATAAATTGACGTCATAGATTTATATTGTTTTACAAATAATTAGTCACACTCGCATAATCTTCGTTAGTACGTTGGAAACAAAGATTTTTCAAATCGATCGCCAAAAGTCAAAGCTTACGAGCTGAAAAAATATTATACTTACACCGGTTCAACCGTCAACGACAATAAAATCTTCTCGCTCGTCCAAGTTCATCGCACACGCGAAATACGTTCGAAATTTCTCTCGGCTTTAATGTCCCCAGTCTATTTAAACGATATAAGCAATATCGCATAAAAATTCCACATATGGTATACGTTATATACGAAAGCTTAATAAGCTGGGCGAGTGAAAACGATTACAACAAGAGGCAAAGAGAGCGAGAGAGAGAGAGAGAGCGGCGTTTCTCGCGCTATTGCTCGCACGGGGGTTGGCTCGTCGCGCGTGGGTTTCGAAAGCAAGAGGGAGAAAGTTAGATAGATGGATAATGAGAGGGAAAGAGGCAGAGAGAGAGAGAGAGAGAGAGAGAGAGAGAAATGGAGAGGGTTGGATAGAATGCGCGAGAGTAGGAGCCAGTACGGCGCAAAGAGCGCGACGAGCGCGGGCTTATATAAACGGAATCGCGGCTTCTTCGGCGCACTCATCTTGTCCCCGCTGTTGGCGACGTTTCACGCAGCTCGCTTCATCTATTTCTCTTCTTTGTTTCATTCATTAGTACTTGCTAATAACCAAGAGCTTGAGACGCAGCTTTATTCATTCCTATATATATATATATATACATATATACACGTATATTTATTCGACCGATCGTCGTAAGTACGAGGTTTACCGACGCAGGTTCCGTTTGAGGAAGGAGGAATCGACGAGAGATTCTCCGTGGACGAATTTTTCGTAGGAACGAAGAGACGCGTGTAAGGAGTTTGTTTCGAAGGTAAGTCCTATACTTATTCGCTATTTTTACTATATTTTTATTCCGTCTTTCGTTGTCGCGAATAATCGTTTGTTTGTTCGACCTTAAATCGATATAGTTTACGACTGTTGTAGATTTAATGCCGTAGAGTGAATTATTTCCCGATGTTTTCTTTACGGCTTGCCTTAAGATTTTGAGTGCGCGCGTCAATGTTTGTCGTGTACCAAACTCATGGTAATTCGCTTTTGGCTATTCTTAAGAGCCCAAGGATGAATTTTCTTTTTACTCGAAATACTCTTTGTTGCACAGAGAGATAAAAGAAATTCGAAAATTTTATCGACGTAAAATTATGCATAATTATGATAAATTTTATTATAAATAATTATTATAAATTATTATAAATTGCTCATTTATTAAAAAATATGTTAATTTTTCAACGTATCAATAAAAAAAATAAAACAATGTTAAATTGTTTCAAAAGACGGCTCGTTAACGGCGAGACAAACTTTCGCATTAATTTTTGCGTCGTCTTCGTTCGCAAAATATTTTAAACGCAAAAGTTACATAAACTTTCAATTATATTTCAACTGAATCAAATGAAAATGAAAAGGTCGGAGGACACGAAAAGTTTTAAAGTAACTCGATTGAAATAAAGCAACTGAATTGTCATTCGAACGTGACATTAAACGTAAATTAAATTTATAATCAAGGAATCTTTTTAAAAATTTATAACTTTAACGATGAATTTTCGCAAATTTTTCAACTTGAATACTTCAGTTTATTGTTTTAATTCGATTCATTTATTTATTATTACATAATATTATAATAATAATTATATATTTACTCTTTTTTTTTTTTTTTTTTTTTTTTTTAATTTATAAATAATCACAAACATTTATACGTTATTTTTAGTATTACGCTTTAGACAAACAGTATTTTTCTTTTTTTAAATAATTCATATAAAATATGTTATGTATCTTGTACAATTTTTCAACAATCAAAATTAAACTTAAAAAGTACTCGATTAATAGGTGTTATATAGAAATATTTATTTAAAAAAAAAAAAAAAAAATAAAATAACAGCGACGGTACACCGCTTTTAACTGCTTACAATGAAGAATTAGGAAGGGATGCAAATACCACGAAACAACGAAAGAAACAGGTTAAAGGTGAGAACAATCGGGGCTTGATGCGCCACCGGATAAAAAGTAACTTAACGATTGCATTGTGAAAAACTAACCAAATAAAAATTAAAGAGGTAAATCGGTCGACTGTCGTTTCTCCATATACGAGGTCAAGTTAGAATTAACGCCTTGACTGTATTGTCGGATGAATTTTCGCATTAAAACGCGGTATTGATTGTATGTAGCGATAAAAGACGTATTAGTACTTTGTAAAAGATAAATTTGTTTAATATTGATTATAAATTTTATCGAGATGTATATTTTAACGAAGAAAATTGAAGCATCAATTGCGTGATATTTCATTTGTATTTAAAAAAAAAAGTTTGAAATTTAAATTACGATAAAATAAATCATTAAAAATTTCTTTTTATTAAACTTTGTGTTATGTTTGATTTTTTTTTTTTTTATTTCTTTGTTATAATGCTTTTTACAAATATATTCATTTGCAAATGCATTAGTAAATTATACATTTCAAAAGTTTTATCCACAAACTTAATTTAAGCAAAGCTGTAAACAAGTTCGTGACAAAAAAATTTTATTCGTTTTTTTATCTTCAAAATTGAACGAATAGTAACGAAGTAGGGGAATATTTTTAAACGACTTTAAGTTTATCGCAAGAGAAACGTATAAAACCAACAATATTGTAAAATTAAATAAAAAAAGAATTTCGGTATATTTTTTCGGTATATATTTTTTTTAAATTACTTCCGATAATCAAGATTTTATCAAATCATGGGATAAAGAAAATATTGTCGGAGAAGAAAAACTTATTTCTCAAAATCTCTAATAATATAATATATTTGTTTAATATTTTTTCACATAGTCGTTTATCGAAACTTAAAACGGCATCGCTTAAAAATATTTCATTTCGCAACAACGTTCAAAAATTTTTCGTTCTCAAATCATCTTTCCCTTTATATGTCCGTTCGAAAAAGTAAAAGTTCAAATGCCGTTTAAGCCGATTTCAACGATGTGCGAGCTCGCAAGCTCGTTTCGCTAAACGATTTATTATTATTCGCGAAAAAATAAATTTATAGATAAAGAAAAATCCAAGTTGTAAAAAGCGTCCACGTGGCGTAAACGAAATAATAACTCGCTCGCAACAAACGCGTTTCGGCGAATGTGGGTTATGTAAGCCAAGAATACGAAATAGAAAAACCGACGAGAATGAAAGAGAGACGTTCTTTCTACATTTATCGTTTCTTCCTCTCTTGTATATGGGATTTACGCGCCTTTATAGAAGCAAATGTTTGCCGATCACTCGAGACGAGAAATACTCGCTCTCATAAGGAATGACACACTCGAGAAAATTTGCTGAATTTTCGTTTGATTTAGTTGTACTTTTTATTTTTTTCTTTTATTTATTTATTTATTTATTTTATTTAAGATATGCATATTTAGCTGTTTTTGTTGTTGAAAAATTTTACGTATTGTTTTTTAATGTGAGATTTACTTTGATGCATTGCTTATAAAATATAATAATTTTATTCAACTAACTCGTTTAAATAACATAAGAAAAAAAGCTCGCACATTCATGTTAAATCCTCAAATTAAAAGCTTTTATTTAACCGTTGAAATATTTTCATTGTAATTAAGCGTCGAAACAACATAACATAAAATTTTATGCACGCACACACACATATATAAACTCCAAGTATAATCTTTCATCAGTGTCGGTTTAACGCAGGATAATTTAAAGAAAATCTCTATCGTCGCTTTTAATACACTTTATACAACCTAGTTTGAGAGGGAGGGAAGGAGGAGGGGGGGGGGGGGGGGGTAGCGCGAGCGCGAAAAAATATATAATCCATAAAAATGAAGCGTATAAAAAGCGGTGGCAAAGAGAGACCAAGAGAGAGAGAGACAGAGATAGATATGGGTGACTTCATTGCGAGGTAATCTCCGCTCGCGAAAAGCTTTCATATTCTGTGGATGGAAATTGCCCTTGCTCGCTACAACGATACGTACAACGGGCGACACGCGCAACCGAAACGATCAACTGGTGGCAGCTCGTAAATGCGCGCCTACTATGTGCGCGACTCGCTTCATCCCTTTTCACTTGGTCGATTTTACTCGCTTATACGAGACCCCATGAGTTTTTTACCTTTTTTTTTTCTTCTCTTTTTTTTTCTTTTTTTTTTTTTTTTTTTTTTTATTACGTTAATTTTCGTTATTTTTATTTGTCTTTGTTGCTTCTTTTTTTTTATGCTGACGTTTTCTTTTTCCCGACTTTTATCCTTTTTTTCGTTTGCTTCTACACAAATCGAGTTATTCACTCGAAGGTTACTCGTTACTCTTTCGAAAGTTCATCGCGTTTTTCGACGACGCGTCGGCTAAACTACTACCACTCACGCATGTATGTATATATATGTAAACGTATAAGTCGAAATTTTCCGCAAGGGAATTTGAGAAAAATAAATGGAATCCGGGTTGATTTTTACGCTTCCGTATATTTTCGCTTTATTCCTTTTTTTTTTTTTTTTCATGATTTTTTTGCACGCGCGGTACACCTTACGTTTTTATAACTACAAAGTGCCAAGTTTTTGAAGAATGCGGATGAGAACGCGAGCAAGCGCGGATCATAAATTTTTCAAAATTGAAAGTATCTTACGCTACGTCGGGCACTTACGCTTAAGTGCTTGCACTCGAGATGTGAAGATGCTTTTAAGAATCCCGTATTTTGATTTGTTCGAATTCGATCTTCGTGACGAATATACACATACGCTTAATTGTCTATAAAAAAATTATTCGTAAATGGTATGACACTTGAGTGTTAAAAACGTAAAAAATGGAGATACGATTTTTCACGTGTAAGTATATTTTATTGTATTTTAATCTAAAACGTATTAAAAATCCACGTTTTAAACATATTTTGTCACGCCAGTTTACCTATAATTTTTAATAGTCAAGCTTTTATAATATATTCGTAACGATTATATTGATTTTTAATATTTTTCAAACTTCTATTAATCTTTAGTAAAATTTAAAAATATGATTTTTGAAATTTTTTTAAATATTAACAATCTTCAATATGTTTTATATAAAAAAATATTCTTATAGAACATCAGTTTTTGCAATAAATATATTGATATGTAATTAATGTTACATCGCTGATAATTCGTAAAAAAATTAAATAGCGGCTTGAGGCATCTGCAACGTTGTAGTAAATGCTGTTATAGATTCTTAAAAGAGTTGCTTATATGCAGTTATCGCAATGAATCCTGTTTACAAAACTAAAATTCAGCACCTGTCTAAGGTACTCGCATGATTGGCAATTTCGGGACACGCTCTATAATAATTCAAAATTTTTTTTTATTCAAACTTTGATTTTTTGTTATTAAAAAAGTGCTGTGAATATTTAAAATTTAAAATAATCAGTTCTTTTTTCTTCTCGATTCTTCATTGTTTAAATACTTTGCTGAATTTATCAAATTTACGTTTATTCGCCAATGTTTTGTTCATCGATTAATTAAACAAAAAGATACTTAAATTTAAACGGAAAAAATAAATCCGCTTGTTAAAAATAAAAGAAAACAACAAATTTTCAATATTCCAAGGGATTGAAATTAAAAAAATTCCAATCCGATCTAAATATCGAGTCCCCGTCCGACTAAAAACTCTCCTATATCACTACTTCTCTCGAGTACATCTCGACGGTCGAACGACCGCGCGTAGTGTTCCATTCGATCGCTGACTCTTTTTAACCGTGCATATGTCGAGTTGACGTATTCTTCTCTCTATGTGCCGGTGCGAAAATTCTATTCGTGCGAAAAAAAAAAAAAAAAAAAAAAAAAAAAAAAAGTGTACAAAGACGAGTTCAACAATAGAGAGAGAGAGGAAGTTGAAAAAATTCGCCGAGTGACGTTTGTCGCGTTATGATATCGCGTTACTTATGCGATCGCCTCGAGCCGTTGCGGTTCTTTTTGAATTTTAATGAATCTTCCTAGGAGATTCCTAGCGATTCCTTTTTTTTTTTTTTTTTTTTTTTTTGCTTTCGTTTAGTCATGACATGGATCTTTAATAAAGGAATCTAACGAGATTCTTTATAATTTGATGTTTACTTTTTTCGTATTGTTAAATAAGAATTCGTTATTCAAATATAACCATTTAAATATTAAAACATATGATTTTTTGAATTTAAAAAAAAAATAAAAAAAAAAAAATATTGTAAAATAAGTTGAATTTACTGTATATTAGTCGACTACGCATGTATTTATTAATAAAGTCTTGAAGGAAATTACTTTGTGCAAGTATATTCATAAATCCTTATAGAATATTGATCAAAAGAATAATAATAAAAATTTTTCAGAAAAGCTTTAGTAAAACCTAATGGTATTACTTGTACATGCCTTATTATAATATTTAACTATACTAATACAAAACACACAATAGTCTATAAGTATAAATCCGTGCAGTTTTTCATAAAATAAAACTTATAATGAACGAGAGTATCAAATACATCTCGTATAACAATGCGATCCAGAGAGTTTTCTTTTATTTTTTGTTGTTGAAAATTTTAATCATATTTAAGATTAAAATTTATTTTAAAATATTATAAAAGCATTACATTAAATAAAGAAAGGAGTATTGATAAAATAAAATTATTTGAATAGTTCTTTGTAAGCATGTCTGACCACACCTAGCTTGTTTCACTTAATATCATCGAAATTTTTTTTTATCCATGAAATTTATAATGATAGAAATATGTATATAAATTTTACAAAGCTTTTATAAATTCATGAATAAGTAATAAAAATTTTATTTTCTTTATTCGACAAATCTAAAAATGACACATCTCATAAACAAACAATATTTCAATGAATCAGCTTATTTTATTGTCAGTCTTTGGTTATGAACTTTTTACAAACAACAAAGAATCAATAAATAAACGATGAACAAATACATATTTACTAAATGCCAAGCCAATTATACATTCATATATATTTTGAAAAAAAAAAAAAAAAAAAAAAAAATGTATCCTTGTGTATTTACTCGTTGGTTTATACGAGAAAATCAATAACGAAAAAATTTTCCCAATCGACGACAATACTTTTCCTTCCTGAGTCCATTTCTTATTTTCTTCGTTATACAAAAACGCATAATTAAAATCTTACCTCGTTTTTAATAAAAAATTTCCATAAATAATCAACAACGCAGCAACGCGACGAAAGTATCAATCGGTCATTCTCGTTTATCATTCTCTACTTGCGACATCGAATAGCGATACAAAGATTAGAAGCTAATCAGCGAGTCGCTGGAAAATTAAGCAACCACGAGGATATTGGACAATTACCCAGAGCTGTAGACTCCTCACCGATTCCGATAATCCGCGAGGACGCGCGTGGAATTACAAAGCTGCAGGCTTAACGCATTTCTCTGTATATATATATATATCCCTCCGCAGCTTCCGCTTCAGATGTTCCTTTATCCAGTTTCAACCCTTGCGCTTTGAATTTACGTGAGTGGCGCGCGAAATCGGATATTGATCGATTAACGAAATTCTCGACGTTTTCGTATCGTCGAATCCCAACTGTCGATGTAACGGAATAAATGTGTTTTGTTTTCCGCGTAAATATTACATTTCCGGTGTGTATTGAGCGGCCACGTGTGCATTGTAAGATATTTCACTCGTTGGCATCTTTGAAAATTCGATCGCTTATACAAAAAATACATAGTTATTGTAATATTAAAAAATAAATATTTACAAAATAATAATGATAAATATGTAAACTTAAAAGTGATTATGAGAAAATATAAAAATCCAATTCGCACGTCGATAAGAAAGCAATAAAAATTAATGAAAAAATAGATTTATTGGAAAAAAAAAAAAAAAAAAAAAAAACAAATTAAGTTTTTTGCGAAAGATACAAACGAATGCTGTGCATCGCCGTCGGTAAACAATCGGCTTATATTTCAATTCGATACACATGCACGCGCAGTTTTAAAGTAAATAGCATAACCGCGTAATATCAAACGAATTTATTATAATTATTCAATTAATTTAAAATTAATAAAACCAATCGTTTAACTCAACAATATCCATATTAATTTTCTGTTAAATGAAACAAATATCGTTAAAAAGTGTGTGTTAAAATTAACGCAGACCCGAGGACTTTCTGTCAGTCATTTACGTTTATATGGTATTTCAACATGAATTGAGAACGAGAACCAAAGCTTTTCAATAAATTTAATCAAAATGCGACATATACACATATTCATTAAGTACTCGTTTATCGTTAAAATTAAAACGCATAAGCTTTCTTAATTTACAAAATTTATATTTAATTAATTTCCGTATGTAGATAAAATTATTAGCGTATCGAAATGTCGAAACGAAAATTTAATGATAATCGCGCGTATGTCGAGGATAGAAAACGACGATTAAGATAATTCAAATGTTAATTTAAACCAATTTCCGAAACAAGTAAACGAAAGAAGGTTTTGCGGATGAGCGACAACGATCACCGTGTTCGTTTAATCTTCGAGTAAAACGACGGCTGAAACAATCGAGAAAAAAGAAGCCAATTCGGTTATTGCTTTATTTTTCCAAAAATTAAAAAGAATCCCTCGTGCATAGTGATATTCGTCCGTACATAAGGTCTAGTGTCCAAACGGCGATATACGAGCCAGCTGAAAATCAGGTTCACATCTCGTTATACTCGTATAAGAAAGAAAGAAATAAAAAAAAAAAAAATTAAGGCGAATGATTCGAGAGTTTATCCAATCCGTAAACGTGAAAAGAAAAAAAGCTGAAAAACATCATGAAAGAGAAAGAGAGATACATAAATATAACGAGTCGAGAAGGGAGTTCAATTCGAGCAGGAGCCATATAATTGTCGGCTTAAATCCCATCAGGATTTCCTCTCCTTCTCGTTTCTTTCTCCTTTATCTTCGCGGCTTCGCTCTCGAGACGCGCAAATCGATCCTCTTTCCGTCCGAAATCAGCCAGGTGAGACGAGAGCGCGACGTTACGACGGTAAATATGAGAGGGCCGAAATTGTACGGCACGACTTAAGGGTCATCGTGGGGCTGAAACGCCGGAGCGTGACGTCGGTCGGAGAATAATAAGCTTAAGAATTCGTATGGTATATCGGGATATTGTTCCTTTTTTTTTTTTTCCACGAGCGTTAATCTCCAAATACGACGCCGTGGATTCTTTTATTTCTTTGGCTATTTTTTTATCAGGTATAAAGAAAATTGTCCAACGAGAGAGTAACGTCTCGATGAGTTTTTCGAGAATTGTAACTGATGTTACAAATCAAGAAACAAACTTTATTTTTTAAAGTATGAAAATTGAGTAAATTTTTTATCAATCACTTTTAAATGTTATAACTCGTTTGTAAAAAAAATTGTTTGATTTTCTTAATTTTTAACGAATAAAATATTTTTAACATTGTAAATTATTTTTATATAAACAATTATGCTCGATTGTGAAGAGGCTTACGGTTACAGAATCACGTGAAATTTGCGGTAAATTACTACGAATTAAACCGATAGTTTACTCTTCACTTTGATTCCAGGAAATCGTTAAATTTTCAATATCAACTTGTATCGCTTTGTAAATTTTGACAGTTTAATAATGGAGGTGAAAAAAATTGACAGTAAGTGGAATAGTTCGTGAAACGATTTTCGCTACGTTTCTATGAAATAACCAAATGTAATTTGAATTCACCGCAATTGTAAATGTAGGATTATAATCTTTAATCTTTTTCGTGATAAAAATTACACAATATATTGGCAATATTACTTGTTGATAAGTAAGCAATAGTTATTATTTAAAGATTCAATACTTTTTAAGCTTTTGATGCGCGTCTGACAAAACACGGACATGTACTACTTTTTACCGCATCAGAAACCTTTTACAATAATAAACGGCAACGATCAATAAATTTTTTCTTCAATTTAAAGCACAAAAGTCGAAATATACTTTGTATTTTTTGCAGCATAAAATATAGTTTTAAAATTTCGTTCTGTAACAATTCGAAAGTGAAATTTACAAATTCTTATAGTTAAACAACCAATAAAACATTATTTGCTCTTATATAAAATAATATAAAATTTATTTATTTGGATCTGAAACAAACTTTGAAATTCCAGTGAAACGAAACATCTTTCGATGAAATTTCACAACGAAGATTTCTAAAATAATAGGGCAAATGGCGCACGGTAACTTAAAACTTCTAAACTAATTCCACTCATCTTGCGAAAAATAAAAAGCAAAAGGATAACAATAAAGGTAAACCAAAAAAAAAAAAAAAAACGGCTAGATCAACGTTACGCAACAAAATGCTCGTATCCTCAACTACTAGGTAGCATCAAAGGATAGAAAAGCACAAAGCCCACGGAATGCACGGCACGCGGCAACGCGGTAGCTTAAACAATGCCAACGATGAGCCGCATTAAGAGCGAGTTTCAAAATAAAACGTCGCCGCGCGAATTCAAAGGTCACGGACGGCCGCTTTGCGCATTTATCGTACGTTTATGCAAACTTATACCGCACATATGTACGTGAAAAAGGTAAACTCGCTCTCTCTCTCTCTCTCTCTCTCTCTCTCTCTTGTATCTTTCGCAATATTCGTAATCGCTTCGGCTTTTTCTCCGGTCGTTCGTTGCGTTATGATTTTCATTTGCGTATTTTCACCGAGATTAAATGCTGTAGGGGACGCGATGGGAAACCGCTTTTCGTAACGAGTACCCGCGCGTTTCGTTAAAGCGATTGTAAAATCGAGAGAGAAAAAGAGAGAGAGAGAGAGAGAGAGAGAGAGAAAGATAGAAATTGTAATACCCCTTTGTGCTCTTGTTAGATTCAAACAGGTACGTATCAGTTTCGCTGGGTTTATTTTTAATATTGTTGCGATTATTATTTTATTTTTTCTTTTTTATCTCGCTTTGAAGGCGATATTATTATACTTTCACGAAAATGAGTTACCGTTAATGTACTCTTTTTATCATACGTGAACCGTTTGTATAAATTTTCCTTTTAATCTTTTTTTAATAAACTTTATTAAGTACAGATAATTTAAAAGAAAAATATTATATTTTAGTTAAAGAAAATGTCTAATTATTAAAATAAATGTCAAGAGTCAAAATGTTTATTTAATTGTATAATTTATTTTAAAAAAAAAATAAAACTCGTTTAAAAAAATTAAATTAATTAAAAATCATTGTATATTAAAGCTTTGAAAAAAATCTCTCGAATAAAAAAAAAAAAAAAGGCATTGAAATTCATTAACTAAAAAAAGATAAAAATAGTCTCATCACGCGACGATACATCTTCATTAGAAAAACGAACGAAAAAAAAAAAAAAAAAAAGTAAAGATAAAATATAGCGTTTTCATTTTTGACAAAAACGTAAAACGTCGCTGAATTTTAACGGTACGGCGTTACTGCGCAAATAGCAGGGACGTGCTCGAGCATGAAATTTCATAAAGAAAATTCCGCGCAATAAAAGCCCTAACTTTAACTGCAATCGTTGTATTTACAAAAAAAAAAAAAAGAAAAAAAAAAAAAAAAAAAATCAACGGATACTCGTATTTGCAAATATTTCAAGGAATACGTGTGTTATAGGCGAGCGTTAAAACATTAGACGAAAAATAAGAAAGAAAAAAAAAAAAAAAAAAAAAAAAGAGGAAAGGAAAATGTTCCACAACCTTTTTTAACTTAAAAATGCCTCGGTCACATTTTATATGCACCCCCGGAGCATTAATAAATTCGAACGCATGCGGCGAGTGTTTTTTATAATGCGCGTTAACATAAACACGTTTATGATAAGTATGCGCGATGCGCGTTATAAAAAGTTACGTTTTCTCTTTATTTCTTTTATTTCTTTTTTTTTTATTGTATCGTATTTTTAAAAAGCATTATAAAAAGTATACAGATGGTTTTTGTTGAGCTTTTTAAATAAAAATTACACGCTATGAACTATAAACGTTGTCGCTTTATCTAAACGTACAGTTATGGATGAAAAATAAAATAAAAATCAATGAAAATATCGTAGAAAAGTACACGCAGGAATAATTTTTTTAATCGACATCGACTGAAAGCTTTTTATGAGCTCTTATATATATGTATATATATATATATATATAAAACCTACGAGCGTTATAATATCATTTGCATAGAAAAAAAAAAAGGAAGACGATCGAGCCATCAACGTTATAAATACTTTCGCGCGTCACGGTGCTCATTAAATTGTAAAACTAAAATAAAAATCGGATTATTATGGCGGGAGATTCGAGTCGCTCGACGGCCATTCTCAACGAAATATTTTCACACTTATATACTCTTCACCTCATCTTCTTAAACTATCCTCGCATTATATTCAACGTCGGATTAAAATCTGAAAAAGTAGAACGGCGAGTTGAATTTACGTATACGCTTGTATTCGTGTATATCTATATATAACGAAGCCTCGTTGAGATTAACCTCGAGTTGACGCTTTAACGAAACGGTATTCAATTTTGATAAAGAAAAAGAGAGTGCGAGGACGAAGAAGAGAAACGAGGTAAAAGAAATCGAGGCGCGGTGGTGATCGACAAAAGCCGAATTTTACGGGACGACGCGCATATCCTCATATTATTTAACCCGATAAATGTATGTATCGAGTCAAAATCAGCCAAAAGAGAGGGAAAGAGAATTCTTTCATGAGCTCGATGAGCTTTCGATGATTTTACGCTCGAGCGACGATTGACGGTAAAGGAGCAGTTTACGTTTCCTTTTTGTCCTGATCTTTCTTTGTCTGCTTTTTCTTTTTCTTTTTTTTTTACTCTTTTGTTCGTAAACTTTTTGTCGCGTTAGAAGTGTGCAATTGGGAGATGAAAGGATATTTTTGGATAATCAAATTTTATTGAAATTTATTAGCGAAATTAATGACTTACTCATTCGAAAGTGCTAATGGTATTTAAACATTTTAATTTTTTTTCTTTTTTTTAAATTTATCGGTTAATTTTATGATTGTATCAAAATAGGTGTTATTTTAAAACTAATTTTTTTTTTTTTTAAATATTAACCTTATTTAAAATATAAAAAAAAAAAAAAAAGAAGACAAGTTAAATAATAATCTTTAATTCAACAAGTTTACGAATGACTTATTAATTATTATAATTTAAATATGTTAATAAGTTACGATACTTTCAACGAATGCGTTAACTTTCTTTTTTTTTTTTTTTTTCGACAAAAAGAAAAACTTTAAAAAAACGTTACCTTTTTTTTTCAATTTTTCCTCGTTTTATAAAGACCGTTGAATAAAATCTCCCGCGAGTTTAACATTCTTAAGGAAATTCTCAACAAGAAGCATAACAAAAAGGTCGAATGAGAAACATTTTTCAATAGCGCATTTAAATATTTCAACAATTTTTTTTTTTTATTATTTTCAATAACGAATTCCAAATTATTTTTCATACGTCGTACGTCACATATTTTTTTTTTTAGATTCAGTATAACATTATTATTTATTATACGTTATAAATTTATTATTGTTCGCGGGATATACACGTCGGGCGATATATAGGAGCTATAAAATCTAGAAGTCTCTGTGGCGATCTAAGCGAAATAAATAGAATCGTTCTCTCGAAAGAAACCATTAAGCCGGGTAATCACGCTGCTGTTTATTGACGTTCGTCGATTTATATTTATGACCGTCGCAGTCGCGTTATATAGTAGAGGGGTCCCGTGAAAAGAAAATTTCTCAAGCAGCGCGAGAATTGCTCGATCTCAATCAGATTCAAACGACGCGAGTTGATTAAAGACACGCAAAACTTTGGTGAGACGGATATCGATCGAAACAATTGTTTTATCGATGTATACACATGTGCAATAAAGCAATATCCTATTCATGTTATTGGAAAAATACTCGAGCGAAATCTCACGTTGTAAATAGTAGTAGTATGAGTATCTTGAAATATCAAAGAAAATTAGTCTGTTTATTGACACGCGCAAGTTGTTTGAAAATTTTTAATTTATTTTATCAATGCGTAATAATTAAATTAAAATTATATGACGATAGCTGCATCGCGAGGTATGTAATGAAAATTTATCGCGATACTTTCTCTTTTCATTTAACGAAATATTTTAAGATAACTTCAAAACCGTTTAAATAAGATAAAAAGATATTCGATGTGGGAGAAATTATGCAAATAAAATTTTAAATGCAAGTCAACTTGAAAACGTTATCGAAAATTTTCCAAGTTTAAAAGAAACATTTGCCAGATACTATTCTACTTTCGATGATAAATAATAATCGTGTATGCAAGTTTTTATAAAAATTTTTAAGTTGAAATAAAATAAAATAAAAAAAAAAAAAAAAAAAAAAAAAAGTGAGAGAGAAAATAAAAGAAAGATAAAAATGAAAATTAGTTGAACAACTAATACAAAATTGTAATTTATTTAATATTCAAAGTACAATAAAACGCATTCAAATGCAACAAACTCGTTGAGAAGCTTAAAGATCAACAACGAAGAAATTAAATCACTAAGCAGTTTCGAAACTTTCATATTCGTAATGCGTTTAACTGTTCTTCGCAGCGCAAGGACACTTTCAAAATTATACAGTTATGTACGAACGTATCGGTAGACACACACACACACACACGCACACACACATGTATTTGCACGAAATTAAGAAACGTTCAACCGCTTAACGCTCAGCCAACTTTTACATCGAGCTTTGTAAAGCTCAAGAGGAAATATGTTTCCTCAAACGATCACATCGCCTTTTATTTTTTTAGATTTTTCGATATTTTTGTAAACTTCAAACGTCGCTTTGTATGCTTCCGTGAATCTCATCAAATATTTTCTATATTATTTTCTCATTACGTGCATGCAAACTAATGAAAAATTTAAAAAAAAATGAAATTCTCTTGCTTCGCGGTAAAAAGAATCGGTATATCGCGTACGATTATTTTTTTTTTTTTTTTTTGTGCATTTATACGTTCTTTTTGGCCAAAATTTAATCCTTGCGCGAGTTTGAAAAAATTAAATATTCAAAATGTGTAATACGTTTTATTTTAATTGAAAAATAAATAAATAAATAAATAAATAAACGAAGTAAAATGAAGCGCGACAGAATTTTAAATAAAATATTACTCGGAATAAATAGCTTGTGCATACATATTTTTATGCGTAATATAACCCAAGTGCACAAATGGTTTTTTGAAAAAAATTACTTTATCGATACAAGGTTAAAATTTTCACGCCACTTCACAATAATAACAACAATGTTAATACCAATTATCAAATTATGAAAATACGTATATAGCCACTATATATGTATATATATATATATGCACACATACGTATATACAGATGAAGAGAGAGAGAGAGAGATGTCTGCTTACATCTACATTGTAATTACCTCATCAAGCAAGCCGACTAAACACACGTGCATGAATATGTACATATACGAACTCCCGTGAAATTAGAAAATACGTTGGGTTGCTTCAGCAGCAACGCTGCACGTGCGTAAATAAAGCGCTCGGTAACAAACTCTGTATGCGCATCGACACATTCGCCCAGTACTTAGAGAGTAAGTACTCCCAAGCGTTTGTACATATATACCCTTGTATATGTATGTGTATATATATATATATATATATCGCTAGCAGTTTCACGTTAACTCGACTCGAGGATCGATCTCGGCGATCTACTTGTTGAAGAGCCGGTAAAGGATAAATTTTTTGATTATCTCCGTTTGATACGTCGAGTCGATCTAATATTTTACCCTTTTTTTCGTTCCACAAGAAAACGAGATTGATTGGGCTTTCAATCGCTGTACACTTCGTGTAAAGAAGTGCACACTTTCGCGAGTGGAAGATCGATTAAGCGCTTGTCGTTTTTTTGTAACTAGCTTTCCGCGAACAAATGTATAATTTCATCGCTGTTGTTATGTAATTACTTACACGCTCGCTTCTAACTAAGTTAAGCAAAATTTTACGGATGAAAGTTTAAAATTTTTTAAACGACTCAACGTTTGAATTAAAGTTAAATCTTTAAAGATTCTCTAAAAATTTTCAAAAAATTTTTGCAAAGTAAGTTTCATCTTTATAAATACATTTTTGTAACTTTGCTTTTATAAAAACAAAAAAAAAAAAGAAAAAAAAAACAAAAAGAACAACTAGTTACGAAACTAAAAACGATCGCGCAACGCTACAAATCTTACGTTAACAACGCCGAGCAAAAACTTTATCATACGTATTATTCTTTTTTTCTCCTTTATTTTCAAAATCGACGTAATCGATATAACGAAAATCGATCGGCGCATTCCGAAAAACATATGCACACGAAGATGCCTTCGCATCGAAGAATCGGCCGAAATTGGATAGGGTTTTAAAACTTCGATCGAAAGCATCGAGATTCGGCTCTATTACACGGCAGTGTACGCGAGCGTGAAATTTAATTTTCGAGAGGCGCGCGCGAACGCTCTAAAATTTGCACGCACATACGCGTAATTATATATCCGTAAGACCGCGATACTTATATGTTCCCTTGTGCGCCCACCATATTATATTTAAATGGACATCGTCCTTTGAAGGATAGATGAGAGAGGGAGAGAGAGAGAGAGAGAGAGAGAAAGATGCTATAGCGTTGTTATTGAACGTGGAAGCTTTCACGCGCGATGTGAAAGCTTAAAGATATATATATATAGTATTGGTGTATGACGGATCGTTTATTGAATAAGTGACAGGTAAAGTAAAAAGAATCGCCTTTAAACTCGACTTAAGTAACTATACACATCTTTTCACATTTTATTTTTCAGTTACACCCTCTCTCTCTCTCTCTCTCTCTCTCTCTCTCTATCTATCTTTCTCTAACTGTTAAATTGTTAAATTACGCTTGTTTTTTTTAATCGTCGAATAATCGAAGAATCGAAATTTTATGATAAGTACGTATCAATATCTACTATGTGATATTTATAATAGATTAAGAATTAATAAATTGTTATATTTTTAATGGTAATAAAATTCCTTTTTATCCATAAATAAAATTTAACTAAAAAATCGCTCCGGAGGTAAAACAATAAAGTAAAAATTGTTATATTTGATGAAATAAATGAAAAAAATGAACGGATTTATTGACATTTTTTTTCATCGTAAACGACTTCCGAACTGTGAAAATGATTTATATCTTTAATATTTTTATCCAATGGCAATTAATTTTAATTGTTACATTTTATTATCTATAAATCAAGTTCAATAAATAAAAGTAATTTTTTTTAAATCTTCAAATTTCATATAATAAAAATACAACATTATCAAATCCACCATTAATCATTTTTCAGTCATTCTAATACATTTTAATAAAACAACAAAAAAAAAGAAGAATTGTAATAAATTATTCTTGCCGCATATTTGGTACTCGACAGCTGCAATGATATATATCATTCTTACGTTATTTACTTTAATCAACGTTTCATTATTATTTAATTTCATTCATTCTTCTATAATACTTACCTCTATATCTCAATTTTTCTCTCTCTCTCTCTCTCTCTCTCTCTCTCTCCCTCCCGGTTCGCCATATTTTTTGTTATCGAATCGATGTATTACATTATATTACGTCAACGGCTTAATGAATAATGTAAGCAAAAACCAGGAAACAAAATAAAAACGCTCGCGTGTTCCGAATTAATTGCGCGCCGCGTGAGCTTTTATCTTCACCGCGAGAATAAAAATCAAACATAAGCCTATACTCGTATTTTCCATACAATGTCGATACATTATTTGTTAGATATTAGTTAAATATACCTCATGATTGCATAAATTATATATACATATTTTTGGAAAAATGGATAAAATATTGCAATATATATATATATATATATATTGCGCATGAAATAAAGCTAATTAAATTTTTTTAAAGTAAAGTAACACCTAACGAGATTAATTATGCATTACATTAGAATAATAATTTATGCAAATCCTCAAGTTGATGGTGAGATCGGTTAAATAAAAACTAAAAATTCTCTCGTACTATGTATTAATTTTCGGTCAATTATTATACGCTTTACAGTAAATTTCATTATCGTAGGAAACAAGAAAATTTGAAAACATTTCAATTTCGACATGTATACTCTCGCAATAGAAAAAAAAAAAATAATAATAATAATAATAATAATAATAATAAGCGCTTATAAACATTCTAGTATATTCACAAACATATGGATAAAATCCGATAAAAAAAGAAATAGAGAGCGCGAAAAATTAAAAAAAAAAAAAAAAAAACCGAGAGTCTAAACGAAAAGCGCGCGTGAATATACGAGCGAGAAAAAACTTTTATCAACGCAGTCGATTGACGCGTCAACGTCGCCGAGTTTATTCTCGTTTCGTTTACCGTAGCTTTTCTTTTCTTCTCCTTCGTTATTTCGATTGTATTCGCTCGTAAATTTATTTAAAAACGTACGCGTGAAAAACAAAAAAAAAAAAAAAAAAAAAAAGAAAACAAACATGACGATACAAGCGCGAGCACGACGAGAGTTTCAATTCGTAAAATCGTTCGATAGCGAGAGATCGAATGAGGAAGAAATTTTATTTAAACGAAAATTCTACGGCGAAAAACACTTTCGATTAAATTTATCGACGATGTGTATATACAATATATATATATATATATATATATATATATATATATATATGTAACCTAAAGTGCAGGCATACACACGGTTTTTATAGAATAGAAATTCACGTTCATTGAAATCTAATATTTCATCAGACATAAATTTCACTATGAAAAATTCATTTGTTTCTATCTCCCTCTCTCTCTCTCTCTTTCTCTCTATCTCATCGTCTCTCGTTTTTTTTTTTTTTTTTTTTTTTTTTTATTTTCGACGTTTTAAAATTCTGCACTGTCGCTTTATCGGTGAATCCAACGATCGCTAAAAACACTTTACCTTCGTTTAGCCTTAAAATATTTTACTTTTCTTCTAAAATACAAATCCGCTAGTTCGGGATTTAGTTCGCAAACTACTAAAAGCTTCTAAAAATCATCGTCTCGCATTCTAAAAAAGCGATAGTTTCACTCATCGGGTTGAAAATAATGCATAAAAAGAGAAGGAAACGACATTCGAGGTGACGATAAAATACAAAAGAAAAATTTATGCTTACGCGCGTGTGTAGAAAATACAATGCATATACCAAGCATGAAAAGTTTGATTTACAGCATGACTCTCGAGGCTCTTATTCGTCAATCTGCTACGATCGCGACATAAGAGTATCGTCGGATTTCTTTTTTTCTTTTTTCCTTTTATATTTTTTCGGTACTCTTTTTTTATTGAAAGAAAGAAAAAGATGTACTACTCGAGATACTAGTACACACAACGTGCGGAACCTGTCACGACCGCGTGACTATTTCTTCGCGCATCCGCGGTGTTTATTCTAAGACTATACGCGTTGGTGACGATGAGTTTATATAGAATTTCGAACTCGTTACGTTTTATCCGAAGGCTGCAAAGTTCGCAATAATGTCAGATATTTTTAAATGAATGAATTACGTTACCAAGAGCTTTTTCTATGTTATCTTCGCGTTGCGCGCTCGGGATGTCTTTGAATCGGCTTCGATTTTTCATTAAAACGCGATTATACGTTACTGAAAACTAACGAGTTGTTTCTTTGTCTTTTTTTTTTTTTTTAAAGAAAAAAGAAAATTATGGTTAACATTTTATTATACGTATCGCGGTTAAGCGCATTAGCTAAGTGTTTCGACAATTAAAGTACAACACAAATTGCAACGGATAAATTTCATTGGATTGCTTCAATTTAGTTTCGCTCTAGTTTATGCCACTGTGCTGTAATAATTTAGTAGTTACCCTCGGCGTTGGCTCAGACCTTGCTAACTAATAAACGAACTGCCAGACGCAAGAACGAAATACGTACGATTTCTCGCAAAGTCACGGGAGTTCGGTTAATGTTTTACCAAGCTGTCGCTTTAAAAGAAAAAAAAAAAAAAAAAAAAAAGCGGAAAGGGAGGGGGGGGATTAGCATCCAAGCTGCATCTAATCTTTTATAATTGTTTGCAAATTTCTTTAAATTAAACAATGAATCATAGCAGAGTACAAAGTTATGATTTAATTTAATTTTTTCCTCGTGGTAAAAACAAAACGCTTCAATCGCGCGTCGTTAGAAATAATTTTTGGCACGACGTTCACGAGTAATAATAATTTTGCGAAATTAAATATCAATCAACGACGTTAAAATACATTTACATAATTAAACGGAATTCGTCAGACATATAACCTACAAATGAATCAAATTATCGTTTTGCGAAATAAATTATAATCTTTGCCGATTAAATCAATTTATTAAACATAATGCAGTTATTCAATTTAAATTATACCGATAGAATGTAAATCAATTTAATATCGTGTAAACGAATGTAAACCCGTGGACGAGAAATATCAACATCATCGTATGCAAATTTCGCAAATTACATAAAATTCCAAAATATACCATCGGTTTGCGTTTAATAATCAAATGAAATCAATTGCTCTATATTTATTACGCACTCTAACGTCGAAAAGATGTAAACTTATTTAATTCATTAGATCATATACTTTATCGGGCATTAGATGCTTTGCAAGGTTATGGAATTATTGATTTACGATTTGGGGCAATCGCGTGTGCTTTTAGATAAAATACGCTTAAGAATGCACTAACGAATATATATATATATACGTATGCGTAATAAAACTACTCTCTTCGTAAAATATCGTATGAAATATAAATGGCATTTGATAAATTTGAAAGAAAAATAAGTATGATGAGTTATAATAAATGTGTTCGTTAACGTATGCAAAAATACTACTTACGTCCATCGTAATATACATGCAGAGTTACTTATGCTTATAAAAATAAAAATATTCGCTTAGAAATGACAATGAGGAAGTAGCTATTAAACAATTTATCATCGTTGTATAAATACATAAAAAATCTCCGTATTTTTAATTATCGCGTCGCTCCGGTAAGTTAAATAAATAAAAAAAAAAAAAAAAAAAAAAACCAATAACTGTATGCAATCCATTAAATAAACAAACGCGCGTCGAATTTCCCGAAGATCACAGGCGTTACGGCGCTTAAGGGATAGCCGCGACAATCGATTCGACGACGAGTCGACGGTAAGGACTGTCGCGTGTTAATTGAATTATGCGGGTGCGGCCCTCGGACTCTCTCTCTCTCTCTCTCTCTCTCTCTCTCTCTCTCTCTCTCTCTCTCCAAGGCGTCGTTAAGTGTTCGAGTCTACTGTGTTCAGTCTACACTGCGTCTGATGCATAGAAGGCAGTGTTTTACTTTTCTCGAAGTTAAAGTGAATTTGTGTAAAAATTCATGTATGTATACTCTAGTATATAACTTATATCTAGGGATATAAGTTCGAGGCTTCTTTTACCTGTATTTTTATGTCTGATAAATGCTAAACTTTTGCTTAAAACAGTTTTGTCAGACTTTTTATCATTTTTTTTTTTGTTTTTTTATTGTTTTTTTTTTTTTTTTTTTTATATTAAAAGAAGTTAAAATTTAAAAAAGTCTGGGTGAAAAAAACACATACATTTTTACCCGGAAAATCTTGTTGTTATTCAATCACAAAAACCACCGCGTTATTTTCACGTTTTCGAAATTGCGTCGATTTATATCGAGTTAACGCGCTTACATTATTCTACTCCCACGTTCGACGATTCAACGCTACTTTATTTTATCGAAATATTTCATCTTTACGAGCTATTTGCTTAGACGCCGATGCATTCATTCCGTAAAAAAAGAAAAAAAAAAATTAACAATCGACGGTATTTAACATTCGTTGAAAGAAAATAAGAATTTTCTTTTGTTAAGTTTTTTCTTTTGTTTATTTATTTATTTATTTATTTATTTTTTTAAATTCTTTTAAATGATGTTCTTTGCAATAATATAGTATTCAGATATTGACGTTTAATAAAACAATATATAATGATTTTATAATTCAATAGGATTGTTCAATAAATATGTATACGCAAACTACAAAAAAAGACTCGTTCGATTCAAAATCTCTATGTTTATTTTTAAATGTGACTCTTGATTAAATGGTTTTATTTGACAATAGAAGCTAAAGTGCCCGAGGACGTACTTTATAAATATATTCAATTACGAATAAAGACTAGAAGTTATATAAAGTACAATATGAGATATGCATTGAAAATCAATACTTGCAATTCTTAGAGAATATCAGAGTTTTTATTTTTATTTTAAATATTAACCTTTAGTTGATTGATTAAACATTATTGAAGCAAAGTTTAGATACATAAATGAATTAGAAACTTAAGATATTTAATTTAAACTTGTTAAATAAATAAATTGTAGAAAAGAGAAACATTTTTTAATAGAGAAAACATTTGTTTGAAATTTCTCTGCATAGAAATTAGCGCTGAAGTAATGTTTCGACACGTTTAAACGGATAATTAAATACCTTCGATATTTCAATAAACGTTAATTATTAATTATCGTTGTATTGAAAAAAGCCGTAACAGTTTGATGAAAAAAATTTTTTTTTTTTTCGCCGCAATTTTTTACCGCGTAACTCAATAAACTAATCATACATTTTGACGAACTTCACCAGTGCCAATTAACGTCTCTTAATAAGTCGGTAACTTCGCTAACTCAAAAGAAGAAAAATGAAAAGAGGCGAGAAAGAAAAAGGAAGAGAGAAAGAGAAAAAAATTAAAGCACGAAGTAGCGGCACGTCAATCGTCGGCAGTTTATTGAAATCTAATATCCGTTACTGCGAAATAAGAGAGAAGAGAAGATAGGGAAAAAAAAAAAAAAAAAAAATGAAGAGGGAAAGGGAGAATTCGCCGAGAGGAAAGTCCGGCTTCCGCTTGGCATATCGGCGCGCATTCAATTACATCGCTCTTAAAGCCGGCCAAATCCAATCATCCACTTTGCTCGATCCTCCCGTATCTACAATGCGCCGCGTGATTGCAATGAAAGTTAACTCTATACGTATACATCAATGTGTGTGTGTGTGTGTGTGTGTGTATGTATGGAGGAAAATAGGACTTTTGTGAGAATATGTCGATCGAAAATTCCGGAAAATATAAGGTGCTTTGATATTTATTAATTTATTATCTTTTTTTTTTTTTTTTTTTATAAGCCGACCGAACAAGGTTTTTGTCTCTCGATTTTCTTTTATGGATGTTGTAAATGATATGTTTGCTTAGGATATCGTTATTCTCACAAACAAACAATATTTATTTGATGCGTTAACTAAAAAATAAAAAAAAAATAAAAAAAAATTAGATATATTTATTATTATTATAATTTTTATTTTTTCTGATGCTATAATTTTGTCAAATCGTGAAAATATAAATTTTAATTAATTTAGCATTGATTAAAATATGAGTAATTCCTTAAAATCACCAATATTAATTTTAGGCTTTATAATATCAGAATAAATCCATTTTATTCGAAATGATAGACAGTGTGACAAATGGATTTTATAGACTTATAAGAAATAAATTTTTCTAACTTGTTTATAGCGTCGTTACAATAAAAATTGAAAATTTATTTTGTTTGATATTATTATACAACTCTAACGTAATGAAAAACTCTACAAAGAATATGTAATAGTTAATAAAATAAACATAACACAAATTCAAAACCGAGTATTTACATACAAGAACGTTCGAAAGGAACTAACCTTTTAGAACTTCAAAGTAAAAAAAAAAAAACAAAACAAAAAAAAACAACGCGCACGATTTGTTAAAGTTAAAAAGCCAAACAAAGAGAAAAAAAAAAGAAAAAATAAATACTTGCCGGTAAACAAAAACTTGTAAAAAAAAAGAACTTATACACGAACTCGCATCTTAGTCGAGACAAGATCATAGCAAACAATAATCCACGCGACCATCGGCTCTACTTCAACGCTCGCGTGAAAAATGAGACACACTGCGCGAGCGTTCGAGCGAACGATAAACGAAAAATAGAGAAAGTAGAAATGAAAAAAAGCCCTTGGGTCGGGTGCGAACAAGTGCTTTTTCAACGAGAAATTCGTCTTCGAGATCCATCATGCTCACATCGAAAACATATGTCGTCGGTGGAACGATTTTTTATGTTCATACAGCCTTCTCTCACGTCTTGTTTACCGTTGGAAAAAAATAAACAGTGATATTTAAAATGTCCGGTTGCTCTATATGCGCGCATTCGCATGGCATTTTTTTCCCTTCTATTCTCCCGTTCTTTCATTTTTTGAAAGTTTCCTTCGCTTTATTTTTATTTTCCTTTACGTAAATTGACGTAAGAGATGTTTTTGCATTGTTTCCAATAAACGTTCGAATGGTGTGAAAGGAAAAGAAAGGACTGTGAAAAAATTAAGGGAAAGCAATTATATCGCATATTTTCATTTTTAAAATCTTTCTTGTTTTTTATTTATTCAATCAATACGTTTACTTTTTTTTTTCGATTTCTTTCGTTTCACTTTTTTCTCTTTTTTTTTTTTTTTTTTTTTTTTTTTGATGTTCAACAAAGTTTTAACTTACGATGAAAATGCAAAGAAAAAAATATTCGTTTCAACTTGTGTATATAGAACGAAAACATAAAAGTTTTACGATACCGATATTTGTTCCTTCTTCGTTTTTTTATAAAGTTCGTCAATTACTACGCGGCGTCGCGGTACGTAATTTCCAAACGATGTCTTTATGCAGGCACGTGCGATATTGAATTTAAAAATTTAAGTTTTTATCAGAAAAAAATATTAATAAATGAAAGAAAATGAAATATATAAATATATATGTATATATATTTGCTTACAATTTATCGCTCAAAAAATCTTTTAATTAATCATCTTACTTTGCTGACGAATAATGAAAAATACATAGTTTTATTAAACTAACGAGATATTTTGATGTTAAAATTACATATAGCATGCAAATTTTTTTCTTTTATTTTTTCTCCCTTTATAAAGCCGTATGAAAAATATTCCTTTAACATATTTATTTCCATCCATAAAAGGAGAAAAAAAAATTTTTCTTCTTTATTTGTTTTTTTTTTTTTTTTTTTTTTTTTTTTCTAAAACATGCAAATATACGCAACCCACTTAAAATAAGATTTTAATTAACGTACGTAAAGTCGAATGCAAAGAAAAGACGCGCGCACACAATACGCCCACGCGCGTGTGCACAGCGTCGTGAAAAAAAAAAAAAAAAAAAAAAAAAAGAAATAGTCGGCGCGCTCTTAAACCAAAAAGAATGTTCTCTTTTTCTTCCTTCGGTTGGCGAAATAACGGCAACAGCGCCGCGTGCCTCAACGTAGGCATGCAAATCTTGACGCTATTTTAAATCCTTTCATTAACGCACGTGCCTCTTGCTAGCTTACAAGAGATAGTCTTTTTGTTCATGCTTTACCCTCCTTCTTTTTCTTTCCATTTTTTTTTTCCTCATTCGTTTGGTCATTCGACGTGTTAAAAATGTTATTCAGTCAGATCTGTGCAGAATTTTTACACACGAGACGCTGGCTTTTGTCGTCATTCGATGCACCTTTTTTTGTCCGACTGCACGCGGATACTACTACTGATTAATTGCATTCTTATCGTATACTTTTCGAATTATTATAATACTACTTTAAAATACCGGCATAAAAGAAAATTTACATTTACATTTGTCAATATTTATTAAATTATTTAAAAAATAATAATGATTATATTATCTTATGCAATCATAAAAAAACTTCGTGACATAAGAAAAGAAATTTATCGCAAGCATTCGTCGCACAACCAATGAATAATAATGAATTTTTCGAATGGTACATAATTCTTCGTTTCTTTTTTAACAATCTGCGCCTTAAAACTCGCAGCCGAAGAAGTGCATCAGAATAAACTAAAAAAAAAAAAAAATAAAAATGTAAACATCACGCTCGTAACAAAGTTACATTCTGTGCCACTTCCTATGAATACACACGTGTATATACGTTTAGTTTGTTAGCCGTTTTGAGTGGAAAAATCTTTTTCTTTTCTTACAGCTCGTTTCTTTGATTCTCTATTGTTTCTACTCGTTTTTTTGTCGGCTTTGACGAAGAACGTGAAAAGGAAAATGAAGTAGCAAAAGTATCGATACTCGCGATCGTAAAGTCGCTCGGTTGACTTTTTTCCTTGTATAAGCTCAGTGTGTTGCTCGTTTTCTTCGCGGAAACTTTGATGGAATTTTCGTGCGAAATTGTTCGTTTTGTGCCCCGTGAGTCTTGTCTTGTCGAAAGCAGATACGTCGAGGTGTGAATGTGGCAATTTTTTAACGCGAGTTTGTTTGTAAAAAGCGATGGTTCGGTATTTTTTTTTTTCGAATTTACTGCTTTATTATGCGAATGAAATAATTGTAAGATTTAATTTGCAAGCGTTTGTTCATTACTAGTTTTATCATTTATTATATAATAAATTGTTGTATTTGTGTTATTGTATTTGTTAAAATTTTAATTAAAATAATAATAAACCGATGTCAATTAAAATAATAATAAATCGATTTCAATTAAAATAATAATAACCGAGTCATTTCCGATATTGTTTGATATTTGTACAGCGAATCGATTATCCTTTATCAAAGCATATTCCGCTAATGTTGTATCGCCAATTATCCTCTCAAATCGACTGAGATAACACTTACCAAAATTGGTTGTTTTTTTTTTTTTATTTTTTTTTATTTTGCAAGATAATATGAAAACTCGCTTGTTTTTTAGACTTCTTTTTTCTCTTTTTTTTCTTTTGCATAAAAGATTATTTGCCATAAATAAATGTAATTTATTGTTGTAAACAATGATATTACTAAAAAATAATATTGGAACATCTTGATTTTTAAATTTTGCATACTTTTTTCTTAATTATAATATTAATTTATGAAAAAAGATTTAATGGTATAATTATTTTAAATAGATTATATTTGATTATTGTGAAACTTTCACTTTTATAATTTTATAATCGTTAAAAAAAACTTATCAAATTTAAAATTTCCTAATTAGCATTACAGAAGAATGACTTGAACTTTTTAAGTCTTAAGTATAGTTTTTTATTAAGTCTTAAAGTATATGAAACTTTATCATACTGTTAATCATTCATTGCACAGTAATAAGTAATGATTGCCTTTTATAAATTATTTTAATTTAATTTAAAAAAAGTTTACTATTTTATTTTAACATTTGCACAAAGAACAATTTTTATAAATAATTTGACGAATCATGTAATAGTTGTCATAAAAAATTAAAAAGACTTTGAATTTATATGACGATTCAGTAAAGCTTTAAATTCAATTACAGCTTTTTTTTATCTGTTTTAACTTTTTGCTGCATTTTTCTTTCTCCCTTTTGTATTAACAACTTATATTCTCAATCTCGATTATTCGTTGAAAAATAATTAAATTTTCAACCAATTTTTTATTTTATTAAATTAATTTCCGTGCGGTTTTGTGAATTTATAATATATAAATGATCTCTATAATTAAAATATGCTTCACATCATAACTTGATATTCAAACAATTGTGAATAATTCTCTTGGCTGACATTATACTGGACCGATGCGTTAGATTATACGTTGGCTGACAGCTTCCGACCCTTTACTACTGATTCTCTTTGATCTCACGTATGTACTCGTAAAATAAACGTATTATAAACCTAAATCTGAAAATTTAACTTTTTGAGTGATCTAATATATAAGGTATTATATCAAATGGGCAATTTTGTCATTATTATTAAACTAAAATTTATAAATTCCCAATAAATTAATAGTAAATAATAAATAATCTTTACTATAATCTAGTTAAAACTTTATAAATTGTGTTTATGTAATTAAATAGATTTAAAAATATCGTTAAACGTACTCTAATCGTTAAGAAATAAAAGAAAAAAGGCTCAAAAAACTTTTTTGTCGGTACAATTTATATTGATATTGAGATAGATTACAGTGCAAGAGATGTAACAAAAACTAAGGCAAAGATAAACGCGCATTGCGCTGAAAACAACGCGATTAAAAATTCTATTTCAAGGCAATTTACGATAACTATTTATACTCGGCGTTGATATGCCTATGAAAAATAATCCTTTAACTGTTTATCTCGGCGTATCATTGGTAAAATACCTTTCAGCCATGATATTTTTTGTCCACGTTAGACTCGACAAAATTAATAAATTAATTCCTCATCCGTTAATCTCGTAGCTTTTTTTTTTTTTTTTTTTCTTTTTACAAATCGTCAATCCTCCCATCGTCTTTCCTTTTTGTTTTCACCATCGAGTAGTACTTTCCTCGACTTTATCTCACAATACGCTTTATCATCCAAGCTAACAAGCGCGTACGCTCGTCTTCGTCGGCAAACGGACCGGTATTGTACTTCTTTCGCCGCTACGCGTTTTTATATTCTCCTCTCTCTCTCTCTCTCTCTCTCTCTCTCTCTCGTTTTCTCCCGTTGCATTTGACGTTCGCGTTTTATAGTCTCGTTTGTCGGGGAATGCGATTTTGCGTGAGAAACGAGTTGTCTCCGGCATCCTGTCCCCACCTCACCGTTCGTTTTACTCCTTGGAGACGCGAGCGCGCTTCGTCGATTTATTTCCCCGCGGCTTATTACGTTACTCGGTTCTTATATATCCTTGGCGAACTTTATGCTGGATGGATTCAACGTCGCGCCGCTCTCGGCTTTTTTCACGCGACGGGTTTTTCTCGCTCCTCTCGTTTATTTCCGCGAGATTTTTAAGAATTCAGTTCGTCTTCGAATGTCGACAGCCGTTAGTGGATAATGACGCTTTTGACTTTAGCTATCGCGTGATTTTTACATGTCGTTTTTTAACGTCCTTTGAGATTTTTATGAGGAATTTCTTTTCGATTCGCGGCGATTGCCGTTACTTTTTAACGTTTTATTTGTTGTAACGTTTATACTGTTTAACATTTTAATCATTTAAATATCATTAAATGATAAATTTTGCAAAAAAATAAAAATATCAACAACAAAACGCGTTTTCACCTCATCATCTTGTTTACCATTGAAGCAGTAGTTTATCCGGCGCAAAAGATAAAAAAATATAAACGTCGCATTCGACTACCAATACAAGCATCGTGCTTGCATTGTAAGAGTCACTGATTTATCGCTCGGATTACAAACAGCTTATACCTTCTGCGAAAGAGAAAGAAAGCTCAACCAAACGCAACTAAATCGCATTGGCAGGAAATCTTTATAAGCGAGCGATTTAATCTTCGTACTTGAAATTTTTTCACTAATACTCCATTTTTTTAACCGATTTATTTGGTTTTACCTATTCGTAATACTCTTACGTTGAGAAAAATTAATTTAATAAAGATTTAAATAAATCTTTCGAAAAAAAAAAATCAATATGTTATTTATAAAAATAAAAAGAAATCCACAACCATAAATCTACTTTTAATGAAGATAATATACGTTAATTAAATCGTGATTTATCAATAAATAGTTCAATACTCGACTGGGACTCGGTTAATAGAATAGCTCATCGAATGTGACATACGCGTATGTATGCATAAAAGATCGCATCAAACGTTTACCGATTACCTCAATAAAAACATCCGCTTAATTTCCATACGTTATATAAAAGAATAATTACCACTCAGGTCCGTTTATTCAAAACAATCGATTGCTCGAGATATATATAGTTAAATCATTAAGCCCGTCGCTCGAGCACCGAAAGTCGGAAATAAAAAAAGGTCGTCGGACTAATATTGCCAAGCACCGGGAAACGAGGGGCTTGAACTGAAAGAAATAGAGGCGAATCATCGTTCGTTTACGAACCAGAGGGAAGAACGAGAGACATGAAATGTCACATTAATAAAACATACTTTGTACGATAAGCGTGAGTAAGACGTTTTGCCTCCCAGTTAAAATACGCTTGTTAAGTCTAAATTAATTATCGGAATGAATAAATAAAAGATATAAGAAGATGGAGAAAGATAGAAAAAAAAAAAAAAAAAAAAAAAAACGTAATTTGTTGGCACGCGTATAATTTCATAAATAACACTGGCGTCTAACCATTAGCGTTGATAATTAATTGGCACTGCCTGAGCTTGCACAAAAATAATAATTAACCACATATTTATTATGCGCGAGTATCGATTGTTTATAAATCGTTTCGTCATCGTTAAAAAAAAAAATAAATAAATAAATAAATAAAAAAAAGTGCCGAAAACTTTGTTGTTTCGTTCATTCTTGATCCGCATAGAAAAACTAAACGACTGTTGTAAATTTTTAACCCAAAAATTAAAAACGCAATATTTCATATTCTCGATATTGCAGCGATAGTAAGCTTGTGCGTGTTTTAAAAATTTTCACGCAAAGCTATCCGGCAACGAAATCGTCGATCAATCGTATATTTACGCCGCAGCTTCGTGTTCCGGAACATTCTCTCGATATTTTTTTTTTTTTTTTTTTTTTTTCTATTCATCCCACACAATCAAATGGTTGAAATTTAACGAGCCGCGAGATTAGTTCCCAGCGAATGTCACGTGTGCTGCCCGAATAATATCGAACGTTTTGTTTTTTAAAATTAAAACGAAAGCTTTTACGTAAAAAAAAGGAAAAATAAAACTGAAGACGAAAGAAGCTTTGGATGAAAAAAAATATGTCGGTATTAATATTTTTATTAGACAATTGAGTCGATTAGATTAAACTTTGTGGATTTTAACAAAGAGTAATATCGTAGACATTGCACGTGAAATTCCTCGCGCTGTTTGCGCCCGAAGAATTTGGAAATTGGATCGTTGCAGCCCGAGGTGAGTGCGCTCTTCGTAAAGCTAATTAAAATTAGTATAATGTAATTATCCGAACTGAAAGAAGACTAAGTAACAGGGAATGCCAGAGACATTTATCTTGAATTAACCTTTTTATTTGCTTTTGCAATTTATCGTTTGATACATACGTGCTACGTGTCAGCACATTGCGAGAATCATAAACATCCGCTCATAACTAAAATTCAAAAATTCTTGTTTTTTTTCTTCTTGAAAAAAAGGAATTAACCTCGCGAGGTTAGGTTCAAAGAAGCGGTGAGAAAAAAGGCAATATTTTCACGCAGAGAAAAAACAAGTTACACAGAATTAATCGACTTTATTTTCTTCGTTTCTCATCAAGTTTTCAAGTTGTTGGACTTCTAAAAAAAAAAAAACGAACCGTTTATTATAAATATAAATTCTTAAAGTAAATCGACATTTTCATTCTCTTTCTTACTTTCTCAGGGCAACGAAAAAACAAACAACTGTAAATTTTAATAAGGTAAAAATTTTTTGCTCTATTTCATCAACTAGGAACATAAAAAATTTGTATAATTCTAATTAACGCTACGAAAAGTATTATTATAAGTATGCATTATTATGTTAAAATTATTTTTCGTATAGAAAAAATTGCGTTATTTTAAATTATTTTAATCGGCATAAATTTTAATTATTTTCAAAGCCCGAGGGCTCAATTATCTTAAAATAAATACAGCTTTGTAAACGGTGAAACTTAATTATTAAAAAAAAAAAATAATAATTTTGGATCTTATGCAAAAAATTATCGTTCTTTGATGTTTATAAAAATATAAAATTTCACGCATAAATAATTTCTTGTATTAAACGCAACAAGTCTTCAAAAAGAAAATTTTCTATTATCCGGGGTTGACAAAATACAAAGTGCTTTGTATAACAAAAGGCTTGAATCAAGAGCACACAAGGTTTTATCTTATTTTTTGATATACTAGTTTGTCCGTTGACAAAAAAAAAGAGCGCTACTTTACAAATTATTTCTTTATCTTAAAAAATTCTCCAAACTTATCGAAAACTAACATAAAATTTAACTTTAATTAAAAATTGGCGATGTTAAAGAGATTTAAAAACATTTCTCGCGTCGTCAAGCATCAACAATGTAGAATCATTAAAATTCAAAACTCAAATAACGAATCAAAACCTCGTCGCTTCGAAATTCGAAATTAGCAAGCGAGGCGTGCACGATTATATTAAATTTACAACGAACGTAGAGTGCTGCAATCTAGTCCTATAGAATAACCAGAAGAAGAAGAAGAAGAAGAAGAAGCGCAATTTGTAGAAAACTAGATATATAAACGAGAGAAAGGCGCACCGGAGGGACCGGAATCTCATCCTCGTGTAAACAATTAACCTCGCGAGTTCGCATCCGGCACGCGCTTCCCTCGTTAATTGTCCGTGAACCTCGTGGATCTCGTGCCGTTTATGTCGTATGTATATAATCAAGAGCGGCTGTTAATCCCAAAGGGGGAACGAGAACGAGCGCGAGATTAATACGGGGAGAAGTAAATGGAGATGTGCCTGGGGCTTCGTAACTTCTCTCACCGTTTAACTCGACCCGTGCGACTCGATCGCACGCGAAATCAACGTTAACGTGAAGAAACGCGATTTATTACGTGCAACGAGTTTATACGCGCGCGTTGACGAAGATTATTGCGTTTGACGATATGCGACTATTTGCGCATACATACTCTTGATTTAACATTGCCGTGCGTACACTTAATCACATAAACAAAAATGATTATTAAGCAAGATATTCACTCTTTAATAATGTAAAAAATTTACATTATTCAATTTTACAAATGTTTAATCAAAATTTATATACCAGCGCAGTCTACAACCTCGGCAATAAAAAATATATCAAGCAAAGAGCGCGAGATGAGCTCTTGAAAAAATAAAAAAAAAAAAAATAAAACATACAAAAAAAAAAAAAAAAAAAAAAATAGAAGGAGAAATAAACTCATCCCTCCCGACATTTACGTCAATTTATATTTTACAAGCACGAGCTTGCTTCGTTCGCGAGGAATTTCATTTCTTAATTTTTACCGACCGCTCCTTCTTCTTCGTATTTTGCTCTCGAATTCTTGAGCGACGGTAACTCTCTAACTCTCTCTTTTCTCCGTCTTCCTAGTTCGCTCATTAATGAGCGGATAAGTCTATTAGACACCGGTGGCGCTTTCTTAATTATACCGATGTGTACTATATAGTAATTTATACGCTGCAGCGTGAGAAAGTGTTTTGAATAAAGTGATTTTTTTTTTTTTTTTTTTTTTTTTCAATATTAAATTTGACTTAAAAAAGATTGATTCGTGTTGAAAAAAAAATTAATTCATAATAGAGTCTGCTTTTGATTTTTTTTTTAGAATTTAATGATACGCTTATAATTTAGTATAAGGTTTGATTAAAAATTGAATTATATATCAATGAATATTCTATAAAAAAAATAATATCCTATTTCAGAAAGCGATTTTTAATTTAATAAAGGAATAAATTTACAGTAAGTTTTCAACTATATTACGACGAACAAGTTTCTATGCGACATTTTTTATTTTTATTAAATTTAAAAACTCGCGAAACTGATAGATATTTCACTCTCTACTAAAAAAAAAAAAAAAAAAAAAAAATTAATAAATAAATTACAATTTCAATATTAAATTAATGTTTCATCATTTTCATAATTAAATGTAGATTAAATACAAAACTAATGAAAAGGTCTATTACATTCTTTACATAAAAATTATTATGCGACGAACAAGTGTAATAAAATGAATAAATAAGTGAATTAAAATTCGCATGCATTTTTTAATTTAAAATACAAATGAAAATTTAATTATTTTGACGGTAAAGTGTTAATAATTTCGTTGAAAATTACTCACGAATGAGGTTTACATTTCCACATAAGCGTGAACCTAAAATACATAGACATAATTATTAATTTAAATTTATGCATGAATATGCCTAAAATTTTAATCGTCTATTAATTAAATTTCCACGTTATTAAATGTAACCGTCTTTTGACGAAGAAGCATAAATTTATTCGACAATGATAAAAATATATAGAACCTTTATTAGCTGTCGATAAAAATTTGACAAATAGTCGGGTAATCGGAGAGGAAAAAAAAAGGTAAATAAACACAAATAAAGTGAAAATTTGTGTGCAGGCAACACGTGGAATTTAATCGAGGTATAAAGTAGTTTATCTATTCCTCTATCTCTCTCATACTCGCAGTCATTCTCTAAAACGCTAATTGTTCCATTAAACTCTCGCTCTCACTCGATTAGTTAGGCCGCAAACAAACCCTCGAGTTCGACCTCCTCCGACAAACGAGCTTTCCCTCCTTCGCTCTTTAAACCGATTATTGCCGTTAATTTTGCTTGTACATTCACGTATACGTATATACGTCGAAACAAAATATTGCAATGAAGGATTCGTATTACCATCACTATAAGAAAATAGGTGTCGAGTGGTGACGATAATGAAAAAAAAAAAAAAAAAAAAAAAAAAGTAAACATAGCACTAGCCGAATGAATTCAACCGTAACAGGTGGACACGAAACCCATCGGTCAATTTTCCGTTCGCCCACTCAACGCCGGTACACACATTGACAAGGAGATTGCAAACAAATCCTCGAATGTGTATTACATGTACATACGTATGAGTATACACATATAGGGATGGTTGAAATTGCCGACAGAAGCGACGCGCGTTCTCACCGGACATCGATCGCGCTTTTGTGTAATTATAGAACGTTCGCTGTCGCATTGTTTACACATGCGTATATACGCACGTATATAAATGCGTTGTATGCGGGAATTGCAAGAGTGATAGGATTTTCGAAACGACAATTGACGTGGGATATTTCGTTGAGTGTTTTTTCTTTTTTTTTTTTTTTTTTTTTTTATAAAGAACGACCGTTTGCTTCGTACACGCGTATTCGCGCTCGGGTAAATATTTCGTGCGCGTGATTTATTCGGAAAAATTTTTATGTTTCTATTTTTTTCTTTTTTCTTTTAACTTTTTACGATCGTTACGGTGTTGTAGGATACTGAAAAAACATAGGAAATCCAATTGTATGTGCGCATAGGGCTACGATCGCGATTACAATTAATTCTAGGTTTTAGGATAATTTGTACTATAAAATTTTTTTGTTTTATTTAAAATCGAGTAGAATATTTCTAATTTTCTTTTCTTTGGCCATTCGGATATCGTTGGGCATGTTTATTTGATTTGATTCATCAAAATAATAAATCACTTTCTAAGTAAAAAAAAAGAAATAAAATTGATGTTTTACGTTCTTTGTCATTATTTTATACGTTATCATCGATTTATTTCACGAAACACATTCCGAAATGTTTGTTCAATTAATAACGCACTCGATTATTCCATCGACCACATCGACACTTTTAGTATTTATTTGTACAAGCCTCGTACGAACATAAATGAAAATTCACGTACTCGAGAACGAAAAGTTTTAATAGAGGGAAAAAAAAAAAAAAAAAAAAAAGCCGTTCGTTTCAATAATAATTACCAAAACGCGTATTACCATCACCGAGTAGCGCAAACCATAATACTTGCCTCGAATGTGCACACACAGACACGCACAAAAAGCCGCCCATTCGAAGTAGAACGCGAAAAGAGAATGCGGTTAAACCAAATAAAAAACCAAAGCAAATATAAAAGAGCCGCGTCGTTAATGAAGAACCCTCTTTCTCTCTCTCTCTCTCTCTCTCTCTCTCTCTCTTTCTCTTTCTTTCTCTAACTCCAGATTACTTTAATTTTTTCTTTCTCTCTCTCTCCTTTTGCAGATCGTTGGATCGACGTACCGAAGGAGATCCTCATTAAGGATGCAGAGGGAAATCGCACTCTCCTGGCTGTTGCTGGCTACCTGTGCCGCTTTCATCATCTCGAATCAAGTCGAGGCTCTGCCTTACGTGTAAGCATCTCGTTATATACCCTTTTCTTTTTATTTCTTTGATACGGCCGAGATTATCGTAACGGAATATAATTTTAATTCTATTCATATGTACTGCAACTGGCTTGTTTTCGAATTTATATAAAAAAAAAAAAAAAAAGGGATAAAAACGCGGTTGTTACTATTTTGAACATAAAAAGCTTTGAATGAGCTTTTTTTTTTATGCACACTTTTAGAATTGAAACGAGTTTATTTTAATCCTTAATTTTGTTGCAACTAATTTTGACGATTTATTAATACTTTATGTAAACGCTTATATTGTATAATTTGTTTATAATTACATCGTCCTAACATTAATCATTTGCATAAACTTTCTTATTTTATCCACCGATTATACAAATTTCTCATAACTTCGCTAATACATAATGAATCATTAGAGAGCCATTAAGACGCATCGTTTCAATTGCTTATTTAATTAATTAACATATTTCTTACGAGAAGCTCATATAACATAAATTTCAAAAATTTATCACCCTACGTGTCATACGTCGAATTTCTAAAAATACAACAAGTGTATTTATTCCGAGAAAAAGAGTAATTCTTAACTCTTAAAGCTTTTCAATTATACGATAAGGTCGAAACCGAGACGCTGTAGATAAAATTAAGTCAAACGAGCTATGATAACAAAATTAAGGATATGAAAAACGCGTTTTATAAATCGTGCCATTTTCCATATGTTATTGTAAAAAAAAAAAAAAAAAAAAAAAAAGTAATAAGGAGAGAATGAAAAGGTTAAATAAAATCGTTACAATCGTGAGTTTCTATTACGTACACATAATCGAACTCGTAGAAAATTCGCGATACACGCGCGTGTATACGACATTAATCTTGCTAATGGAATTAATACGTATAAACGAAGGCTCAACGATAACATTATTTTCTTATACTCTTTCATTCAACTGTTCGTATGCGAAACGATTCGCTTATTTAAAAGCGATTCGTTATTTGGTTTACATTTTTTTTTGAAAATTTTTCATCGAATTTTAACGTTTAATCGGTACTTTTTTTTTTTTATACTTTAACCTGATCTTTTTTTTGTTTACGTAGCAATTCGTAGGTATTATCGTATCCGTGAATAAAATATTAATTGTTACACGAGTTTTGTGTTAAATGAAGTAAAAATAAAATCTAAATTTTGCTCGGCATTAATTCTCGAGGTT
>OX465097.1:8423503-8558503 GCA_949987625.1 Chalcis sispes
TCAATCGGCGGGTTTTAATTTTGATAAGATAATTTTGTTAATTTTTTTAATTAACTTTATTGACCCGGACCAATTCCAAAATGCTATTATGTAAACACTCGTGCATTTTTAACGAGTCACAAACGTCCGCTTCTTATTCTTCTTTCCATCTTTTCTTTCATCCTTTCTTACATTCTTATTTTCGTCCTGTCTCTGAATCTCTCTTCTTCCATTTTTCTTTTATGATCACTGAGAAGCACAAAAATCTTTCCAATCCAATGCCATCGTAACACAAAATTTTTTTAAATAATATTCTTTTAAATTAATTTTATACAATTATGCAGTATTTATTAGTTTTAAATTATTCTCTTCGTTGCTTTTATTTCCCGACGTTCCCGTAAACTTCGAACGAACTTTTAACCAATACTATTAAGTTTTCAAACAAACTTTTGTAATTCAACAAATAATCGATTAAACAAACATTATAAAGAAAAATTAACCAATCGACATTAAAGTGCATTATGTATTTTTCTGACGAGAAATAAGATTCAATAAATTTACAAATGTGTTTTTCTATATATTGCGAAAGAAAGTCTGAGTCTACGCGTCCGAGCGCAGACAACCACAAAAGAGAGAGAGAGAGAGAGAGAGAGAGAGAAAAAATGCGAATTTATGTAACAGGCTGATCTGATGTATTTTTTAGCAATTGTTTATTTCATATGTTAGAAAAGTATTGAAAGAAAAGCGACTCTTGTTCTTTTATTATTGTAATAAAATGCAAACTTAAATAAAATTCATTTTTTGTTTTTTTAATTTGACTACCTAACACTCGTCCTTTATAATGTATCAAAATTGAATAATTATCATGTTAGGATCTTTTTTTTTTTTTTTTTTTTTTTCTTAATACTCAAAAGCTTTACATTAAATTTTTAATTAGTTCAAGAAAACATGTTGTATAATAGTTGTGTAAAAAAACTTAATTAAATCTTGTTTTTGTAGATTATATCTCCTTTCGCTAATATCTTAAAAGTTTATATAATCCACGAAAATGCTTATCATTTTATTAAAATTTTTGATAACGTTATTGTCAATCAATCAATTGGAATTAATGTTTTTTCTACATCGTAAAAATAAATAGGTAATAATAAAATGCAATATTTTATTTATTTTTACAGTACTAACTATCCTTTAATTAAACTTAAAAAATTAAATCAATTATATTATAAAAAATTATTCGAAAATTTTATGCAAAATACTAACTGCATGTAACGTAATGTAACTTATTTAAACAAAGCTTAACGAAAGCTTTAAATAGACAAGAGTGTGATGCGATATGCACATCAAGATTGTAAGAATCGTTTATCGAATAAATAATTTTTGATCTTTGAATCGATAAATATTTTAATGAAAAAATATTTGCAACAATTAAACGTTACGCGCAACAAGTTTCATTATCGATAAGTATTTTATTTCAAGATAAATTTTATCTTGTCACATTAGAATTGCTTCACTTGTTGACTAATAAAAAGTTAAATAAAATGCACATGAATCGACGATTTATGCGACTAGAGTCACTGTCATTTTTCTTTTTTTTTTAAATAATTATAACGTATAAATTGGCGTTGTAAGTTATGAATAATAATTAAACATTACATAAATATTTATCGCCCCGTAATAACTTAAATTTAATTGCAAAAAATACTTATACATATACCCTTTTTTTTCTTTAATAATCTAGATAAATTTTATGGTTGCCGTATAACGTAATAACGAAAATTCTAATCAACCTTTTATTTATCTTCAAGATAAAAATATTTTTAGGATCGTCGATACTTTCAAGAGCCTAAAAAGAATTTTTCATTAAAATTTTTACCCACAATAAAAATAAAAAACAAAAGCTATAAATTCGTATGTGAAACTAAACATATTATATGCTTAACCCAAAAAAGGCCATCATAAACTGGGGCACGGTGATGTCAACATACGCTCCTGGAATATTTCAGCCGAGATAGAAAGAGAGAGAAAGTCAGACCCGTGACTAGAGTGTACGAAAGATACGCACTCGCAATGGCGTGTCAGTTATTTCATCGGCTGTTTTTACTCCGCGCAATAATTTTCGTTCAATTATAATAATCGACATTAATAGAGCGAAGTATTCTTACCAGACGGACATGTAAGTGAGATAAATTTTCTTAAAAATTCGGGTTTAACGATACACGCTGCATTTGCTATTCGATTCAGTTTCGTTTATGTTACGAAGCTAAAAGATCATTGGCGGAAGAGAGAAAGTAGGAGCGCTGCGATCAATCTTGAGTTAATCGTAAGTGTCGATTTTATCCAATAGAGGCTTGCCTCGACAGACAATTGTTACTTTCAGCGGGACGGTTGAAATTTACCGGTTCTTTATATTATTGCAGTGCAATCAATTGCTCGAAAATTTATCGATGATTACTTTGCCTAATTGATTGAAAATATGTTAAAAATTAAATATAAATATTACTGCGTAAAGTAGAATATACGATTTTATAAAAAAAAAAAAAATAAAAAAAAAATATACAATATCTAATTCTAATTTATATATACGATAAAAATAAAAAAAAAAAAAAAAAAAAAAAAAACAAAGCTCAAACATTGTAAACAATAGCTGTTGTTTTTTTTTTTACTTCTTTATAAAAATCAATTAATCACTCACGTTGAAATTATCGCGCTTATATTCTTGTAAATTTTTTACAAAAAGCCATGGAAAGTAGAAGTATATTAAAACGTGGCTGTCAGCCAGGAAAACGAAAAATATGCGCCACTGTTGTTGTCCTCGCAGTAATTATTGGATGCGTTCTTTTGGCGTACACAGCTTTTGGAGATAAACCAAAAGATAACTCATTGAAGAAAGTATTTATCGTAAGTATTTAAAAAATCTACGATACGATATTTATTATTCATTTCATATTTATTATTTAAAATTTCTTGAAAAATTTTCGCTTTTATTTTTCGTTTGCATTCTCACAAAGGGAATCCTTAAGAGATCGTTATAATTAATGTGATTAATGTGCGTACACTAGATTTATTCTATAAAAATTGATTCACGTTAAACGTCTTACAATACTTTATTATTTTTAAACACGGTATCTTATATTACACCGATTATGTTTCTATATTGCGGGAGATAATAACCGGTTTGAAAAATAATATGCGCATATTCGCATAAACTTAATTTTCAATTTAAAAACAGTTTATATTTAAAATTTTATTTATTAGCGTTATAATATTAACAGTAAACGAATTAAAAAATATTTTATTTATAATATAATCGATTTCATTCACAGATATTTCGACACGGGGATAGAAATCCAACGGAAACTTATCCCAACGATCCGTACTTGCATTATAATTGGCCAGATGGTTGGGGAGCGTTGACCAAGGTGTAAAATTTTTCTGCTACTACTATTATTTAATCTAATGTTTTTAATGTTAACGAATCATACCAAAATATTTAATGCTTCGAATGTTCAATGAACTTTCAAACAAGATTAATTTTTATTAAAATAAAAAAAAAAAAATTCTAAAACTATCATATAAGTACTTGCTGGAATTTACAAAAAATAAATAAAAAATAAAACAATAACAAGAATAGTAAACAACGAAACTTCCTCAACAAAGATATATTAATGAAAAATCTAAAGAATTATGCGCAAACTTTTCTCATCCGTCTATCTCTCTTTATAGAAAGGAATGCGGCAGATGTACAACTTGGGCCAATGGATAGGCAAAGAATTCGGCTGGATCACGAACAACAAATACACGTCCGCGAGTATAATAGTTAACAGCAGCTACTCGGACCGTTGCATCATGTCGAACCAAGCTATGCTCGCCGGACTTTATCCACCTACCGAAGAGCAGGCTTTTGTTCCCAATTTACTCTGGAAACCCATCCCCGTTCATTATTTACCGAGGGATCTGGATAAGGTACGCGTTGTAAACAAACTTTTACTACGAAATTGTTGAAATTTTTAAATGCATCGATCGTTCTTTTTCATCTGCTTTATAGATTTTATAATTTATAATTTTATCGAAACTTTAAGATTAATAACTTTAATATATCGCTTTTCTTTTCTTTTTAATAAAAGACATTTTAAAATATTTAGCCAGACAAAATATGAAACAATTCTATTCAATAACAAGCCACAAAGTTTTAAATAAAAATGCTATTTACAATAAGTAAAATACAGGACGATCGATTTGTTTTTAATTTAATCTCATTCTATTTTCATCGAACGTTACAAAGATCCTGGTGGTCGGAAAATCGTGTCCAAGGCTGAAAAGCGCTTTGCAAGAAGCTTATCGTAACGAATCGCTAAGATCGGACGCGTATTTGAAATCCTATTACGAGGAACTGAGCAACATTACTGGACAGCCGATGAGTACAATAACCGACGTTGAGTTTCTGTACAATACACTGGAAATCGAGGTGAGGCTCTCCTGACTGTTTCTATACATGTGTATAGCGCGACGGAAATTTGACGATGAGATAGCGCTGGTTTAGATATTGCCTTATGTAATATTAATCATTTGTGCATTATCGAGTGAATTAATTAACAGATTAAGCGTGGAATTGCTTTGTTTAGAATTTCACAACTTTCTCAATTATTTCGTTGATATCTGATATTGAAAAACTTGTCATAATAATTGAACTGATTTTTAATCTCATTATTCTCATTTTCATTTGATTAACGTTGACATAATTAATTATTAAATTGCTTGTCTTTTATCTGTTTTTTTTTTTTTTTTTTTTATCTCCAATCGACTGAATTACATTCATAATACTTGTCGATTCACTAACGCGACTTTATTAAATGTTCTGAAATTTTATCGTAGGAAATGAATGGTTTGGAACTTCCTCCGTCGATCAAGAAATACTACGACGGAAAAATGCGAGAAATTGCAGCACGTAGTTATACTTTATTTACGAGCAATACATTACAACAACGTCTTCGTGGAGGTATTACGATCTCTTTAGTTATTAAATAAAAGCCAACTTTATCTCGTATAATAAGATTAATGGTAATGTTTTTTAATGACATATGAAACATTTAAGGTCCATTGTTGAAACACATATTGGAGAACATGAAAAACGGTCCCGTCACTGAGAAAATGCATCTCTATTCAACGCATGATGTTAATATTGTGAATACGTTAAGGACCATGGGATTTACTAATGAACTTTTTAAACTTGACCTTGGGGTATCCCTCGTTTATGAACTCCGAGCCATCGATGGAGGTCAATCGCAAGAAGTTCGAGTAAGTATATTGGTGAAAAATAACGAAAAAAAAAAAAAAAAATTTGACGAAAGCCAGTTTATTATTGTCAGAAATTGTTTACTCAGAAAAATTAATTATATGATACCTCATAAAGATTATTTGTGATACCTTATAAAAATAGTAAATAAATTATTTTAACGTAGAATTTTGAATTATAATGTACAATAATTTATTTTATAAAAGAATTATTTTTACAAAAATAAACAAAACAATAATTTAATCAAGCAAAGATATTTAAAGAAAAGCATCATTTTACTTCGCTCTCATAAAGCAATCAGCATGCAAATAAAAATCACTTTAAACTTTGATATCAAATACACGGAAATCTCATTATTAAAATATAATATCAATTGAAAACCTTTATTTTTTTTACCATATATTAATAGAAAAATTATGTTTTTCGCAATTATATAAATAATATCAATATTTTACAGATTTCAATGTTAAACAATACAGAAACAAAAACACTCCACAGGCTTAAAATTCCAGGCTGCGATAATTCTTGTCTGCTGGATGATTTATTCCAGATTTGGAAAGATGTACTTCCGATCGATTGGGAGAATGAGTGCCAATTCTAAACTTCTTAACAAGCGCGCAACACTTGAAAAGAACTTTATTTGCTTCCTTATTACAAAGCCGAGAGAATATTTTAAGAATCTTCCGTAAATTATTTTACGAGATTTATTATATATTGGGTCCAATTATTAGTAATCTCTAAATACATCATTCGTAATGATGATAAAATAATGTTATATTGACATTTTAATAAATGAAAGATTATTTAACGAAGTAATCTTATGTTAAATTTAACAAAGATTTTTTATAACGCTGTTAGTGTATGTTTTTTGTTTAAATTTAATAGAAATATTTTTATTAATAAACCTATTATAAACGTTAAAGTATTTTTATAATAAATATTTGCATTTCAATTCATTTGTTTTTATTTTATTAAACTATAATTGTGTAAATAACTTTTAATCGTCAATTGGATACTTAACCTTTTTTATATTATCATGATTTTTTAATTTAATGAAAATATACTATATATTTTTTACTCAAGTTTTATCATATAATGCCCAAGGATAATACAGGATTTACAGGTAATACATTTTTTTTATTAAAAGCCTACTGTTTAAAAAATTTAGAATTTCACTAAATCGGTAACATGTTTAGTTGAATTAAAAAAATTTTTGTCTTCAAAGAAAATAATAAATGAAAACGGAAAACCTTTAAAAGAAATGCACCAATGGATTGTAAAATCTTGGAATTCTTTAACAAAACGAGTGAAAAATACATTTTCCGAATTAAGTATGAAGGAAACTTTAGAAATTCTCGAATCAATCATTACTTTAGATAGTGCCAGAAAAAAAGATGAACAATATTGTAAAAGTAAACATTTTCATGTTCACAATCATCGTCATTATTATCGTCATCAATACCATCATTATCGTCGAAGAAAAAATCATCGAAGAAAATCAAATAAATCAAGATTATTGCAAAGACAATTTATTTCTTCATGCAAAAGAAGAAAAATTATCTGCGCTCACTGTAGAAATAACACGTGTTGCTCTAATTTTCGAATATATCTCAAGAAAAATTTACATCCAGCAATTAAAGAAGTTCCGAATTGTAAGTATTCATTATTATTTTTAATTATATGATGAAAATACAAACTGTTTTATATGAATTAGTGAAATAAAAATAAAAAATATTATCGTTTATGAAAGAAAGTAATCTTACTAATTTAAATACGAGTTTTTAAAAAACGTAATTTACATCTTATTGTATTATCTCCATCATTAATCGAGTTATAAAATTAACGATTATTAAGACTATAATTTCATTAAAGCTTTCAGTTCGTATAAAAAATTTCATTAAAAGAATCTTGTACGTTAATTTATTTTTCCAAATACCATTACAACTCAGTGGCACTTATCAACGTTGTAAGACTTACATCGAAAAAAATTATAAAAAAAAAAAAAAAAAAAAAAAAAAAAAAAACTGTAGAATCGATTTCAATAAAGACTCATCGTATCGTATCTCAAAGCGCCGGATTGTAATCAAAGAAACATCACCGCAACATAACCGTAACGATCGCGTATAATTAATCGTGTACATAAAACGAGCGAGTACAGCTGATAAAATCGTACATATATACATATATACATATATACATATGTGCATATGTACATATATACAAATACGTTAACGTAAACGCGAACGATTAAAACGCACGCGGTACGAATGAATATCTCTCTACCATCAGCCCATAAACGCGCGCTCGCGCGAACTGTCATCTCCTCATTAATATCCGTTGCATAAATTTCGCAGGCTTGCGCGAGCGTTCGCCGAGGAGGCACGAGAAATCGTTTAATTGCGGAAAACACGAGGAGCAGCGCCGGCTCGAATCATTCAATAAGCCCGAGCCTCAAGGTTTATCCGCTAATCAATGCTGCGCCAAGCGGCGCGAATCGCCGCCAACTTTGGCCGCCACCGACGTCAATTGGATTCGCTCGGTTTGCCTCGGCGGTGTCTGGCGACGCGTCTCCGTTTCCGATATTAAAAGAAGCGCGGATGAAAGGAGAGATACGCCACGAAGACGATCCCGTGAAAATGATAAAGTTTTCGAACGATCGCGTCGTACCGTTGCGCTTGGATGATTGATATATATATATATATATTTCTTCTTTTTCATCGCTTGCGCTTTTCGACGAATTATTTTTCTACAAGTTTTATTTTTGATAAAATTGTTTGCTTTAATGAGTATCATTTCATTTTTGTCCCGATTGTCTTATCGATTTATCGAATTTTTGTTGAGTTGTGTAAAGAAAAATTAAAAAAAAAAAATTATTGAACTCGATAAGAAAATGTTACTTTTTTTTCAACCTTATTTCTTCTAATAATCAAAAAACATATTATTAGTTTCATAAAATATATAGACTATATATTAATCATAAACTAAGGTCACTCTACAACTCAATAACTTTTTAGTAGTCGTTGCTTATAGACGCGTAATTTAAAAAATTCATGACGCTACTTCAACAACTAATTATCAAAGATTTTTTGCAAGAATAGAGAAATAGATTTACTTTTTTATGATACTCTATGCAGTAACCAATATTAGATTTTATGCATTACAATTAAACGTATGATGAAAAACAACAATTTTTACAATAGCTCAAATAAATTCGACATAATTTTATTAATAAATTAAATTAATAAATTAAATTAAATTGATGTGACATTTAGTCACGTATAATTAATTTATTTTATATTAAAATTTCCATTTGATTTGTATATGAAAAAACAATTGTGTAAACATGAAACAAATTGTTATAAATTACGATAAATATAAATATAAGCGAGCAGTCATTTTAAATATTTTGCATTAGTATCAGTAAACAGATTGAAATGATTTTTTTTAACTGTGTAGACTTCGTCGGCAGCTGTAAGTTTTTACCAGTCAATTCGATTTTTTTTTATTGCATTTTTCAAGACTTTTTTTTCGACTTTAGTAAAAACTTTAATTAAAAGCCATTCGAATGTCGCTTTTAAATTTTTAAAAACTTTAATTAAAAGCCATTCGAATGTTATTTTTAAATGAAGCATTACTTGCAAAAAGATTCATTTAAATTGATTTGAAAATATTATCTGCTGTAGTTCTTATCGTCTTTATCATATTGATAACTCACGTACGTATACAGTTATGTATGTCGGTAACACATTGTTTAAAAAAAAGTAAACAATTGTTATTTCCTACAAAGAAATTTACAATTTATAAATTTAATTTTAAAATAATATTTAAAAAATAAGATTTTTACGCCTTTAAACAATTATTGAAATATTTAAGTGAATCAATATTCTTATTTTTTACAAACTGAATAAGAAAAACATAAATACAAACGATGAAATAGTCCGAAAGCGCAATACAGAGCATAAATTCAACTTATGAAAAACAACTTAATCAATAAAAAACAATATAAAATAAGGAGATGTTTAAGATACGGTATGAAGCTTAAAATAAAGCGATTAAAAACGAAAATAAATAATTGCACTAAATTTTTCATCCTCACACATATAGACAAAATAATAAAAATAATAATAATAACTTTGTTAAAAAAATAATTATCAAATCCTTGACGATCGTTAAAATAATGTTTTTATAACATTTTTAACGCGCAATCTAATCATTTTAAAAAATAAATTTATTTGCACTATCGAACAAGATAAAATTACGATTTACAACGAAAAATTGGATAAAATCGAAAACTAGAAAAAATTCGATTATTGAAGAAATTTACACAGAATTGTTTTTTTTTTTTTTTTTTTTTTTTTTTTTTTGTTTTTATCGCGATTTTACGTACACATACCAACTGACGAAGATAAAAATACGAGCACAAAGCTAAAATGGTAAAAGAAAATGCATTGTTTGAAAACAGAATATAGATTATAATTATGAAGTCGAGAAAAACAAATTCGTATTCTTATTTAATATAATTGTTCAAATTTTATTATGACAATAAAAATTAAGAAAAATAAGGCCAAACGAAAGCAAATCGATCTTTTCCATTTCTTACCTTTTACGTTTTTGTTGCATTTATTTTTATCTGCAATAGTAAAAATTTGTATTTAATGGATTATATATAAATCGAGTATTTATTTTATTTTAAATTATAAAAGTTTGAACAAATAAAATAAATTAAAATTTATTTGATAAAACGATGCATTTGCATTTAAACAAACTTTTTCATTATTTTCAAATTAATATTAAAAAAAAAAAAAAAAAAAAACGAAACTGCGACATCGTGAGTCAATATGATATCAATTGAATTAGTTTAGTACTTGAATGGCGAATAAATAGATCTTCCTTTTCATTAAGGCGAATAAATTCTAAATGCAACATTGTATATCTTAGGCAAAACTACAGTCATGCATGCTTGAACTCGAGAGTCGAATAGACGGGAAAAAAAAAATTTCAATAAACAGTGCTTTGATAAATTTTCCACTTTGTTGCTTAAGCTTTTTCGAATCCAGAAGATAATATTATTTTTTTTTTTTTGAAATAAAATAATTTTAACGAGTTTTATTCATCAATTTTACAATAAAAATTTCATCTCATAAAGCTCAAATGGACTAATAATTCCTCGGTGAATAGAGGCTATAAGGTACGCGTGCAAAACCGTTTCAACTTGTCATTATTCAGCGTATAGTTACAACCGGTGAGCTATATCCAACTCCTCGGTACATCGAAACCGCAAGTTACACGAGCCTAGTTTTAAAGAGTTCGCTTTACCGAAGCGTCGAACGAGTCGCACAAGGCTCGACTTTGTCGCCGTTGTGCCGTAGTAATCGTCATCGGTAAAAGTCAGCGCGGAATTACTATATATATATACCACGATGAATTATAACGAGCCGATGTTTAAAGAGCGTTAACAAACCGAGATAATACGGTTGGCATACTATGGCACCGAGCAAAAATTACCTCGGAGCGCGAGCGCACGCGCACACGAAATCGTTTAAATCCAGGATGTGGCCGTTCGCGCTACCGATCGTACCGGGCACGTATACCTACATATACATACATATATATATAAGTTGCGCAACCTCGGCGCTTTGCATATGTGCCATCTGTTGCGTAACGCGATACAAATACCGCGAGTGAACTATCGCATATTACGAGAGCGTATGTGTACACGTATGCGTGCACGCGCGAGAGTAAGATAGGAGGGCCAACTTTGTCGGAGGCCTGAATTGGGCCAGTTTGCTCTCGCTTACTTCAAAGCTCAACTTTATCAATCGTTGTGCATTTATGTGTATATATATATGTATATATACATATATGTATATATACTTGTGTCACATCTTCGTTTATAGGTATACGCGTACCAAACGGTATATATATATATATATATATTCAAAACGTAACATGAATTGTCTAGAAACGAAACTGAGCTTGATAAGAAGCATCGACGCTTTTCCAACTATTGAACCGTTAAATTATTGCATAAAAATGCACGAGGTCGACGATGGGAGTTTCCACAGAAATGTTTCATTGTAATGAGAACCGATATAACGACGAAACTTTACGAGACGGCGATAAAATTTGTTCCACATTTTGACCGCGACCTGAATGTTAGATTAGTTTAGGGGTCAACGCAAATCTAAGTTGAAATTTCGATTAATTATGCCAATTTTAATCAATTGTATCATCGAAATGAAAACCAAAATTTTATTTTTCTCGTTCGTGATAAAAATTGATTAAATTTGACGAATAATTTTTTAATTTTTAAAAAGTCAATGCGTTAACCAAATCGTCGATGTTTTAAATTTATAAAAGATTCGTTGAAGTATTTAATATCCGTAAACGATAATGATAACTCTGATAAAGTCTTCAGTAAGTCAGTACGAACGATATAACATGACTTTATAAATATTTGATTTTTTGTCGCCGATATTTTTACATCAACAAGTAGAAAATTATGACAAAATTATGACTAAATAATTTATTTATTATAAAAACTCTGGACATTTTGACGTTTTTAGAAATTTTGATTATATCGATTTCATTATTAACGGGCGCTCTATGTAATAAGCAGAAAAACATTATCGGCCAAAAAAATAATCGCGATTATTGCCTCCTTATTCTTACGGTGTGACTCAGGCGTTAATCGACGAGACAATGGCGCATCTAAGATGCGATTAGAGCACAGTACTTTGAACTCCGTACCACTATTAACTATATGCATGCATTGTCACTAATTAAGTGTGACGGAAATAGTTACGTTTATAATCACGCTTATACAAGCGAATCGAGTTAAGAAGGAATAATCGCACCGAATCGTCAGTAAATGGTTCATTTGATCAGCGTCGATAAATGACGTATTCGTACGTTCAAATAAAAGAAAGAATAGAAAAGTACTATTCACTTATCGCTTATCTTTTCGTTTTCCTTTCGCGTATTCCTATCGCTTATCTTTCCTATTTTCCTTACTTCAATATTTTATCCTATAGCATAATCACTAAAATATTATAGAGAGAAACGATCGACGAAAAGCTAACAAATAGGCGCGTAAATAAGTGCGTACACGCGCGTGTACGGGGGAAGTAGTCGCGAGGCCGCGAAAAATAGTTTTCGATGTGATTCACTCAGCCGCGCGCCAGTTATCACCTTATCAGTTTGCCGAGATTATATACGTAAACGGTTCCATCGCTCGTATAATTTTCCAACTCGCAAAGTATCTCGTGTATACGATGTGCGTATACATACGCACGCGTGAGTACGTTTGAAAAAAAGTACAGCTTCCGGAAAATTGATTTTTTTTTTTTTTTTTAATCTTACTTTCATAATTGGCTGTGTAAATGTGATTAGGCACTTTGTGGCTTTTCTTTTACCAAGCAATGAATTGTGTATAAGCAAACAGTTAAAGAAAGAGAGAGAGAGAGAGAGAGTGAAAGAGAGAGAAATGAACAATCGATAATTGGGTCATCCACCTCTTGATTATTGTCTGCGCGCGTTTTTAAGTAGTTACAGGACGCGTGAGGTAAGCCGAACAAATATTGAAAGTGCACCTTGTAAGAGCATTCTTTTATTACTTTTTGCTATTAATAGTTTGTACACGTTGATAAAGAATACAACTGGTAAGTTTGATACACTCGCTTAAAAGCACTGGCGAACTTCGACATAACGATTATATAACCACATGTCTGTTTAATTAAATCGATTGCAAAAATTCACGAAGAAGACATAATAATCTTGAATAAATATTTTAGTATAATTACTGGCAAACTGACGTAATTAGGAAAGATTTTGTTAAGATAACAATAGCGTATATTCTATAGGAAGACTAAAGATTTTATGAGCTCTCTTAATTAATATAATTTTCTGGAAACTCGAACTCACTGCATTTTTAAGCTTTCTTGAATGTATACTTTTTACGGACGTTCTAATTACAGCTAATGGAAATGTCTACATAAGCTTTAGAAAAATGTTAAACTTTGTATTCTTATATAAATTTATTTATCACACGCTGTTGATAACTAGATGATAATTCACATTTTAAAAGCTAAAATACATTTGTTTCATCGAAAAAAAAAGAATATTTTATTTACGCAATCTTATTCAAATATTAAAATTGATTCATTTCCTTTACATATATTTTTAATTCAGACGGAGCTTCAAATAAATGTAATTTATCATTATCAATATTTTTGCAATGAAATTAAAAATAAGTTGACATTTTAACACGAGCAAATAATTTGCGTAATAAGTAGAATCGCATTTAAAAAAATGCCAAAAGCGAACGATCTTACAAAGCTCATTCAACCGAAAAAAAAAAAAAAAAAAAAAAAAAAAAAAAGAGACAGGGAAAAACACTTCTTTAGACGTCCTTGTAACTATTACAATCAATTCCTTGACACCGAAGAACACGCGTTACACATATATTCCATAAATCATATGCAGCGACGAGACTATCGTCACCGCGTATGTATATGCGTATAAAAGCGGCGTTACACTCGCGCGAACACAAGCGCGCGCTTGCATTAGAGAAGCAGTACATTCGCTGCGGAAAGCAAACGCCCAACGATGTAATTCGATTAGCCGCGATCCCAATTCCGTATAACAATTATATCAGTAATTGGCGTTCTCTGAATCACGCGTACACTTCGTTTGAACGTTACGACTTTTACTGTCTTTTTTTTTTTTTTTTTTTTTCATTCATTGCTTAACCCGAGTTGAATAGAGATGATAATAGCTACTGTAGTTTTTTTTTTTAAATCATTTTAATTAGTTTTCAAAATTAATTGTCATTATAATTCTTTTTTCTTGTGTATACTTTTATAAAATTTTGTAGAATTATAATAAATTTAAATGTATAAAAATAAATTTTGTCGCGAAAATTCAAAAAGAAATGAAACTGATATTTTTTTATGAAATTTCAAACGGTTATGTTACTATTTATACATTTTTTTCGCGTTATCTTTATTTTTGGCAACATCGAGACTCTCCTTGAGCAGTTTTTTTTTTTTTTTTTTTTTTCAAAGTATATTATAAATTCACGTCAAGATTTAGATTTGTATAATACTTCTCTGCTTGAACTTAATGGCCTTGATAATGTTTTGCACAATTTCGTACATTTAAACCAAAATATTGAAAGAATTAAATTAACTAAATAAAAAATTAATTTATTTTATCAACATAGATCAATATTCTTTAAGCAAACAATTTTATATTATTTTAATTTATTATTTTGATAAATGTTAATATTAGTTTCAACTGTCAAAAAAAATAAAATAATTTATTTATTCCGTTGAAGAAATCTTATTTAGTTCTAAATTCCGATTGAAACATAATAATTACATTTTAATATTTTGTTGCTTATAAAAAAATATTTTTCAAAAATAACAATACACAGAATACTAATAGAAAAAAAAAATCGAAACATAGAATAATATTTGAATATTTATTGATCTGTTAAAACTAATCAGATTTTTGTTTATATAAACCTATAAAACGTTAAATTTTTCAGTTTCAGAATTTTTTGACAAATCAGTGCAGTCTAATTTCGTAAGCAATGAAAGAAAAATAAAAAAGCGCAAACAAAGATAGGTGTACACAGATAAAGCTACAGATACTAAACTGAAAGAAAAACTGGCTTTTAAATAAATACAGCCATTTACATCTTGTCAGTGAAACCTTGTTCATATATACGAGCATTTTATGAATGCTTGTATATATATATATATATATATATATATATATATATATATATGTATGTACTATTTCGCGTGCGTATCCTCTAACATCCGGGCGTTCTAACTTTTCCCTCTCTCTTTTTCCTCCCTCTCCTACCTTTTCTTTTACAACCCAAAGAAGCCAGAACAGGTTAGGGTCGGCCAGTGTGTGCATGCGTGTAATGGCATAATCGCGTGTGCGGTGCAGTGCTCGCAGTTTAAATATCCGTCGTGTGCACACGCTTTATTTAGGAGGTAAGATCATAGTTTCGACGAAAAAGAACAAGAGAGAGAAAGAAAGCTGAGAAAATCTCTTCTTTCGCGCTCTCTCGTAAGGGCAACGGAGCGAAGCGACGATTCACTCGGGACCCACTTATTTACAATACAATACACAAATCTCTACTATATTCAAGAGCATACAGTTGGTCGAGAGGTGTGCGTAGCATTATTTCCAAGTGTTTCCGCAAGCATCGTGTGGTTCCTCTGACTTGGTGCTTCTAACTGTGAATCATCCAACGTTTCTAGACGCAAGACTATCTTTTTCCTTTTACTCCCTCCTGCATATTTGTGTGTGTATGTGTGAGTGTGCATGTGTCACAGAAGAACTGAAGGAGGGCTTTTTTTGTGTGTCGAGTCGATTCAACTGACAGTATTCTGTATGTGTTGCTGACGATAGGCGACGTCGACAACTTCTTGAAAGGTTAAATGTTCCTCTGAAAAGTGTCTTGCGTTGCACGCGCCGGGGCCGCGGTCCAATTTCCTCGCTCGATTGACTTTAATTGATACCGGCTGTTTGCTTATTGTACGATATATTGTATATTAAAGACTATTAAACCATGACCATATTTCGATGCACACGCGAGTTCCATGCATTGCATCAGTTTAATCACTTTCAAGAAATACGTGATTGTTGTATGTTACTAGTTAATGTTCCTTGTTTTTACTACTATTAAAAGCAATTAATTCAATTGTTTTGTAACCAAATGCATGGACTTCGTAAACATTGAAATATAAAACCAATTGTAATTTACATATTTAGTAGTGTTAAAATCATATTTTATCTTATTTATTAAAATTCTTTTACCATATATTTAGTGTGAAGAGTGAAGAACTAGAATAAAAAATTGGAAATCTTCTAAGTGAAAGCCACTGTTATTCAAGGTAGCAACTTTTATTGGTTTCTACAAACGCTTTAATCTAATCACAAATACTACCAAATGGTTGTCGATGAATATTTATAAGTATTCTGTATCAAATTTTGTAGTTGATTACTTCAAAACTTAAGGATAATACTGTCATTTGTTGTACATAAGCCTTTGAATTTTCTGTATCCAACATGTTCAGTTGGCTAAATAAGGAAGATGCCAAACAAGAATTATTTGATAATGTTACACAAGGTCTCAAAAAAATTTACAAAACTAAATTGTTACCATTGGAACAATATTATCAGTTTCACGACTTCCATTCACCACAACTTGATGATCCAGATTTTGATGCCAAACCTATGATATTACTAGTAGGTCAATATTCTACTGGTAAAACTACATTTATCAAATATTTGTTAGAACGAGACTTCCCAGGGATTAGGATTGGACCAGAACCGACTACTGATAGATTTATCGCTGTAATGTATGATGACAAAGAAGGTGTTATTCCTGGTAATGCTCTAATAGTTGATCCACAAAAGCAATTTCGACCTCTTACGAAATTTGGAAATGCCTTCCTCAATCGATTCCAATGCTCTACTGTCAACTCACCAGTATTGAAGGGTATTTCAATTGTTGATACTCCTGGAATTCTTTCTGGGGAAAAACAAAGAGTACGTATATGAAAAAAGTATTCATATCTTATTTAACAAATTGCTTTTGATATCTTTTATTAATTCCTTTTTTATATTATTTGGTATTATTTTATAATTAATTTTTTTTATAATTTGAATTATTTTATTTCATAGGTTGATAGAGGTTATGACTTTACTGGGGTACTAGAATGGTTTGCAGAACGTGTAGATAGAATTATTCTTTTATTCGATGCACATAAGTTAGATATTTCAGATGAATTTCGCAGATCAATTGAAGCACTTCGTGGTCATGATGATAAAATTAGAATTGTTTTAAATAAAGCTGATATGGTAGATCATCAGCAACTTATGCGTGTCTATGGCGCTCTTATGTGGTCACTTGGTAAAGTTTTACAAACACCAGAAGTTGCTCGTGTTTACATTGGATCATTTTGGGATCAGCCTTTGCGATATGATGTCAATAGAAGGTAAATTTGAATAAAAGTTAAACAAAATTTATAATAGAAATACATTTTTAATTTATAATAAAAAAAAATATAATAAATTTCAGATTATTTGAAGATGAGGAACAAGATCTTTTCAAAGATATGCGATCACTGCCACGAAATGCTGCTCTAAGAAAACTCAATGATTTAATAAAAAGGGCACGCTTAGCCGAGGTGAAACTGCATTTGATTGTAGATTTATTTAATAAAAAATTTGGTATATATAAATAATATTGATAATTATTTCATTTTTTAGGTACATGCTTATATTATTAGTGCATTGCGAAAAGATATGCCTACTGTATTTGGTAAAGAAGGAAAGAAAAAGGAGCTTATAAAAAATTTAGGTCAAATTTATAGTCAAATTCAGCGCGAGCAACAAATTTCCCCAGGCGATTTTCCAGATCTCAAAAAAATGCAGGAAAATTTAGCTCATCATGACTTCACTAAATTTAATGTTCTTAAACCTAAATTATTAGAAGTTGTAGATAAAATGCTTTCAGAAGATATTTCAAAACTTATGGCAATGATTCCTCATGAAGAAACTGCAAATACTTCTGAACCAAATATTAAAGGTTATTATTAATCACCAACTATATTTATAATGTAATAATTTAATTTATTCAAAAACGATTTACAGGTGGAGCTTTTGAAGGAGTAGAAGATCAAATAAGTCCATTTGGATACAAAAAAGGAGAAGGTATTGATGCGGGCTCTAATGAGCCTGAATGGATTGTCATGAAAGAAAAATACAAATGTGACTCAGTGTTTGAATCTCTTGGACCAATAGATGGAAAAATAACTGGTGCAGGTAATTATAACTTTGTTAAACAATTAACTTTAAGATCAATTATTAAAAATTATAAACATATGTAAACATTTTATGCATTTACATTTTTTAACATAAAATTAAATAAATTAACTGAAAATTTATAATGTAATAAAAAAGTACAAAAGTGCTAATTAATAAATAATTTATAATTTATACTTTTTAGCTGCTAAAAATGAAATGATTAAGTCAAAGTTACCCAATACTGTGCTAGGAAAAATTTGGAAGCTATCAGATGTTGATGAAGACGGTTATTTGGATTCTGATGAATTTGCCTTAGCCATGCATCTGATAAATGTGAAATTAGAAGGTCATGATCTGCCTCTGACATTACCAAATCATTTAATACCTCCGTCAAAACGCAATTTATGAATTTATTTATAAATATATTAATTTTTGAAGACTTTAATGGAATAACTTCTATTAATAACAATAATATATTTGTTATAGAAATTATTCCACTTAAAATACAGTAATTAAAAGAGAATTACGATTTTAATGTCGTAAAATGTAAATGTGCAAGTTAATGAAAAAGGCGATAGGTGATGATATTGTAATTATTTATGTACTATTTAAGAAGAGGTGATCAAGGATTGCACAGAATTATTTTTTTAAATCGACATGTGATTATGTACGTGACTGATTAGTGTGATTGGAGCAAAGCTATAACATATTTTAAAAAAGACTCGTACATTTGATAATATTTATAAAACGAAAAACATAAGTTTGCATTACACAAAATTTTATTTTATAATATGAAAATTTATTAATGATCAAAAAATATGTTATTAGATTTATTCATCGTGTATTTTCTTCATATCATTACTAATATTAATGATGTGCTTGGTCCAAAAAATGTACATTGATGAAAGTATTCCAAACAAAAATAAGAAAACGTAAGAATTCAAACTTACGATAAAGAAACAATTTTACACCATAAATGTTTTGCTAACTGACACTTTTTACAATATGATTTCTATGCGACTTGAAAATTCGCAATATTGTTGCATTATATATGTAATATATACGCACAAAAGTGCACATTCACTCATAGTAGTGTAAAATTTATAAAAAATTAAGCAGATATAGTTATTAAAAAATATTAAATATCTTAAGTTATTTATTTTTTATTCTTACAATAATTGCAATAAGGAAATAGTTTAAATTCACTTTTAAAACTCTTCACATATTATTTAATTATACAATTGTAAAACACTTTTGAATTTCCTTTAGAAAATTATAATAATTCTTAAATATTTTAAGATGATGCATCAATCTTTTACTGATATTTTTCATATATGACAAATATTCACAAAAATCTCTTTATTTTGGTAAAAGAACTATTTTTAATGGTAACAAAATAATTGTAATTTAAAATTTTAAGTATAAAATACTAATATTTTATTTATTCTTATAATTACAGTTGTAAATGTTAATTTTCACTTATTAAATATAAAAATCTCTGTACTATTATAAAGAGATCATCCTATAAAATATAATATTTAATAGAATATTCGAAATTTAAAATACTATTACAGTTTTGAGACTGATGCATTACCTTCTTTGTTTTTTAATTTAAAATAAATTGTTTTGATTCATGTACATATAATTTTTATTTATAATATTTTTCAATATAAAAAATAAAAATCATTTTAATTAGTTATTCAAAATTTACAAAAAAGTATGTACCTAAGCATTTATATGATATTTTGTATAAATAAATATAAAATACAATTAAAACAAATTTCTATGTCTATGCATTGTATTAATTATTGAATACCTTATCTCGAGTTTTTAAAGCTTAAAATTTAATCCAAATATATTATTATATTTAAATATTAATATTAAAATTTAAATAATTCGAATGAAAATTTTAAAAATATTCATATAATGAAATTTGAGCTTATTTATTTAAATCTCTAGCGCGTTTTATATACAAAAATAAATATTTTTTATACAAATAGCTTAAATGGTAAAATTTTCAGTAAAATGATATTTTTATAACTGAAGTATTTTTATAATATATCACTAGAAGGCGGCGTATATTAATTGCTTTCTATTTTACTCAATTTTACCTGTATCTCCATTCTACTATATAACCTATGGAACATAAGATAGGTTAAAGACGCTGTAAATATAGATATTTCTTACTTTTTAATTTTAGTTATATTTTTTTTTCTTACGTGATCTTGCAAGTTTTAATAGTAATAAAAATTAATATTCATAAAGTGATGCATTAAGTGAAAACATTGGCATCTAGCAGAAGATTACAAAGCAACATCAGCAAATTTTACTTTTTATTTAATTTGAGAAAAAGAAATTCAAATGTCTTCAGCAGTTATACTTTCATTACTGTATCAAGTACTTTTATATTTGAACATGTTTTATTTTGGCATGTTTGCAACTTGTGAATTTTGTATGAAATGTGTGAAAGCGTATAACTTTCCTACAAGTTTTGGTACTATATCAATGGAATTTGCATTATTATTATTTCTTATAACAACAGAAGGTATAAGAATTTATCTTGGTAGGAAAGGAAATTTATTGGATCATGGTTTACCATTCCTTTTAGGAGTAGCTTTAAATGTACCTAGTAGTTTAGCTACCCTTTATTTTTTATTTTGGCAAGATCGAACACTGAGGCTAGAACAAATTTTATGTGGAATACAAATTGTTCTTTTGGCATCAGAACTCATCGTTGCAATAATGTTCCTAATAGCAGTTTATAGACGTCCACCACCAGAAGGCTGAATTTTACATAAGAATATTTATTATTGTATACCAAAGATATGCACATGAATTTTTATTTATATATTCATTACCATGTACTTATTTTATAGCATGTTTGTTATCGTCATCATGTATATTTATTATTTAAATCATTCATCACATATTGTCATTAATTTAACAATGAGATTTTGTTTTTTTATTGTTTCATGTTTGAAATACTAAGTATGAGATCGTTTCTCCTAAGTTGATGTATTTACAACATTTACAATAATAAATAAATAAATTTTAAAAAAAAATGCTTAATTAGGACTTATTTTTTATACTAATAGCCTCAGCTCGTCGTTTTTTAATAGAACGTAATCTATTATTGCAGTAAATGCGTAGGAACACTGCCAAAAATACTAAAAATATTCCAACTATACCCAGTAGTGTGATATAGTGATGGTAAATAAGGCATGATAGAAGTATTGCAAAACCCTATAAAAATGAATTAAAATTATTTATAGAAAAATTAGATCGTAAATAATAACGAAAAATTTTACATATATAAAACAAAAAATTACCTGTCGCACTGTCATCATTATGATAAATGTAACAGCTCCAAAATTTGAGATTGTATAAAATATGTACAATTGACCCGTAGTAGAAAATATAGAAATCAAAATACAATCAAGTATAAAACGAGAATACTATAAAAATAAAATTAAGTACTTGAATAATTTAATAAAATGTAATAAAATAAATATAATCTTTATATTATACATACTGTTGTCATAAAAGATAAAGAATATATAAGGCTTGATTGTTGGAAAAGAGAAGTAGCTGTTAATAGACAAGAAAATAAATTAACAGCACACATCATTTGAAGACTTGTTACACCATATTCATTGAATAAAGCATTTTGCCAATTACTTGTGAAACTATCTAACATCATATATGCTCCCAAGAGTACCACTCCAGAAAATGTAGTAGCACCATCTAAATGTACATCATTATAAAAATTTTTATGAGATACTTTTCATAAATTTAAAAAAAATATAAATCTATTAACAGAATAACTTACCGTTTTCGTGGTCTGTGCTACCAAGCATAAACATCATCATTCCAATCGATATCATTACTGCCGTAACATACTCATAGTATTCATACTTTGTACGAGACACTATTTTTCCCATAATCATTACTGGAATAATTTTTGAGGCTTTAGCCAGTACCTGAGTTGGAAAACTAACGTATTTAAGTGCTTCATATTGGCACCAACTACTTAAAACATTGGATAATGAACAAAATGCATATTTATATAATGGTATTGTATGTGGTGGTTGTCTTATTATAAGTAAACAAATAGCAGATATGACAACTGCAAGAACTCGGTTTATAAAGACTAAAAATTGAGAATCTTTAAAATGACCCTTATTTCCATTACCGTCATCATATTCCTGAAATTATTATTTTAATTTAATATGAGTAAATGTACTTATATATGATTATTTTACTTTAAGTTTTTAAAAAGTTTTTTTAAAAAAAATATAAGAAATAATTTAAATATTTTTCATGCAATACCTGAGTCATAATTTTTTCTTGTAAGTAACCCCATGTTAAATAACTAACTTGCAACCCAAGAAAACAATGAGTCAATAGCATTACATCTTGAAAAAATGTACGTTGTACGTGATTGTTTGTTGGTGTTGGAGAATAATGTGAAGAATCTAGCAACCCCTGATCTCCACTACCCACAAAACAAGAATGTACTAATCTTGGTAAGCATCCTTTACCTGCATAAGAACATATTCCTTTTACAATCTTAAATACTCAAAATATTTACTTAACATACCTTTTCTTTGAAGATATTTGCTTGCTCTAACATATTTATATATTAAATATCCTGGTAACAAAACAGTTGCATAACTAGAAAAATTTAAACAAAACCTAATAATCCAACTGTAATATGTTTGTGAACTTAAAATATTTTCTCCACTTCCTACAAAAGATTTGATTATGTGTGTTGTACCATAAATGGTACATATGGAAAACAGAACTAGTAGGCTGTTAACAAAATTAAAAAGAATTTAGAAAGTTTTTTTATTTTTTACACAAATTAATCTATATTAATAATTACCAGATTATAATATCATCCGCATAATTGCCCATTGTTATTGAGGTTAACTTTTGACATCAATTAAGTAACTACTCAACAACTACTTATACATTTAAAATAAAAATTTAATATTAATATAATCATTGCAGTAAATAAAATATCCCAGCAAGACCCTGTAAATCAGTCCTAAAAGATTTATACAAATATATTTTTGATAGATTGCTTGACAGTGTCTTACGTGGATAAAAAAAAAAACGGCTATTTAAAAATGGAACTACGCGCGCAATTTTAAATACTAACTAAATTAATGAAAACTTTGATTACTTACTTATATTTTTTAAAATTTAAATACATTATTAAAAAATATACACTTTAAGTTTAAAATAAAGTTTTTAATTTGAAGGTAGGTATTAAAAAATAAACGTGAGAAAATTTGAATTATTTTAATAGTTATAACAACTATATATTTAATATTTACAAAATGAATTTTTATACATATTATATGTTTCTAACATATTTACAGTCATTCATTATACTGCTCAATTTTTAAATACATACTTACATTATAATGTCATAAACAACTTAATATTTCGCTTTACAAATATTTATTCATAAGTTTTTACTTGCACAAGAACTTATAGCTCTCAAAAAATCAATATTTATTTATTAAAAATAAAAGCACCTGGCTTATACAAATCCACTGACAAGTAATGAAAAACTAAACTATTCTTCGGGGCTTGCATGGTATTTAAGGCACCACACTATTTATTTACACATTTCACTCATAAAAACGAAGTTTTTATTCACTTGTACCGAGTGCAATAAATAATATAGTTCATCTATTTTTCTACTAATATGATTCATAGTATTTACATACATAATTGATACTTGAATACAATAAACAAAAATATAAACGAAGTGTCTTTAACAGTTTTGTTTTTTTAATTTGTTAACATTTCAGTATTGCTGATAATACAAATGCTTTCCATTTGCCACTTTTGTAGTACATAATCAACTTTGTCTTGCATTTTCGCAAAAACTTCTAATCTAGATGATAAATCATATGTCCCAGGAGAAGGAAGAACAGCTTTTAATTGGATTTCTTGCCGACTATATGGTTCCAATCGACATAAGACAGACGTTTTCCCAACGTAACGAAAAGATGTTATAGGATAAGGTAAGCAAAGTTGAGGTTTCATATCTGAATATTCATTTTGCCTAAAAAATATAGAACATTTTATATGAATTTTTGATTGAAAATTTTTTTTTTTTTTTTTTTATTTTTATTAAAATATTATTATAACAAAGCACAAAAATGTTACCTGCTAGTACCAGCTGTATCAACTTTGACATGAACTGCTGATTGCGAATTATTCTGAAGGTTTACGACAACTGAAACTATGCATATTCGATTTCGTGCAAAACTGTGTGCAACTTCTTTAGAGTATTTTAAATAAAAACAAACTAAATTTTTTTGGCATTCCAATTCAGAATATTGATCTTTCTTTGCAAACGTTTGAGCATCTGGTATATTGATATCAGGTCCAAAAATTCTCAAACGTCCTGAATACTCAATTGGTTCAACTTGTTTTTCCTTTGGATAATTATAAGTTTTATTTAAATAATGTAAATCTATGTAATGTTGTCCAAGTGCATTTCGAATTATTGTTCCACCTTCAGTTACTTTAGCTTTCCATCTGAGTATCAATGTAGAATCTAACTTTACAGTAGAAAAAACTGGATTTTTTTGAAAATCAGGTTTCAATTGTAAATTATCATTTTGACCATCATTGACATCTAAGGGCACTATATGTCTCTTTTTTATAAAATTAATATATGGTATATTTTCTGATATTTCAGAAACATTTTTAGATAAAGAAATTTCTGAGAAATTTATATTGTCATTTGCTTTTCTTGATAATTTTAATAAAAAGTGAATCATTTCTTGTGGTTGTACTTTAGCATCGCTGTGACTGTGATCAGATGGTTTGATTAAAATCCAAGAATCACTTTGAAATGCTATGCTGGTTAACTCAATTTCATTCATAAATGGATCATGTACTTGATTTGAATTTTTTATTCGAATTATCAAATTTATCATTGAAAAATTATCCATACTTGTCGCGCTTCTAAGAGCAATAATACTTGATTGGATGGAATCTAAAACTGTCAAATGCCAACTATGACGACTAAGTCTATGTTTTGGTATACTTTTTGATTCTAAATTTTCGTAATAAAATAATAAATCTAATCGGTGATTTCCTTTTTTATGTGGTGCATAAATCCAAAGAGTCATTTTAAAAGAATCACCGACTTGTAAAATATCATTCTTTTCAGGAGGCAATAGTATTTTAATAACAAGTTCATCTGCTTTCTTTGATTGACCTATGAAAAGATAAAGAAAACGTATAATTTTAAACATCATAAAAATTTTCCAATATTACCTTTTTTAAAATCTACTTGATTTGTAATTGTAAAAAGTTTTGGATTTGTTGAGCCAAGATGAATATTTTTTAATGGTGCACTACCAATATTTGTTAAAGTGACTTCCATACATTGCAATTCACCGCATAACATTTCTGGTGAAAGAGGAGTAAATGTAATCTAAAATATCATAAAATTGTTAATGTTTAAATATAAATATAAAAAAGCATTAGTTATTATATTTACTACAAAAAAATGTATTTTTCATGAAACTTATTTTATTAATTACTTATTAAAATTATACCTGCAAAAATGCTCCATTGTCAACAATATTCATATCAAGTCTTAAATCTGTTCCATAAAGAGAAACACCGGGTTTTTCTTTAAAATTTTTTAGTTTAGGTCCCTGAATATTAAATAAGCGTTTTCCAGTAACAAAAGTTGCTGAATTGGAATTTAATGGTTCCACAGGAGCTTGAATTGGATTTGACAAATCATAGCTTAAACCCAAAATCTTAAGTTGACCAATTTTCTTCGGTATTAATGATAAAACTATAGTTTGTTTTGATACAGGTTGAAGTGTTATTGTATCAATTTTCGAAGTTTCAATAAGATTTTCTTCATATTCTACAGAATTTTCATTATTAATAACACACCCATTATCATCAAATGACCAAAGTAATTTTAAATTTGACACAGGTATAGGTATTAGCAATGGGTTGAATAAATCTATGCATAAGTATATTGGTTCATTAATTACTGCATTTGGTTTAGCTGAATTATTGCTGGTATCAGTATAAATTGTAACAGTAGGTTTAAAAATCATGGGTGGAGTGCCTTGTGCTTTTGACAAAAGTATCTCTTCAAGTTTAGACCATCTTACATCATCTGCATCTTGACTGTAAGATAGGATTTGACTCACTAATTCAATATTATTTCCAGGTTTAATCACAGGTCCTAATAATACTTTAATCTGATTGTCTTCAACCAGAGGTAAAGGTAGTATAGGAAGGTTAGATCGAGGCGCTTTCAATTCTTGAATAAGTAGCTGTAAATAAAATATAATTATATTTAACAATTATTATAATTTTCCTTTTTATATATAAAGTTATTAATATTATTTCCAAATCATTATTTTGATTATTATTATACAACTCAAGACTTTTTATCTTTCTAATTTCAAAATAATTAAATTAAAAAACTGATAAAATACTTGCGTTGTGAATATATAAAAATTCTCGTAGAAAAGCTGCTTGTTGAAGAGCAGGCTGTTTACTAGATGCACTTAGTAATTTTTCAAAAACATTTACAGCTTCTAAAACTTGTTTCAAAGATGCAGCTTGCCTGCCTATAGTAAAATGTATGTGATCTTCGGCTAAAGACCATCCTTTATTATTGTATACCTAAAAATTTATAAAAATTAACTTATTCATTTAATTAAGATAATAATAAATTTTTTTAACATGACTCTTTCAGAAAATAAAAATTTTTCACCTGATATGCTTGTTTGTAACATCGTAAGGAATGTTTCTTCTGCCCAGCTTTTGAAAATCGATGACCAGCTAAAACTGCGTGAAAAGCATATTTTCTCACCATTTTTGGAGAAATAAAACAATAAGCAGCTTGTTCAAGAAGCAGTGCTGATCGTAAATCTGAGTCTTCACTTGTCATTCGTATCAATTGCTTAGCTGCTTCACCATATAAACCTCGATTTTTTAAACATTCAGCACTTAGTAAAGTTGCCCTAGAGGCAAATTGAGGCATTTTACAAGTATTCAAATAAGTCATTATTGCGTCATCCATATATTCAATAGTTTTTCTAATCATTTCATCCATCATAAAAGCACTTAGAGCAGCCATTTCTAAAGCACCAGCATAATAAATCCAAGCTTGATCTGCTGCAAAATCGCGTTTGGCATTATGATATGCTTGATAAGCAAGTGAGTAGTGGCCAAACATAAAGCAAAGGTCTCCCAGTCGTCTTAATTGCAGTTCTGGTGATTCTGTAGTGTATCTTGAAATAAAATATTTACATAAATTTATATATAAATACTATCTAATGAAAAGTAAAACAAGTTTTCATTATAAATTATTAAAAAATGTGTAAAAAAAAATTCTTACATTACTGCATTAGCTGGAACTGATCCTGGAACTCCTGGTTTACTTGTTCCAAACCATCTCTTGGTTGCACTGAAGAGAGATCTACTCATACCTTTCTTATTAGAAATGAGATCATTTAACAATCCTATTTGCCTTTCAACATAAGGCAATAGACTTTTTAAACAAAATTCAGACATCATGAGTTTTAATCTTTCAAGATCTTCTGTAGAAAGTCTAACACCATGTTGAGGAATCATTTGCATTGGGGAATCTGCCCAAACATTCATATTAATTGGTGAATTGCCATCTAATTGTGATCTTGAATTTTCATCATTAAATTTAGAAGGCAATTCATTTTTTGGACTTAAAGGATGAATGGTTGTAATTGTGCTAACAGGAACTGCTTCTTGACCAATTTCTAGTTGAACCATTTGAGATTCTGAAATTTCTGAAGAAATGCTTATATTTTCACTTCTATCAGGCGTAAGTAATGCGAAATTTCGTGGTACAACTGGTGTTCCAGCTTGACTAGTTGACCTAGTTGAAATATTTTAAAAAATTAATAGCGCAAAATTACAATTGTATAAAATTTTAGAATAAATTTATGAGATAAGAATTTTTGCAATATAGTCACTAATCATGCATACTTTTCTTGTTCAGTATTGACTGCATTTGGCATGGAAGACACACATGTAGTATCCGCAGGTGTGCGGGGAGAACTATCTTGATCACTATTACCAGATAAGTCTGCATGCTTGACTATAAATTGACTCCAAGGATCTGGAAGATGAGTATTGTCATCGGAAACGCTAAATGGCCTTGAATTCATTTGTAAAAAAAAGCAATTATTAGAGCCATAAATATTTTTCATTTCTGCAAAAACATCTTCAGCTCTGAAAATTATTATTTCTGTTAATAAAATACAAAACTATTAATTATTTGAATGGTATAACTTACTTTTTTTTATCGTCTTGAAAAGCATCGTATACCAATATATAATATCTAAGAGCGTTATTATTAAACCACTTTGGTAATTTACCAGGAACACTCTGGTTTAATTGAGCTCCTATTTGCTGAATTTTTTCTAATGGATTATCATCTGTTGTTGAAACAACTATCATACATGCCAGAAAATGTTTTGTAAATTCATGATCAGAAGGAAATTGAACACTAAGAAAAGTATCTCTCCAAGCCTCAAACCAAGGAACTGACACTGGGATATCTAAATCAATAGTTCCAGTACGAACTACAGTTGTACGTTCATTATAATTAGAACTAACTGATTCATTTAATAATTTTCTAGCTATATTTGTTTCTGGAGGACAATGGTTGACATCCTTAATAGATATTTGTAAGGAACGAATTACCACAGATGTTCCTTGAGGATCCTTTATATAGCCTAGAAAAATATAAATTTAATAATAAAATATCGCAAACAAAACTAGTTTAATTTTTTACTATAAAATTACAATAAATTTTCAAAAAATAACACTATGAATTAACAAATATTTTATTCTTATACATAATCGTAAATAAATAATAAAAATTATATTAAATCTAATTATTATAAAGTAACTAGATTCAATAAAAGTATGACGTCAAATAATAAAAACCATCACAAAATAGTTTATTAAAATAAAGTAATAAATATCTGTATCGTACCTTCCGTACTGAGCCTGCAAAAAGGTTGCAAAAGCTCGATGAACGATAAATTATTCTTCTGGCAAGTCGCCTCGGCGTTGGCCGAACAAATGGCAGCCACTTGCGGCGAGAAAGCATTGATAATGAACTCTCGCGCAGTTAACTTGCATTGAGCCATAATTTCGAGTCAACCTAATCTATTATGCTAGTATTCAAAAATGAACACGACCCGCTGTTGCACGTACAACGGCTGTTGTTTTTTCTTGCCTCCTTTCTCTCACATGATCGTCATCATCACCACCTGCATGAGATGATGATGCTGTTTTTGATGGCGTTAATCCCGGTGCAGTGTTCGTTAGCTGACGAGGACAACTTTGGCGAAATCATCGCGGTGACACACGGTACAATACGGAGAGACAGCACTGAAGCAGCATACGACTATATAATGTTAAACACGCCCGCGGAAAGAAGAGAAAACGTGCATATACACATAATTTGTGGAATACAGAGCGCGCGCTGTGGTGTCGGTTAAGTATAATCTCGGGTGTCGACGTTATCTACTCTACGTCTCGTCCGTATACCAAGGTCGCATTCAAGACTCAATATTAATTCTTTATAAATTATACCAACTTTTAACCGTATATATTGAGCTATGATAATATAATTTTTTTCCTACAGTTTTTATTTTTATCTGGTACACTATTAAATAAAAAATTTTTAAATTTACTTTATTTTTTGTTTACACTTATTTTATAGTTTGATAACTTTCTGCAAAGATTTAAAAATTACAATAATTATATTTAATTTGATAAAACTAAATTACACATAAATATAATAATAATAATAATTTTCGCAGTAACAAATATAATTACAGAAATTTATCATACCATTTATTGGAAAACAGTAAAATAGTTTATGATAAATTCTTTAGATGGCGCTGAAGGTTAAATAAAATAATTGTTAATGTTCCTTTTTATTTATAATGATTAAATTAAATTTTAATATTACTAAATAATTTTAATCAACCAAAATGCTAAAATAAGATGTATTTTTAAAAAGTAATTTAAATCTTATATTAGATTAATAACATTATTGCGTAAAATAAGGGAAAATATCTATGTATTATGATACTAAAAATAACTTAAAAACGCCAAGATAAAAATAAAGTTAAATTTAATTTAAATTTTGTATTCTATATATTTATTATCAATGAAAATAAACTGTTACATATTAATTTTGTTGTGTAATGAGCTTAAAGTTCACTTGAATACCTTTACTTTAGGAAATAAGTATATGGAACATAGAAAGATGGAAATGAAACGCACTCCTATACAAACGGACCCATAGAAGAAAGATGGCCTCCTTTCATCTAGATGGTATTGTCAATGCCGGTGGTCGCATCTATGTCTAGCGACCAAATATTTATCGTTATTTTTAAACATTAATCAGTAAATGTTTAAAGTGTTATAATATTTCGCAAGTGAATAATAATGTGTTTGTAAATTGTCGTCGCCGTTAAAAGTACGTTAAAGCTTTTGTGTAAAAGTCGGCTAGTCGACGGCTTTCACTTCTTTTCACCCTTTTTTATACACGAATATCGTCATTGTCGTCGTCTTTATTCTCGGGCTCGACGTCTGACAATAGAGCAGACAATTATCGTCATAGACGTCAGCTTGTAAAATAGTGAGTAGAGTGCATACTTTTCGTTGCATCCATGTATTCAATTTTTTATAATTTAGTCTTTATTGTGCGTAAATGTATTTTTATGCAATAAGATAGCCTCTATCGTGCTCAACACGATAGGCTCTCCTATTAACAAAATGATAAATACCCACTGAATTGAATTAATAAGAATGAAAGTAAAAAATCTCAATGATCATACCAATATGAAAAGCAACATTTTAAAATATTTATTCTCTTTTATTAATAAATGCTTAAAACATTATTCTTTATCAAAATTTTCATTTAAATTATATGCGTTGAAAAATTTTTAATAAATTTAAAAAAAATAATTTTTTTGTTTTTTCAAAGATTTAAAATATTAGTCGGTTAGTTGTTTTAATGTTAACGCACGTATACGATATATCAAAGAAATAAAGAGAAAGAATCAATGTATATGTACGGCCTTTCATGCTTAAATGTGCATAGAGAGTAAATCTGAAGGAGGTCGTTGCCCGTGAGCCAATATGCACGAGCGATCAATCCCTCACACTTCCTCTCTTGCTATCTGCTTAGAATACATGTATGCTTAGTCATGGACAAGCTAAAGACTTTAGTATCGTAAGCAAGGGATAATCTTGCATATATGTACGTGTAAATATTATAAAACTTGAATTCTTAAGACGTGAAAACGAAAATTTTTGCGTAGATAATGGTAATCAATTTGGTGTTTTTATTATTGCATTTTAATTTTTTTTTTTTTCAATATTACTTTTACAGATTTTTCAACGTATTTATTATAAATAAATTCAATTTATTATATCGATAAATTTTATTTAAATATAAATAAATTACAAAAGAATGTAATTATTTTTTTAATAGATTATTCAGCATTGAAATTAATATTTCTTAAAGTAAGATCAATTGTTTGATATTTAACTAATATAGCATTAAATGCACAAAAGATTTACTTTCACTTTCATTCTGTTATAAATTGTATCGGGCATTTGCTTAGTGTAAAACAAAATAAATATATTTAATAATAGGAATTCTTAGTATTTACTGAAAAAATTTATACTCAGTACTTGAATTCCTTTGAATGAAGAATTGTATATAGCCTAGTAATTCATGAAAAATTTTAAATATAATTAAAAACTTGTAAAATACCTGTATTTTGCATAAATTTTAATCTATTAAAATATTTTTTTAAAAGAATTCAATTCACAGAAATATTTTATGCAAGTTTGCAAAAAAAATTTCCGTCAAATTTAAACATGGTTTTAATCGCTCAACCCTACGTTTTGAATACTTTATCACATCGGAAAGGTGTGATATTTTGTTTTGAATAAATAATCATGGTTTTCTCGACTTTTCTTTTTAATCGATAATGCCGCCTCGCATTGGTCACCGATGTATAAAAATATCTACGCAGGCCTATAAGTGTCCTTGCTCAAAGTTCGGCGTTAAGTACCGACTGTCTCTTATAATTAAATATGACCCTCGAAATTTTTAAATAGCAACAAGCCATCCATTAGCGGCTATTCTCTCGTTCGCAGTCTCGATATTTCCAATAAACCGCGCAACCTCCGCAGGTTTACTTGTAAACAAAAGGGGGTTGGCAAGTACATACGAGAGGGACGAAAAAAAAAGCGGATGGTGAACGCGACGGCGAGAGTTCGGAGGTCGGAATAAACCAAGAGTGGGAGAGAGAGTGAGAGAGGAATAGATGAAGCGCAAAGAAGCTCTTGACGATAGCATATAGAGAACCAGCTGCGCGCGCTCGCGTATTGATTGAGCTCTAGCGTTAACGTTGTATATGCCGATTCCCTCTCGCTCTAGCTCGCGTTTTCGGTCTCTCTCTCTCTCTCTCTCTTTCTCCCTTCCTCCCTCCCTCCCTCTTTCTCTTCTCGAGGTAGCTGGCGGCGGAGAAGGAAGAGGAAGAGGAGGAGAAGGCAACGGAGTCTTCGGGGTGCATGCGCGCTAGGTCTAGCGGTTATCTCCGTCTCGCTCTGGTACCTGGTCGCCGCGCGCGCCAAGCAGTGTGGAGAGAGGCTCGTTGTCCAGCGGTTGAGAGACCGATGACGTCGTCGCGCCCTCCGCTTAGCGCCGCGACAACCACGAGTAAGAGTCGTTGCGCGCCTCAGTGCGAGGGTTTAGTCGAAGGGCTGCTGCTCCTGCCGTCGCCTCTTTCTCTCGGCTCTTCCCGTTCCTTTATTTTGATCTCTTTGTAAACTATAGGTAAGATCGCCCATAGGTCTATCGGTATATCGTTGACTTTTTACGGATATGCGAGATTATCGCGCATAAGATAGGTCATATATATATATATAACGCGTCGAGGCGACATTTGCGAACTCTCGGGAATTTTCGATCGCTGGCTATTGCTTGAATTACTCTTGGTCTTTATTTACGTGCTTGTTTTCGTTTACGTGAGGATACGTGCGCCTGTGCAAAGAGCCTCGCGTACTTATCTTTTTTTAACTTTTGCTGAATTCGACATTTTTTCATTCTTTTTCTTTCCCCCCCCCCCCCTCTCTCTCTTTCTCTCTCTCTTTCTCTTCCTCTCTCTCTTTCTCTTTCTCTTTCTCTCTAAGCCTCTACCCCTTTCTCTCTTCCTCTCTCGTTGAGTTTATTTTTGGGTGTTTTCATCGGGATAAGGGATATTTTGCGTCGCATTTCCGTCAAAGTTCATCGAAGATATACTCGTTGGTTACCTTTTGCGTGTGACGCTTTTTTGCTGAATGGAGCTCCTTTCTCATGCGAAATCATTTAAAAATGATCGATCCTCGTAATATTAATTATTTATTTACTTTAATTTTTAATATTATAATACAGTTTTGAAAACATATCGCATGTTATGGAATGAATGAAACTTATTATCGATTTTTTACTTGAAGCATTGCTCATATTGCAATTATAATTTAAGTAGTGCTGTATTTACGCAATATTTTATAACCGTGTTTGCTTCATCGAATTCGTTTTATTAGTTTAGTAAACAATTTTTTTTTTAAATCCTTTTGAAAAATATCAATTTTTATAACGAAATATTTGTCGTAAAATTGAATTATAGTTTACGGTGAACAAATTTTCTCCAATATTTAGTAGGTGTTTCAGATAAAGTTTTTCTAAAAGTTTTTTAAATAAATTATCTTGCAATTTTTTTTAAAATTTTGTTTTAACAAATTCTATTTTCATATTGCATCAATGTTTTTTTTTTTATTTTAGACTTTAAAGCAATAAACATTTATTTTATTAAAAAAAAATTCTTTTCTAAATAACAGCAATCAATAAAAATGGTATTTATAAACAACTTTTTCTTTTTTTTAATCGTTATAATTACGTCTAATATATTTATACATTATTAATTAATAAAGATAGATACACCAATTATTTAAAAAAATCTTTGCGAGCATTTTATTAAAAGAAACATTGAAAAATTCAAAATATCAAACTCTATATATATATTAAATGGTTAAAAAAAAAAAAAAAAACAAAAAAAAAAACAATCTCCCAAACTGTTTCAGATTTGAAAAGTAAGCAGAGTATGCAAGGGTTAGGATCCGAGGAGTGGTGACCTAAGGTGGAGCGGGTGATCTAAGGCGCAGCCGCATCTCCTAGGGAGAGCGGGGCCCTCCATGCTTACGCTACGACTCGTCTCGACTCACTTCCTGAAGCAGCCATAGGCAGTGCCTAACACGCATGCAATGTGTCGCGATCGGGACATGAATCCATAAACTTTTTTTCGACTTGGACTGATCGCCAGCGAGAACGAGATTACATTTTTTTCACTCACTTGTCGCGCTTTTATTTTAAATCTCCTTTCTTCGCGTTTATTGCCTTCAACACGGATCGATCGAGAGCGAGAACGAAGAGAGATAAAGCGGATAACGACGACGATCTTATCGCGATCGGTGTACGAAGTGTCTCTTCTTCCAGCTCTCCTCGCTTCTCTTTCGTTCTTCACACCTAATACGTTTCTCCTTACTTTACGCGCCCTTTCTCTCCCTTCGCCGCCTCCTTCCCATTTTTATTTTCTCATTTGTCAAATATCGCTTGATGATTATAATTTTAACCGTAACCTCCTCGTTGTCGGTCTTATAATTCGATAAAGAAACGAAAGCCGAGTTATAAGAGCGAGACGTGTGCGTGCGTTTGCGCGCGCGTGCGTGCGCGCGCTCGCTCGCTTACCCCGCATTTGTCTCTCGCGGTATTCCGATCGCCGATGAGACACGGCGAAAGGATCTTCCTCTCGTCCTCCCTGAGCGCGCTGGCGTGCTCCCTCGCACACCGTAGTCGCTTTAACCTTGATCCTCGGACAACGCAACGAACATCACCAACGAGCTAAAGATCGAAATACAGAAGGAAAGAGAAAGAGAGAGAGAGAGAGAGAGAAGAACGACCGACGCTGGATAACAATTGGACTGAGATACGAACGGAGGAAAGCAACCAGCGCTTGACAAAAGAGCCGACACGGCGTCATTATTCAATTCTGGAATCGTTATAATTCAACCTGTGGAGAGTCGCGAAAGAGTGTATTGTAAGTATGCTTTTTTTCTTTTAACACAAAAATTTATACTCATTGTTTGGCTTGATAACGTTATCGAACAATTTGAAAGATTAAACGTTTTTTTAAGTTACCTTTTATTTTGAACAATGCGCATAAGCTTTTTCCTACACTCGATAGTTATAAAATGGTAGTACTTTTTAAATAATATTTGAAATTTTTTAAATAACGTTATAATTGAAAAGAAAAATAAAAATCGAAATATGGGCAATTAAGGATACAAGAGAAAATCATTGTTATGTAAGCTTTTATGGGTTTGAAGTTTTCAACGTTGGAGTCCAACGAAATTTTTTAAAAACTGTTTTTATTTAAAAATTTATGTTTATATTTTTTTAGTCTTAGTGTTTTATAGCATAACTTAATATTCAGATACGGATTTAAATATAATTTGTACATTTTTAGCAGTTTTATTTAATTGCGAAAAATTATTTCGTTGTACTCTAACGTTACTTAAACTTCAGGCCCATAAGCTTTTTACAATAAAGTAATTATGTGATAGTAATAATCATTATTAACTTGAATGAATTTTGAACAAAATTTATTTTAAAAGAATAAAGAAAATTAATTACGATAAAAATTGTTTACAATTACTAGATCGTTTTAAAAATGAATATGAACGATATTAACATTTAAAATAAACTTAATACTGTAAAATTTGAATGTCTATCTAGGTGTATCTAGTTAAAATTTTATGTACTCCACGACATTTCTAGAATAACAAGTTTTAAAATTGCAATATATAAATTATGTCAATAGAAAGGTGTTTAAAAAACTAATGTCAAGAAATATCAGTATTAGTTTTATTTGTGTGCACGTTATGCTTCTAGATCTTTCGCAGCACATAAAGATAGATTAAATGTATTTTTACGAAAGGGAATTAACACGCATTATTGCCGATAAAATCAAAAACAACTTTTCAAACTATCATAAAGCACAATACACATATTCGATCGCAACTTTTAAACAATATTTGTCAACATAACAACGCTAACGAGAGTACATTGCTTTAAATCGATGCATTCTTTAATAGTTTTAAATGTCAAAAGTTTGGCCATGAAACAACGCTTGCGTCATTCCACTTGTACGATAGAAAAAAAAAAAAAAAAAAAAAAAAAAAACATCAAATTTCTCTCATAGTTCTGCAAAATCGACTCGAATAAAATATTAAAACATACCGGCATTACAAACAATTGTTTATAATTTTATTGAAAAGGGTCATATAGGAGACATAAGACACACCCCCTCTCTCTCTGTCTCTCTCAAAATAAAGAAAACAAAAAAGAGAAAACAGTCGGACAAGCGCGAATTGTACATTTGACAGTGCGGCAGTGGGTCGCGGTGCAGGCGGAGTGGGATGAGAGGCCCTCAACAAGAAGATCTCCACCAGCATGAACAGCAGCAGCAACTGCAACAGCAACAACACCATCGCCAAGAGCAGCAGCTAAAGCCGAGCATCGAGCAACAACAGCAACAGGATAAGCAACAACAGCAAAAGGACGAGTCACGTCTTGCCAAGGTAAAGCGCGTCCTGAGCGGCTCGATCCTTGGCCGTGGCTCGTCCGGCAACAACAACAATAACAACAATAACAACAACAGCAGCAACAACAACAACAACAACAATAACAACAACAAAAACAATGGTTTGGGCTCGGGCCGCTCGAGTTTCGGTGTCGAGCTCGAGCAGGCCGAGCGTCACAACGAGACCGGGGTGCCTTACGTCGTTTATCGACTGTGCGCCTACATCGAGGCCTACGGTTTCCACAATCCGGCCTTATTCCGGCTTGCGAGCGGCAGCTCCAACAAGCTCGCCGATCGGCTTCGCGCGGCTTTCGAGCGTCGCGGGGATGCCGAGCTCGAAGCCGCCGGATGCCCGGCTACCGCCGCGCTGCTGCTCAGGCAATATATCAAGGAACTACCAAGACCCATCATTGGGCCCGCATGTCTATCAAAGCTGCTGCAACTTCATTCTAGTAAGTTCTTTTTTTTTTTTATTATTATTATTATTATTATTATTATTATTATCATTATCGGAACGTTGAAAATTTTTAGCGATTATTTCGTACTTTTTTTCTTTCTATTTATTTGGGTTTATTCGGTAGAAAATCTACGTCTTACCTGTGGATTTTACATATGCACCGGTCAATATCCAATACAGACGAATGCATGTAAATAATGGTTATAGATTTTCAATAAAATAAAATTTTATTGGTTTATCGAAATAAATCGAGCCTGCTAAATATTAACTTAAGTTTTCTATTTGTATTCTGTAGCGTTTTAATTTTCAGCGAAAAACGCAAACTAACTTTTAGCGAAACAAATAGTCTTCGAAAAATAAAATATATAACTTACTTACACATAATAATCGTTTTATTAAAACTTGTCTTTTGAACTTTCGAATCCTCATAATTAAGTAAATATCGCAGTTAACTTTTTACTTAGTTTGGATTTTATGTAATACCGTTAAGTCATTAGTTAAGATAATCGTTTTAATTTAATTTCGTAGAATTTTCTTTCTTTCTTTTTTTTTTTTTTTTTTTTTTTTTTTTTTTTTTTTTTCTTAAATCTCGTAAAGAATTTCTACGAGTGCGTATAATAGAATAAAATTTTTCCGAATTCAAATTGGGATTTAAAAAAGAAGAAAAAGAAAAAGAAAAAAGAAATTTTAAAACTATTACATTAACATTTTGCATGTTTTCAACAAATGACGCAATAGATCATCGATCAGACCGCATATTGCGTAATAAAAAAAGAAAAAAAAAAAAAGAAGTTACCTCATACACAAATAAAACTCGTGTAGAAACATATTTCACTTAAATCATCCGTCAGTCTCGCGGAAAAGCGAAAAATCATCGACGAGCGCTCGCTTACTTAATCTCGGCTCGATCTACGGGTGAACAAACTCACCGATAAGGCTAAAACGATCTCTAACACGACGCGTTAACTTTATAAACGTACAAACATAATAACGCGTACAGAAAAGCATCGGTATTATTCCAGTAGAGTATCGCGAAATTTTAGATCGTGAAAGAGAATAAAGATGTGGGAATATGCAAGAGTGCGCGCGAGCTCGACGATTTAATCGACATGGATATATCACAGTGCGTATACATAAATGCATACGTGTATACGTTGAGCTTTGCGTGGAGGTAAATCGATTTTGAAAACACGGGAGGCTCGCGATCGCCTCACGATCGCACGACGACGCGCGAGAATGAGAACAATGGACGATGGTGTTATGTTTGTCCATTGCAGGAGATCGGCCGAACAATCGCGAGTGCTGGATCGACAGGACGAGGGAATTGTTGGCGAGCGAGCTTACCGGGGCTAATCATCGGCTCCTCGGCTACCTCATTCGCTTCCTCGGACGTTTCGAGGGCCAGCACGGTTACGCCGCCGGGGCGAGCGGTATATTTGCCCCAGTTTTGTTACCTCACGTACCGCCGGCCACTCTGCTGCTGCGCGACCTTCTGCTCGACGCCGCCCTCATCTTTCTCGACTTAAGGTGAGATATATCGACGATATGCTATCGGCGATTAATACGATTGTGTGCATTGAGAATTTTGTCCCTCTTGATTTATTTAAGGATTATAGCTGCTTTTTAAGAGAACCTTGAAAAAGGTTCGACGAACCTTTTCGTGTTATGACACAGCTTTTGAATTTTATTGCTTTAAAATATTCTTAATAAGATATTTTTCAATTTTTATGATTACTTTTTTCATATTAATATTTATTAAAAAATTACACGCGTATTTATTTGTTTTGATTATATTTTTTATAAACGATATCTAATAATAAATATAACGCGTGTCTTTGCGGACACAAATTTATTTTTTTGATTATTTTTAACGAATGCCAAACAGTGTCGGTCTTGAGTTCATATAAAGAAAGAAGAGTTAACAATTCAATGATACGCGATAGACGTTGATAATATTCAGTGTCCTGAGTTCGAACAATCAGCGCGTTATATAACACCCGTTGGCCGTTGGTTGCAGTCGCCGGTTTCTTTTCATTGTATCCGCAATACGGAAGCTATGTAATCTAGAACTTTGTAGAAAAATTTTTCAAAGATGTTTTATGATACAAAATGGAAGAAAAAACAACGCTCGTATTGATTTCAACGGAAATTTATACGCGATATCGAATACTTTAATTCATTCGTTTCTAAAATAGAATTAACTTGGATCGAGTCGAGCTGATCGCACTTAAGCTGCGGTAATAAACGAGAAAATTATAAATAACAGATTCATCTTTAACGTAACCATTAATTACATGGCGAATAAAATTATGGAATGAATAATATAAAAATTAAAATGCAGCTGTTTTTAAGCCAACAAATTTGTTTACTGCTTCGCGTAAAACGGACGCGTTAAATTATCATAATAATATATTTAAATAAATTCATAATATTAATATCGCAATAAAATGAATTTTATTTATTTTCTTGGCAGATATATTCATTCTCGGCGTAAAACTATAAAATATTCGAACACGTTTAGAATATAAAAAATTATGTACACGAATTTATTTTTCGCAAATGCATTAATATTAGTATTGACATATAGACGATGAAAAATAATTGAAAAGAGAAGAATATATACTCATAAAAACGCACCGATATAATTTAAAATATTCCGATATTCTTTTTCACAATCGATAATTATTAACCTCTGGTGTATTTCCTGGAACATTGCATTTCTCGTATTGTTCAAAACGAAGCTTTGCGATAACGAGTGAAGTATAAATTACGCACAGGGAGTTTTAGCTCGTCTGAAGCCTTAAGAAAATAAAGAAAAAAAATTACGTATAGAAACAATGCTTACGTGTATAGATACACAGTTCGATTTATTCAGGGTCAAACGACGAGCGCGAGCTAATACCGGCGAATGAGTTAAGGAGCTTCCTCGTGCCTATGATGTGATAGGGTTTCGCTAAGTGCGATACCTCGTTTCCTTTTTATTTTCTTTTTCTTTTTATTATAACACGAGCGTTATGTATTTATCTAAGTTACGTCGTTTATTTTCCGATTGTATTTTTCTTTAAAAAACTTTTGAATAACTGTATCGGTGCCGCGATTTTACTTGTTTTCTCATCGCAACTATAGATTTGTGCATTTTTTTTTTAACGATTAATTGATAAATATTAATGGCACATATTGAGTAAATTCAATTATTTAATTCGGAAGTTGATTTGTTTTTGATTTTTTTTTTTTTTTTTTTTTTTTTTTTTATTTATTTCTTCTTTTTTTTTTTCTTTCGAGGAGCAATAACTTACTCTGATATTTACATCATTCACGATGTTACGTTTAAATTGCTTTAATATGAAAATTTTGATCTTTCACTTGATCTTGTCGAGCGATGGTTAACTTATTTAATCGATATAGCAGAAATAAATTGATTTCAATTCATAAATATACATATATAAGAAAAAAAATTTACTAGTCTTTAATAAACTCGTGATTTTTATTACCTATGAGAATTTTTATAAATTTTTCTCTAAAATAAAAATACTAACTTTAAGGATCTTTCGTCATTAAAGAATATCTTTATTGAATTATTTATTTTATTTTCACAATCCGAATATTTATAATTTTAAAGAATCAAGCATAAATTTTTAATCATTTCACTTGCACCTTGTTTACTAATTTATAACGCGGAAATGAAAAAGAAAAAAAATTCAACAACAAAAACCTCAAAATTTAAACCTTCATTAAAAATAAAAAAAAAAAAAAAAAAAAAAAAAACTGAAAGCATAACAATTTATGACTCAACGCATAAATGTCAATGATCTACTTTTTCGATCGCAAATCCGATACTACAGGAAATACCAATGACTTATTTTAACTCACTTGCTTATGGCCTTCGTTTAACGCAAGTCCTTCGCGCGCTTCTTCCTCGAAAGAAGCGCGCGCGCGCGCGAGAATATATCGCGATCGAGAAAGAGAAAAAGAGAGAGAGAGAGAGAGAGAGAGAGAGAGAGCAACTCAATAAACGCGTAAATCTTTCGAGCTTATTTCAAGGTCCCGAAGCGTTCGACGCATCTGTATATTCCAATCGTTCTTTCATCCGCGAAAATTGCACGTCACGCAACGAGGTTAAATCCTTCGTGGGTTGATTTGGGTTCAGCTTTTTATCGCGTACTCGCCCATGGGTTAACTCATCGAGTATTATTCATAGCTACTCGATAGAGACGTATGTGTATACTTTACACGACTGCAACGTTCACTATATTCCGATGATTATAATAATTGTCTCTACGAGCGGCAAAGTACCGTAAGTCCATGAAAGTTGCGCAATTCTTATAAATAAACTTATATTCCTCGTGACTTATGCGAACGGAGAAATAAAAAAAGAAGAGCGCGCGATTGTTCGCGCGTAGTCTTCACGATCGTGTTCATTTATTCTTTTACTTATTTTTTTCTTCTTTTTGTTTAATATATACCTTTCTAAAGCTTTTGTTATTGGAAGTACGCCATTTATAAATAATCGAGACTGGAATTTTCGCGCGTATATACGAATTGAGCATAAAGTAAAAATAAAGCGCGGCTATTTTTACACTTTCTCTCCTTCTTCCTTAATTTAATTGAATTTATCTTTTTCTTATAATACAGGCGTGACCTGAGTCATTGTTTGAGATAGATATGTTGATAGTAATCGCGTGTTTACATGCGAAAGCTATTTGTGTATTATTATTATTATAACGAGGCTTTTATAATAATACGATAAAAGCGTATAAAAATAAATAAAAAGTAAAAAAAAAAAAAGAATAAAAACATGGATATAAGTAGACAAAAAAAAAATACACCGTTGCGTAAAACTTTATGGAGTATTGAAAAAAAAAAAAAAAATTATAAGAAAATTGAGGTTTTTATTTAGAAAAAAAAAAAAAAGAATAAAAATATACAACTAGCCTGTTATTATTCTTCGATACATAAATAAATCACAATTATAACGGTTAACAATAGTATCGACGAATAATAATCATTTATCGTTCGAAGCAAAAAACGAATCTCGAGAGACATCGATTAAAAAAATTACGACACGTTAACGTTCGTTAAGACGATATTTTTCGAAATAATTTTATACTTAATAAAAAAAAAATAATAATAATAATAATAATAATAAAAATTTTACGTAATCTAATGAACAGTTTAAAAGAAAAGCTTTTCTGATAAGATATAAAATTTTTTTTTTTTTTTAATTTATTTATTTATTTTAAGTCGCATCCCCCAGTATGGGTATTAGCGACATAACTTACATATTTTAACATATCAATACATAAATATTACATAAATATAACATAATGAATAATAATTGTGTATCTACAACGCTGTCAAAATTTCGGCAATTTTTTGCTATATGGCCTTCTTGTTTACACACGAAGCATTTAAGTGTGTCCGTACTAACATAGATACATGAATTGATATCGCCGTAATTTATTTTGAATGTTTCTGGGATTTTAACCTTTACTTCCGGTTTTACGAATACTTGTCTTCGGAAACTTTGAATATTACTGAAACTATCTTTGTTTGAATTTATGGGTGAACCTCGTTGAATTTCTAAGCTATCTAGTACATTTTCGGTTATTTAATTTATTGTCAAGGTCTGTATTTTCTAGGGTGTGTATGGGCTTATAGATGGCGAAGCCACGTGCACCCACCACAAAAACGCTCGAATCACTCGAGGCACACGTGTAGAACGCGGTGACGAGGGCCAATCAACGGTGCGAATAATGACTTAACGCTCTTATGATACACTGATATTTATAAACACGTCTGCTTGGTAACAATGCTCGACGTAGACTGATATAAAATTTGATTGTACTTATTTCAACGTATAGTAAGTGTTCGATATTCAATACAATGTGGAAAAAAATAATAATAACTAAATCGTTGATAGGAGGATGATATAGATTTGCCGGATGTGCGTCATAAAAATAATCATGATGTATACAAAAAATATGTTTACAAATACTTTATTATGTTTTCATTATTTTTATTAAAAAAAATTTTTTTTTTTTTATGATTGTACGGTCGACCGATCGTTAGCATAATCGTACAAGTTTCACTTGTTTCGCAATCTTTTTTTTTTTTTTTTTTTTTTTTTCATCTCCTTTTTCGTCTACCGGCACTATTTTTATCTTCTTTTTTTTATTAAAATACGTTTTTTTTTAAAGTATGACAAACGATCGCGCTTAGTAATGACCGTCGCTTAGATTTGGCACACGCGTAAATTTAGAAATAAAAGAGAGAGAGAGAGAGAGAGAGAGAGAAGGAGAGTGTCCGAAAGAGCAAAGAAAAAAAAAGAATATTATTTGTCGCTGCTTTACATTGACATGTAGATTTAAAAGAGTCATTGGAAATGCGTCACACTTGTTGGATTCGATTGTTTATGCTGCCCCCATAATGCGGCTGAAAACCTTGCGATTTTATTTTATGTAGTTGCTTATTTATTCCTTAACATACAGCTTGTTTACGACCTTGTTTCGACTAAAAAGACACATTTAAACAAATGTACTTTATTATACTTTTTTTTTTCGAGGCGAATAAAAATAAACATTCATTCGTAGTAAGTAATAGCTATAATTAGCGCTCGTATAAATTTTGTAATTTATAAAATTTGGCGACGAATGTCTATTTTAATTTTGATAAAAATAGTATTACGAAAACCGGCGACGTACCTATATTGGCAATTAAAATAAAATGGAATATCCAATTTCGATTATTTTATGTACGATGTGTATATTTAAACGTACGGAAAATGAAATTTCTAATTAATCAAATAGGACGTTGATAATACGCGACGTGGGATGTTATTCGAGCGTGTGATAACGCGTCCTTGTAATGTACTTAATTTTGTTTGACGATTACTTTATTTACCCGTGAATTTTTTTTTTTTTTGTTTTTTTTTTGTTTTTTTTTTTTAATTCGTTTAATTAGTTTAACCATACTGTAAATGGCGATGACATTTTATAATTCATACGCTGAAACATAGTGCGTGCAATTAATTATCTCTTTTTTTCTCTCTCTTTTACGGAGTATTAAATATAAAAATAGACACTTTGACTACCATTTTTATTGTTTTAACAAGCGGAATAACGTTTATGGAAATCGACTTGTCATCATTGTACAACTATTCTTTTTTTTATTTTTATTAAAGACTTTTTATACAGGTGAAAAACAAAGTAAAGTATTTTATCATCGATGTATTTATATCATTGTTTGCTTTAAGAAAAAATTAAAACGGAATTATTAAAATAAAAACTTTCTATTAAATTCGAATTTTTATTTGATAAATGTAATCGAAATTTAATGTTAAATTTTATCCATTAAAGGATAAACATTTTTCAATTCGTAAATATTAACTTACACCATTATTTATATAAGAGTTACTCATCAGTAATCGCATTGATAAAAAAAACAAAAAAAAACAAAAAAAAAATGTATAAAAATGCGTCTCGGCACGATGCTTTATTACACATTAGCCGCGTGTATTTTCAAGGTCGCCACGGTAAACAAAGCCGACCCTTCGATGTCTCACCCTTCGTGCGGCCTTGTTACTTTTTTCCCCTTTTTATGCACGGCAATGGGTTTTTCCCCATGGCTTGGAATTTTCCACTTCTCGTGTAGCTTTCCCTCTTTCTCTTTCTTTAGCCCTGCCCCCCCCCATCGTCCGTCTCGCTCTGTCTCTTTCTCTCTCTCTTTCTTTTTCTTTTTTTCTCTTTCCGTCTCTTCTTTCTTTCTCTCTTTGTCTTCCGCTTAATGGCACGTGATTTCGTTCACTTTAGCTTTTATTCTCAGCGCATATATATATATATATATATATATATATATTTACTCACAGCTTGCGCTCTTAATGAATGTTTTAGGAAGAAAAACACATGCGATATTGTTTGATTAAAGTGTAATGATTTAAATTTATACGCCGTGCATAAACGAAACTATTACCGAAACAAATGTCAATTAACGTTGTTGTGTACTTTTTTTTTTTTTTTTTTTTTTTTTTTTTTTTGCATACGAACGCGCTCAAACGTTTACTTTGAGCAATGGATATTCCAAAATTTTCCATAATGTCTTGCGTCGTTTGCAGTTAGTTTTTTTATTACCTCGCGTTCCACAGCTGTTGCTTGGCGCGTAATTTATTGCAATTTTGTGTTTATGGGCTTCCATATAAAAAACGTTTAATTTTTGGCGTCAATTTTAAATTTAACGAGTAAACGTATAAAGAAAAAAAAATTATTTTTTAAATTTGTTATAAAATTTTTTAAATATTTAATTCGATTTATACTCAAGTTTAGATCTTAATTGAGAAGCTATAGATGAAAACAAAAACTTTTTAATCAATTCAACCTCGCGTAAGTGTCAAAAACAAATACGTAGAGATTCAAAAAATTTTTTGTAATTTGAAACCTTTAAAGCTTTATCCGCTAAAACAAGCGCGAAAACTTGCAGTCACGTTTATCTTTAACTCGATCAAGAATCAACGCAACGTCGTCTTCTTTATAAAGAAAAGAAAAAAAAAAAAAAAGATTGATCTTTCAAGCACGAGAATGCTATGTATAGAATACTCGCGACTCGCTAAAGTTCCTTTAAATGCATTGTATAACAATCGCTCGGAAGCTCAGAAGGAATTCTGTACAGTTACGTTATCTATATCTATAACAACACCTGAGCGCCGCGGATATTACACAACGGAATCGTTACGAACCTGCCGATATATAACATCGCTCGGGCTTTAATTAAAATGTCACGACCTAAACGTCCCAATGGTGAGGGGGAGGTGGAGGTGGAGGTGGGGGGGGGGGGGGCGAGGGAGAAAAAAGACGAAGCATCTCATTTTCTATCGGCCTATAACGACGACGCGATTGCGAAAAATCACGCGAGCTTTGCGCGCCGTGTAGAGAAGCGCCAAGCGTGCCGCTTTTAACGTAAGGTTGCGCTCGTTACGGAGCGACGCATCGGTAAACGAGAAAAGAGGAAAAAAACAACGGAGAGATTTGTGTGCGTGTGTATATATAATGCACGCGCGTGTCGCGTGAAGGCGAGAGAGAGAGAGAGAGAGAGAGAGAGAGAGAGAGAGAGAAACCCGTTCGCCGATGATCGAGCCTTTCTCCTTCTCCGAAAAACCGGTTCCTTCTCTTTCTCTTTTTCTTGCTCAAGCACAAGGAGCGCAGGTAAATAATGGCTCTCTCGGAGATCTCCACGGTACTTGCGCTACTCTCTCTCTCTCTTTCTATGGCGCGTGTATGCGCGACCCCGTAAAGAACACGTGGCCGGCGGAATTTTACCGGCAAGTCTCCGGCTACCGTCTCTCTGCGCGTGTGTACATATATACCTTTCCTCTCGCTCGTTTACTCTCCTTACTCTATACCTTTCCATTGGCTATATTCTCGTATCTCTCGGCTTCTCTCTTTGTTTACGGCGCTCGATATGTTTCGGCGGCTTATGGTGCTTCCCACGAATTTAAGCGTATTAAAGCCGTATTAAAGCTTGTACGTAAATATCCGCACTCGCGTCTGCTTGCGCAGCTTTTTTTTAATCGAGGGCGAATTTTTTTTGTCCTGATAATTGATATACTTTTGATAATTACAAAAGAAGTCGTTGCTTCTTATATAGATAAGCGAATTTTTTGATTTTCGAAGTTACTTTTATTCGATTATAGGTAAACGATTTGCACGTTTCGATAAATTTTGTGATAACTATCGTTTGACAAATTGTTTATTTTAACAAAATATTAAAATGTCATTATCGTATCATTAATCAATTGTGTTTAAACTTACATTATTACTATAGATTTAAAAAATTCATTACTTTCACAGTACGCTTATTTACACATATTATAGTCGCAACGTTTAATACGACAAATTATCTCATCATCTAAATCATCATAAAAATTAGCGAAACTCGAATTCGGGATTTTTCAAACGAATCATCTTAAATTCTTTACAAAAGTAAACATTGACTCCAAGTTTTAATTAAAGGCCCTTTCCGAAACAGCAGTGACGTCATAGTCTCTGTATCGAAGAATTCCAAGCGGGAGAGAAAGAGAGAAGGAGAAAACGTACGCTATGGAAAATTTTCGATTTCGCAGTCGTTCCTTCCCCTTCGCCCCTCCCCTCCCTCCGCCCTCTTCCTTTTTCCACTCGTTGCACCTCTCGCGTGCTAGGAATAGACTTTGGCAAGTTTGGTTCTAACGCGTGCGAACTTATACATACAGTATGCTAACGTATATACATATGTGTAAGTCTGTATACATTCGATTATATCAATAGTTTCGCATGCATCGTCACGCGCGGAAATCGTGCCGATGAGCTATGCTATCGAAATGTCAATGGAATGTATGTATTCGCGTATGCATGAGAGAGACAGCGCGAAATAATGTATTTGCAAAGTCGGCAAAATATTTCGAACCTCGAGATAATTACAAATTCTCGCGTTGTAATTTAACGATTCGCTTGCGAAACTATATATATATATATATATATATCTATATATGAAGCGTCGTTAGCTTACCCAATGAAATATTTTTCTTTTTTTATTCGTTGCCTTTTATATATATATATATATATATATATATATATATATATATATATATATATATATATATATATATATATATATATATAGTGCAGTGCTTGTAAATTTTCGCGCTTTGTTAGAATGTTGTTGAACTTGCGCATCCGATTATATCACGGTAAATTTCTTAATGACCGTACGGATATGTGTGTACTTGGATGCGTTATTTTTCGTATTATTATCGTTAAATATGAAATCCGTTTCCTTCTTATTTTTTATTTATTTATTTATTTATTTATTTTTTTTTTATTGATTGGCACCATTATTTGATTTAAATAAATGGTAAACTCGCCGGTTGACAATATTAATACAGGAGCTAGAATCGATAATTTCATTCAAACGATAGTTAACGTCGATAAAAACCGAATTAAAATTCCAAACGATAATCGTTACCATACGGTAATTCAATGAAATGTTAAATATCGGTAAAAATCACGAAAGCGATATAAGTTTACGTATATAAATTTATATCTCGCGCATTCACAAAAAGGTGAAAGTAAAACTTCAACAAGGCTGATAATTCCAAGCGAGCCGTAAAGTTTTTAAAAAAATAAAGAAAAAAAAAAAAAAAAAACTAACCCAAACATCGACGTGCGCCGATTTCTTTCGATAAATAATTAAAATAAACAAGTAAATGAGAAAAATTTTTTTATAAACGTCGTTATGAAGTTTATAGAGGTGTAAAGTTTGCATGTACCACGTCTATGTGTATATATATATATATGTAGTAAGCTCGTCTTAACTCCGAAGCAGGATGCATAATAGGTAGCCGGATTATGCGCGCAAGTATACCTTACATAGCCACACGCAATAATCTCCGTCAAACTTATCCAAGTTTGCGTGTGTATGTATATATACGTATGAACAGCAGTTGCATTGCATCTGCACACGAATATATATACACATATCGTGCGCTTGGACGGATATAGAAAGACCGTCTCTCTCTCTCTCTCTCTCTCTCTCTCTCTCTCTCTCTCTCTCTCTCTCTCTCTCTCTCTCTCTCTCTCTCTCTCTCTCTATCTGTCTTTTTCATTTCTGTCTCTCCCTCTTTCACCGATAGGCAGCAGCGGCGCGCTCGCTCCGAGAGAGCGCGTTGACATACACGCGCAGTCGACAGTCGCTTCTCCGGCAGCTAAGCAGCAGAATAGCACTCGAGAGAAAAAGAGAGAGAGACTCTCTCGACTGGAGTACATAAGCTCGGTTTTAGGCAAACGCGAAGCTTTATTTCGTAAGCTATTGGCCGCGTTTAAACCCATCTCGGAGTTCGGTATTTGTTTTATTCGTAATCACACCTGTGTATTTAATACACGCGAGCGATCGTTTTATTTATTTATTTATTTTTTTCTTCGTAAGAGCGCCGAGGTTTAGCTTTTTAAACCTTATATTAGAGTTGGATAAAACTTTGAGAGCGCAAGTTACGCGCGTATCAGCGTGTACGCGTACTTTTTATCAATACTTGCCGTATTAAACTCTTCGCGTAGACTCGCGGCGAAAAGTCGATTCGCATCAAGGCAGGTACAACCATAAATGTTTCATCGGATCATCGAGAGGATCGTCTTCGCGCCGGCGACACGTTACTGGAAACGAAAGCTGGTCTTTGTTATCACATGAGAGCCGACCGGCGTTTATGCGTTCCATCCTAATGCGGTGAGTCACGCGCGACGTTATCTCTATCTTTCTGTATCTTTCACTTTGTACTTTTTTTTTATTTTTTTATTTTTTTTTTTTTTTATTTTTTATTTTCGATTTTTCGATTTTTCGATAACTATTATATCATTTGCGCTATAGTTATGTCGACTTAAAATTAACGAGTCGATGTGTCACTCTGGTTTTGGAAATAAATTTTGCGCCACTTATTATCAGCGATAGGATATAATAGTTGCATTTTGGCATGTTATGCGCTCGTTACTTTTTAGCGATAATCAAAATTAATGGTTGACTCATAGAGTGGTAAAAGACACGCGACATCTATACTTATTATTGTTTATTTATAAAAAATGTTCGTGAACGAGTTTCGTTCGCGTTATCGGTGTCATTATCGGCTTTTTTTTATTAAGCTAATTTTATCGATAACAGTTTGTTTTTTTTTTTTTTTTTTTTTTTTTTTACAATTTAAGGTATTTAAAAATTAAAATTGTGCAATACGAAAGTATAAAATGATTACGTGCGAGTTGCATTTTTATAAAATACTGTGTTAAAATTTGTCGCGTATCCAATGTCGCGTAAAACTGCATAGCAACATTTTTCGCTTTGGTAACTTTGAAAATTGTTGAATTTATAAATTTATCATCATCTAGACATGTGTATGCATAATTTTGAAATTCTTACTACATTAAAATAAGTATTTTAACGCGATTACTCATAATGATGATGACCCTAAGCGTAAGTAGGAATTTCCTTTAGCCGATTAATTAACATTGCGCTTTACGAGCACGAACGATCCGTCAATTATTTCAAGTTTCTCTTTTCCGATTAAATAATTTATTCTCCATCGATGTTTATTTCGATTTCGTCATTGACGAACAAGTGGCACATTAGTCTACATGTTTGTTTAAATGACTTAAGCCGAATTCGTTCATCTTTCGGATGGCATTATGTTTACTTTGTTTTCTATTATTCACGGATTAACGCAAACAGCGTTCTTTAAAAAAAAAAAAAAAAAAAAAAAAAAAAAAAAAATTATGCCATTTTCTTATAATTATTCATGTTTCTTACTAAATTAAAAATTTTATCCGTTATTTCGATAAATAATATTAATTTATTCGAGTAAATGCTGCAAAATGTCTTTTATTAACAATTATCTCGAATTGAAGTATTCGTTCATATTGATTATTTACATTTCTTATTAAATTTTTATTCTATTAAACTATACCGCATTTAAATTTACGGCGATCGCGTTGTTTATACAGACTGGCTTTGGTTAAGTAAGTTAATTCGATTTCAATCGAGGCCAATAAAAATCAACCGCAAAGGACGAATATTGCTAAGCAAAGAAACGTTTAAAATCATAGCTGTCATGTAGATTGTAAACGTTAACCCGTCGTTTTAAGAATTCCCAATTTAAATGCGTGAAAATAACAAACTTCATTAACCGATGGATCAACTTTGAATCGTATCCGTATTTTTTTTTTTTTTTTTAAATCGACAACGTAAAATATCGTCGAGCGTAAACAAATTAATTATTAGTTACGCTACGCACATAAGCCGAATTTAATACCATTAGAAATAATTTCTCTCTATCTCTCTTTATATCGTTCGAGAAATTGCTTTAATAATTATTGCCTTAAAAATACTCATTCGTCATCCCGTTAATTACAATCACTTCGTTCGCCATAACAATCGAAATGAGTCGGTTGTTTTTTTTTTTTTTTTTTTTTTTTTTTTTTTATTATTCTTTTTAACGTACGTACCGCGTCGTACAAAATATTTATGAAAATCTTCCATCGCAATGTACTCGTAGGTTCGCGCGGCTTTTTTAAACCGACGAGAGAGTTCTTGAATGGAAAAAGAGAGCCATCTTCGAGAGCGAGTTATACGCTATGTCCTTGAACGGGATACGAGACTGTTGTTTTACACGCGCTTAAAATTTCATCGAACTTCGCGTCGATGGGGTCGCAAGAAGATGATATTTCACGCGTGCACGTGTCGCGCGTGCACTTTTGCGTGTTGCGTTTTCAAAAAAAAGAAAAAAGAAAAAAAAAAAAAAAAAAAATATATATATATATAAGAAAAAAAAAGAAATCGATATCGGGGTCCGTACGACGAACGCACGCGCGCGAGTAAGTCGAAATACCGGTTCTTTGACATTTTTGGCACTCGTTCACTTGGCAACACTTCAATTGGTATTTCTCATCGAACTTTCAGTCGGATGCTCGAGTTTTTTTATTTTTATTTTTCAATTTTATATATTAACGCTACCATCCTATATTTTATATTTCTAACTCGATGTTGAAAAGCGTATAAATATATGATGATTTGTTTCTTTTTTTTTTTTTTTCTTTTTTTTTTTTATTCCTTCGTCATTGTGATGTAACTTATTCTTTTTCTTTTTATGTATTCTCTTTTTATATTTTTAAAATCTTTAAATTTTGCTCAATAAAAATCTAAACGAAGTACAAACTACGTGTTACATAACGTAATGATAATAATAAAAACAAAAAGAAAAAATAAGTAAACCTTTATGGGATAGGGAGAAAAAAAGGAGGCGACATAAAACGCACCCGAAGCGAAAAGGTAATAAAACAAAACAAAACAAAACAAAACAAAACAAAACAAAAAAAAAAAAAAAAAAAAGAGTGACGTAGTGGAGGGAAATAAAGCGGATGGGGAATAAAATAAGAAGAGCCGAAGTACAGGAACGCGAGCGCTCGCAAGCGGTCGACCTTGACCATGATTTCGCTTTTATATGTGTTACAGTGTCAAAGAGTCCACGGTGAGCGGCGTAATTCCTAGCTCGGACTGCAAGGTCTGTAAAGACCCGAAGGACGATTTTGGCCATCCTTCCGATAATTCGTTGCTCGTCTGTCCGACGAAGCCGCCGAAGCGGAAGGACCGACGTGATTCCTGCGGGCAGGAAAGGAAACTGATAAGGTATACACTCCCTATGGATACTCAGTGTATATATGTAAATGCGCTTCTTTATTTATTATTATCGATCGATCGATCGAGCTTATTTCCTACGATTACGATTAATTACACTCGATAAATCGGTAAATATGTGTATATATATATATGTATATTTTTTTTTCGCGTATTTTTTCACGTTCGCTTTTTTCCCAGACGATTGAGCATTTTGCGAATGAATGACGCGCCGATAAACGACAATTATTTACGCTTCTTGACCATCGGCAGATTCTTGTCGGCGTGTCATCGATGCGCGCGTAAGCATTATTAATTTATATTAATTAATCCTTTTCGATCTCCTCTTTATAAAATTCGCGCGTTACACGTTTAATTTGCCGTTATTTGGCTGCATTTTTATAATTTTATTCCGTTTATGATTAGCCGTTTTAGATCGAGTCTTATGAATTAAGATTCTTAAAATTTTATTTTTATAATAAATTTTGGATAATGAGTTTAAAGGATAACCCGTCGATTTAATTGTATCGTTCATGTTAAATATTTAATAAGATTAATTAAAAAATTTCAGTTGATTTCAGTTCAATTTTTTAATACGTAAGAAATGTTTTACTTGTACATTCTGTTTAAACAGACACTGTTTACGTTGAATAAGCTTTTTATTTTTATAAAATAATTGAAGTACGTGTATTTTTTTTAAATGATTTATAGATACAATTAATCAATTTTATTAATTAAATTATCATATATGGTCGTACAGTGCGCTTACAAAAAAAACGCATTCGAGTGTAAAAAAGAATAATATTTAAAAAATGTTGCCTTAAAAAGCAACATTATTTAAACATAAAGCGTTTACTTTCTTTTTGTTTTACAAAAAATTATTATTTATTTATTTATTTATTTATTTTTTTCAACGTACAGAAGTAACAGCGAGGAAAGAATTTACGAAAGTAGTAACAGAATAGCCGGAGATAATAACACCACCAAGACGACCGATACAATCCGGCGCGTTAGCAGTCACGAGGATTTTAATAGCAAAAAACATCTACACATTCTTTCAAAACTACAAAAAGACATGGGGCACGGACTGGTAATACAATTATTTTTCATTCCTTCTTTCAAATATTTTCTGAAATAATTTTTAAAAATTCGCCTTTATTTATATAATTTTTTTTTTCCTTATTCACCATTGTTTTTAATTTTTTTTTTTTTTTTCTTGTTTTTTTTTTTTTTTTTATTCAAGACATTTATTTTTTAAACTCTATTACAGTGTGCTAATTTGTTGAAACACAATTGGTATACTTGCAGCGACACGGCAGTTTACCCCTCCACGAGAGGACCAACGTCTCTCCGGTGTCATCGAAAACATCGCTCATCCATACATCGAGCGACGTTGTTCTTGCAACCGAAAAGTACGACTGCGACGCGGAACGGCTCAGAAACAGCGAACGTTTCAGCAGAAGCATAACGCCAAGAGGAAGGAGACAAGTGAGAAGAAGAAAATTGCACAGAAGCTCGTTTGATCAAGCAGCTAGCAAGGTAATTTTTTGAAAATTTTTATTTAATCGCAACCAAGAGTAAATGATCGATTTAAAATTTTTAAAAAATGTTTCGTTATCGAGTAAATAAAGATAATGTTAACGTAAACAGGAACTGAAAATTTTCTATTAATATTTTACTTTTAAAACATATACTTGTAACGACTCAACGACACATAAAATTTTTTAGGAAAATGAAATTGAGAATTCAGAGGTGATATTCACATTAACGTCCGATTCCAACAAGGCGAATTCACAAGGTCAAAGTTTTCTCGAAATGTTCAATTGCGGTCCCAGCAGATCTCCATCACCTGTTAGACCTCCGTCATTGGAACATGATGACGAAAATAATCCTCCTTTAGCTAACTGGGGTTTTCAAATCCGTCAAAACAACGTATGTTTTCTTCGTTTTCTTTTTTTAAATTTAAAATTTTAATTATAGTTTTAATTATATACTAAATTGCAATTAAAATTTTTATGTTAAAGGATCAAGAAATGGCTGACCGAGTAGATGCTATGATTTCTCCTCGAAATTCATTGTTAATACCAAGAAGATTTTATTCCGAAGGCGATACAGACGAAGAAGATAATGTTATTGATGCAAGGGAATACACTTTAAAAAATTTGGTCAAACAAATCAATAGTTTGAAAAAGAAAATAAAAAAATATGAGAGTGAATTGGAGGAAAATATGAGCTGTTATTCTGACAAAATGAACAATCGAGAAATCAAAAGAATCGTATCTGTGTTAAATAAAGTACGGAAGGAGCATAAAATTTTAAAGGATAATTTTACCGGTACTTTATTAGGTAGTTCAAAATTAGGTCGCGATGACATAAGTGCCAACAATAATAATAATGGGGAAGAAAATCTTAGAGCGGCAGCAATGTTAGAGATGGTAAAAGATGTTGATCGAAAACTTACGGATAAACGATTCAAGTTCAATAGACCAGAAAATATGGAAGATCTTACGTATATGCAACTTTTAGACGAAAAAACAGCTGTGCAGAAAGCTTTGTTGCATATAGAAAATACTTTTGGAAGACCTGTGTCAAAGGAAGATAGATCGATTGTTCGTCCTTTGTATGATAAATATCGGACTCTCAAACGATTGTTGATAAGAGCAGGCGCGGTAAGTTTGCATGATAGATTTATTTTTTTTTAGAAAAACTTATTATTTTAGAAAAACTATATTTTCATCTATTTTTAGACTCAGTGCAAAGACAGCATGCCAGAACTTGCAACAATTTTAGAACATGAAGCTATGGATTTCACCTCGACCTCTGGAAGTCCTATCGAGTGTGATCGTCGAGCAAGTGAACCAGACATGTCTAATCGTGGAATATTAGATTGCATCGATTCAATGGAACAAGTGACAACAGATAGCGATAGTCAGCATAGTAGTAGCGATGGCAGTCGTGGAATTGTTGAAAGTCTTCACTCTCTTTCAAAGTACGTTGAATTTTATAATAAATTTTATATTTAAAATTTAAAATTATTTACGAATGAATGAAAATAAAAAAATTATTATTTTAGAGACGAACTATTACAACAACAACGAATTACTAAAGAAGAAAAGAAACGTCTTCGAAGAGCGTTAAAGGAACTGGAAATGCAGTTTGAAGCCCGAGCTGGAAGACGAATGCATCGTAAAGATCGCGGGCCACAAGTCAACATTATTTATGATTCATATAAGCAAACAAAAGCCAGACTTAAATTGATCAGCGCCTTGTTAGCAAAGAGTGCTTGACAAAGTATATAAACTTTAAACAGTGGAGTAATACGTACCTTAAAATATTGATCTGCGGTATCATTATCAGACTATTGATATCTTTTTCATTATTTAGACTGTTAGCATAAAATTATTATTATTATTATTATTACTATTACTATCATTTTTTTTTTTTTTTTTTTTCGGTGGTAAAAAAACGGGGAATCTGCCTAAACCAGACCATCAGTAAGGACCCCTTTGCCTACCTGTAGACGCGGGGGGACCCACCGGTGTGACGGGTTCCGTAGTCACGTCAGCTCTGGCCTCGAATGGGCTCGATTGCTCGGGCACATCCGTGGCAAGGGCATCGGCAACCCCGGGGACCGTCTAACCCGCCATACGCCAGCATATGTCTGATATAAAACCATAGACATATGATGCGCGGATGGAATCTCCACCTTCTGTCCAACCTGCAGCGTGGATCTACTTTCGTATTGCTTCGCCGCTGCAGGTTCTGTCTATTCGTCAGTCCGTTCCCCCCATAAGGTTGTAACCTGTCTCCGTCTCGTAATTCCTTTCATACGATCCTTTCATTCACATTCACTCACTGACTCGTGCTCGTACTACCCTTCACCAACTAATCCAGACACCCGTCCGCCTTCTTACCCCACTATTACTATCATTATTATTATTATTATTACTATTATTATCATTATTATTATTATTATTATTACTGTTACTATTATTATTATTATTATTATTATTATTTTTTTTTTTTTTTTTTTTGTGAATGCGATTTTTATAATTTTTCCATTTTAATTCTTATTTGAACTTGTTGATGATAAAAATACCTATAAATGTTTGTATAATGATGAGTTGCTAATTGAATTATAGGACACTACATTTTAAGCTTTATCTCTGTATAACATATTGCGCACAGTCGTTTGAAATTTTTTAGAGAACGTTATTATATTGATTACATTATATTAATTAGGGGATACCTATATCTGATGTACCCGCAACACCCATGTTGTTCAAAAAATGAGAGTAGTCTGAAAGTTATACTTTACAAGTAACATACTTTAACAGAAATATACAATGTTATATATAATAATGAATCAAAATATCATAACGTCACGTTTGCTAAACCAATAATTGAATTTTTAAACAAATGTTACTGCATATTAAAATTTTGGAGGTCTTTTAAACAAATTTATTTTTATTCTTTTGAGAGAGAAATTATTTGACAAAACTTCTTTTTTTAAAAGAAATTTTTATATTTTTTCACAATTGTTTAATCTTGAATTGCTTTTTTAAAAGTGCTATAATATTTGTAAATATACTCGCGCATCTCGCATATAACAAAGCCATAAAATATCGCATGTTATAATTGTCAGAAAGTATTATTAACTGTTACATGATTTTAAAAAATTTGACAATGAGCAACACTAGTTACGTGTTCATGAATTTCTTGTTCTACAACACATGACTTTATACATAAATATCGATGAATACTATGTGCATAGTATTTTTGAAGATCAGTTGCATAAATAATGACTTGTGGGTTGATATACTCGATATTGCGAATGCGCCGAGAGAGTTAAGGTTTGATGCCGATCGACATATTTGTGAGAAATAATTTTTTAACATTTTTTTAACAAGTCTCCTCTATTTTTTAATGAAAATTTATAACTGTGGCTAAAAAGGAAAAAATTTTCTAATGTGTGCACACCAAATGTGTTTAGCAATAATGATTCATCTGAACGCGCTTCTACGATTTACTTCGTGAATAACAAAATTAAGGTATGAAATGATTTTTGTAGACCAAAGCATTTTTTGTCTGTGATATAAGAGAATTACTGAATTTAAAAAAAAAAAAAAAACAAAAAAAACAAAAAAAAGAGAGAGAAAGAATGTTTGTCTGTGAATGGCTGAATTTAATAAAAAGTTTGATGAAGAGATAGCTTTAAATGTAGGAATTGCATTCCTCGCAGAGATTAATCATTATATTTTCGTTACAAAAATATTTTAATCGTTTAGAATTATATTGTTGTAATCTTTTTGTATGAAAGATGAAAAAGAAATGCTTTAGTAAGAAAACTTTTGTTTTAAAACTTTGTCCTTAGATTTAAGTCCGTATTTTCTAATGTACTTAAAATTATTATATAGCTGTTATGCCAAAAGCAAAAGAAAACTTTACAATTGTCTAGAATTATTGAGAGACAAACGTGTTTTTTCTTTCTTTTTTACCAAACTCACAAAAAACCAACAAATCGATCACGAAATAAAGTAAAACAAAAATAAAAAAAAAAAAAATAAAAAAAAAAAAAACAGAAAAAAACAAAATCATGGTATTGTTACAACGACATATCTAGGCATTACATATAATAGATTTTCAGTGACCGTTTTAAAGGGTTAGTGTTTTTAGGCAAGAATAAAGTGCCACAATCGGAATTTTAGTCAGTATAAAAAAAATAAATAAAAAAAGTAACATAAATAATAACCGATGAAATAACTGTTATTACGCTCGTCTCCGTTCAAATATGTGTTGCAGATAAATGGCCATGTATTTGAATTTATGAAAAAAAAAAAAAAAAAATTTTAACTTATATAAACCTTATAAAGAAAGAAAAAAAGCAGACAAACCTTGACGTTTTATGCGCTTATTGGTCGTGTATGTACATTGATATTACATTACATGTGTACGTGTAAGAGCGTGTATTTGCCACAGCCGTAAAAAAAAAAAAAAAAAAAAAAAAAAAAAAAAAAAAAAAAAAAAAAAAAACAGCATAGTGACGATAAATAGTTGCATATTCGCATTATACCAAGTAGAACGTCGAAATAAATATATAAATATATAAATAAATAAAGTTATTATTGATCAGATAATGTCGACTAAATTTTTTATCCCACATCCACGAAAACCATTATATTATAAAAATAATATTTCAGTCTGTTTTAATTTTTCATACGTAATTTATTAATCTCTTTTATACTTTCACTTTTTATTATAAATACAAAAAAAAAAAAAAAAAAAGACAAGTAACAAAAACGTGACCGGTACAAGAGAACAAAGCCAACGCTGATATTGATCAACAAGATGAACGTATTACGGTACGAAAAAGAGAAGACAATGGCAATTATTTGTAGATATAAGATGAAAAAAATTCTTTTATTAAGCGAGTGCGAGTTGCCTTTGGAATGCCTGAATTTGACGTAGCAGCCCAGCCAATTGAAGTGCATTTGATGTCCTGTATACATCGTTATTTTTAGGATATTTAAATTGAGAATTGCACATAAAAGATTCCGCGGTATGAGCTCGCGCTCGAGTTTTCCCTGGTCTCGCGACATTGCGAAAAGCTGGATCCTCCGTCGTTATGCAAACGAAACTGTTTCGTTCGTGCAATAATCTCATTTGGTGTTTTAAAGACATCACCTAATAATTGAATACAAATTAATGAAAAGCAAACAAAAAAAAAAAAAAAAAAAAAAAAATTCTCAATTAAGCTATGGGATTTCAATAAATAAATGGATTATGAATTAAAATAAAGTTGTTAAAATTTGAATTACTTCTTTGTAAAGATTGACAACTGCTGTAATTTCTTGTTCTTTTGCCTTGATTGCTTCATCCATATCGGAAATTTCTTTTACCAATGCCTTATCTTTTTTCTTCTCGTATTGCTCTTTTAACTTCTCATGTTGCCTGCGATAAATTGAAAACAATAAATTTTAATTTTACGTGAAATTATATCGCGCACATTTAAAAAAAAATTCAAAACAATATCATACGTTGTCATCTTATCGTATTGTTCATAAAATCTTTTAAAAACGTCCTTTATCTCTTTATTGTTAGTTGGATAATTGTGATGATTACACGTAGGTAGCGATTCATCACCACTGGCTTCCGTTAATTGTGATCCATGCTGTTATAAATTAAGCGTAATAGATAGCGTTTGGTTAACGAGTGAGATTTTATTTGGCATGTGCGCTTACTTTTCTTGGCAGCTTTTGTCGATTTAGTTGGCTTTGTTGACGAGATTTATTTGACGGTCCATCCGGCCTCAACCGTGCATCATAATTAGTCGATTTTTCCTGTAAAACTTCGCTTTTGGCATTATGTGAATCCGAATACGTTGAATGAGATTCCTAAATGATTATTGACATAAAAATATATTTGATTTACTTACTGACTTTCATAAAGTAAAACAAAAGTATCATTCATTTTATCAATAAATTTTTTTTTCTTTTTTATTCGGTAATTGTCAAAATACATTTTTTGATTAGAGATTAAAATATGTATTTCCTATAGCAAAAAAAAGCTTAATATGTTGAAAATTTATCTTTCATATTCTTTTTAATTTATGCAATTTTTCATAAAAAAATATAATGTGTAATTAGCGTTTAAAATCACAATTATTGCATGATTATAAAAAATTTCAATTTACGAAACTTAAAATGTGAATCTATTATAATGAGTTAATTAAACTAATGTACATTTTAAGAATTTCCTTAATTAGGATACTTAATTTGAATAAAATACAAATGAAATACCTCATCCTCTTCGTAAAGTGGTTCACAGGTGATATTTTGCCTATAGACGTTTGGATTTGTCGCGACCGATGTAAAATTATTATTACGCAATTGTTCACATGAGTATGAAGTCAGATCTTGATTATATCCCAAGTTAACACATCGATTATTACCGATATGGCAATTAAGATGAGATTTCACTTGCTCGTGACTAATGTGTTTGAAAAGACTCGAAAACGGTCTGATGCCTTTGGTAACTTTCCGAATCAGCAAAGAACTTATGCCCGGCAACGCAGGTTGCTTTGTTTTTATAATACTTAAAACCTAAAGTTTTCATTAATTTTATTATAGAATTTATTTTATTATATTTTAAAAATTTATTATATTTTAAAAATACTTCGAACATAAAAATAAGAAATTCGTTTACAAATTATTATTATTATTATTTAACAAAAATTATATAATATTTTTTATTTCTATGACAATATTTTACCTGTTGAATATTCAATCCAAGATTATGACTTGGAGAGATTGAAGTTCCTACGACGAAAGGAATATTACGAATATTAAAACGATGATAAAATGGCCCTTGAACTTGTTTCATTTTTGATGCCATTGTCGGCATTTCATAATTTTTTTGATAATATGTATCGTATAAATGCGTCGGACAGACTTCCACATTTCCATCGAGTACTTGAGATTGATTGTCGTTTTTATTAAAAGCTTCATTTTTATCATCATAATACCTGCGTTAAATTTATAACAAATAAAACATTAGATAACGATTTGAGTATATTTTCATTGACAACATCATTACGTACTCCGAGATAACGTATGGTGTATTATCTGGTGTCATTTGATGAGTAACAGAAATATTTCTTTTATTTTTGTTATCATCGATCGGTTCTGTGATTTCCTCATCCAAATTAGAAATGTGAGTTGGATGTCCGACTTTTGATTGCCTACTTGAAACAACGGACAAACTTTCACTTTTCATAGCATTATTGTGATAAATTTCAATGTAATCTTTAGAATTCAATTGCTTTGATTCACGCGTTTTCAAAGTATTTAATTTTTTTCGTATTTGCGGCGCTTGAAATGCAGAAATTGTATCCATGCCTGAAAATCATATTTTTCAGAATACTTTTATTTTGCAATTTTTAAAATTATAAATATATAAATATTTACAAAAGATAATTCGATAATCTTTTTTATTAAAAGACTAATGAAATATTATGATATGTGATATGATAATGAAAAATAAAAGCATTATACAACATTATTACTTTTTTGTCTTTTAAATTTTTTCCGATCATATTTTTTATCCGAAAAACTCGTTTCTTTAGTAGCAATTGTACTTTTTGAATTTGAGTTCTTCAAACGACCGTGAAATTTTTTTTTTTTCGCTCTGATAGAATTAACCATTGAAGGTTTTAATGGTTCATTGTTAACTTTATTAATTTGTAATTTTTTTTTCGATTTAAGCATTTTTTTCGAGCGCTTATTAGTTTTAATGCTGTCTGAACTTTCTTCTTGACAGATATCTGACTTTGGAATAGTATTCTTAGGACTTTGCATATCTTTTTGTGATCGTGGAGTTAATACTATTTGTACTTGATTTGAACAAATACTATCTAATGAATTTTTCTGTTTATTTAAATTGTCATTGTTTTCCATGTCTTCTTTTCGATTTGATTGTTCAGATATTGTTAATTTTAAGCCGCCTAATGACAAAATAGATTTTTGAGATAGTGTACTTCCATATTGACTATAAACATCACTTTGATGTAAAGAATTTATCTTATCCCATTGCATTTTAACAGAGTCATAATTTGTTTCTGCAGCCTGAATGTTTTCCGCGAGTTCTGCACAAGAATTAAAAAATTAATCAAAAGTTTTAAAGACGAAGGATTTGCATAAATTAAACATGTAATTGCCTGAGATTTGAAATTTCGTTTTACTTCTAGAGGTCATCGATTCTTTACACGATAATCGATTATCGGAAATTTCGTCAGATAACCGATTCGCTGTTAAATTATTAAAATTGTCATTAATGTATGTGAAAGAGTGTATTAAAAAAATTTAACGTTTACCTGACGAAAGTTTTGAGTTACTTGTGATATTATTTGAATCCATGTCAACATACTAAATAATTTTTCATCGATGAAACTTCATAATTTTTATTCAAATCGCGAAATTATTTTAATATAAAACAATATTATGAGTAAATTTTTTATAAAAAAGTAACCATGAGTATTCAATTTCAAAATTACGAGAAATTACCTACAAACATTATTTGTGAAGTTAACAGTTTTAATTTTAATGTTTTCTTTTGTCGATAAAATTATAGATATGTTATTTGTTTACATTTTTTATATCCTATATAATTTTGTATAACTTGTAAAAATTTTAAATTTGTAATTACTGTATTAAAAATAAGTGCTTTTCCAAGAATTTTGAAATTTTACTTATTCGCATGATGTAAGTGTTATATTTTTGTATATTTTTAATAATAAAAAGGTAAAAAAGCAATAAAGAAGTAAATAACTAGAATAAGAAAGTAAGTAATTTTCAATGCATAAATTTAATTTCAATTTAAAATCAATCATCTTTACGCGATAATCTAGTTCTTAAAAGAAAAATTCTTAAGATTAAAATTAAAACAATGAAAACAAACATTTCTAATAAATGATTTGTTTTGTATTTAATAATTTAATACATCCCTTTGCAATTGAATCTTGCTGTTACTGTTTTATTCAGAAAAGTTATTTTTTTATCGTTTTACCAACAGTGAAATGATAAAAACAGTTTTCAAGATATTTGATAACGTATATATATATATATTATAAGAAAAGAAGTACATCAAGTAGCCACTAGGCGGTGTTAGTGATTCGTTCCCACACCGTTTCCGCGCCCGTTCTTGCCTTTGCATCGACGCCCGGTCTCCGTCGTCGTCGGAGTCGTTACCTGCGTGTTGCAAATGGTGGACGGCCTGTCATCATCTTTTCGGTAACATCAGCAGGTATGCATTTTTTATTCGTCCACCATATTTTTACATATTTATTTTCTGTTAATAATGTTTTTTTACTCCCAAGCGTCATAAGTTCGTTAAATTCCATATGATCCTTTGCTCGATAAAATTCCTTTTCCTTTTCTGTAAAAGTGTTCAAGTTACGTAAAAATGATTGCACAAGGTAAACGGCACAGGGTTGCCCTATCACTTCCCCAATCTTTATCTGTGAAATTTTTCAGTATATTTCAATAATTGCAGCTGTAGATTCATTTGTGGTACATACATTTCAATAAATGGGAAGAAAAGCAGATATAATAAGTTAGATGCTCAAAGGGTCAGCAGTAGTGTGCTGCAGCATTTTACGCCCCCTCGCTGAGGCGCACGAAATTGACATAAGGAATAACCTATTTTTTGCTTATTGCGCCGGTCTTCTGCTTCTGACCCAACATTTATTCTCTTTGAAAATCTTTCTCTCTTTCTTTTTCTCTGTCTCTCTCTCTCTCTCTCTCACGTTTTCTTGTACCTATATAAAGAACAGTATTGTGTAATCCTTAGCACGTAAGGTATTTTAGATATAGTATATTTCGGTCGGCGAATATGTATATCTACTCTCTGACGACAACGCAGTCATTTCTTTTCTTTTTTTTTTTTTAACTCTTGTCTTATAGTTTCTGGAATAACTTTGCACTGTTTCCTGCATGGATGTAAAAAAGTTTTTCTTTCATTTCCCTCTAGATGATTTTACGGACAGCCTTCGCGGTTACCCCAGTTGTAAACAAGCAATACATGCGCGCATACCCACCCACGAGTTTGACGATATGCATGTATATATACATATGTATATACATACACGTAAGCGTTACTTGTTCGCACATTCCTTTGCAAACCGTTCACTTTTTTGACTGCATCAATGCTGGCCACGTTTTCTGGCCCAACTTTTGCAGCAACCGCTTGAATCCCTCTCTCTGTCACTCGGGACTATGGTGGTACAGTCTGCACGTCATATGACATTGACATTAAGTAACTTTTATCTCCGGCAACGTAAGTGTGTCACAAGTTTCTCGTATTCTCAGGGTAACATCGGGGCCGAACATTGTATGTATCTTTATCATTGCGCGTTTTTCGTTCTTTCTGCTTCTTTCCAGAACTAACCGAAGATCATTAGTCAGTTGGGTTTTCCCTTTCGTATTTTAATACACATTAGTCTTGAATAGTATAATTTATTTTCCTGTTTATGATAAAGATATTTTAAATGTAAAATTTACCATAAAGAAATTAATGTAACGTATGCTATGATGTCATTTATTTATGTATTACTAAATAAATCAGCTGACATTAAAAATATTTTCTAAGCAATTAACTATAGTTTAATTAGTTTCAACATATGTTTATTTTAAATATTTGCACATTGCACAACTTTGCACAACATTTCAAGAGTTTTAAGTCTTTCAAAACTATTATTTATGTGAAGATGGTATTAAAAATTATATATTTGTATAAAATTGATAAATAATATTTATTTTACATAAATTAATTAAGTCTATCAATTAATAAAATTTTTTTTTATGGTCAAGGGTAATATAAATTGTATGAATTGGTAATAATCAGTTATTTATAAACATGATTCACATTCCTTGCAAAAAAGTCTTATATACAGCTTATAATTTATAAAACAAAGTCTAACACCTAATTGGGTAAATAAGGATGTTGATAAAATATTGTCTACCTCAGATAAGACAAAGTCATTTTACAGATACTTATTATTTTAATACATCTGCTAATGTATACAGACAGTTTAAGTAAATGAATATATCTAAAAATTATATAGCTATTTTTTACAAACAATTAAATTAATTAATTAAACAATTAAAATTATTTTTTCAATACTAGAAATTTTGAACACTTAAGTTCTAATTTAACATTTATTTGATGTTCATAGGTCAAAATGTATAAAGCTCGGGCGGTGTTTAATTCCCTGACCCCATTGGCTCCAAGGGTCTGCGGGGCCAAGAAATTTGCATCATGGTTGGTGCGAAGCGATCCCTTGACTAGAACTAGTCAAGTGATGGTTTCAGAACCTTTGCGCCGGTATAACAGCCGTGTTGCTACGGAACCATTTCTCAATGGAAGTACCAGCTCATATGTGGAAGAAATGTACAATGCATGGCTTCAAGATCCACATAGTGTCCATGTTGTAAGTATTTCAAATTCAATTTATAAATAAGTATAAATAGAACAAATTTTTATTTTTGATATAAATTATATTTTTCAATATTTTTAAAAATTTTTATTTATATATGAAAATTAAAAACTAATTTTAACTTTTTGCAAGTCTTGGGATTCCTTCTTCCGTAACAGCACAGCTGGAGCTGCACCAGGTTTAGCATACCAGGCTCCACCATCATTAGCCGTCAATTATAATCAAGTTCCCTTAGGTGCTTTATTGCCATTAGGTGGTAGCTCGCAAATTGGTCAAACTCCATTAAATGAAAAAATAATTGATGATCATCTTGCAGTGCAAGCTATTATTCGTTCTTATCAGGTAAGAAAGAGTGAAGTGTTGCAAGCAGAGTTAAATATATAATTGTGTTATTAAATGAACTACTTTATGGTTATTGTCAATTTTTTACGCTTACTGAAACATTACATTTAAATCAAAATAAGGTTGATTTATGCAGCTGCTACTTGTTACTAAATCTGAAACCTCAATCATTTCACAAGCAGACAACAATAATCAATTAGCAATTGTAATTTAACAAATGCCAAATCAATTTTCAGTCTTTTACTGGAGCAAGAGTGAATAGTTAATAAGCCAACCACACTCAGCACCTCCCACTAATGATAATTTTTTAATATTTTCCTAATTTTTAATTATTTTCCTAATTTTTAATTATTTTCCTAATTTTTAATTATTTTTGAAAACTTTTAAACTGTAGTTAAATTATTACCTAATTAATGTTTTAATATAGCTGTTACTTTTTAAAATTGAGGTGACAGATTTGATATTTTACAATTTATTTATGTAAAGGCACGTTAAAAATATTTTGCTTTGTTTAAGTAAATGCTCATTGACATTGTATCTTCTACCATAAAAGCAGCATGAGTTAAAAATTACGCAACATGTGTTTTGCTCTCTAAGGAAATTTTATAATGAACTGTTTTGCATGATATTACAATTTGGATATGTATATGTATCATTCATTCTTCAAGGGTTTTGACCATTAAATTTAAATACACAAGACAGAAACTAGAAATTTTTTCCTTATAATATAAGAAATACAATTAAGACAATAATTTCATAAATCAATTATATATAATAACAATTTATTACATTATGCAAAATTTATAAGGTAATTTCAGTCGTAGTTTAGAAAAATAACATTTGTATTTTATTTACAAAATACTTTTTTTCATTTAATTACTAAAAATGTTTATTTTCAATTTTTATTAAGATTTAATGTAGGTAGCTTAGAGGGCATAAGTGACCTAGATTATAAACGTTGAATAAATCAATTAAATACTGTCATTGTTTCCCTTCATTCTTTAAAAAACAAACATTTATTGATTTGTGGGATTTCTTGTGGGTATTGTTCAATGATATATAGGCTCGAGGTCATTTAGTTGCCGATTTGGATCCATTGGGTATCATGCGAACTGACTTGATACACACACATTACGCGGCTCGCAAAGGGTCTCCGGAACAAGTTCTACGACAATATATGCTTGGTAAGGCTTTGATCGTCTTCATTTTCATAACAAAAAGAAGTCATTGCAGAGTTTAACTAAGCAGTGAAGGTGTTGAACTATAGTTTTCAAAGGAACTATCCAATTACTTACATCGTCATTAATAGTATGATTCAATGTTCAATTTTTATATGATCTTACAATGTGTCCAATCTTATAGGTCTTTCACACCTTCACTCGCCTTATTTACATTTATACAAATTCTTTTATTCATTTTCAAAATACAATGACTTAATTTATTCTAAATGTTGTATTGGTGTTTGTTAGCTTAGACATCGCAAAACAAACCAAAATCATTTTTGTATATCAATATAGCTGATACTGAAAATTTATCTATAATTCTTTGTCGTTGGTTCTTAGTAAAATTGTACTTGAAATTTTAATTGTGTTATAAAAGTGATGAAAGCAATTGATTTCATGAGCAAAATTTAAAGAAGTTAAATATTTAATATTTTTTTGTTTAAAAAATGGAAAATATTTAAAATTAATTTATAAAATTATATTCTCTAATTTTATTCATTTTATTCTTAATCGAACATCATAAATCAATTGCTTTTTCATTTGAATAACATATATTAATTTACATATGACCCAAAGTATAAGCATGGAGGTAAGAAGTATAATTGGAATGTTTCCAGTGCTGTTTTATTCTTTTTTTTTTTTTTTTATTTTTTTTTTATTTTTTATTTTTTTTTTTATTTTTTTTATTTTTCTCTCGCTATTTTCTTAACGCTTATGTTGCACGATTTGGTAGTTGCATGTGGATTAATAATACTTTTATTTTGCTTTTTCAAATTCATTTCAACATCATTTGTTTTATGGGAGGTGTTAGGTGGTTAATCGAATCTCTTTATTATTTCTAAAATCAAATTCTCAATCTTAATGCATAGGTTGTAAAAAAAAGAAAAAAAAAAAAAAGAAAAGCTTTTAAATACGTTAAGAAAACGATTGGCGAACATCTGACGGTGTATTTCCACAAAAACCTGTTGAAAATATTTATTTCTCTAATATAAGAAATAAAAAAAAATATTTTCTTAACGCATAAAGTGCTAAGTGCAAGATCATTGTGGATGACGCACTGTTGAGAGTTTCGCTATAAAAACCTGCTTTACATTTTATATAAATCTTATTTAAAGTAATTGTAAGAGCTAAGCAATGTTTATGGCCGATAAATATGCGGCCTTCCAATTGACAGATCCGTGGTCATCATATCGCTAAATTGGACCCACTGGGCATCAACAGCGCTGATCTCGATGACCGGCATCCGCAAGAGTTGCTCTATAATTATTACTCATTTGGTAAGCTGAACAAAAAAAAAAAAAAAAAAAAAAAAACGAGCGTAATTTTTTCTTTTTAAAGAAAAAGCAAATAAAGATGTTCTATCGGAGAATGTTTCTATATGTTTCTCGAACAAAGGGAGTAGAAAGTAACTTTAATAATTTAATGCATTATGATAATTAAAATTCAGCTCGGAGTGTCTTTCATTTAAAATAATTAAACTAAGATTTTATTTAATTTAACAATAAGCAATAATGAAAATCCAATTATAATTTGCTATTTTAACAATTTATTTTTGATGATAAAATTAAAAAAATTAATTTTCAGACAATATAATGAAAATAATTATTTTAATTATTGAAAGGCAGTCATGTAGTTTCAAAGCATTTTTATATTATTTCACGTTATCAAGTATTTAATCGACATATCATCATCTCTTTTCTTTTTTTCTCTCACGTTAAATTATTTTTTTGATTTTTCACTTAAACGGCCAGCTAAAATTTATTAAAAATTTAATAAGCATTTAGCGATGCACTATTTTATCTATATTTGAGTAACTAATTAAGCAAAACTTGATTTTAATATACCAGCGTCGAAGTCTACAATAAAAAAAAAATAACAAAAGAAACAAAAAAACTAGATTCCGTTAAAAAATAAAATCAATGTAACTTTTATTATAAACAATCGGAGATCCGAATGATCCTTTTTAGCTTGAGTTTGATTAATGTCCACAGGAAAGAATCCTCGTACAACTTATGCTCAAGATCTTCGATATCGAGTAGCCGCTCTTACACAAAGTATGTAGCAATATCAAGTAAACAATTTAAAGTATTCTCGAGACTGTTGTCGCAGTCGTTTCTCTATCTTTTGTTAAAATATGTACGTGGCAAAAAAAGAAAAAAAAAAAAAAAAATTATTGCTTTATTTTACGGGTAAGCAATTAAATATTAAGTATGTCCGGTAAAAATATTGTTTTCTGGCTGGTATAACGGGTGCTTGGGTAATCTTTGACTCTATTTTTTACTTGAATAAGAAATCTTTTTCTTCAAGAATCTTCGACGTACTTTCATAAAACCTTGTGTAATGATAAACGATACTTTGTAAGTTCGTGTGGATATTTACGTTTGTAATTGTTATAACTGCAAACATATAAGAATTGAAAAGAATTTATTATTTTTTTTTTTTTTTATATGTTAATTAATCTATTTCAAAAGTTTTTATAAATTTATGTTATATTTCTTTATTTATTTATTTATTTATTTTTTTTTTTGTGCTAACATGCTTGAGGTGTTTTATTTGTGTCGCTTTTATTTACAATAGAAAGAACGCGTTATTATTACACGCATTATATTTTCACATTTTGATACCATAAAAATTATATTTTATAATTATTATGCTTTCCTTCATTGTTATGAATCATTTCTTTTTTTATTTATTTACTAATTTTTTTTTAATTTTTTTTTTTTTTTTTATTTTTCTTTTTTTATCTTTAAAAATAGTGGTGTGCTATTTTAGGATTTATATTTATAATATAAACTTGAATGCATGCGTTAGATATTTGAAATACAAATGGTCACAGGATTAAAATATTTTTAAATTACTATTACTTATTTAAAAGTCCTTTATTTGATATATTAAAAGGAGAATCGTAAAAAATCAAAACAAAAATAAAAAATTGCCTCTCTAAGAAAGATAAACGAACTACATATCATCAAAAATAATCCAAGATATTTTTAATTTTAAAAAACACTTTGGCTGCTGATGTTTTTCAAAAACATTCACTTTACACAAAGATTATTATTCAAATGCATATATTGATGGTATATATACTTTTTTATTTTTTATTTTTCATAATTAAAGAAGCAATTTTATTCATCATCGAGGGATTCTTCTACGAAAACTAACTTCATATTTAATCGAATTTATCGAACGAATTATTTCATTTTTATAAATCTTAACATCAATTTAAAAACAATCATCATTTTCAGTATCAGTTTAAACAAAATCAAGTTTAAAAAAATATAATACAATCGATTACATTATTTCATTAATGATTTTTTTTTTTTTTTTTTTTTTATATCAAATCATTAAACATTAAAAATAAAAAATTTCATTAAGAAAAATATAGAAAGTTAAATTTTTCAATATACATAAATTCAAGAGTACAAACGTTTGCTGCTTTAACAATCGCAATTATAATAAAATTTTCTCGTAAAAATTATAACAGAGGAGTCGGACATGGATCGCGTATTCAAATTGCCATCCACCACCTTTATCGGAGGTCAAGAAAAATCTTTACCTCTGAGGGAAATATTGAAGAGGCTCGAGGCGACTTATTGTCAGCACATTGGCGTTGAATTTATGTTCATCAATTCTTTGGAACAGTGCAATTGGATTCGTCGGAAGATGGAAACACCCGGTGTCATGGAAATTGACCATGACGAGAAACGTTTGATTCTTGCCCGATTGTCACGTGCAACAATGTAATTATTTTACTTTTTTTTTAACGATGATATGCTTTTTATATTGTATTATCGGTGGTATATGTATATATTTTTTTTAAATGAAAATTTTTGTTAAAAATTAGTTATACTTAAAATTTTTCATTTTTTATAGGTTTGAGGCATTCTTAGCGCGAAAATGGTCATCTGAAAAGAGATTCGGTTTGGAAGGCTGCGAAATTTTGATTCCTGCTATGAAACAGATCATTGACAAGTCTACGGAACTAGGTGTTGAATCAATCGTTATGGGTATGCCGCACAGAGGTCGTCTAAATGTACTCGCTAATGTCTGTCGTAAACCTCTTAGTCAAATATTTACCCAATTTGCTGCTCTTGAAGCCGCCGATGACGTAAGTTTGCTTATCTAACTTATTCACGTTAAATTATATAAAGCGTAAATTGTTTTAATTAAATGATTTATTCTCTTGGGATCACTAGGGATCGGGAGATGTCAAATACCATCTTGGCACATACATTGAGCGTTTGAACCGCGTGACAAACAAGAACATTCGTTTGGCCGTCGTTGCAAATCCATCTCACTTAGAAGCCGTTGATCCTGTAGTTCAAGGCAAAACCCGTGCGGAACAATTCTATCGCGGAGACGGAGAAGGCAAAAAGGTAAATATTAAATCTTCAATGTTTAAAAAATATTAAAAAAAAAAAAAAAAAAAAAAAAAATTAATACTTCATTAACATTTATTAATTTATAACGCTTACTATTATTTATAGGTCATGTCTATTCTTCTGCACGGTGATGCCGCTTTCTGTGGCCAAGGCGTCGTTTTTGAAACGATGCACTTGTCTGATTTGCCGGACTATACGACTCACGGAACTATTCATATTGTTGTAAACAATCAGATCGGCTTCACAACAGATCCAAGGCACTCTAGATCTTCGCCCTATTGCACCGGTATGAATTAATTGCTTTACGAGTTAAAAAATTATTACTATCTATTTTTGATCTTGGATAATAATTTTATTTTTTCACTACAGACGTCGCTCGTGTTGTCAACGCTCCTATTTTCCACGTAAATTCTGATGATCCTGAAGCTGTAATGCATGTCTGTAAAGTTGCCGCCGAATGGAGGTCAACTTTCCATAAGGATGTTGTTATTGACATCGTATCCTACAGACGAAATGGCCACAACGAGATCGATGAGCCAATGTTCACGCAGCCTCTTATGTATCGCAAAATTAAGAATACGCCACCTGCTCTTGATCTTTACTCAAAGAAACTTATCGATGAGGGCGTTGTCACACCGGAGGAAGTCAAGGTTTTAATTTATTTTAAAAATAAAATTAGTTGGTAAATTTTTGAAATGGTATTAATTTTATTGTTTTGAACTTTTAGCAAGTTAATGACAAATATGAAAAAATCTGTGAGGAAGCATACAGCAATGCTAAACAAGAAACCCACATAAAATACAAGGATTGGTTGGACTCTCCATGGTCAGGATTCTTTGAAGGCAAAGACCCGCTTAAATCTTCTCCAACGGGTATTAAAGAAGATACGCTTGTACACATTGGAAAGAAATTCTCATCTCCTCCTCCCAATGCTGCTGAGTTTGTGATTCACAAAGGTTAGTAGATTCATGTATTTTTATACTTTGAATTTTAATTTTATTTTTTTTATTTTTTTTTTTTTTTTTTTTATTTTGAATACAATTTAAAATATTAAAAATATTTTAACTTCAGGTATTGAGCGTATTCTTAAATCAAGAATGGAAATGGTAGAGGCACGGCAGATTGATTGGGCTCTTGGTGAAGCTATGGCATTTGGTTCTTTACTTAAAGAAGGTATTCATGTAAGGTTGTCTGGTCAAGACGTTGAGAGAGGAACATTCTCTCATAGACATCACGTTTTGCATCATCAAACTGTGGATAAAGCAACCTACCGACCTCTGTGCTATCTCTACCCCGATCAGGCTCCTTACACAGTTTGCAACAGCTCGTTGTCAGAATACGGAGTTCTTGGTATTTAACATATTCATATTTACACAATAAATTTATCGGTAAATTTTTAAATGTTTATAGTATTTTAAAATATAATCGTTTGTAGGATTCGAATTGGGTTACTCAATGACAAATCCTAATGCTTTGGTTATTTGGGAAGCACAGTTCGGAGATTTCAATAACACCGCTCAGTGCATCATCGATCAGTTCATCAGTAGTGGTCAAGCTAAGTGGGTGCGACAATCTGGTCTTGTGATGCTGCAACCACATGGTCTTGAGGGAATGGTGAGTAAACAAAATTAATTATATTTTACACTTCTAAATATAAATAACTGATGATTTAAAAATTATTTATAGGGCCCTGAACACTCTAGCGCTCGTTTGGAAAGATTTTTGCAAATGTCGGCCGATGATCCCGATTATTTACCACCTGAAAGCGAAGAATTTGCTGTTCGTCAGCTTCATGATATCAATTGGATCGTCGCTAATTGCAGTACGCCAGCAAATCTTTTCCATATTCTTCGTCGACAGATTGCTTTACCTTTCCGCAAACCTTTGATTCTGATGACACCGAAATCGTTGCTTCGACATCCTGAGGCTCGCTCAAGCTTTGACTTAATGATGGAAGGCACTGAATTCCTCAGAGTTATTCCAGAAGAAGGTGTTGCGGCTCAAAATCCGAACAAAGTTAAAAGGGTAATTTTCTGCTCTGGAAAAGTTTATTACGACTTGAAAAAGGCACGAGCAGAAAAGAAATTAGATGACACTGTTGCAATCGCTAGGATAGAACAGGTAAATATATAATTTGTTGGTAGATATATTCCAAGCATATTAACAACTTGGTTAATAATATTATTTTGTATTTTCATATAGATTTCTCCGTTCCCTTACGATCTTATTAAAAAAGAAGTAGCCAAATATTCAAATGCTGAATTAGTTTGGGCCCAAGAAGAACACAAAAATCAGGGAGCGTGGGCGTACGTTCAACCGAGATTCCAAACAGCTTTGAATGGAACTCGATCTGTTTCGTAAGTTTATTATTTTCTAATAAACATATAGATATGATTAATTTTTAATTTTCTTAATACCTGCATGCACTTACTAACGTTTCATTTGGCATTAAAATATATTAAAATAAATAAAAACAATGATTAAAAATAAACATATTAAATATAAGCAATGTAATTTTATATAAATATAAATTAATCAAATTTGGGTTCTGTTGTTATCTTAATGAAAAAATATTTAAGCTTGCACTCGTGCCAAAAATGAGAAAAACAGTACTTTAAAAAAAATTATTAAACGAAAACGCTATAATTTATAATTTAAGCTATTATATTATACTGTCTATATGGCCCCTATTTTTTACGGTTATCAACAGTATCAGTAGTTGTTAGTTAAAAATGATGTAAAAAATAATTTCATGCGAGTATAAATAATTTCAGAATTTAACGAATTTTAACATTTCAACTCAATAAAACTGCAATTTGCTTTAGCACGATTCCATATATGAACTTCAATTTTTTTTTGTGTATTAGTAAAATATTTATTAGTTAGAGTAAAAAATTTGGGCCGTGTTACAGTATGGAAAGTACGAGTGCAAGCGATAATAGTGGAGGATGGTTGAGTAGCTGGTTCTCTTCGACCAAATCGACAAAAATCCCTACCACTTCTGAAACAGATTTGGAAAAATCAGAAAAACCAAAGCCAAGATCCCTTAGGTAATTTCAAGATTATTTGAAAAGACACAGTACTAATATTTCGACCCATAACTAACAGCAGTACAGTAAAATGTATTTAAAAAACAATTCTTACGGTACGTATTTTTATTCACAGGTACGTTGGTCGTCCCACTGCAGCGTCACCGGCCACCGGCAGCAAAATGCAGCATCTCAAAGAATTGAAACAATTACTTGACGACTCCTTAAATCTCTAAATACTTCGTAGATTTGTATAAAACAGAATTTATTTATTTTTTTTTTTTTCTTTATCCTAATGTTAATACGGTAATCGCTCGCGCTATAAATATTTAAAAAATTAAAATAATTTTTCTCATTTAAATTATTATCATAGCGCTTTGGATTAGTATAAAAATAGTGAGAATAATATTCAAATCAACATGAAATACAAATTTCAATGTAACTTACACCAAATTCTTGAAAGTCTTTAGTTTTGTAACTAAGTAGTAAGCCAAGTGGCAATATTTATAAAATTATTGTATTTATAAATTTGTGTTTCGTGTTGATTTTAGTTGAAAATACAAACGTAATTTTATTTTTCTGTTTATATGTCTTTAAATGTAATTTCGCGAGATGTAATAAAACTATATATTGAAGTATTATTTTAAACTTAAACGCTGAGCTTGTAAGATGAATGCGCTTAAGCGTGCATACGATTCCGTTACACTAGGAGATATTCCGCATAACGTTGAATGCGATGTTGAAGAGATAGTTTTCTATGAAATAGAAAAAGGATTACCAATCGTTTGAATCTTTTATAGTTGCTGTGTTTTGTAAAAAGTTAAACGATTGGCTAAACGTTGAGTGCTATAAATGGCATTATGCCAAAATCGGTGGGTCATTTGTATGTATAATGTGACGGAGAAGGCGATGGTATTTGCAATGTGCGTTTTAATATTTATTTACTTTAAAAAGGCTACTTCATATTGGACACTGCATAGTCTGCTAAGACAGTATTTCACTCACGAGTTCCTTATATCCATAAGGTATTTTCGCTGATGGGTTAAATTTGCCCTTCAAAAATGGCACCAAATAGAAATCAAAAGACTTACACAATATTAAAAGAAAAAGTAAAAAAAAATTGTAAAATTAAAAAAAAAAAATCTTATAATGACGTTACAGCACAGTTGTTTGTCATTTCTGGCGGGAACTAGATATGATTTAACGAATGAAGTTGACTCATTTTAAAAGAGAATTTTACAGTGATACTTAATAGAGATTTTATGTCCAATATGTAACGTGCTGATAATCAGATGCACGGTTTTACCTGGTGAGCCGTGTTCAATGCATACTTAAACATACTAGTATCAAAATAATAGCTGAAAATCCGGTGGTGAACGTTAAATTTACTTATAAATTATATTTTATCAGTTAAGAAAATGAGAAAAAAATTACATTGCACTTCATTGTAGTAAAATCAGTATGCAATTAAATTAAATCTTCCACCAGACTTACGCCTTACGGCATTGTATCCTATATCCTTTTTCTCTATACTTTAGTAACTCAATAAGCAAAACTCAATATTCGTGTTAATTCTTTTATTTTCATAAAATCTTTTTACAGTAGAATGATTTGAAATAAACTTATAATATATATACATAAGCACGGGCGCGCATGAGTATCGTCTTTATCAAATTTATTTCCACTCGATGTTTAACTTGTTTAAAAAGCATTTTTAATGTTATAAATAAACTTTTTCTCGTTCAGTAAGTTTTTAATAAGTACAATTGAGCTAGCCGGAGTTAATGACTTTATGAAAAAAAAAAAAAAAAAAAAAAAAAAAAAAAAAATGGAAGAAAATTAAAAATTGAGGTTTCTTTGGGAATAAAAAAATAACTTTGATCTAGAACAGTTTTGCGTGTAAAAATAAAATCGCTGATTTGTAGTCGTTTACAATTGATCCACGTTTTTACAACATACTGATAATTTTATATTTTTCCTTTTAATTAAGATCTTTCTTTTTTAAGCGGTATTGGCCACTTTAGTTTGATTTGTTTAAAATTTTTATTTTTCAGCGAATGTCAGATATATGCTGATAATAATTAATTTGCAGTTTTAAACTTCAATTCTTTCTCTGTTTCTAATAATCTGTTTGTCCAAGGACGCTGTACATAATCCTTTTGAAGCTGTTGCTTTGTTGAATTGTTTCACCGTCGTTATCTACAATGTTGATCTATACCAAGAGAAAAAGGTAGAAGAAGGATTTCATACGCTGCAAATATTTAACAATCAGTATAAATAATGAAAAACTTACAGCGGGACTCTTTGGCCGAAATGGAGCGGGCTGCAAATAGCAAAATTAACATTTTTTTGTTAATGTTTGTAATTTTTTTTTTTTTTTTTATTTAATTTTCAAATTTAAATTTAAGAAAAAGCGTTTAATTTAATTTAGAAATCTTAAAAATACCGAAATATCACGTAACGGATCTTACTTTGTTTTGTTTGGCCTTTTGAGGGGAGAATACACCCTGGCGCGTTGGTTGACTGATCCGCTGGACATGACCATCGTAACTCTCCTCCTGAAGTGCCTTGTAAGCTTCGCTCTGGTTCGGATCGAATTTGCCCGGCTTCTTACTGCATGGATCATTCGCATAATTTTTATTTAACGGCACATATGCATACTCTCTGTATATTTTATTATGGCTCTCGATAATACAGCATAGAAAAGCGCTTAATGAATGTGTATTACCTTGTCGAGCCGATAAACTAGGTGCTATATATATATGTGTATAATAAAACGTTCTTACGTGCATCTCGGTAAATAGTAAACATTTGGCGTTCGCCTAAATTTTGGCTTCGCACAATGTATTTTTATGTCGATTATGTACATAACAGTCGACGAAGATTATGTGTTACACATCTATTACTTAACATCCACTACGTCTACTACCACTACTATTAAACTACTACTTGCATCGTACGTTATATACATTTTTTTTTTTTTTTTTTTTTTTTTTTAAGATGCTCGATGTGTATTATCAATTATATATAGCACACGAGTGTAAGATAGATTGAATGTGAAAGCGAGATTTATGGTAGTCGATAGAGAAAGATAGATAAAGAGATATGTGCCATACTTCGGTTATTTATCCATTCGCAGTTGCTTTCAAAGAGCGATGACTTTATTAATTACAAATATCAATGGTATTAGATACATCATTGGTTAGTACATACTTTCTGAAAATCTATTCATTACTGATTATCCACTACTGATGCGCATCCCATGCAATAATTTATTTTTATTTGTTTTGTTGTTTCTAGTTGTAAAGCGCAATACGTGCAATTTTTCTGTATAAAATTTTTATCATTCCAATCACTTTTTTTTAAACGTGTATATATATGTATATATAAGTGTCGATGTCTAAAATTTTGTTTAATCTACCGTCGTTTACGCGTTTCGTGTTTCATTTTACAATATTCTGCTTTTTTTTTTTTTTTTGTTTTGTTTTTTTCTTAAAGTATATAAATATATATACTTTTTCTCATTCGTTTTCGTGCTCCTAAGAACTCTCGATCGTTGAAACTTTATTTCGATGAAAGGGTAGTTAAATATATAAATGTAAGAATTTGTATGCGTGACGGAATTTATGTAGGGAATAAAGAATCGAAAAAGAAAAAAGTTTCCAATACAAAAAAAAAAAAAAGGAATAGCGAAAAAGAAAGTATTAAATATCAATAGTTTAAATAGACTAAACGAGCGAGCAAAATAAAACGTTATTTTTTTTTTCTTTTTAATTCGGCTTATTGAATTGCGGCCACACGTTCTTCACAGCAGCCGCTCGTGCCTGCTCTTTCATGCGTCTCGCTTGCTCTTCAATTTCCTGTTTCTGTTTCAGGAAGGAAAAGTCTATGAAAATGCTGGAAAACACAAAGAAACAGCTCAAGTCAATCGTTTATACGATTGGATCGTTGCTTTCTTACCGCATCTCTATAACATTTGTACAGATTTAGGCGATGCATTTTTTTTTTTTTTTTTTTTTTTTTTTTTTTTTTTTTTCAATGTACAAACATGAGAATTATGTTTTAGCTTTCTGGTTTTCCAACTTCACCGCTTGTCTTGTTTTTTTTCTTTGTAAGATTATTATCAATGCTATCATTTTGTATAAAATTTATCAAAGCTATGGGTGTGCGTTAAAATAATGTGAAAAATAAAATTTTTTTAGATTATCTATAAAAACGTTACGTTTAATTTTAGAAATTAAGAGGATATTTTTGTAACATTATTTAGTATCGCGTAAAAGAATTTTCGTACGATAAATTTTAGATTCTTTTTTTAAATTAATTTCACATATTCGCCTGATTGAAAATTATTTATCATAGAAGCAGCCTATTATAACATTTTTACAGATAACGTAAACAATATATATATATATATATATATATATATATATATAATGTTTATCTTGCAATTTTACAACAGCGTTATTGATTATTTAATAAGAAAAAAAAAAACTAATAGATAAATTCCGAATCACACGAATTTTCATTTCTTAATGTTTCCCAAATTCGACCGCACGTGTAGTTTGCGTTTTAGAAGTTTTTTTTTTTTTTTTTTTTTTTTTAGACTTGTTATTTTTATAGTATAAGTAATGAAGCAGTGGGTATATATAGCCAATACGTTAAAAAAAAACGTTAAAATTTAGCATTAATTTTTAAAAAACAAGCTTTATAATACAGCGGTTGTAAGTTTAAGCGAATCCGCTAATATTAATTAATTAATTTCAGCAGTCACAATAAAAAAAAAAAAAAAAAAAGAAACCAACAGTATAAAAAAAATTAAAAAAAATTATTGTATCAATTGTATCAATGATGATGGCGATGATACACGATGACAGAGTCAAAGTCTATTTTTAATAATGATTGATTAACGAAAGCTGATGATTAAATTTTCAATGAAGAATTATTATGTATAAAAAAGAAAGCAAGTTATCGTAAAGATTTTTATAAATAATACTATATACGCGTTAAATTGGTTTACTTACGGTATGGCCGAGGCCTGGCATTTTATAGTATCCGCTATATTTTGTTCGGAGTAGAGGCCGATCGGCGAATTGAATTGTTTGTGCACAACCTGTCGAAAAAAGAATATGAAGAGGAAAAACGTGTTTTGACATAAAATTCAAGGTGGTAAAAATTACGTAAGCTACAAGCTTATGAAAAGATGAAAAACCAAAATAAAAGTAAAAGTAAAAATAAAAAAAAAAAAAAAACAAAAAGACGTCAGTTCAATTTTTCGACTTTTTTTTTTTTTTTTTCAACAATTTGATCATTTATTTGGTATATATTTGTATAGCTATAGCTAAAAGCAGAAGAAGTTCACGCAACAAAACAAAACATTTTTCATTCGGCGCTAGTTTTATTATTTATGATAATATATTTATTTGAATTGTATTAATTTTTCAATGCGAGATATCGTGAAAGCGGTGAGGCATCGGCGTCTCCATTCGGTTTCTCTGGAATGAACAGCATCGATAAAATTTCGTTTCATTATACATTCTTTTTTGCTTTTATACATTCATTCCAGAGTTTCTTTAATTTTTGCGCAATCTGTGGCTAAATAAATAAAAATTATATTATTAATATATCGATGAATGAAACAGCAATTAACGGAATATTTTTTTCTCGGGGTGACAATATTTTATTGGGATAAAACGTTGAAGTCGAATGATTAAAATTCAAGATGACTTAATAATAATAATGTTAAAATGCAAGTTTTACGCATGAAAATTTCATGACGTCGTTTAAGCATGATGGATGAATATAATTCAGCTTATTAAATGCATCAAAAAATTTTATAAAATCTAATTTTAGTTGGCGAAAATTTGTATAAATGTCATTCTCGCAAGCTTAATTAATTTCAAACTTGCATCTTCAACTTTACGCTTTTCTCATAAATAGACGAGAATGTTAACTTGCCCGCATTAATATATCCTTTTTAATTAGATTTCGTCACACACAAAATTTTCCAAAACTGTCAAACGAAATATATGTATGACGCGATGAAGAAAAAAAAAAATTAATAAATAAATAAATAAAGTGTAAAAGCGTCGTAAAAGCAATCGTTACAATGCACAGGTAATAAATATATTTATAACAAGTAATAACGCAACATCAAATAAATAAATAAATAAAAACCGTTAAGAGCTTTCAATAATGCGTTTTCAAACCTTGGGTAGTTCATTAGGGCTCAAAACTCGCTGAAGTACAGTTTCCGCCACCTAGTCACACGTGTTTTCATTATTAATCAATGCAATATATACATATATGCCTCTTGCTATACATGCGTGTATATATATATATATATATATGCTCATGTACATACGTGTAAATATAAATATCTATAAAGAACGAATCTACGTCTTACATAATGGGCGTCTACAGCCGGCTTAAAATATACACAACGCGAGAGAGAGAGAAATCGACGAATCGTAGGAGAGAAAACGAATACACTTGCGTCGAGTTGGCGACGGTTTAAAGAGGCTATATAAGCTTTATATATATATATGCAAAACAAAAAAAAAAAAATAAAAATAAAAAAATAATGTATATGTATACGTTTCTCTCGCGTCTCTCGTTTTTAAAAGAAAAAGAAAATAAAAGGAAAGAAATTTCGCAAACGATAAAGTTGAGTTTATGAAAAAGAGACGATCACAAAGATAACACGCGATGGGCGATGATTTTTCAAGATTAGTATACAATAAACGATGCACTTAATGACTATTCCAAACGCTCGATTCTCAGCTCCCTTACGACCGGTGTGATCTGATATTTGAATGTACGTACTTTCTGTTTCATCGCGACCTCGGGATTAGCGACCTCGTAGTGATGAGGTGGGGCTCTGACCATTGGGTTCGGATGATGGCGCAAATAGCATTCGCCGAGGGGCGCATCTTTCTTGATCTTGGCGCCGGGTAGGACCAGGGGCGTCGTGCGGTAAGGCTGAAATTTTTTAACGTGTCTCGTTTATTAATAATAGATGGAGTTTTATTGGACGCAGTTAATATTTATACATAAAATCCATTAATTATAATTTTTCATTCTCACATTTTTATTTATTTATTTATTTATTTATTTTTTTTTTCTGTTATAATTATAGATTTAAGCTGTAATTTTATACAAATGTTGTTTTTATATTTTTCATTCGCAAATGCATTACGGGACGTAGAAAAATATTCGTTTTTGCGAAATTTGAACGTTAGAGGTTAACGACACGGCTCGTCTCGTTTAAAAAATCTTTTTAAATAACATATTTTAACGATCGAACTTTGATGTTACGAGGATCGTCCCTGAACTGTATTTCGAAGTTAAAAAAATATTCCTCTTCATTATTTTTCTAGAATTATTTTTCGAGCATCTTAAAGAATCGGCAAACCGTGTATTAATAGCAAGAGTATTATTAATTCTCTTTCCAAAACAATTATAATTGCAAGCATTACTTTATATATAAATTAAAATTTCTCATCCAAACAAACATTTATCTATATCTAAAACGTCAGCGTTTAACAACGTTTTCATCGCGTCGCGTAATAAATGCACGCGTATCTGAAAAAAAAAAATAAATAAAAGTCGCAAGCGTGAAAGCACAAAGACGTTCTTAACGAATTTATTCGACGAGCGAGAGCGCGCGATTTTCTGAACGACGGCCAAAAATGAAAAACAAAAAAAAAAAAACAAAAAAAAAAAAAAAAAAGAAAAAAAAAATAAAATAAAGCTTGATATTCGGTAATGATATTCGCGGTAACAAACGAGCTTCGAGTGCGTCGTGTTCTCCATTATGATGTAAGACAGACGCGCTCAACATCCTCGTTCGCGTTAACGTTATATACGGAAAAGTTGTCAATTAGAAGGCGTTTGACACGTTACGGGAGTGCGTATACGAGAGAACGGGCGAGCGATCGACCCAATTAATTTTTTTTGCCGTTATAGCCAAGAATAAATCGTTGTTTTCCTCTCGTCTCAATGCGAGCGAAAAATGTATAAAGTATATACATGTATATATGTGTATATGTATACAACCAGTAAAGTCGTAGATTTTGGTTACTTTCTTTTCTCTCGACGTTCGGTTTTAATCTTCGTTTTGCGAAAAACTTGGCAATTGTGCGATTGAAAAAGCAAGGATTATTTAAACTCGTTGGCATCGCCGGCTTTCATACGCCAGAATGATAATTTCTTAGTTGAATTAACTATTTTTACTTGCATTCTACGTATACATGAAATTTTATCGCAGTTGTGCTATTATATATATATATATAGCCTTTGGTATTTTGTCATTTTAAATTTTCGTATATTCTTTCGTAAATTAATACGACGTAAATATCAAAAATTATTTTCGTTTACGCGCTGGAATAATTTTCATTTCGTTTCAAGAAAACTCGTTAATTTAATCGAAATAGTTCGAAAGTAAATAATATATCGTTTTAAATAAAAGACAAAAAAAAAAAAAAAAAGATTTTCTTATATACATCACCATGCGTTCTTTGCAATTATATTAAAAAAAAAGTGCAATTGCAAAGACGCATGCGATAATTATCATCACCGGCGGATGTAAAGTTCGTTCGACGTATTAATCGGGATTCGAAGACGAGCTCTTTGAGGTACATCGACGTTAGAGGGCACGGATCAACGCCGTTATCGCATCAAGCTTCGAAAGCAGATACCCGTTTCGCTGATAACGAGTCAAAGAGTTTAGTCGCGGATTAATATTTCGAGCGCGGACTCTTCCGTCCGTAGCTCCATCCATCGAGTCGAGTGTTTATCTCTCGACGTATTCAAGGTTAAAACTATTAACTCTCTCACTTTCTCTCCGCCGAGAGAAGTGGTAAAACCTTCGGTAAGGGCAGGGCTAAACGCTATATTTACCGGTACACGGCGAGCGCGAGAAAATAGAAATCTCTCCGACGAAGATCCAGCTGTGCGTTCTCGTGAATATTAAGATACGGTTAATATTCGAGAGGCCATTTCCATATTGCATAAATGGGTCAGGAGCGTTGTTGCGCGACAGACCGGTAGCCGCTGTAATATATGCGTAGGTATACAGAAAGAAAAGAGAGAGAGAGAGAAGGCAGCGAATTCGAGGCGAATTTGCTCGAAATAGATCAAGGCCCTCTTTATAAATAACGTCGCGGGTGTACGTATACATTGTCGGGACGACGGCGACGACGACGACGGTCCGTTCGCCGAGATTCAACGGCGCACGCTAGCGCTGGATCTTTCGATTTGTCTTACCTTCTTTCACCCCCCCCCCCCACCCCATCTCTCCTCTTTTTTCTCACTTCTTCCGTTCGCCTCGTTCGTGTATTATTTTGCGCCACACTTATGTAGCCGCGTTAATGGATGAGAAGAGAGAGAGAGAGAGAGAGAGGTAGAAAGAAAGCTTCCAAGGTCGCGCGCATATTAGTCAAGGTATAAAAGTTGAACGAGTGCGCGTATGTAAAAATAAGGATGCGTCGCTCGCAATGGAAAAAGGAGCTTTATTTATTTATTTTTTTTTTTTTTTTTTTTTTTTTAATTTTTGTTCTGGATGTAAGATGCTGGAAATAAATAAAAAGAGTTCGATCTCGAATGTTTATTGGCGAACGTTGTCGAGACACGGCCCAAAAAGTATTCGAAAATTTTGAACGCGCGCGTATGCGTACGTGTGCTTTAGTAACCCAGATTTCCCGGCAAACGAAAATAGCGCGTGTATAAGTGCATCACGCACGCAGGATGCAAACGATTTGCGTGCGATCGATGCGCGCCGATTATTATTATTATTTTTTTTTTTTTATTTCCGAACGCTCGCTTCGTTTCCTTTCATCTTATTCGTTTTCATTTCTCGGTTTTAACGAACGAAAGCGAGAATTCAACATTTTTTTTAATTTTTTTTCGTCTTACTTCGACCACTATTTTTTTTCTTTTGTTTTTTTTTTTTTTTTTTTTTTTTTTTTTTACCGATAAAATTAGGAATCGTTTTGCGTCAAGAGAGAGAGAGAGAGAGAGAGAGAGAGAGTTTTGAAAGCTTATGGCTTTTGGCATCGGCGGATCTTTTACTTTTGCTTCGTATGAAAAACATCGAAGTATATGCATATGTAAATATATGTGTACATACGCACATATGTATACTTTGACAAGTCTCCGGCTTTGACAAACTCTGCCAAGCTTTCAAATAATAAACGTCGTCGACGTCGTCAATATTTGCGTCACTTTTATATTTATCGAAAGTTATAATTTATATTTAACGCTGATCATCCGTAACCGTTAATAAAGTTCATTCGCATCGCCCGACCGTGTAAACAAATCATTGATTAGCATAAAGCTTTGAAAAATGAAAATAATTTATTCGTCCTTCAAAAGAATAAAAGCAGTTTGTATATACTTACTGGAAGCTACGCGAAACTAGACGAATAAAATGACACATATCGCGATGTATATAAATATCATTAAATCGTAAAAATTACTCTACCCAATAAACGGCCGCTTCCTTTTCAGTTTCGGGAACTTGTCGCTCGTATGTCGTTGTCCAGGAACGTCGATACGAAGGCATCTTTGTTGCGTTATATATATATATATATATATATATATCTCTCTTCTCGTACTTAACGAATCACACTTCGCGCGTAACTTTTCTACGCGAAAGCTCGAACCGCGAAGCGATAAAACAATAAGGTGTATACCAATACGAAATACGTGTAAATGAAGAAGAAAAAAAAGCCCCTAACGGAAGAAGAAGAAGAAGAATAAGAAGAACGAGGCAAAAAAAAAAGAAATATTTATCGTTTAAAATTAACGAATCGGAGAAATAACTCGTTTCGATCGTTCTGTCCCGATTGATGCGCGACCGGCCACTAAACTCAAAAGCTCGAAGCTTCTCCAAGCGGATTCTCGCGAGCGGCGCGAGAACCAAGGATCGCCTCCTATATTTTGCTCCTCTCCGCCGCTACTACTCCTACGTTTTCGCGTGAATGCTTTTGGGCGGCGATCCCCTCCGTACGACAACGGACCAAGCGTCTTTTTTCATCATTTTCATCGGCCTCTCTTTTTCTCCCTTCTATTTCAATCGTATGACGCTCGGCCAAGAGTGATAATTTTTTTTTTTTTTTTTTCTCGATTTTTATGCATCGTTTAATAGAGTCGATCGATCTAAACGACGATGAGAATGAACGAAGGGAGAGATCGTGAATGAGTTTTTTTAAAGATGCGAGATAATATAGTTTTGTATACGAAACAGGTGGAATATTCAAGGGAAACTTAATACGGTGACATAATTCACAAATATTTTAGGAATGAAGAGAGCCTTGAAAAATTGGGGAAAAAGTATATCAAGAAAAGAGCTTTTGATATATACGAGGTCAAGTAATTTGATATGTCGATTTGTTTGAGTTATGCAAGATTGAGAACGACGTCGGGTACGTTCTTAATACTGAGAATATGTAGAATAATTTTTCAATTGTTATCGTAACGAAGTTAAAAAAAAAAAAAAGTTTTCGATCTATCGAGTTTTTTTTTGTCTATTTTTATTTCCTTTTTTAAAAAATTCTTAGAAAACAAATCAACAAACCGAGAACTTTATGTTATTATTGTATTTAAAAAGAAAAAAACGAAAAATATTTCGATTATTTTGCAAAAATTTACAATTTTTTGTCTAAAAATAAAATGTTTTATTATCGTGCGATAAAAATTATTACTTATTCAAACAAATATTATGAACCTTTTACAATTAAAAGCTAAACGATTTTTAAAATTAACAAGATTTAGTAATATAAACTAAAATCTATCGTTATCGATAAATTAAGATCGCCTTACTCCAATTGAATTTTATCGATACGGTTAAATTTTTTCTTTTTTTGGTCTAAGAAAAAGCACGAATCATTAAAGCAAGTGCATATTTTCACAATCGATAGAAAATAAGCAAAATAATGATAGTTATATTACAATATCCGCCCATATAGTGATTAATTTTCACGTATCGAAAAAATCGCGATGTATATTGGCCATTACTTGACGTATGCAAAGTATATTTATAGCCAACTCTCTCTCTCTCTCGTTCTCCCTTTCCTCTTTTATATTTCAGCATTCGTTTGGTTTCTTCGCTCGAGAGCTTTCACTCCCACCCTCTCTCTTACACATTCTTACACATTCTTTCTCAAAGTGTACAAAGCACGGACTTTCCAGCATTCGAACGAGCCAACGAAAATATGCGCGCAACTTTTCCCCTACTCATATACCTAACGAATAATTCATGGCTCCAAGTTTTCCGCATGATTGAAGAGAATATGATTTCGATGTTTTAGCTTACTTATGGCTCTCTCTCTCTCTCTCTCTTTCTCGCGTTTATTTTTTTGCAAAAATTTTAATCCCTTGCCGGAAATTTTTCGTTTATCGTGAACGCTCGGACGTGAGCATGCGGTAGAAAAGAAACCCGTCGCGGCCGCTATAATTCATAAAATTTCTTGGCCAAAAATCGGATATAAACGCTTTGTGCTTGATGTTTTCTCTATTTGTTACTTTGGATTTAGCTTGTTGAGTCTCTCTACGTTATGAAATACCTTAAATAAACAACGTTTATTTTTATTAAACGTATAATTGTTACTTCTTCTTTGAATTGCATTAATTTATCGTTGTTTCATTTCAGATTTTTAATTCATTAAAAGAAATGCATTTAAAATTTTTTTTAAATTCTTATGAAAATAATGCGTATGATAAATCAGCTTTTATTGCTTTCTATTTTTATAAATATTAAAATAATATCACTTTTCATATATTTAAACAACAATATTCATAAAAGGTCACCTTAAAATATCTTACACTTATACGCATCGAAGCAAAAAATTCAAGAAATAAAACGAATAAGAAAAAAAAAAAAAAAAAAAAATACAATAAAAAATCATACCTGAGAAAGATAAAATCTCTCCTCGCGAACCTCGTCGATGTGATCGTGGGCTGGTGTAAATCTTTCCGGGGAAAAGGTTCTCGTGGGCTCCGGGACGTCGACCGGAAGAGGAGGCGATATCGGGCTCTTTGGCAACACTGGCGGCATCTGCGTATTCTTCAGCCTAATTCACCCGACAATATAACCGGATTCCCAATATCCCGACCACCCCGTCATAAAAAAAAAAAGCACGAAAACAGAAAACATACACAAAACCAATTAATTCATTGCGTTGTCATAATTGGAATTTATGCGTTTTATGCGCGCACATCCAACGAGTTGTTATGCGTGAAACAATATTGTTAAGGGTTAACATGGAGACTTTCATTTTCAATGCTTTTTAACGATGTTTCTTTTCTCCGTTAATGAATAATGGATTGTTCGCGCGTTATACGATGAAACAAAAAAAAAAAAAAAAAAAAAAAAAAAAAAAAGTAATTGTAGACGTTCGCGTGAATTCCGCTATTTCGCTCGTTGCGAAATAATAATACCGAGCGACAGATATAGGATATATACGTAAATGTGTCTGGCAGAAGAATTACATAAATGCAAGATACATTAATGAGCTCTAACACGTATGAATATATATATATGTATATATATTGGCAAATGCTCCGGAATAACGTGTACGAAAAGAAAATTAAACGTTTCGAGTTGTTTTGGCAATGCGGTGAACGTCGCTTAATGGACGGATCTATATCGTGATTATGTACACGTTGAGTAATTTAAATTAAAAATTATTGCTTCAATTTTTTTTTTTTTTTTTTTAAGTGATTAAGAGAAACAGGAAACGTTAATGTTGCTTTTGCTAGCTGTAAAAAAAGTAGTAAATACAAAGAGGTTTTCTACGTCTAAATAATGAAAAAAAAAAAAAAAAAAAAACTAAATAAAAAAAAGAAATGATAATTTCGAAATACTTTTATTAGGAATTTTTTTTTTTTTTTTTTACTTTTCACATTTTTTTAGAGAAAGAAATGTTACGTTAAAATGGAAAGAAGAAATGAATAAACGGTTAGTTTGTTATGATAAAATGAAATTATTGGCTAATAGCGTTTAGCAGACACGTGTGCGCCTGTCGGACATGACGAGCTCGTAAAAATCGTTAAATTTATATCGGACGAATGATCTGGTAAAACGGTGCACTAATAACAATCGACGTTTTTACGTTTGAAAAATTCGTGACTCGCTACTTTTTTTTTTTGTTTTTTTTCTTGTTTGCGCGCGAATAATCGTAAAAAATAGCGCGTTGTATATATCGTAAAAACTATAAAGAACGAGACGAAACGAATGAAAAGGTATCCGCGTAAAATCGACGTTATATCACACTTCGACGTTTTAAAAACGAGCGCGTTTATCGATAACAATCAAAATAATTGTAAAGCAAGCTGCTCGGACAAAAGCGCGAAAGCGTGCTTAACGATAACTTGCACGGTTTGAGACACGACGACGCGCGCACGGTTAAGCGAATCGTCGCTCGTACGCGTATCGGCATCATGGCGATTAGAAAAAGAAGAAGAAGAAGAAGAAGAATTAAGATAATTAGGGCCAGAATCGCCCGCGTTATTCGTGATCTCGACTACAAACTTGATGATGCTCCGCGGCGAATGATTGCGAGTGACGGCTATTGGTGATGATGCGTCTGATCTGATCGGCGTGTAAGAATCGGACCTTTCGATCGCTAGCTTTACGGACTCGGAATTTTGCAGGAGGTTTTGGGCGTCTACATGCCTCAAGTCTCGCACGTCGTACTCGTCGATTTTTTTTATCACGTCACCCTTCTGCAGATCCTCGTTCTCAGACTGAAATTTTATAAATATTTCGTAATTGTTAATTTTTATGCTTATCGAAATTGCTTATAAATATTAACATTTATTTATTATAACTATGCATTTATTTTTCTTCATACTTTAAAAGTTCTTTATTTCGATATTTTAATATCGAAATAATACAATTTTCGATTTTTCTTGATAAAAATTATCTTATATACAATAATTATAACTAGTCGGATAACAACATTTATAAAATAAATGTATCGAGTCTTGCAAATTTTATTAAAGTTCATATATTTACGTATGACATACGAACGTATTCATTAGCGGCGCGTCTGACTATATCTGGCCGATTTCTACTTCGACGTAGACAATTTAACGTGTCATAAAGATTGATGAGTTTAGACTATGTTCTTTAATAATGACACTATTTATATAAAAATAAACTCGTTCTATTAAATTTCTTCGATATTTTTTAACAATAACATCGAATTTAATTATTAAAATAACTATTTTAATTTAACACACTTAATAACTAAAAATAATTACTACAAATGATATTTGTTTTGTTCAATCAGTTGATTAAAGATGTAAAATACGTAACGAAAGCAAAGAAAAAAGAAAAAACAAACAAAATTTGAAAACGAAATTTTCGTATTCGTAAAAAAACTTCATCGCCGCCGATATAACGACGATAATCATAAAGAGAACAAAGGAAAATCACAAGATATATAATAAACACAAGATGTGCCGAAAGTAACATTAATCGACAAGTAAAACTCACACGGGTGACGATCAACGGCGTGCCCAAATCAGCTCCACCGGCAATACTGATACCCCATGGCACACTTTTGCTCGGTCTTCTCAATTTCACGGTCAGCGTCTGCCGCCTCGTCATAATACGCGCGATTTGTCACACAAAAACTCACTTTATAACTCGCGTTACCACGATATACTTACACGATACTTGGAACAATAAAAGAAGAAGAAGAAGAAGAAGAAGAAGAAGAAGAAGAAGAAGTAAAAGAGAAAACGGGGGTAAAACAAACGAGAGGCGCGTTTTTGGCGAGTATATAAGCTCAATAGACGCTTAACGGAAGAAAAACAAACCCGATAAATATGGTGGGACAATAAAGTCGCGGCGGCAGCGAAATTTTTAATCCGAACAATTCGACGGTCCAGGGGCCACTGGGCGCGCGCTCCGCGATCGGTTGTAATGTAGGGCTAAAGCTGACTTTGACAAGCCTTAGGCGGCAATCGTACGCTTGTGGTGCTAGCCAACTATACCCCTCTCTCTCTTATTCTCTCTCTCTCTCTCTCTCTCTCTCTCTCTCTCTCTCTCTCTTTCTCTCGTTCTTTCAAAGTATTCTGTGTAATGCGCTCGCTCGTCTTAAGCTCCAAAGCTCTTCTAGCGGATGAACGCGGCTAGCGTACCTTGTGTGCAATACGTGGCCTCATTTGCTATTGGCATGCTTGTATTGTCTTCTGCTTCTTTCCTCTCCCTCTTTCTCTCTTTCATCCGTTGCTTCTTCGTCCTCTCTATTTTCTCTCGTCTCTCTACCGTCTTTTGTCTTTTGTCTTTTACTCGATTTTCGTATGCGATGCCGATCCTCTCTCTTTCTAACTACCTATCAATCTACCTCTCGCAACAGTTTTATTGTCTTTGACTATTCGTTTTGTTTTTATGCGTACCGAGAATCGGAGAGTATACGCATGTAGGTAAAAAAAAGATTTGGAATTTTGAGTTACCGAGAGCGTTGATTAATAATGTAATTGTGCTGATGAAATAGCTAATTAAAATGATTATTTGTAAAACTTGTTAGTTGTATTTTTTATAAAGTGATTTAATAATTATATTACGATGAAACAATCATTGTGTTAAAGCAGTATAAATAAATTGCAGCTATTTGTTTGAAAAATATTATCTTTCGCGATAACTAAAAATTAAATCTAGATTAGGAAATGAAAATGATTACAAATTATTGTATAATTTGAAAATATATCCCTAAAAAGAAAAAAAAAAATCACCTTTATTTTGTATGCATTATCGTATAAATAAAACTAAAAAATCTGCTCGGTGAACTCAAAACGTTAAACGTAAATTTATTCAACAAATTCATCGCTTGTATAAAAGCCAATCATCGATTGCCAACCGATGAAACTCTATTTTTCTCCGCTATATATCCGACTTTGAAAGATCGAAGATTCGAAGACGAAACGTATGCACGTAGTACGCAAAAGGCGCCGATAAGCCGGGACAATCGAGAGCGCATTATATATCCATTCTGCCGTAACACCGCACACACGCACATACGTACACACATTAGGCGATGAAGTAAATATAAAGGAAGAGAGATAAAGAGAGAGAGAGAGAGAGAGAGAGAGAGAGAGAGACGTTGACAAAAAAAGTCAATTCGAATGATCGTGGCTCTCGGTAAGATTATACATCGGCGTGTGGCCTTTACTCCTTGCGCACATTCGTTCGCGGTAACGCATAGCTGCTGGCCATCGATAATCGATTTTTTTAGCCCTCTTTGTACCGTCTCTCCGCTTCCTCCCTCCTAACTTTTCACCGTAAAAGACGAGAGAAAAAGGGTAAAGCAACACTCGCTCGATTATCGATGCACACGACACGCGCATATATACTTACGTAGCTCTCGAAATAGTTGCCGATCGAGAATTTCAGCGACATATTGGCTATACGATATCGTAAAAGTCGTCGGGGATGTAATGTACTCGCTGGAAATCTTAGGAAAATCTCGACTCCCCTCCTCTTCCAGTCGAACTTGGGCGGCAGCAGGAGATAAAGACGGAGTTGGGAGGCTGCACGCGCGGCGGGTAATTAAAGGAGCAAAGAATCGATCCGATCGATCCGAAGACTTTTCCTCGTCTCTCGATCCGAGATAACCGGCTATGGCCGGCGTGTGCGCGTTCGCGCACACACACGCGCACCCGGGGCCCATATTAACGTGAATCCAGTGTGTCGGTGTGGCTTTAACTGACTCGGGGGAGAGAAAGGGACGAGCGCCGATTGATGCGACGAAAGAAAGCGAGCGAGAGAGAGAAAGAGGAAGAAAGTTAAAGGGAGGTGAGATTAACGTCGGAGAAAGAATAGAGTGCACTCGAATTAGCAACCTATGGGCGAATCATACCACGAACGCGAACGATAGATTTAGAGCCAATTTCTTTCGAGTTTTTCTTTTTTTGCTCTCTGTCTCTCTCTCTCTCTTTCTTATAAGCTTGTTCGCGCTCGGAAAAGAATCGAATGTATGTGAGAGTATAAAACTTGTTCGTCATTGATTCCGAGTTGTAAAGTTTATCGTTGAAGAAATTGCAAAAGGTCGTTGTGAATCTATTTTTTTATTTTCAATTTTAACGACTTTACCTTCTACAAAAATAAATCTTAATGCCATTAAATTAACGCTTAAGATAACGATGAATAAAAATGTTATCGGTACAAGTGTATTTAGCAAGCAGCGTCAATGACCTAGTAAATTTGTTATGCCGATAGCTATCAATATTTCAAGCTCGCGTTCAAGAATTCAATCGGTGCATCGATGACAGTACGATCGGTCATCCCGCATTTCACTTAAACATGTGTATAGATATATGAATCAATTAAGCTTATTTTGCTTAGTATAAATAAAATAAACTTTATTATTATATTTATTTTAAAATTTATTTATTAAAATATTAGAGTTTACCGTAATAATAACAAATTTGTTATCGATTCAACAAAATCATATGATACAACAATAAAAAAATCACAAAAACACATTTTCAATCGACATATTACATTCACCTTTATGAGTATTCTTTGGTTATGGCTCTACCGATAACCACTCTACGAATTTCACTCGTTCCTGCGCCGATTTCATACAATTTAGCATCTCGTAAGAGACGTCCGGTTGGATAATCGTTAATGAATCCATTTCCACCTGAAATAACATTTTTTTTTTTTTTTATTAAAGAAGTGTTTGAAATATTTTATGAAAAAAGTAAATTAAAATTTTAATATACGAACCGAGTATTTGTAAAGCATCAAGAGCAAGTTTGGTAGCATTTTCAGCGCAATATAAAATAACCGCGGCGCAATCTTTTCTGTTAACGTGGCCCATGTCACAAGCTCTCGCCACTGAGTATAGATAACTTCTACTGGCGCTCAATGTGGTGTACATATCGGCTATTTTTCCCTAGTTATTTTGAAAAACAACATCGATAAATTCTCAGATATTTAAAAAATTTCTTTCAAAAATAATAATAATAATAATAATAATAATAATAAAAATACTTGAATTAATTGAAATTCGGCAATATTTTTATCGAATTGTTTCCTTGTATGGGCGTATTGAAAACCAACGTCACAGCATGCTTGCATTATTCTACAATCGTTAGTTAATTTTTTTTTATTTTATGAATGTAGTCATTCGTGATATTGACTTACCCCAAAGGTCCACCAGCTAAAACGAGCCTTTCCAGATCCAAACCACTAAGTAGAACGTAAACACCCTTATTCTCCTTGCCAAGCATATTAGCCGCTGAAAGTAACGATTAAAAGCGTAAAAATAAGAATTTAAAGCTTTCGCGAGGTAAATAAGAGAAGCAGCATTTAAATTACCAGGAATTTTGCAATCCTCGAAAATTAGTTCGCCGGTATTCGAGCCCCGCATACCAAGCTTATCGAGCTTCTGTCCCGTTGTGAAACCTTCGGTGCCTTTCTCTACGATAAAAGCCGTGATACCGTGTTGCTTCTTAGCGGCGTTGGGATCGGTTCTCGCGTACACGACGAGGACGTCGGCGTCCGGACCGTTCGTTATCCAAAATTTATTACCGTTCAGAACGTAATAGTCGCCCTTCTTCTCGGCTTTCAATTTCATGGAGACTACGTCGGATCCAGCTCCGGACTCGGACATCGCCAGAGCTCCGATGTGTTCGCCGCTACAGAGCTGTTAATTTTTTTTTTTTTTTTTTTTTTTTTTTTTATCATATTTTTATTATTACGAAGACTTTTAAGAAAAATAAAGATAATTTAAGCAAAACAAAAGAAGTTTAATTTATTACTTTAATTCAATTGAAAAGTTAAAATTATTGTTATTTATATTTATATGAAAACAAAAATTATATTAAATAAATAAAAACAATGTGTTAAATCATTACTGTTCAATTAATAATTCATATTTAATATTCGTTATTTATAATTACTATTTCACATCGTCATTGATTAATCCCCCCTTTTAACCGTGAATTATTATTGAAAAGCTAAGCGAATCATACTTTTGGCAGATATTTGTGCTTCTGTTCCTCGGTTCCATTTCGATGAATTTGATTAAGGCAGAGATTCGAGTGAGCTCCGTAGCTCAGTCCGATCGCGGCGCAAGCTCTGCTCAACTCTTCCATTATAATGACATGTTCGAGATAACCGCCACCGGTTCCTCCGTATTCTTCCTTAGCGGTTATACCCAATAAACCGAGTTTACCGAGCTCTCTCCAAAATGGCTATAAATTATTTAATTTATGAACATTATTTATCGTGCTAAAGATAAAATAATTCATACTTCATAAATTATCTCATAATAGTCAAATGTAAAGATTATTTTTTAATATATTACAAGTACTGTTTGCCAAGAAAAAACATTGAAAAAATTTTCAAAATTTGTATTAAAAAAGTTATTATTAAAAACAATAAGGTAGAAATAAATTTTTGTTGTTATTTTGTTGTCTTCATACGAAGGATGATAAATGAATAAGAATAAAATCGAAAGCTAAATTATTTTAGAATTTGAATAATAAGATATTCAAATTTAACGTTAATTTTAATTCATTATAAATTTAAAACGAATTTAAATTATTTTCACTGAGTAAATTTGCATGTATATAAAGTTTTCGACTTACACGAAGTTGATCGAAGTGATTTTTTTTATCAATTTCAGCCGCTTTTGGAGCCAATTCTTTTTGAGCAAAATTGAATACTAAATTTCTCAACTGAAAAACAAAATAAAAAAACCACCACTTGTATGACATGCATATAAAACATACGAAAAATAGCACTATACACGTGGGCACAGAGAAACAGCTCCGACGCACGCGACGGGCTTATTTACGCGTGCACAGATGTACAGCCACACAGACACACACACACACACACACACACACACACACACACACGTCTACAAAAACAGATACACATTATGCATCAATGAATTTAATATACGTGCGAGTTGGCCTGAGAAAATCAAGCTATAGAATTCTCGGCAATGACTCGCTAACCTCTTTCTGCTGCTCAGTCAGACCGAAGATGTTCTCGTCGATCGCGTAATACTGCGACAAGGTTCTCGAACTGTAAGGTAGTAAAACCGATCTGCTCGAGATCGGCAGTTGTCGTAATCGATTCGAAATGAATCCGACGCTATTACGGAGCGCGACGTTGTTCATGTTTGGTATTTCACTTTGGAACTGAAACGGTTGCGATCTCTTTTTCTCTCCCTCTCTCTATCTCTTTGTCTACTACTTGTTCGATGATAGTTTACAAGAGCGTTGCTTTTCCTTTTTTACGATAATACAAGAGTGCCGTATGTATGTACACGTATGCGCGAACGTCACTAATGTGGAGAAGAGCTATTAGGCTGCGATAGCCTTCGTGTTTGTCGTTCATTATAAATATCGGTGCCGTATCATGCCGAGCCCCGTTAATTTTCAGTAGAGGGGGCACGTACAAAAATCTGTATCATTTTCGAATCAACTTTATGTTTAATTTATCTTTGATTTCTACATAATTAGATTCTCGACATCATTTGATTTCTTATTTATTCTTTTGTAATAAATATCTTCGATGTAAATAGATTAAATTTTATGTAATGGATAATTGCCTTTAACTAATTTATACAAATCTAAAATTCTTTAAATAATGGATCTTCATAATTTAGCTACGTACATAAAAAAATTTATGATTGTCAATATACATCGCGACAAAAAGCATAGGCAAGTTGACAATGTAAAAGCTTAATTACTTTAAACATTATCATATAACATATAATGTTATTTTATTTAAAAAAACTTATTTCACAAATATTAAAATATATAATTTAATTATATACAATTTACACAAGTGTATGGAAATCTGCAAAATAATGTGTATTCTTTAATTTTATTAAAAAAATCTTAATTCAAAGAAATATTTATTATGGCATTAATTATTAAATAAACAAATTAATCTGTGTCTAATAACACGTGCAATGAAAATAGCGGCTGCTAACTACTTTGCTTTTTTGTACACATGGCGCGTCGCCGCAAACATAAACGACACACTTGTGTGTATATGCTTCTCCGGACTCTAAAATAAAAAATAATGTTTGAGTAAAATGATTAAAAAAATATTCGTTAAATAAATAGGATTAAAAATGGGTTCGCGTAAAAATTTTGATAGTGCCTCCACTTTTAAAGTGGAGGGCAAAAAATACAACAGAGTTATTCAACACGTACAGGTTAATAAAGGTTATAATTTATAAAAATAATTCTTTCATGCAAATAGTTAATTACTTTTTAATATGTACATTTAGAACAAATGGAAACTTGTTCCGGCTTTTTTGAAAGGCAAAGGCTTAGTAAAACAACACATTGATTCTTTTAATTATTTCATAAATGTAGAAATTAAAAAAATTGTAAAAGCCAATGAGAAGGTATTGAGTGATGCTGATCCATTATTTTATGTCAAGTAAGAATTAATACATCTTTTAAAAATATATTTTGTGCATTAAATTTTTTTAATTTCACATTGTTTCAATATTGTATAGATATTTAAATGTTTCTATTGGAACTCCTGATGTTGAAGAAGGATTCAGTGTATCTCGTCCTACTACTCCTCATGAATGTCGTTTAAGAGATTTAAATTATTCAGCTCCAATAACTGTTGATATAGAGTACATGAGAGGACATCAACCAATAATCAGAAATAATTTGTTGATTGGCAGGTATGTAACATAAATTTATTTGAAAAAGAATCATTAATAAAGTTTTTCAAACATTTAGAATGCCTATTATGTTGAGGAGCTCTAACTGTGTATTATCGGAAAAATCCAATTTTGAGTTGGCAAAAATGAATGAGTGTCCACATGATCCCGGTGGTTATTTTATTATTAATGGGCAAGAAAAAGTTATTTTGATTCAAGAACAGATGCTTAGAAACAGAATCATATTAGAAGAAGATAGTAAAAATTGTATAGTCGCAACATGTAATAGTGCAACCCAGGAAAGAAAAACAAAAACTAATGTTATAGGAAGATCAGGCAAATATTATTTACGTCATAATATTTTTCAAGATGTAAACAATTTATTTTATTATTTTGTATACTTAAATTAGTAAATATTACATTTTCTGTTAATTTTACAGGATATACCAATTATTATTATATTTAAAGCTATGGGTATTGTGTGTGATCAAGAAATCGTACAACTCATAGGTACAGAAAATAATTTCATTAAAAAAATTGGACCAAGTCTTGAAGAATGTCATTCTCTTGGTATATTTGCCCAAAATCAAGCTTTGAAGTAAGAAACAGTTTATTCAATAAAAATTATTTTAATTACTACACACTTACTTATTTATATAATTTGTAGATATTTAGGAAATAAAAGAAAACAAAAGCGTTTTACAGTAGTAAAATCTAGTATTACAGATGAAATGAAAGACGTTTTAGCTTCAAATATATTAAATCATGTTCCTGTAAGTAATTTAGATTTTTTATTTAATTTTATTATATTATGCTCCAGAGTTTTAACAAATGTAATAATTACATAGGTAATAGATTTCAATTTTAAATTAAAAGCTACATATCTTGCTCTAATGATAAGAAAAGTTATGATAGCTCAAAAAGATGGAAAGTTAATTGATGATCGAGATTATTATGGCAATAAGAGATTAGAATTAGCAGGTTCTTTATTATCATTGATGTTTGAAGATTTATTTAAAAGGTTTAACTGGGAAGTAAGTAATCTATTTTTATGTTTGTTTAAAAAATTTACAATATAACCACAGAAAAATTATTTTTATCACAGTTGAAACAAATAGCTGATAAAAACATACCAAAAATAAAAGCAGCTCAATTTGATATAGTAAAACATATGAGGCATGATTTAATTACAAATGGATTAGCATGTGCAATATCTTCAGTGAGTTAAATTTATTTTTAATTAAAAAAATTTTGTTGAATTTTATTATTTTTGATCTTGTAAACAGGGAAATTGGACCATCAAAAGATTTAAAATGGAAAGACATGGTGTAACACAAGTACTTTCACGATTATCTTATATCTCCGCATTAGGAATGATGACAAGAGTGAATTCACAGTTTGAAAAAACAAGAAAAGTATCAGGACCTCGTTCGTTACAACCATCACAATGGGGTATGTTATGTCCTAGTGATACTCCAGAAGGAGAGGTAAATAATTATATTTTATTTATAAATTCATTTACGTTACGATTAATCAATAATTTTTTTTTTACAGGGATGTGGTTTGGTAAAAAATTTAGCTCTAATGACTCATATAACTACAGAAATAGAAGAAGAACCTATAATGAGATTAGCTTTTAATCTTGGTGTAGAAAATGTAAATATTTTAGGTGGTGAGGAGATTAATAATCAAGATGTATATATGGTCTTTTTAAATGGTAATATATTAGGGATCGTCAAAAATTACTATCGATTGGTAAATGTTTTTCGTATGCTGAGAAGAAAAGGTCTAGTTAATCATTTTGTATCAATATACCCTCAACATCAACATAGGTACTCACAGCTTCATTAATTATTAATTGATTTTATTTTAAGTTTCATGATTTATTTACATTGTATTTTAGGTGTGTGCAAATTAGTTCTGATGGAGGCAGATTGTGCCGACCTTACATTATTGTTGAAAATTGTCAGCCTTTAGTTAAACCTGAACACATAAAATTATTAGATCAAGGTGTAAGAAGTTTCGAAGACTTTTTGCATGAAGGTATATTAAAATCTACGATAAAATTTAAATACTAAATATATAAAAATAATGAAGTAAATAATTTTTTTTTTATATTATTTAGGTTTAATCGAATACTTAGATGTTAATGAAGAAAATGATAGTTTCATTGCTTTTAATGAATCTTACATAAGACAAGGAATTACCCATCTTGAGATTGAACCATTTACATTACTTGGTGTCTGTGCAGGTCTTGTACCTTACCCTCATCATAATCAAAGTCCCAGAAATACTTATCAATGTGCTATGGGTAAACAAGCAATGGGTACAATTGCCTACAATCAACGAAATCGCATAGATACTTTAATGTACAATTTAGTATATCCACATGCACCAATGGTCAAAACTAAAACAATTGAATTAATTAACTTTGATAAATTACCTGCTGGACAGAATGCAATAGTAGCTGTAATGTCTTACAGTGGTTATGATATTGAAGATGCTCTAATTTTAAATAAAGCTTCAATTGATAGAGGCTATGGAAGATGTTTGGTATATAGAAATGCAAAGTGCATATTAAAAAAGTATGCAAACCAAACAAGCGATAAAATTATGGGTCCACTCATAGATTCTACAACAAAAAAAGCTATTTGGAAACATGACATAATTGATAATGACGGTATTGCAGCTCCTGGTGAGATGGTTGAAAATAGAAAAGTAATGGTTAACAAATCCACTCCATCTGCAAATACTGGCCCTGTTAATACAGGAAGTCAAAATCAAACGGAATATAGGGAAGTACCAGTAGCATATAAAAATCCTGTTCCTGCTTACATAGAAAAAGTTATGATTTCCAGTAATGCAGAAGATGCATATTTAATAAAACTTTTACTACGACAAACGCGAAGACCAGAAATCGGTGATAAATTTAGTAGTCGGCATGGACAAAAAGGAGTTACAGGTAGGTTTAAATTTTATATTTTAATATTACATATGCGAATTTAACTATGACAAAATACTTATTTGATTTATTTTGCTGTACCTAGGATTAATTGTTGAACAAGAAGATATGCCATTTAATGATTCTGGGATTTGTCCTGACATGATCATGAATCCTCACGGTTTTCCATCTCGGATGACAGTTGGTAAATTAATTGAACTACTTGCGGGTAAAGCTGGAGTTCTCAAAGGAAAATTTCACTATGGAACAGGTATGATTTTTGTTATATTTATATCATTAATTAATAATTTAAAGTATGATTAATATTACAGCTTTTGGAGGTTCAAAAGTAGAAGATGTTTGTGAAGAATTAGTAAGTCAAGGATATAATTATTTAGGGAAAGATATATTTTATTCTGGCTTAACAGGAGAACCACTGCAAGCATATATTTATTCTGGGCCTGTATGTATTAAAGATAAAAATAATTCAATTTTATATCAATAATAAAAATAAAAATATTTGAAATTTATTTTAATAACTATGTTAATAATTAACTTTTATTTAGGTTTACTATCAAAAATTGAAACACATGGTGCAAGACAAAATGCATGCACGTGCTCGAGGTCCAAGGGCTGTTTTAACTAGACAACCTACTGAGGGTCGTTCAAAGGATGGTGGTTTAAGATTGGGAGAGATGGAGAGAGATTGTTTGATTGGTTATGGAGCTAGCATGATGCTTATTGAAAGATTGATGCTATCGAGTGATGCTTTTGATGTTGATATATGCAACAAATGTGGATTGATGGCTTACAGTGGTTACTGTCATAGTTGTCGATCTAGTGCATGTGTTTCAACAATCACAATGCCGTACGCTTGCAAATTACTATTTCAAGAGTTACAATCAATGAATATTGTTCCAAGATTAACTCTCAAGAATTACTGTGACTGAATAATAAATAATTTTTTTACATTAACTTATATATGAGAAAATATTATTTTATATTATCTTGATATTTAAATTATTAATAAATTATAGATGCATTCTTTTAAATTATAAATTTTAATTAAAATTAAAAAACACTTTTTAACAATACGACTTTTTTAATTACATAATGAATGAAAGGAAAATAAAAAGTGAAATATTATATATAACTTATTAAGTATTTTCTTTTTTAGAATGATTTGTATTTTATTTACATATTAATTATTTCATATAATCTTATAATAAATAATTTTATAAATTTAAATTTTTCAAAAGATCGATATTTCGATGTTCGAGTTTCATGTTTCAGAATAGGGAACAAAGTTTCAGAATCGGGAAGAGAACTAATAATTGCAACGACTACAGCCGGGAAACGTACGGAATAGTTTTTCCGGAGTCGACAAATAAAATTGTGTTTTCCTTTGAGTTCCAATGTTAGTTTTAACAAATCATGTAAAAAGTTGATTAGTGATATACGGCGCTCACAAAAGTTTTGATCGCGGGTTTTTTTTTAACCTCAATAAGGTGATCAAGTTTTCTCGCCGAAACGCGCGGGGGAAACTCAAAGCAATCTCAACGTATTTTACTTTGCGTCGGTTCCTTGGTCAATTCTAAATTCACGCGATAACGCTTATTATCGCTTGGCTGTGTTTTCCTAAATTTATAAGGACGCAAGTGTCATCACAGGAAAAATAAACTTTCAGCGATGAGCTCCAACAACACCCAGCTGCTTTTTGCGTGCTCCAGATGCTTTTCAAGGCATCCTTTTGAGGAGTTATCATCTGGGCAACAATTATGCAAGGTTAGAAAATCTGTAGTTTCATTTTCAGCTGAAACTTTAACCTAGTTTCAAGGTTACAACAATTGCAAATGCGTATTATATAGTTTAACCTTTCCAAGGGAAACAAATGATCAGGCAAATATGGAAATTCCTTACTCGATTTTGTGATTGCGAATTTAATATTACATAGCGATAGGTATTTGCGATAATTTTTATCTTTATACAAAACAAAAGCAATCGTTTCATGAGACCTTATACAACTTTATTAGGTATCAAAATTTTTAATTCAGTTGATCACAAAACTCTAGATAAATTTAGGTTTTTCTTAATAATTTATGGATTCGTCTAGTTTATTACAGCTATTGAACAATAATAGACTTGACACAAAAGTTGAATGTTTATTTATTGTAAATTATAAATTTCCTCAAAAAGTTAAATTCTTTATTTAGGAATGCAGAGGAACATTTCCAGTGGTCAAGTGTACATACTGTAGGTCAGAATTTCAACAAACTATGTAAGTATCAATGGTAGTATAAAGATATTGTATTCATATGAATGAAAAATTAGAAATTCTTATTTTCTAAATTATTTCAGGAAAGGAAACACGAGTACAATATGCAAAAAATGTGAACAAAATGTTAAGGCATATGGAAAACCTTCAGCTTGTGAATATTGCAATACAATTGCTGCCTTTATTGGAAGCAAATGCCAGAGATGTACAAATTCAGAAAAACGTTATGGTCCACCTGTTACCTGTGAACAATGCAAGCAAAAATGTGCCTTTGACAGACATGATGAAGATAAAAAAGTAAACAGCATTTAAAATTTATTTTTCTTGAGTTAATTTTTTATAAATTAACTATTATATATATAATTTTAAGGTGGATGGTAAACTGTTATGCTGGTTATGTACGTTATCATACAAACGAGCTCTTGCTAGAACAAAACAATCTGATGCCGATCGAAAAGCTCATTTGAAAATGGTTCAACAACGAGCAAACAAAAGTAAAGAACAAAAGTAAGTTTCATTTCTAAAAAGTTTAAAAAAATTAATAATTAATAAATCTTTGCAATGATTTTATATTTAATATCTTGAAGGGTGAAAAGTAATAATAAAAGGCCACACAGAGTAGATGTAACAAAAGTTCCACCACAATCAGACTCAGGTGATAGTAATGGTCCAACGCCTATTAAAGCAGCAAGAATAGTTGGAGTCCATGATCCACACGATCCTAATATTTCTGATCATGTTGTTGCTGTGACATCACTTAAAGAAAAAATTGCAAATTTACAAAGACAAATTTCACAAAAAGATGGACAATTATTAGCTAAAGAAAAACAGGTAAATAAGTTAAATTTTTACTTTTACAAATTACATTTAAGTAAAATTTTTCTTATCTTGAATCAACTATTTTTTTTTTTTTTTTTTTTTTTTTTTTTATAGATAACTGAATTAAAAGCAAAAAACTTCACTTCAGAAACAGAATTACGTTCCAAAATGAAGACTTCAGAAAAAGAATACGAAAATAAAATATCAAATATGCAACATAAGATTTCTAGTTTATTAAAAGAAGTAGCCTCTTTATCAAAAAGTACAAAACGAGACAGGTTATCTACTGGAAAAAGTGAAGCTGGAACCAACAGTGGAAGTGGTACTGATAGTCCAGTACCTTGATGAGGTAGTTGATTTTTCTAAGTTTGATTATGACATATAATTTAGAGAAGGCATAACTACATTCTTTTATCCTTTTTAGTTTACACAGAACTTAATTGTATTTGAATAATAATTTACAATAATTCAGTAAAATTTTTTAAAACTGATTTCAGGGTATTGTTTAGCTGCATCAACGTTACATACTCAATGTCCAAATCCACTTGGAATATGTGGTCATTACATAGTAAAATGTTTCCAACCAAGAAAAAAAAAAATTGTATTATTTTTCTAATTACTATACATACTATGAGCTATTCAAATTAATAATTTATTATTTGTCTCAATATAGGCAATTAATAAATTAATACAATGTGTGATTGCTAAATGTCTTAGCATTTGTTTTTATTATTTTTCTTTTATTTTTCAAACATGTACTTTATTTCTGCATCCTAAAATATAATGCAGTATCACACTAGACCAAGATAAAAAATTTTTTTGTATTTGTAAAAAATGTAAGCTATCTATTATGATTCCATGATAAAGTCAAACAAGTCTTTCCACTAAGAAAAAAAAATTGTACGAAAATAGCCGACGCTCCAAATGAAGCAGAAATTCCGATTAATTTAGAATTAATATAAATGTAGTGATGATTTATAATGATGTGTTGTAACGAATGTGGAGCGGCAGCTAAAATATTTTATTATTTATAATAATTGTAAACAATTATACACCAACATTGTGATTGTAGAAAAAATTTGCAATAAAATTATAAAAAGTATTCGAGGATATTTAAATAGCTGAAACAATCAACCATTATTAGTATAGTATATAATATGTATTTTAATTAATACATATTATTTAATGTCTTTTGAAACGATTGCTTAATTTAGTGATAAAATAATCTTTTAATAATTTAGAGGTATAAAAAATTAGTAACACTTGTATAAATATCCAACAGCCATATATTTATTCTGTATTTTTAAGAAACAAATGCTAATTGAGCATTACCTATTTCATAATTATAATGATAATAAATGCGTAACAATTTATTACTTACGAAGTATAAGGATAATTAACATTTAATTTATAGTCGTTTAAATACGAAACGTGCACTTGCACGCGATGTACAGTACAGCGGTAGTTTATTATTTTTATTGTTTTATCATCGACTCGAGAGACAATAAAAACTTAATATTGCTTGTCCGTTGCCGAGGCGATTAGTCATTCGCTTTCTCATTTTTTTTTTTTTTTTTTTTTTTTTTTTTTTTTTTTTTTTTTTTTTTTTTTCTTTTTCTTTCGATCGATGACTACTTTCAATATTATCATTAATATTTTATATTTACAATGAAAATCATCTGTCTCACTCTTTCGTGCACTATCTTTTCCCCCCTCCCCTAAAACATTTTATCTTTCATTCGTTTTCGCTCCGTAAATTCGTCCCTTATTTGTAAATTTTGTTTATCGATTAAGATTTTTTTTTCTTCTATGGTGCGTTGGTTGTAGGCAAGGCCGGATATCGGAGGCAATTTACAGAATGACAACCTTTATTATTTATTTATTTTTTTTTTTTTTTTTTTATTTTCTTAAGAAACGTAAACAAATATCGTTGGGAAAGTAAAAGCTATTTTTTTCAAATAGTCTTAATTGACAATTTTACTTTTTTTCTTCTTTTATTAAAAAATAGAAGAAGAGATTAAAAGGAATATAAGAAAATATTATACGTATAATTAAATATTTATATCCGCTTGTAAGTATATATTCAAAGCGCAGTCTTTTTCGAATAAATTGCTTTATCACTAAGCCGGTAAATATATATATATGTACGTATATATATATATTTATTATATATATTACGTAAATTTAACATTAGATAAAAATTTATGTTATGATTTTTTTTTTTATAATTCACGTTACAAAAAAAACGTGAACAAGAAGCGATTTTCAAATTCAGTACTTGCATTTATAGCAGCATTGAAATTCACTTCATTCGTTTATAAGTAAAAAAATTCATCATCCCAACGAAATTTAATACGTCGATATTTTGAGTATGAGATAATGTCGATTTCATACAGCTTTTACAATGTAATTATAAGCACCTAGTACCGTTTTTCATTTATTTTATTTTACTTTTACTTTTATTTATTTATTTATTTATTTATTTATTTATTTTTTATCTCGTTTTGATTGATGATCGTGGCTATACATTTTTATAATAATATCTTCGTCGCCTTTTTGTTTTTTTTTTTTTTTTTTTTTATCTTTAAAATCGAGTCCGTAGCTGCTCTAAAAAATTTGTTCTAATCCCCCCTTCCCTCGTCGTTAATAATTCTCTTACATGCAAAAAGACGAACGAAAAAAGTTCTTAGTTGTAATGCGTATATCGTATTAAATAGGTATTGCTTGGCCTTGGCATTCCGTAGAATGCCCGAAACGTCCACGCTGCCTGTGTTATTTATTTATGTTTTTTTTTTTGTTTTTTTTTTTATTTTTTTTATTTTTTATTTTTTTTTTCATTTTCGTCTATTATAAGCAACTCGTTACAGAATTTCCGCTGTGTGATATATCTTTTCCTCGATTCATTCACTCTTTTTCTTTCACTCTCTCTTTCTCTCTTTCGTATTCTATGTCTCTTAAACTTTCATACCCATCCCATTAATTTTCGACATTGTGCGCACGATTATATTAAACTACGTAGTCTTTTTATTTTCGAATTTTCATATTGTGTGTAACAGTCCTGATCTATGAGTATGTTTATACGAAAAAATTAAAAAAGTTTACGGAGAATATCGAGCTCAGTGCATTCCTGTCGGTTGAAGAATATATATATTTATTTTTTTTTTTTGTTTTTTTTTGTTTTTTTTTTTTTGTTTTTTTTTTTTTTTTGAAACGATCATTCTTATTTTATAAGTTATAAGTTATAAGTTAAAAAGTGTACAATCGATATATAGAAGTTATCGTAATTCGGTTGTAACACTTTTCTTTTATTTATTTATTTATTTTTCCTCTATTATTTATTGCGAGTGGTAGACAAGATTCAAGTTTTATTTTTCCATTAGCTTCTTTTGTTATCTTAAAGAAAAGGCTATATTCGAAGTCTTATTGTTATTTCAGATCATGATTTTGAATTAATGTGTATACATGTATCTACACTTGCGCATCCCCCTTCGTACAAACAACAAAATCACAAAAAAAAAAAAAAAAAAAAAAAAACAATACAAATGAAACTTTAGTACAATACTTGCGTGAAAAAGTTAAACGATAAAAGAAAACATCAGTGTTACAAGCTAATTACTTATATCTTTTTCTTCATCAGACTTTCATCTGAAAGTAAATGACATTCTTTTCGAGTATTAACGTATACAAAGTGAAAAATTTCTTCATTACTTTTGTTTTTTTAAAAAAAAAAAGCACGCTCTCCATTACGATTCTGAATGTATCTATATGTGTGTATGTGGTATTTATCCGTATACCTGTACATATCCGTAAACCAATAAAGTAATGCATATCGAGTTTCTCGTTATTTACGTTCATTTATGTTTGCGTATGCGTGAGTAGTAGTAAGTTTCGTATCTCTTAGAAAAATATATGTAACCGATTACGGTAAAAACAAAATCAGCCGTCCCTGTAACGAGCTACGAGGTTTCTGTTTTTTTTTTTTTTTTTTTTTTTTTTTTCGAACGTCGTTACACCAAGTCACGGCGGTTCGTTTTTTCTATACGTGTATATATATATACTTTTTTTCTTACCGATGTCACGAATTGCCGTGACTATGAGAACGTTCTCTTGCTTCGATTCATTTTTTTTATTTTTAATTATTTTTTTATTTTATTTATTTATTTTTTTTTTGTTTTTTTTTTTTGTTTTTTTTTTTTTTTTTTCATTTTTTTTTCGTTTACGAAGCTTCGTTTTTATTCTCTTCATTCTCATCGTACGGTGGGCTACGTTCGAAGCGATTTCGTCCTTGAGATACATTAAGATTTATGTATATGGATACACGCTTAAAAAAATTATTAGACTACGCAGTCGATTGAAAGTACGAATTCTTAGATATATATGTACCGTCTCCGCTTTATTTTTTTCATCATTTCTCTTCATTTTTAATCGAAAGAAATCGGCGATTATTATACGACGTTTCGGTGCAAGGATCGACAATTTTTTTTCAATCGCGTCGTGATTGTGAAAAATATACGAAAAAAAAAAAAAAAAAAAATATAATTTTTAAAGAAATGTCGAACGAAACAATAAGCGATGATCAATATACATTTGATTAGTTGCCGATGATAATCGATGAATTAAATAATAAGCTATAATGAATCGAGCGTCGCTCCGAAACGTGACGAAATAAATAATTGCCTAACGCGATTGCTTTTAATTTAATTTTTAACCGTTAAACTTAAAATTTAAAAATATTTAGTACGGAATGTCTTTCGTTTTTAAATACTGGCTACATAACGGGTAATATTTATCCAATGTACAAAGTTTCCTTTTTAATTAATTTTTCTTACGTACAAAATTTTTCGATAAAAATAAAAAAGTTTATACAATTGGGAAACCAATTAAAATCGATCACACTTATTTTGCATAATGAAAATAAAATCTCAAATTAATTTAATTGACGAATTAAGATTTAAAATAGTCCTTGCATTTGGTCGATCATTAAATAACTGATTTTTGTTAAATCAAAATTTACGATGTTTAAACGTACATTTACGATTGGGTTATCGATAATCATGAAAAAATATCCGAATAATTTTTCACCAATTGGCATCAATTTGACAATCAAATAAAAAAAATAAAATAAAAGTTAAATTTATCAAGCTAATGGTAGCCGCACAAATTATTTTTGACTAGCTCCGACAAGCAAGGACTATCTTAACCGTACACCACAAAAACACATTAAATTGGTTTCCAAACGCGCGCTCTCAACTATCTCTTGCGGAATTGGCGTTAATTTATCAATTACATGTCTCCTGAAAATTTGAGACTATCGGAATTTTCGCCGATGGTATATTAAAGTTACCGGAACGCGTTGGACGCAGCCTACCGTTTTGTTTTCGATTACTTCTTCTTATCCATTTTTTTTTTTTTTTTTTTTTTTTTTTTCCATCTTTTTTACTCAATTTTTATCTTAATTTACAATTCTTAAATTCATCAACCCTCTAATATTGTTTATCTTTATATATATATATATATATATATATATATATATATATATATTTATATCATCTCCTTCGCTAACACTCGCAGTCGACGTGTGGGCGCACGAGTCATTACGCCGCGCACATTATATACTTATTATTTGTTTACTCTCGCATCTTTCGTTATAAATTAGAGCATTATTTGAGTTTTTATCGATTAATTAATAGTAATGTTAGTATTTACAGGTACAGGTCTCGCATAGTTGCAGTCGTGTCGTCACTGGTTACTTCACTTGGATATCGCCCTTTCTTCGTCTTTTAACCCGGCGGACGCCGACAAAATCCGCCCTTCGCGTTATTTGTTTTATCTCGCCCATTACCTTTTTTTTTTTTTTTTTTTCCTTTAATGTGTTTGTTTGTTTTTTTTTTTTTTTTTTTTTTTTCTTCATATTCGCTCTTTCTTTTTTGCTTTTTACCGTCACATTTTTTTCTTTTTTTTTTATTCTTCTTTGCGATAATTTTCTTTTCTCTGCGTTAGTTTTCTCTTTTTCTCTCTTCCTCTCGCAAATGACGCGCGTGTCGAAAGCGCGTCGGAAAGGAAACGAAAGCGAAAAAACGCAATATTTATTCTCTTTTCTCTCGATTCACCATTGCTCGAGCTTTCGGAGGAGCGACATTACGTACGCGTTGTTATCGTGTGTGTGTGTGTGTGTGTGTGTGTATATATATATACATGTATAAATCATCGAATTACGCGAGTTCCGATAGTTTCGCATATTACGCGTAGGCTCATGCGAGGTCGTACGTTAATTTATTATTAATATTTTTCGTTTGAACGTTTCATAATTTAATAAACGCGTTTCGCTCCCCTCGTTATCTCGTGCTTTCTTTTTGATCGTTCTTTCTCTCTCTTTTTCTCTTTCTTGTGCAACTTGGCGGCTGGCTATACATACTGCATTTTGAAAAAAAAATTTTTTTTTTCAGACTTGATAGATATAGGAAGAAGTATCGCTTAGGGATAAGAGATGCCTTAAGTACATTCGATAATGTGCGGCTGCGAACTCTCTATGACGCTCGGCCTGCCGACCGAATTCTCCAGGTTGTGCAGAGAGGTGGGCATGTTTCCTGTAAATAATAATTCAGGCTCTCCTTAATGCTTTATTCTCGATTGTTTTTTTTTTTTTTTTTTTTTTTTACATCGATATATATTTATTTGAAAAGCAATTCCGACGAATAAATTAACGAAATAAAACGAATAATGGTTCGACTTACCGACATTCATGTCGGGCGCGTACTCGTAATAAGTGGGCGAGTCGACGGCGGTCGCGAGCGCCAGCTCGTCCTCGATGTTGTTCGGCCTGCAGCTCGTAGTTTTCCAATGCGTCCTAAGGCCGCTCGCGCTTATGTACTTTTTGTCGCACACCTGACACGTGTACGGCCTCTCGTTCGTGTGGAGCCTCTTGTGAAGCTTAAGATGCACGAATTGCGTGAACTTAGCCGTGCAGAGATCGCACGCGTATGGCTTTTGGCCCGAGTGCAATCGCAGATGCGTCTTTAAATTCGACGTCGAGCTGAACCTCTTTTTACAGATCTCGCATTGGTGTGGCTTTTCGCCTGTAAAAATTACGATAAAAGATTTTTCATTCAAATTTTTATTTTTTATCGAGGCAAAACAATTTTAAGATTGTAACAACAATTACCTGTATGTACGAGATGATGTTTCTGAAGATGGGCGAGCTGAGTGAAGCTCTTGGTGCAGACGTTGCACTTGAAGGGTCGTTCGCCCGAGTGCGTCCTCAGATGGACCTTCAGGTTCGATAGCTGTCCGAAGGTCTTGCAACAGACGTTGCACTCGTAGTGCATCTTGCCGTCTTTCTTCTTAAGGGGATAAGGCAAGGACCTGTAGCCCCTCGAGCCGCCCTGAGAATTCGGACTGAGCGAGCCGCTCTGGGAGCAGGAGTGTTCGTCGGGCGACATCGAGCCCACGGGCGAGTATCTGTGAATCGAGGACGACGACGAGGTAGGATTCGTGTGAATCGTCAGTCCGGGATGATGGCCCAAGTGGAGATTGTGCGTACCGGTGATCAATGCTTGATTACCGTCCATTTGTAAGGAGGAAGAGCTCGAGGTTGGCATCTGATGTTGCTGGTTGTTGTTGCCACAGCTGGTGCCGTTGCCACCGGCGCCGCCACCGCCGCCGCTGCTGCTACTGCTGCTTGCCTCGACTCGGCGACGATCTTCGCTGCTGCTCCTTTCTTGGTAGAGCATGCCACCGACACCCGAGCCTGGCGAGTAGCTCGAGCTGTTTATCGTCAGGGGAGAGACGACGTTGTGGTGGTGTTGCATCGAACCGTTTTGATGGTAGATGCTGTACGGGTAGGAAGACGCCGATTGATGAATGGGCGAGAGGGAGGTGATGGAAGAAACGGCTTGATTTTGATTGTTCGATCCGCCGGTCATGTACATCGAGCTCGATTCGGCGTTGCCGCTGCTACCGGAGTACAAAATCGTCGTCGTCGGCTGACCAACGTTCGTCGAGCTTGTAAGCGAGGGCGAGGGGCTCTTCGTTTTCCGCTTGATAGCCGGCGAAGAGGCGCTCGAGGAGGCGCTCGAGCTCGGGCTGTTGTGCGTCGTCGTGGAGGTCAGCACGGAGTTGCCGACGTGACAGTTGACACCCGTGCTGGAGTGTAGTCCACCTCCCGGGCTGCAAGGTTGCTGATGTTGGTGGGAAGATGTGGGCTGGTGAGCGTGATGATGGTTACCGGTAGGCGTGCCGATTTGGGTAATACCGCTGCTCGTGGGACTGGCCAGCAGTAGGGTGCTGGAGGTCGCGTGGTTACTGCCACCATTGGGCGAGTGCATGCTCGAGGGTGTGCAGTTGTGATTGGGGTTGGTACTGCTGGTGGCCGGTTCCGTTTGCATGGGAAGATTCGAGCTGGAATCCGGGCTGCAAGGTAGGATGTTGCTGTAACGATGGGATTTCTTGTACGAGTAGGCCATCTCCGTAGGACTGGAAGGCGAGGGCGTCACCGAGTCTACGTGATTGTTGGCGTTGGAGTGGACGCTGCCGAGGCTCGTGTGACTGCTGTGTATGACATTGGTAAGATTGTGATGATGTTGCGAGCCGTTGGTATTGTTGTTGCTGTCCGTGTTATTGGAGTTGCTGTTGCGCAGTAGAATGTTTTCGAGAATGGAAGAGCTGGCGTTCATGCCATTGGTCGTGGTGCTGATGAAGGACCTCGAGTTGGTTGTCGATATGGGACTGTGACTGCCCAAGGGCTTAGCTTCGGATTCGTAGAAAGGCTTGGGCTCGGACTTTTCGATGACGACGATATCTTCGGGTCCGGGAGTCGTGGACGAAGACAGCAGTACTACCGAGGGTGACGTCTTTTGCATTTGTATCTCTGGAGTGAGAGCGCGTTGTTCTCGACTCGCGAGATCTTCTTTGTCTTTTGACGAGATGACGTCCAAAACGGTTTTATTACTCGTAACGTTGTTGTTGTTGTTGGATTGAAAATTGCCGTACGTCCTAAGCATCTTGATCTTAACCTTGCGATAGTCGTTGCGCGCTACGTTTTCGTGTTTGAGCAAATTCATAGGTGGATGATTGGGTACTATGCTACTCACGCTTTTAGAGTTTTTAGAAAAATCGAGAACGTAGTTGCTTTCCGAATCCGACTCGCTACTTTCCTCCGGTGGCGTGAGAATTTCGTCGTGGTAACCGTTCGAATGATAGCCTTCGTCGGACCTGACGCTACCGTCGGTTGGTGTCATTTGCGAGCGTCTCTCGTATATCACAGACTCCTTTAGCGTCGAAACGACTTCGATTGCCGGTGGTATATCGATTGGATGCGCTGATTGTTGTACTTGTTGTCCTGCAACAATAAAAAAACGACGATTTTATTTATTATATTCGAAAATTAAAAAAAAAAAAAACAAAAAAGAACTATTAAAATATTTCTAATATTATTATTAAAGTTATTTATTTTTATAAAAAATTATCATTTAATTAAAATTATTATAAAGCAATTTAAATCTAATATTATAATTATAAAATAAATGGAAAATAATTTTTTATATCTTCGTTTTTTTTTTTTTTCAGAAAGGATACTCACTGATTTTCTGAAGCATCTGTTCGCCGGTCACCGGATGGTTTAACCTCTCGGCAAATTCACGACAGTACCAGACCAAAAGCTCTTGATTCGCATCAATCTCTTTAACGGTGTAAAAATAAATATTCATCTGGAAAAGTTAAAAAAGAATGAAATCAATGATCGTTTGGTTAAAAGTTTCTTCGCTGTATATTTTTATGTAAAGTATATTTTTAAAACATGATTCTTACTTCATATTGGCAAGCAATTAAATTCTGGGACTCCGAGGAATAAGCCGGATTAACATATCTCATCCAGTTTGCTTTTTGAACGTCATAACCGTCTATGTAATAGAACAGCTCGTTGTTCTTGTATACCTGCGAAAAAAATATAATTGTATATAATATTTTTTTTAATGGCTACGAATAATAATGTTTAGCATGTAGTTAGAGTTTTTTTTATTCAAAAAGCAAATTTTAACCCTTTAAAGTGTTGCTTTGAACTATTTTATAGAAAATAAATTTGACTATAAATTTGTTAAAATTAAAGAGTATATTGCCTTTCTGTATACAAAATAATTTTTTTTTTTTTACATTTAATATTTATTACTTTAATAATCGATTGAAAAATAAATTATCGTAACAAATAAATGAAAAAATCGGTATGTGTCTTACCCTCCAAAAGTATTTTCTATCCGTATCCGGTGGAACCGAATCTTTCGTATAGATTTGCCCGACCAGCGGTCCGAAACGAGTTCCTTTGGGAATGCGATCCGTACTCCAAACACCAAAAACCTATAAAATTTTTTGTTATTCAAAAAAAAAAAAAAAAAAATTAAAATTAGAAATTTTAAAAAGAAAAAGGAAGACGAAATAATGTCGATTTAAGTAATGGAAAAATAGTTGGCATTATAATTCTTACATTATTGCATTCCTGCGAAGGCTTGAGGACAAGATTCCTCGGTAGCGAGGATTCCGCGCGATTTGGTTCATTGGGGGAGGTTGGCGTATCCGGCGCTATATAATTGACCTTTTGTTGAAATTCCTCCTCCCTCAACGTCATATAATCCCAATCGCCTGTCTTCATTTTTTACTGCAACAAACATTTTTTTTTTAATTTACACTTTCTTTTTTTGTTTTTTGTTTTTTTTTTTTTTTTTTTAATATGATTATAATAAAAACTTGAGATTATCTATTTAATTGTTTTAATTTTAAGTAAAAATAGTAGCTCTCATTTTTTAATATATATATTTTTCTACCGATAAATGTTGAAATAAATGCGATTATAATTCAAGTAGTAAAAATCCGGTTTGGTAAGACGAGACAGAATAGATAAATTATTTAGTAGAGTATTTTACCATACCGTAACTTTTTAACACTATAATTATAAATTTTAAGTTGATTAAACAGAGGTATTACAAAAAAATAATTTTCAAACTATTAAAAATTTTAATTTATTTAAAACTTTTTAATGACCGTTAAAATTTACGTTTGGTATAAATATACGCGCGATAAAATTATTATGAAATCAAATAACGCAATAATTTGAATTATTATCGAATCACCATTAAAAAAAATCCCGTATAAATATAATATAGGTTATATTCGTCCTACCGCAATAATTTCCCGTGCGCGAATCCGTACTATCGGTTCACGATGAAAACGCGAATCTCGATGGGGCGCCGAGCCTTTTTAAGGAAGCACCTGCCTTTCCCCGCTTATAACATCCTCTCACTTTCATGATCGTCCGTAACGGAGGGTCGCCGAGGGAGCCGAAAAAACAACGGAGTAACGGAAAGTAGGAGCGCGAGGATGCATATATATATATATATACATCGACGTCTACCTCGTTATCGGCGTACCGCGACCTCGGACAATATGCGCGAGGAGTAGAGAGGGGACGCCCCACCGAAAAGCAAGCACCGAGGGCATCGCACCCTGAACAACGAAAACAAAAAGGAGAGAGTTGTGCAGCCGGAAAGAGAGAGAAAAAGAGTGAGAGAGAGAGAGAGGGAGGGAGACGGCAGCAGGCCAATCGGTGACTCGTAAATCCATTCTTTCCGTCTCTCTCTCTTTCTCTCTCTCTCTCTTTCCCTCCCTCGTAGCTAGACGAAGAAGAGATGTATATGTGTGTGTGTGTGTGTGTGTGTGTGTGTGTGTGTGTGTGTGTGTGTGTGTGTCTGTATAAAGCAAGGGAGCGAAGGAGAGAAAGCGAGGGAGAGGAAAGGAGAGGTGGGAGGGTTGCCTGGCTGGCTGGCCGATTGCGAGGGAGTGAGAGTGAAGCGCCCTCGCGTGCAGCGGTGCAGGGTGGTGCACCCACCCTGGAGAGGGAGGAGAGGCGGCGGCGCCCGAGAGAGGGCGAGAGTAAAAGAGAGCGAGGGAGAAAGAGAGTATATAGCACGGCGGCGATGCACGCGCCTCGCTCGACATCGCGAAAGTGAAACCCGTTCGTGCATTGATCGACTGCAGGGCGCGAGCATAAAAGAGAGAGGGAGAGAAAGGGAGAAAGAGAAGCCAAAAGCGGACATAAGCTCCCGCGCGGTCCATCCCTTTCACCCTCTCTTCCGGTTCTCCTTTCTCTCTCGCTTGCTCTTTCTACCTTTCGCTCCTCTGTCATCTCTCTCTTCCTCGTTCTCTCTTACTTCCGATCATTCTTTTTTTCCCCTTCCGCCGTCGTATTACTTCGTGATCCTTTCACCCACTTTTTTGTTTAATTCTCTTTTATTTTTTCTCCTCCCTTCGTTATTTGTCCCCGTACCTTCTTTTTTTTCTCGGACGTAACGCATACTTTGCGATTTTATTTACGTTTCTTTCGAGGATAACGTGTTCATTCAATGAGATTCATTAAATAAAACGTGGTATACGCCGAGATATGAAAAAGTTTTGAATTAATCGTTGCGCGATAATTTTTATGACAATGTAGCGGAAGTTTCTTTGATTCGAATTTTCGTTTAACCGTTTGAGTAACATTAATATTGTTATATAAAATATAGAGCGTCTAGACGTAGAAAAATCAACGTATTCTCAGTGAGACTAATATCAATATGAATAATGAAAAAATGTCGAATCAACTATGTCAGTTCTTTAGCAAAAAAAAAAAAAAAAAAAAAATCATCAGCCTATAACCATCTAATCAATGTAATGTTCAATTCAATTTATCAAAAATTTTCAACAAAAAATATAGTCTAAAAATCGAAAACCTACGTTATAAAGCATGTATACGCAAGATACCGGCATCGATGATAAAGTCGACTAATGCAAAGAAGATCAAACGCATACGAGATAACGCAGGTGCCAGAGATGGCGCGCACGATGACGATAAAAATACTGACGAAGAGCGGGAGTCAAAGGGGTAAAAAATAAGAAAATAAATGTATAAAAAAAAAAAAAAAGAAAAAGAAAAAGAAGAAGAAACAGAAAGGAAAAGCAGCGCGTCATTCGGAAAGGCGTAAAATAAACTCACGATTGGTGGTATAGGCGGTGCATCGGCTTGGAAGGGAGTGTCGCCCGGCGCTGCTCTCGCTTGCTCGATACTTTGTTTACGTATGTACACCGACCGTTTCACTTTCCACAACGGCCTCCGCCACCTCCTCCACTATCTCACCCCCTTCACTCGCGCACTCCAACCGTTCGTTCCTCCCTACCTACCCAGGAAGGTATGGGTAGGTGTGTATAGATGTCTATCTCTCTCTCACTCCCTCGATTTTCACTCTCCTTTTCTCTTCTCGTTTATTATCTTTAAATCTCTCTCTCTCTCTCTTTTCTTTTCTTTTCTTTTCTTTTCTTTTTTTCTTTTTTCTTTTTCTTCTTTTTATTATTATCTATTATAGCCGTTTAACTTTATAATTAATTTTGTGCTGGATGTATCTCGTCGGAGAGTTCTCGATGACGATAACCTTACGTAATCCGGTGATTTTTAAGAGAGACCAGAGCGACGAGCGGCATCGCGAAGTGCAACGGTACCGGATTAATGCTACTAGCGATGATTCTTCGACACTCGCCGGTTTCACCTGGCATTTCCTCGGCCTACTGTTGTTCCTTTTCGGCATTAGCTTGACATAGCGGCTCGCCTCGATTCCGGCGATTATCTATTTCCTTTATGCACGAAAGATTGCGTACACTGTATTTAAAAATTGTCACACCGGCCAATGGAAAACGCGCGCGGGACACTGCATACACCTCGCGACGAAGAGAACGACGTGCGGAATCGATCGCGCGCGCACACGGGTACGATTAACCTCCGACTGGTTTTGTTATCGTTTTATTTCGTTACTCTGCACTGCGTAGAAATGTTACGATGCACCGATCTGCCGCACAATCGAGTTTATGCTCGGGTCGCGTCAAGCGCTGACTCGTGCTACTCGAGAAAAATCAGTAGAAACACCTTGCGTACTGTCAGACGAGTAGCTCGCTTGCACACACGCGGGGGGTGTGTTGCGTATATAAGTAAGCAGAGCAAGAGAAAGAAGCGAGAGAGAGAGAGAGAGAGAGAGAGAAAGCGACAGATAGATTGTATATATATATCGCATACACACAAGGCGGCTCTGGAATAAGCAAGAGTCTCGGATATGTGCGCGCGCGCGCACGCGATGCGGATGGCACACTGTGGAACTCGGCTAGAACTGACCTAGCTCAACTTGAGTTCGCTTGAGAAGTAATAAGAGAGAGAAAGAGAGAGAACTGTCTGTTGGGCAGGAGCGCACTCTGGTGGGGTGCTGCTTGCAGTGTTGCCCCTTTACGTTATCTCTCTATCTCTCTCTCTCTCTCTTTTTCTCTTTCTTTCTTTCTCTCTCACTCTCTGAACGTGGTGCATTCGTGCGCCGCTGCTGCGCTTTCGATCGACCCGTCGGCAGCAGAAGCGCCAGCAGAGCGGTGGTAGCGGCAGCTACCACTCTCTTTCTCTATCTCCATCTTCTTTTGCTCTCGCTCCCTTCCTCTCGCTCTCGTTTTCCGTCTGCACACTTCTCGTTCGCTCCCCCTCGTGTGTCTGTCTCCCTCTCCTCGAGCGAATCGTCGACGTTCTCTCCTACTACCGCTACTACCACCCACTCTCTCTTTTCCTCTTTTTCTTTTACTCTTTTTTCGCTTCCTTCTCCTCTACTTTTCTATTTTTCTCTTTTTCTTTCTGTAAGCACCGCCGCGCGTTACTCGTCGTCGTCGTCGTCGTCGTTCCTCCCGGCTTCGTGGATGCGCGTGTTGCACGCAGCCGAACGTCGCTCTTTTTTTTTCCTATATTTATATATCTCAACACGACTAGGTGCCCCCGCTACTTTTCCTCTTTCTTCTCGTTTAGTCTACTACTTACGGTACACGTACCTGTCCTCCATCTATCTTTTTCGATAACTCTTTCTTTTTTGCTTGGAGGTGCTTTTATTACCCGTCGCGATTAAATATCCTCAACGTTTTCTTACGTTCGTTTTGCAAGGGAGAATTTTCTCTTTAATTTTCCAAACTGTGTCATTTTTATCAGTTTTTTTTTCGTTGGATAAATGAAGAATCCCTCGAGAGTTACGATTAATTATATAATTTGAATGGTGAGTATTAAAGTAATTATCTTTCGCAAGCGAATTGATAGTTTCTTAAGTAAAATTTTTAATATCAGAATTGTTTAACAATTTAATGAAAGAAAATTTAAATTATTAAATAATTTGTTATAAATTAAAAATGAATGAAACAAAAATGTCATTTAATCGATAAACCGATTAAAAATCACAATATATTCATTGCCATCGAAAACATCGAAAATGAAACTCAAAACTTCATCTAGTTATTAGGTCGCACGTAACGCGGATTGAACTACTTAAACTACAACGACAACTCGTAGCAGCGAAAAAGCAACGTCGAGGAACGAATTATAGCCTACGTATACTTTATCCCTTGCGATAAATACCTTAAAACCATAAAAATCAAAGTAGACATAATCCAATTGACCCAATAATCATCCATTTTGTCGTTAAATATCAAAGGGCAAATGCAATAATAAAGGAAACCGTGCATCATGCCGAACGTTGAAGAAAAACGCACGGGGTCTTGCGTACTTTGGCATGCTCGATACTAAGCATCGGTTAGTGGCCACCTCGATTTCACAAAGTCACGGTCTGGGCCAGCGACAGCGTATGTGCGCGCTTCTCCCGTTAAAGAAAGAAAAGGAAAAGAAAAAAAGTCTATGGCGCAAGCGAGAGAAAGAGAGTCGAGGCTTAGGCGGTCGTACCAGTCTCTTACGGAAAAGGAAAAAGAGAGAGAGAGAGAGAGAGAGAGAGAGACAAAGCGAGAGAGAGAGAGAGAGATAAAGAGAGAAGACTGCAGCGCGTCGAGGACTCTTTCGCGGCTCTCGCGTTAGAGAGAAGAATTTCCGCGAGTAGTGCGAGCGCGAATTGGTGAATCGGCAGCCGTTACCGACGCCGCCGCCGCCGTCGTCGCCGCTAAGGCGACGCGACTACTAACCCAGATACGCGCGGCCCGGGGTCGTTGATCTTTTTCCTTCTCCTCGTGCGCGGCCTGGCTTGCTTCTCTCTCTCTCTCTCTCTCTCTCTCTTCGTGTTCGGAGATTATTATTTGTCCGGAGAGAAAGAAGACGCGCATCGTTTACAGATCGAGATCGGAATCGTTCGTATGTGTCACTCGAGAAGGAGTGAGAGCGAGAGATAGAGGGACACGCGTCGGTGTCGTCGACCCCGACTCGCACCGTCATGTTCGTGTGTGTGTGTGTGTGTGTGTGTGTGTGTGTGTGTGTGTGTGTGTGTGTGTGTGTGTGTGTGTGTGTGTGTGTGTGTGTGTGTGTGTGTGTGTGTGTGTGTGTGTGTGTGTGTGTGTGTGTGTGTGTGTGTGTGTGTGTGTGTGTGTGTGTGTGTGTGTGTGTGTGTGTGTGTGTGTGTGTGTGTGTGTGTGTGTGTGTGTGTGTGTGTGTGTGTGTGTGTGTGTGTGTGTGTGTGTGTGTGTGTGTGTATGTGTGTGTGAAACACCGTTGACCGTATAAACGCGCGCGTGAATATTTCCTTACGGTCTGGTGAAAATAAAAGTGCTTTTTTCGGGTATACATCGTCACCCGCCGCTCATGGAAATTGTACTCACTCTCGGTTACTAGGGACACGGCGCTTCTCTTTTAACATTTTTTTCAATTTTTTTTCTTTTTTTCTCGATCGAAAAAAAATAACTTTCTTAACGTCATCGTGTTGAATAATGTTGAGCTACTTGTTGATAAAGAATCCGTTGAATTCGACGTTTGAAGAAATATTTATTTCTTTTTTTTAAAACGGGTTCTTTTAAATGACTTGCAAAAAGAAATTCAATATGTTCGTATGTTTTTAAATTGTTTGTAAATTTTACAACGATAGATCGTTTGTGATATAATTTTTTAAATAGAGTAAATTTGTTATGAAATTTCTTTTAATGTAATTCATGTTTTATTTCCTTGCAACATAAATAATAATATAATATATCGCGAGAAAAACTTTCGTTATCGCATTAAATTTTCATTAACATAACGAATAACAATTTTCTTGCGCTTAATCGTACTAATAAATCAAAAAACATGAAATGTATTTAAAAAAAAAAAAAAAAAAAAAAAATATAGGCGTTCGGTAAACAATTGGAAAACGTCGTTCTCGAACAATCGCCGATATTCGTCAAATTTTCTAGAACGCGAAAAGAATCCAAAGTCTGCGAGCAGCGACAAAGCAATGTCGGGCTCTCGCCGTCAAGTTCCACTTTTGCGGGCAATTATAAAAAAAAAACCATAGCTCGGTCTTGAGGAAGGGGACGCAAGGGAGAAACGGAGGGGGGGAAAAGAACCGTCGGGAACAACGCGAGGCAAGGAAAAGCAATAAGGCGCGCGCTGGGACTTTTAAATTACGCGTGCGTGCGCGCGCGCGCCGCAAAAGAAGGAAGAAACGTTCGCGCGCGTGCGCGCGCGCGACTCTTTTCCAATGTCGTTCTATCTCTTTCCTTTTCTTGCGTCAGAGCGTGCATACGAGGACAACGGCATAGCTAAAGAGAGAGGTAGAACGTCTTCTTGAGAGTCGATTCTTTGCGTTCAGCAATCCGTCATTGACTCTGCCCCCGTTTTTCGCGGGCACGTATATAAAGAAAGAGAGAGAGAGAGAGAGAGAGAAAAGAGGCGCGAGCGAGCGACTATAACGGCGAGGAAAGGCTTTTCTAGCGCGCGTGCATTACCTCGGCTCGAAGAATACAAGGTGGAGGCGGCCAGAGAGGGAGTTCGCTCGAATGCAAGTGAATTGAGTGGAGAAGAAGAAGAAGAAGAAGGAGAAAGAGAAGGCGATGCTAGAGAAGAAGGAAGGGATAGAGAGCATAAGAAAGAGGAAAAAGAAGAAAGCTTCCGTCGCGCTCGTTCGCTCGGTCGCGAGAGAGATCGAAAGAAGGTCTCCGGCGGTCATTGTCCCACTTGGTGGAGCGCCGTCCGCTCTGCTCTCCTCCTGGCTGCCGTTGCTGCTGCTGCTTCTGCTGCTGCTGCTGCTGCTGCCGTTGCTCTCACGCTCGAGGCAGCCGCTCGCGCGCGCATCTCGTCTCTTTTTCTTCGTCTCCGCCTGGCACTTTGCGCGCGAGGATACCTCGCGAACGAGGTTATCGCCGAGCGCCTCCTTGCCGCCGTTCGCCGTGTGCAATTCGACGCGCGATTTTCTCTCTCTCTCTTTCTTGAGCTTACTTTTCCGTTCTCCTTTTTTTCTTCATCTTTATTCGCGTTACTTTTTTCTCTTCGGTCGCGTCGTTCTCTCTCGGTCTAGCATACGACCGCTACTGCATAAACAATGCGTATATCCGCGGAGTCTGAGCTCTCGCTCGATTGTTTATGGGACGCGGCGTAGTGGTTGGTACCGAGAGCAAGATCGAGCGCGAGAAAGAGTTCGTTCAACCGGCGGCCCTGAGGAGAGACGAGAGTTGTTTGGTTTGCACGAAAAACTGGGATCCCTGATCTCTTTGTGTGTATGCGCGCGCGCGTGTGTATATATTTATGTTTACCTTCGACGTTTTTTTTTTTTTTTTTCTTTTTTTTTTTTTTTTTTCATCTTTACTTTTTAACGGGTTACCCCCACTTGCGACTTTGAAAAAATCGATTTTTTGTTAATTGCATTTTTTTGAAGTATAAGTATCTGAGAATATGACCTGGAAATTTCAAGTCGATCCGAACAAAATTGACTGAGATATGAGCGTTGAAAGAGAAGAAGCCGTTGTGTAAGCAACGGCAATTGACTTTAAACGCGTTTTTCTCGAAATTGCATTTCTGAAGTCGGTGACCAAGATTACTCAAACACTAATAAACCGATCTTCTTGAAATTTTGCAGGCTTATTTAATACATAAAAATGTAGTCTTTAATCGTTCGATTTTTTGTTTCGAAAAAAAATGGCCGTTTTATAGCTAAGAAACGGCCGTTTTTTTTTGTTAAAATCGAACCATTAACTTTGACTGCCCGCCATTTTGTGAAAAATGAATATTTTTTTTAAATCCTTCGATTAAAGACTAGTTTATACTTATATTTAACTAAATCTATCCACATTTTTTGTTTCGAATGATCCACTTTGCCGCAATGTTGGTCACCGCAAATCGTATAAATAAAAACACTATTTCATTGGCGGCCATTTGCCACTTAACAATGTAATATTTTGCAATAAAAAAAATTACTGAAAGTTCTTCAAGATGTATTCTTTAAGATGATATAATAATCGTTCAAAAAAGTTTTGTAGTTTTCTTTAAAAAAATTCATGAAAAAGGCCTTTTTTGTTGAGCTACAACTGGGGGTAACCCCTTAACGCCCAATGTGGTGTGACTTTGTTTTACACTTTTGTCGATTTGGAAATAAAATGAAGCGGTGAACGATCGATTTTTGTCGCGTCCAACGTGACGTTGAATTTAAAAATTTTTCCTTTCTTTTCCGTTTTTTGTGTTCCTTTGTTTTAGTTTTCACTATTAGCACGTATAGATTTATTATGCATGTATCTTTGACTCGAATATATAGTTTGAATATATTGACATTATCTCACCTTGAAATTTCATCCGCGATAAAATTAATGCACGGTAAGATTTGTGGCTCATAAACATCGTCGTATTGTATTTTAAATTAAAACACGTAATATGAAATTTATTATTCGATTGGCTTAGGAATAAAATTATAATTTTCAAATTCAAACGGCTATTTTTAAATAAAGAAAGAAATTTAACGCTTGACTATTAATACGAAACATTTTGCAAGAGATCACGCGAGTTATCTCAAGGGCAAGTTTCAAACGATTGCCATTTACGACACGCCTCGTGAGAATAAGCGCGTGAGGTCATTTCGAATTCCCAGTTCTATCCGTCTCTCTTTCTCTTGCTCGCTCTTTCACTTCGCTTTTTTTTTTTTTTTTCTTCCTTCGCCTCCTCTAGCCTTGGTTATACACCGGCAAAGGCCAATGAACGCAACCGGTGCGTCCTATTAATCTGTAGTTCACCAAAAACCTCGTCTGTCTCAAAGAGAATGAATTCTTTGGTCCCCTATTCGTTTTTTTTTTTTTTTTTTTTTTTTTTGTTTTTTTGTTTTTTTGACTTTACAGCGAATAATCAAAAAAACACTTCGTACGTCGTAGACTTTAGTATGGCGAAACTTGTCGAATTCGTAAAATTCGTTGACCTTGTCTACGGTGCTATAAATTATCCGCAAATGTATGGCAAAGGAGTCAATATAAAATACTTAACATATTCTTAATAAAATTATTTAAAATATCTAATTTTTAAACGATTCAAATATTTGAATAACAATTATTTTACTTAGTCAACTATAAATTTGAATTTCAATTACCTTTCGATCGATTTGTTTTTCTTTTAAGGTTTACACTTTAAATAGAATAAATATTAAATCATACTTGAAACAACTTTTACAAATTTATCAACAAAGTAAATAAGCAGCATTAAAAAATTTTTGTATTACCCATTATATTTAAAATTTCTTAAATTTTCTTTTAAGGTCGTGAAGAAAAATCAGGACATCGCGCAAAACAAACGCGCAGTTAAAACTATTTTATCAAGATCGTAGAAAAAAGAAAACAATAACGAAGATTACGGCATAACGTCAAACTTCGTCACTTCGTGTATAAAACAAAGAAAAAAAAAAATAGAAAAAAAGAAAAAAAAACAAGAGAGGTAAGCGAAATTTCAAGGAGATCGACAACGAATTTTTCCTCAAGAGCGCGCTCGCGCGCTGTAAATCAAACGTCGTCCTCATTTTTCAACATGACGCGCGAGCAACAACGAAAGTATTTCACGAGGCAAAGTTTTTCCGTGACGCGACTATTCTCCCCCCTCTTTTATTCTACTAGTATATACGTCGAGAGCCGGCGAGAAAGACGTCGACGACGACGACGATGACGACGTCGACGACGACAGTGACCGCCGCTATCGTCGACGACGTCAACGTCGTCAACAAGTGATCGCTCTCGACGACTCGCCATACATGTATACGCATATATACGTATATGCGAGGAGAGCATTCAAGGAGATAAAGTAGGAAGGCGCGTTCGCTCGGACACGTCACGGAGTTCCCGCCGCCGTGTTGCCGTCGGTGTGAGAAGTCTCTCTCTCTCTCTCTCTCTCTCTTACTTTGCCGAGCAAGCTCGAGGGTCTTTGAACTCGGTCTCGGCTCTCTTGCTGCGCTGCATAACCCATTTTGTAATAGCACACTTTATTTAACCGGCACGCGGCATCCTTTCCCATTAGCGAGCGACGTTCTACGCCAGAAGACGCGTGTACATACATATATACACACACACACACACACACATAAATATATATATATATATATATATATATATATATATATATGCACATACGTGTATCCTAAACTACTTTTCTCTCTCTCTCTCTCTCTCGCGTCGTGCAGTGACCTATTGATGATAAGCTCGTACTTTCGTTTAATTTTAATGCGCGCCCCGAGAGGAAAAGAAAGAGAGGGAGAGAAAATGAAAGAGTTGGAAGACCCGTATGTAGAGCGAGAAGCTTTTCTTTAATTGGATTCTCTATGTGTGCACTTGTACATTTGCACACGCGAGGATAACGAAATCGCAGCTCGATTTATTTATCTCCCTATTATCGATCTCTTTCTAAAGGTTTTTAATTTTAAATTTTTGACAGCGCGTATTATGTACGAAAATTTATCAACTACGGCTTGAGTTATAATTTAATTTAATCGTATCGGTTGAATTATTAACAGTTAAGTTTCCAAGCGATTTATTTAGCTCGATTAATTCTTACCCAATAGTTTATTTCGGTTAAAATATGTATACATCGATCGAGTCAAGGTTTTATTTTTAATATTATTTTTCAAGATCATCAAAGACCGTATCTATTACGGAATTTAATTGCTACACCTTTGGGATTTGCGAGATATATTATACAAACTTTTTTTTTTTTTCTTTTTTTCTTTTTTTCTTTTTTTCTTTTTTTCTTTTTTTCTTTTCACCTCGATTAACATTGGACATTCAAATAAAGCTGCGACAAGGCAACTATAATTAATGCAAAAATTAACGCGTAACATTTTCTAAAGAAATTCATTCTCAAGCGCGTAATCCAAAACGCGACAAGGCTATTCATCTCGAAATCAATTGCGAAGGTCTCGCGAAACTATCAAGTCTCTCATTTTCTTTTTTTCTTTTTCTTCTTCTTTTTCTTCGACGCTGATAGAAAAAAAAAAAAAAAAAAAAATATTTTCGAGCGCTAGTATAACGAGCAAGGCGAAATTGAGCAAGTGAGAGAGGAAGAGATGGACGAAAATAAAAAAAAATAAAAAAAAAAACAAAAAAAAAAAAAAAATAATGCAAAACGATATAGATTTTGTTCTAAACGCACAAGCTTTAAAGCGGTATTATTATACACGCAATGATTCACGCGCCATGAGCGATAAGCAGCTAGTCGACGGCAAGAGAGACGTTGCGAAAGAGATGAAATAAGCGCTTGCGCTCGAGTATAGATCGTTTCCGCATCGTTGGCTCGATGCTCTTTCTCTCTTTCTTTCGTACATATACTATATATATATATATATATATATATATATATATATATATATATATATATATATATATATATATAAACACGCACAGGCAAACGTTGTGTATTTATCGTGTAAGAGTCTTTGCAACCGCCTCCGACTATCCAATGTCAATGCCAGAGTCAACGAGTCAGCCTTTCACCTTATATAATACGCGCTCGTTGAACTCGATCGACTTACCGTACGGTTCTCGTGATTATCGCGCGTGCGCTAGATAGAGATTGTTGGTTGTTTTGTTGCTTTGATTTTTTTTATTTTTTATTTTTATTTTATTATTTTTTTTTTTTTTTTTTTTTCATTTTTCTTTTTTAATATGTATTTTTCGAACGATAAATTGCAAAAAGTTTGATAATTCGGATGGGTTTTCAACATTGAAAAAAGGAAGATGCGCGTATAAGTTGCAGAATTAACGGTGACGAGGAGAAAATGTAATTTGTTGATCTGTCGAGTAGCGAGCGAATCAGAAAAAAAAAAAAAAACGCAATAGAGTTTGGCGAACTGGGACAGCGGTTAAGTGGTGCACTTTCGCGTTTGGAAGAGTTATAGCTAAGTATTTTCTTTACGTGTTGAACGAGACTTTAAAAACTTGGAATTAGAGTTTTAATCTTTAACTAATTTTTTTTTTTATTTTGCTTATTTGATTTTTTTTTTTTTTACTTTGCTGCTTTGATTAAATTAAAAAATAAAAAAGAAAACGATTATATTTACGCGGTATTCGTTATGCAATTTTTTTTTTTTTTTTTTTTTTTTTTTTTTTTTTATTGTTAAATAATTTATTCTAATTTATTAAAAATTTAATTTCAATCGCTTGAAGCGTCGCGCACGACTTGCTTTATTACGTAATGAATATGTCAACTGTTAACGTATACCTCAAGTATTACGTCAACGAAATCGATGTATAAAATTCTTTTGAACTATCGAACGAATAAAGTCAACTCATCCGTATATATTTCCGATGCGTTTAATAGAAGAAACAGCGACTCGCAGCCATTCGATTCTCCGAACATTATAATAAATTCAAAAACCTATCCTGTACCCAAAAACCAATGGGTTACATAGACAATCTGCCATCGTCTCGTAAGCTCGCATCGTTAGTTCTACTGGCATTGAGCCGTCGACGTTAGACGAGATGAGATATAGTCGAGCTATTCAAGGTTCATCGAATCATTAAACAAAAAATAAACCATAAGGACGAAGGCGTCTTAAATCTCTTACGTAGCGAGGGATACTGGCGACGACGAACAGGTTGTTCTCCCCTAGCCTCGTATATACGTGTGTATATATATATATATACACTTCTTCTTTTAATTTACCTGCTCTCTATAAACGGAGGAAGGGGGCATCAGACGGCCAAGCGTAACAAAACCCCGCGCCAGAATAGCTATTCCTAAGCTCATCGGAAGGTCTCTCGCCCTCGCTCGAGTAACGAAGGAGAAGGAAATCTCCTCGCGAGGTTCTATTATGTATGTGTATATATATATATACATATGTATACATAGGTATAGCGACGTAGTTACCGATGGTCGTGACTTTTTACAATCGACTCTCCAAGCTTTATATACTGCACGCTCGTGTGTGCGCGCGCACGCGCGTGTGTGTGTGTGTGTGTGAGCGCGCCGCCGCCGCAGAACGCGTCAATGTAGAACGGTCATTGACTCTTCTCGCTCGTTCGCCTCTTTTGACTTTGGTGGGCAACCGAGCCTTCTCTTCGTTCTCTATAGTTTTTCTCCGCTCTCTCTCTCTCTCTTATGGATTACTACTACTCCTTCCTTCGACTTCTTCTTCTTCTTCTTCATCTTCTTCTTAGCATTATCGTCGATTCGCCGTTTGTCTTATTATCTTTCTCTTTCTACCTCCTCGTTTTTCTTCGTACCATTCTGCTTTATCCTTTTTTTCGTCCTTTTCTATACCTTCGTTATAGCGTTATTTGTGCATCGTAAAATTTAGAGACTAGATATCGTTAAGCGAGAAAAGAGCTCGAGCTGTATTGCGGAGAGATAATGGATGGCGAAAATGAAATTAATTTTGTACGAGGAACATCGGTATTGTCATTTCCATTAGGTGTCGTTATTACGGTATAACCCAAATGAGACAGCTCGACATTTTTTTCATTTCTCTTATTTTTTTTTTTTTTTTTTTTTTTTCGCACTTTCTTAAGTACTGCTAAGAGGAAGAGAGTATTGCTTTAAAATTAGCAATTTTTCAAGAACAGGTAAGCCTGGGAGTTAACATTTTTTACTTCGGACGGTATTTTATATGCGAAAAATTTTATTTTTCAAATACATTTCCGAGTCGATTTTTATGCTTCTTTTCTAAGGCATTTTCTTTTATAAAGTAGCATAAAATGATTGCAGCATATAAACGTAAGACATAATGTTAAAATGGTAAAATTTTTAACGAGTAAAAAATTAATTCATTCGATCTAATTGTCAAGGCAATCGCTCATGACAAAATTTCAAATTAAATAACAACACTCGAAATATTTCATAATCTTACATACGTTAGAAATACGAGAAATTTTCTCAGCGCGAACTTGAATTTAAAAAATCACGAGTCGAGCGCGAATCTCGATCATTAAATTCAAGTTCATTCTGTGAGAAACGTCGGCGACGCTAGTCGAAGTAGAAGCAGACGAAGAAGAATAAAAAAAGAGCCGAGAGCGATCGAACGGATGAAAGAGAGAATATCTCGGAATTCTCTTTCTATCCTTTACGGCGGAGCAAAGAACGGAACGGCATCGGACGTCGTTCGATCGCGCGGATCTCTCGAGGAGGAGAGGATTCGAGGTACCCGAAGGTGCAACGACCGCTCCAATAAATCGGTCTCCCTCGTTCTCCTTCTCTCTTTCTTTCGCTCTTGCTTCATCTTTCTCTTTCTCTTTCTCTCTCACTCGTCTCCCACCCTAAAGTGAAAAAGTCATGACATATACTCGCCCGGTGTCGAACACACATATAGGTGTGTTTATATATATATATATATATATCTATATATATATATATACACACACACACATGTATAAGTACGTATAGGAGTCGAGAGTGCCGCGATACCGTTATGTCACATTTGTACACACCTGCGCGCGGCGTTCATTCCTATCGCGCGAAGCCGTTGTTGCGCTTCGGGGCCCGACCAGCGTTTCGTCTCCTCCTGTATTGTGTATGCGACCAAGGAATTCACCTATACGAGTCTTTATTGTTTTAGCTTTTATGTTTTTTTTTCGTTTCTTTATTTTTCTTTGGCTGTTAACTTATCTAGTAAATTTCAACTGCTATAGAAAAGAGAGAGAAAGAGAGAAAGAGAGAGAGAGCTATTTTAATTCTAAATCAAATCTAATTAATGCCATCTTTCGAAAAGAATACGTCGATTTGGTTCGTCGGAGCTTTAAAATCGATTTATCGCTTCGGTAACTTTCGTTGAACTTTTTTATTTTCTCTTTTTATTCATTACGTTATTTTTTACTTGCAACGCTTACGTAAATGCAATTAAGTAATCTCATTAAGATATTTATTGTGCATTTAACAATAATTCGGAACATATAATAAAATTAACATAATACATTTTTTTATTTATCTATTAACGCATCTACTTATACAAACTTCAAATATTTTTTTCAATGAAGTTATTTAAAAAAAGGAAAAAATACCGTTTCAATTCAACGCTGTAGTTCGTACATTTTATTCATAGAATAAAAAAAAAAAAAAAAAAAAAAAAAATACTGCATTGTCATAATGAGACAAACATAAAAATTGAAACTCGAACTCCCTTTCAAATAACAGTTATTTCCGGTTACTAGCGGGCCCTTTTTATCTAAGTTCTCTCTCTCTCTCTCTCTCTCTCTCTCTCTCTCTTTTTAAATATATCTAAACGAATCGAAAACATTGTTTTTCAATCAAATCTTTCGAACAAAATCTCGTATGTACGCCGTACAAATCCAAGACAAATCATTGTCGACGACAAAGCATCGAATGCTTATAAAATTCTCTAAGATTTTGTTTAAGAAAGCAACATGCCGCGTATCTTTTCTATTACGGTACGCATAAACACGGAAGTACCGAAAAAAAGAAGAAAGAGAGAGAGAGAGAGAGAGAGAGGGAGGGAGAGGTAGAAAGACGGTAGCAAAAACGGTACTTGTACACATACTCTACGGAGTAAAAGGAGAGAAGCAGCAAGGCCGTCGTACCTGCGCCGTACAGGATCCACCCTATAACTACGCGTCGTTGTCGCTCACGAAAGGGGTTAGCTGCTTGCGGACGCGCGTGCCCGAGATGAATGAAGGCGCGCTACGTGTACGTGTTAGCGCGAGCGCGAGCGTGTATGCGTGCGCGCATGCGGCCGTTCGCGAGGCCAGGCCGAAGAACCGATGGAGAAAGAGAGACCGGAAGCCCGGGGCAGCGCTCGCGAATAACGGCATTTTTCGCTTCTCTCTTTCGTTCCACCGTCGTCGTTCGTTTATTCGCTTTCCTTTGCTTCCCTTTTCACTGACGCTCGATACTCTTTCCCTCTCTTTTCTCTCAGCGTTCTCTTTCGTCTCATTCTATCTCGGTAAAGCGAAACTCATTTTGCTTTTTATTTCTTTTTTTTTTCTTTATTTTATTTTATTTTATTTTCTATTTTCTTTTTCATACTTAAAATCCTCTTTCTCCGTTTTACTCTCGGCGAACGATTCGACGAGAATAACGAGAGAAACAGTAGGCGTAATATGTATATACGTGCGAGTGCATCGAACGGATAATAGGGAAGAGATCGAAAGGAGGCGTCGAATGCGAGGTCGGTGACTAGAAGAGAGAGAGAGAGAGAGAGAGAGAGAGAGAGAGAGAGAGAGGGAGCAACAGAATCACCGTTATGTCATATTAGGAAAGGAGCGTATGTGTATGTGTGTACTTAACGGTGTCGCTCGCCCGAGTTTTCGATGTGTCTACACTTATATATATATATACAACTTTCAGAATGGGGAATGTAAAACGAGATATAGATGTGTCCATTACGAGTTCGTGAACCTCTCCGAGAAGAGAAGAAAAAAAAATACAAACGATCGAAGTAATAAAAGAGGAGAGGAAAATGAAGGTGGACGAGGTCTCCTTTGTGAAAAAAAAAAAAAAAAGAAAACGGAAGAAAGAAAAAAAATTAAATACCCCGTTCTTAATATAGATATCCTTTCGTTATCGTTCCTCGATGATGCGCTTATCGATAAATTCGATATAACGGCGGAAACGTTGAACTCTTATAGAGAGTTGTTTTAAAGGTGACAGGCTTACTAAAAATTGACGAGAATTTAAAAGCATTTTTATTTTTTAGCGATAACTTTATTTAGTTCAAATGACGATGTGAAAATTGATTTTCGATTTTTAATATTATGACGAATAATGTCTTTTATCTTATCATGTATTACAAACCCTTTAAAAATAAAATTTTTAATATATATAATTTAAAGAGCAATGTAATGTTTTTCTGCGTAAACATTACACAATACGATCGAAAGAGAGAAAATCCTAAAAGACGTATAACGATCAATAAGGAAAAGCGATAAGCCAATGTCAATTCATAGAAAGATAACGCACTAACTCGCTCAAGCGAATTAAACGTGCAACATCGCGCTGAGAGAGAAAGAGAGAGAGATAGAGAGAGAGAGAGAAAGAGAAAGAGAGAGAGACAGAGAGAGAGAGAGAGAGCGAGGTCAGGTTCGCAGGCGCTGAAGCGAACGAGCGAGCAAGCACGCCGGATCGCGCGCGCTTGCGCTGCTCCGTTGCTGTTACTCCTCAAGGTCAATGTCCTTTTTCGACCTTAACGCTCGCGCGCTCTCTCTCTCTCTCTTTCTCTCGCACGCTCTCCTTCCCTATGGGTTATATGTACGCGTGTCGCTGTGAGTTCTCTCTCTCTCTCTCTCTCTCTTTCTCACTCACTGCACGCTCGGGTTTAATTGCGCGCGCGCTCTCCATTACGTCACGTATGCGTGGGGTATGTATTTGTGTACGTATATTCGTGTATGTATAAGAGAACATGTATATAAGTATGTGTGTGAGTGTGTACATATGCGATGACAAAGTGAGAGAGAGGGGGACGATGACAACGACGACGTCGACGACGACGACGTCGAGTTACACTATAGCTTCGTTGCACGGTGTCTATAGAGAACGAGGAAGCGAAATCAAGGTCATCGATCGGATAATCGCGAATCGACGGGAGATGCCACATTATGCATATATAGATGCACTGTTTCTTTCGCTGAGACTGAGACAATTCGAGAATTTTTCTTTCCTCGCGACGCTTTACGAAATTTTTTTTTTAACATTATGTGGAATATAGTTTCCAAATGTTGGTTCGATAAAGCGATGGATGAAAGAACATGAGCGCGTCGATCGTTAAAGTAAATAATATAATGTTCGACTTTGATCTTTAAAATCGACAAAAAAATTAATTTACAATCAATGCAAATATTATAGCAATCAAGCATCGAGAAAAAAAACCTCGATCTTTCCAAATTATGCGACTCGATCGATTGAAAAATTTTCGATCGTTTAAATAAATAAAGCCGTTACAAATAAAATAAAGACTCACCTTCCTCGCGGCCGGATCACTTCCGCGACGACGCGAAAACTCGATGGTACCCAGAGTGCTTCGTGTTTATTCAATCTTCGTATTTCTCGTCTACTATTATTATCACACGAATATCAGTCTTCATTCGCTGCGACGTTCATCTCTTCCGCATCCGGCGAATATCATTCTTCGTTTAGCGCAATTATTTAATATCAATGTACGACGATAAATTTATTCTGCTCCGTTTGATTTCTTCTTTTAGATAAGAACCAACAATTATTGATAATTCCGCCTGTAGTCCTCTCCTTTTATATTTATATATGTATATATGTATACATATATATACTTATATGTGAAAAAGTGGAAGAGATATCCGTCGCACACAACAACAACGTTAACAAAATGATGTAACAACAAATGAAAAATGACAAAGAAAAATGAAACTTAAAAAATATACCGGGAACGATATTTGATAAAACTTATCAAAAATTTACAATGGTAATGGACAATGAAAATAATAAAACAGCACAACAAGCGAGCGCACAGAGAGGTCAACACACTTGCAGATAGAAGTCACTTGTTGCTGGCTATCCTCTTATTTCTTCCCTGTCATAGTTATCCACTCCGACGTTTGTATATCTGATCTTTATCGTTCATGTCTCTCTCTCTCTCTCTCTCTCTCTCTCTCTTTCTCTATATTATCAATGTTTTTATTTTTCCTATTCTTTCTTTCGATAATTTCCGTTCGTTTTAAACGTTCAGTTTGTTTGTTTGTTTGTTTTTTTTTTTTTTTTTTTTTTTTTTATCACCCTTTATCTTTTCGTTCTGCAGGTAAATGCAAAACGAACGGCGCACAAACGTTAAAACGTAAAGTTTAAAAAAAAAAAAAAAAAAAAGAAAGAAAAAAGCGCAGCGTTTTATCAAAAAGTCATTCCGCGCTTTTACGAATCAAAGACGATAAAGAGATCCATAGAAAAAAAAAAGGAAAAAAAAGTAGAAGAGAGAGAAAGATTAGTGTGTGGATCGGTGATAGTTCGGTTTAGACAGCCGGCTTGTTTTCGTGGGGACCGCGTGGTTCGAACTGAGGAGTATAGGTAGGCACTCGACACGCCGAGGTAGAGGCACTCTACGGGCGACCGGCAGGTAGAGAGAAAGAAAGACGGCGTGTGTAAGAGCGAGAAAGAGAGAAAGAGTAAAAGAGAGAGAGAGAGAGAGAGAGAGAGCAATGGCCGGCAATGTACATACGTATACACACAGAGCAACCAGCAGCAACAGCAGCAGCAGCAACAGCAGCGCCAGAACGATTCGCTCTCTCTCTCTCTCTCTCTTTCAGCATTCTCCTTCGTGTTCCTCCGCTTTCCTTCGTCTCCCCGTTCGTTTATACCACGTTCGTTCGCTCTCGCTTCGTTGACTCTTTCTTTCTCTCTCCCTCGCTTTACGATATGTATGCACGGTTAGTGCAAGTAAGAAAGAAAGAGAAGAAGAGAGAGAGAGAGAGAGCCGGTTCAACATTCCCCATTAGCGGCAGGAGAGGAGAGCCTGCACAACGGTACTTCTTATATCGTTCCTCGCTCCTTCTCTATCTCTATCTCTCTCTCTCTCTCTCTCTCTCTCTTTCTCTTTTACATCGCGACGCGACGACTGGGACTCTTGCTTTGATCTTTTTGCTGGTTACTGACCTCCGAAAATCACAGGCACGAAATCTATACATGTATACACGATTAATAGGTAGAGAACGCATATGATGCACCCATCGTCGACTTTTCTTTTTTTCAGCGAATCTTTTCGCAAATCTTTCGTGCGATGCACGAGAAAGGAAGGAAGGAAGGAAGGAAGGAAGAAAAGAAAAGAAGGAGAGAATCGCGCACGTTGTTGCGGTGAGGTCATTGCCATGGTTCTTCACCCTCTCGTGCATGTGTGTTCCTTTCGAGCGCTTTGCGCTTCTCGTTTCCCTTCTCCAACCCTCCCTTTTCTCATTTTATGCGGATGGACTTACACGTGTGTGGATGAGTGTACGTATGTGCGTATATCAGTGTATAATAAGAAGTAAGCTTATGGAAGAAAGAGAGAGGTAGAGAGAGAGAGAGAGAAAGAGAGAGAGAGAGAGGGCTCGATTTAACTCTCTCTTCGTCTCTCTTTCGGTTTCTCCGCGGACTCATCGTCGTCGTTCGAGATCGAGTTCACTCTGCTCGTTCCTCCGCTCTTCTTCTTCTTCTTCTTCGCCTTTCTTTTTTTCTCCTTCGCTGCTCGTCCTTCTCCTCGTATAGGTGATTGCTCTCTCTCGGCCGTACGCTCGAGTCTTCTCTTTCCGTTTCCCTTTCCCTTTCTCTTTCTTCTATGTTTTCTGATTTTCTGAGGACGAACGCGCGGACACGACGGACGGACGGATGGATGGAACGCTATCGGCAATCGCTTTCAAAAGTTTTGTCGTAGCGGTACATTCGTTTTGTTTTTTTTTTTTTTTTTCGTTTTTTTTTTTTTTTGTTTTTTCATTATTTCTTTTTTTTTCATCTTTTAATCACGTCATCGTTGCTATATTTATACTTGTTTATTTTCGCATAATTTATTTCTTTTGGAATAATTTTCACTTTTTTTTTGTTTTTTTTTTGTGTTTTTTGGCTCCCGTTGAAGTAATCGAAGAAATTGGGCGACGTTTCGCGAACGCTACAGAATGATATCATGGTTGGAAGTACCGCGAAAAGAAAAGTATTTC
>OX465097.1:8563503-8619902 GCA_949987625.1 Chalcis sispes
GCAATAAATTTTAGTTACAAGTATATTATTTAACATCCTTGAGATAATTATACAATCCAGCGGTTACAAGCGGTCAATGACACACATTCCTCACTCTCTCGTTCCGTATTCCTACTATCCATATATGAAACTTGAAAATACAAGTCGCGACGAGGACGAAGAAAAGACCGAAAACTGTCACAACGCGCGTAAAGGACACGCTTTGGCAAAACGTCGCAAGGCACGATGGTACAAGGATCGCTGAGGAAAATTCCCTTGCAATCGTCAGATTTTTCCATAGCTCGTTCGAGGACCCTATTGGGTTGTGCGCAATGATTAAACCGGCGAAAGAGTCGCTGTAATTGAGATGCGCCGCCGCGTTACATTACGCACGCGCACATTAAAACGGCGAAGGAAGCGAAGAAGATGCCGGTCGAGCGGGAGAGCCTGTGAGACTTCTCTTCGAGAGTGCGAAACGAGAGAGAGAGAGAGAGAGAGAGAGAAAGAGTTCGTTAACCTCTGAAAATACTCTCCTTACATCGAGGACTCTCTCGCGCTCTCTCCCTCGAAGAGAAAGAGAGATGCGATTATTGCGTGCACATTCAAGTACATGTTCTCTCTTACGTACACTCACGCGTACATACACAAGCGAGTCGGCCTCGATGCTGCACTAGTTCGGCTTCTAGAACGCGCGAAAACTTACATATACATCGCCGTTCGCGCGCCGACTTTGTTGCGCTTAGGAGTAAAATAGCGCGTGTGTGCGCTTTATCGCCGATCGCTGACCGTTATACACACTCACATACGCGCGCACATACATACACTCATACACACACATACACACGCACACGCACACACATTCATATATATATGTATATATATATATATATATATACAGAAATATACACATATTCTTCTTCACTTATTCGTTTCTCCGCTTTGTCCGTCTATTCGTCTCGTCGGCTCGACCGGCTGCTCGAGCGCCGAGCTCTTTTTCTCTTTCTCTTTCCGCGCGTCGTCGCCGCGTTACCGCCGCCGCCGCCGCCACCGCCTACGATTTCTCACTCGCGCATCCAGCAAAAGAAGTGAAGTGGCACGCGCAATACGAGAGTGTGTATACTTGTGTACTTCTACGTGTATATATATATATATATATATATATATATATATGTACATATATGTATATATACATACGTGTATATACACGTAAGAGTACATTTTGTCAGCGCGCGAAAGGTCGACGACCGTTCTGTTTCTCTTCCGGACGCGAACTCCGCGCATTCGCGCTTATTCTCGCCGATTTTTCTCCGTCTCTTCAACTTTTTTATTTTTATTCTTTTACATTCTTTTTCTTTATTTTGTTTTGTTTGTTTGTTTGTTTGTTTGTTTGTTTTTTTTTTTTTTTTTTTTCGTTTATATATCTATTCCGCGAAATAAAAGAGTCAGGCGACTGCTCGTAAAGGTTTTTACTAGAGCGCGCGTAAAAGCGACACGGCGCCTTGCAAAATTTAATACGAGCCGATGCAAGAGAGTTTATTTATTCCCGATTATTTTAGCGCGATCGACGTAGCGTCGTACAAGCTCGCCCGGGTCTTTGACCGTCATTGAAACAAATCTCGCGGGTTCTTCGAACCTTACATTTTTTTTTTTTTTTCCGTCATTCTCGTTTATCCGGTATTTTTCGTGCCTCTGATTCAGAGGACTTTTGGCGTTGTGCTTTTGTTCCGAATTTGGAATACGGATTAACGGAAGCCGTCTAATTAGTTATTTCGGGAAGATAAACGATACGTACTTTTAAAAACCTTTGTCATTTTTTACTTAAGAAATTTACGCGGGCTCGATTCTTCACATAGAGCACGTTTTAAAAAATTTTAAATATCCTACGCTTCGATGTAAAAATTTCAATTTTAGTAGACTTTTTAAACGCACCGCCTTTAAAACCTCAAAATCGTCAAATCATCGATCAACCACCTGCAAAGAGACCCGAAACACGATATAAAAATAAGATTCCCTTTTCCTTCCTTAAAAAAAAAAAAAAAAAAAAAAAAAATAACGAATATAATTAACCTCCAAGTAGGCACGCTTTTCAAAATTATAAAGCTTCTCAACCCCACCGTCTAAAGTGCGAGTACTCAGCGAGCTATGAAATGAGAAACGCTAAGGAAGCGTGAGATAATAAGCGTAAAGGCCAACGCGCGCCCTACGAGCTTGCGCTCCCAAATGAAAATAAATCAAAGGTAAAAAAAAAAAAAAAAAAAAAAAAAAAAAAAAAAAAAAAAAATAATCAAGTAAAGAATCAGAGAGAAAGCATTCGCTTATCCGAAAGGAACATCTCGACTCTTCTCGCTACGTTGAAAAGGAAAAACACAAAATTCAACGTTGTGTTATAAAACGTAGCGTTAACGGTACCCCAACAACACGCGTCCAACGAAACCTTTTCATTACACGAAACTTACCAAAACTCGCGCCCCGGCAATACGGACACTCTTACTTTTTCGATTTCGGGCGCGCACGCGCGCTAAGGCTTTACGGACGATCGGTATACTACTCGCGGTGTATCGTTCAAAGTAACGGCATCGCGCTTCCTTTTCATTCTTTTTACTGGTTAATGGTGTACCTAAACTATACCGCTCGTATTTATTGCTGCTTTGGAAAGGTGAAATTAAATCTTAGGTTTAGAATTTTCGATGGGATCATTCTTTACTTTCTTTCTTTCTTTTTTTTTTTTTTTTTTTTTTTTTTTACGGTACGACAAAAGAAGAAAGGATTGAAGGAACATGAAACGTAAAGGAGAAGTTTTTTCATCTTTTATGCATAATTCAAGATTGCTTTAGAATAAATTTTTGTTCGTTCGATAATTTTAATTTTATGCATTTAATTAAATAAACGCCAGTGAATAAATATCGTTTCGATTTATTATTTTTTTATATAAAATTAATATTAAATTTTTAAATAATGCTATTCGTAAAAATCGGCGAATAAGTTTATGAGGTATTTAAAAAAATAAATTAAATTATCGCACAATCAATAACTAATAACGTTACCCGATGAGCAATTTTTACCAATTCCCGTCGTACGTATCACCGATTTTTCGAGTAAAACTCTCGCGGATCAAAAAAAAAAAAAAGAAAAAAAAAAAAAAAATCTGCGACACGTCATCGCGGCATAGTATCGAGTACGACGGCGTTACTCATCGACGCTATAAGAGCATCGAATCATCTTTCAAGCTAATTAACGCAAAATCTGTTTGGAAAAAAAAAAAAAAAAACAAAAAAAGAAAAAAAGGGAAACTTGTTATCGAGACACGTTCAAAGCGAAATATAAGCGCGAAAAGGAAATTAAATCTAAAAATGAAAAGAGAAATAAAACGAACAAGACGCGGAGAAGAAGAAGAAGAAGAAGAAGAAGAAGAAAACGAGGAGAGGCTAAGTAAAGATATAAGTAGACATCATCCAGTCGAAAAGCGTTTAAAATAAATAACGAGAATGAGAGAAAGAGAGATAAGGAAAGAGAATCCGCTTGAAAAGGAAACTCACAGGAGCGAGGGCACCGGCAGCGCGTTCGTTTTTATTCGCGGGTGGGACGAGGGAAGAGAGCGCACGAGGTGAGCTTACAGTTGCACGGCGTATACTCCGTCTATAGTATTCGTAGTACATACAGTCGCTCGTCGATGTTCCGCATAGGAGACATTGACCCTGTCCTCTTCTTTCCCTCCTACTCGTCGTCGTCGTCGTCGTCGTCATCGTCGTCGTCGTCGTCGTCGTCTAAAATCCCATGCGCTAGCTCGCGTTCGCGTAAACAAAATCCGCTTCTAACGGTATAACGGGCGAGCATTGCGCTAGCCGCGCACCGATTGACAAATGTGGGCCGAGGAGTGTTGTACTTTAGAGATTTTATAATAGCGGCGTTTCTTTTTAATTCTTACGTTATTTCGACGGATTTTTCTGCATTACGCGTTTATCGAAGTCGAAACTTTTTATATAATTCCGAAACGATAGACGATGTGTTTTATTCGCGTTTGCTTGGGTAGCTTTTTTTTATTTAAAACGCGAAAAGACTTAGCGCGGATGTGTTATGAATTCGTCATTTTTTTTTTTTTTTTTTTTTTATCTTCTTCTTCTTCTTCTTCTTCTTTTTCTTCTTCTTCACCGTGACATAGTCAAGTAGTCTCTGTAAAAAATAGTTGATATGCTAAAAAGAGCGAGATAATGAACTCGATTGAACATCGCGAAATCGTGACCGATGATATTTTGTAGAGCGAAATAAATGTACGGCAATTACTTCGTTAACTTATTAAAAGCTTTTTTCCATCGCGTTGCTTATGTTAAGCAGTATATCGGGGTATATTTATCATAATGAGGAAGATGCATTAAAGTGCGTTTAAAATGCGCAAAAACAATAATAATAAATGAAAGGATTTGCATCAATTTAAATATATATCTGAGTTATTTTTATCGAATAATTTTAAAACCATTGGAATGAAAAATTTTTAATATTAAAAAATAAAAGAATTTTCGCATATCGAACTGTAAAGTTGATAAGTACAGTTTATTTATCTTTCTACCTTTGGAGTAAGTTTCCATATAAGTATAGTCATTACTAAAATAATTGTAAATAAAATACTCGTTAAATAGAAACGACTACAAAAATTGTTTACCAACAAATATTTCGACAAAATCTGTTAAAGTAAGTCGATAACCTAAAAAATAGAAAACATTCATGAATGAATAAACTTGAGAGATTCTTCGTCGTGAAATTTTTAATAATCGATAACAAAACGATGACAACGAAAAAGATGACAAGAAGCCAGTAAAAATACAAAAAAATAAATACAACAACTAATAGAAAACCCCAAGCAGATACATTAATACGCACATATATATATATATATATATATATATACACGAGAAAAAAAATTTCGCGTCGCGCCAGCGATTAGAAGCCGCGTTGAGTTTTTCTTACGCGTTCGCACACATGCTCACCATACGCATACAGAAAACACATAAACAGAAGCGCATGCACATAAAGCGACGATGCCGGGAGAGTAAGACCTAGTTCGGGCAGGTAGAACACGCGGAGGTAGGCGCGCAACGAGACGGCACTAGGTCACGCATTGCAGTTCCTGAACGAGCTGCATGCGCCGCACGCGTGCTTACCTCCACCTCGAGCGACTCTTTAACTTGCCCCTCTTTTTCTTTAGCTCGCGCTCGAGGGGCATAGAAGTGAATAAAATATATATATATATATATCTATGGACATGGGAATCGTCGTATTGACGCTGCTTGTAAAGAGGTTCATTTCCTCTCTCTATTTATTAAACCCGATTGATCGTTCTCCTTAGAAATCGCGACATGAGAGAAAGAGAGAGAGAGAGAGAGAGAGAGAGAGAGAGAGAGAGCGAGATGGATGCACGGAAGTGTGCGAGCGTTGCTATGTCTCATCGATGATGGAATCGAGAGCGATGGAAAATTTTCGTTCCGGTGTTAACGGAGAGAAAAGCTTTATCCGGTTTTCGATTTACCCGAGTCTAGACACTTTCGTTTGTCACAGTTTTACGAGACGCCTTATTTTCGGCTTGTTACGAGGTTACTTTTTATTTTTTTTTTTTTTTTTTTTGGATATTTGGATCGCGAGATTACGTTATATTTTTGCAAAATTTTTCAAATTTATAAACTTATTTATTTATTTATTTATTTTTCATTTATTTTACGATTTGTAAACCAATATTCATCGTAATATACATATAGTTTATTCCTTTAGATATTGCCTCAATTTACATATCGCAAAAGCTTTAAGTTGCTTAATAAATTATTGATCTACAATAAAAACAAAAAAAAAAAAAAAAAAAAAAGAAAATTTCCAATACTATACATACTACTTATTCCATAACAAAACTTTACCACATCGTAACCTTTCGTTTCCGGCGCGAAACAAAAATTAAGAAAGGACGTTAAGAGCGTTACATCAGAATCGGCGTTCAACGCCCGAAATCTAGGCCAAGCGCACGCATCATCTCGCGGAGTTAACGATTCAAAGACATTGAGAAAGCGCACCTTTTGTTTTCTCGCACCTTCTTTAAACCTTTCTCTCATAATTTTCACGACACCTAGGGAGAGGAAGGATGTAGAAGAGGGGCATAACGAGGAGATCGTCGACCGAAGATACATACACACACACACACCAGAAAGAAACAATCTTTCAAGAGTACCTACTACCGGAGTATGTTTACGTTTATTTCGATGGCCAAAATATCGGCTGATGATAAAAATAATACGAAATAATCGCGCGATGACCCCGATTTATGCGCTTATTGTAACAAACAAGTAACGGCGATTATTTTCATTCTTTCTTTCTTTTCTTTTCGCTCGTACACATCGACGTAATCAAAGTATATCATATGCGCTATATTGCTTGACGTAAATACCCTTTCTAAACATGCATAAGTTTTCAGGATGGGGAGGAGGAGGCGGGGGGGGGGGGAGAGCAAGTGTCCGCGAAAGGCCATTGACCAAGACCTTGATAATCGGCGCCCCGTTACGGGAGAAACTAACGCTGCGCGCGTGTATACGACGAGAAGAGTATAAGTGAGGGAAAAGATCCGAAGCTAGTAAGAGTGCACTGTATGAGTGAGATTGAAACAATGTTACTTGTATATTTAAATATATGTGTACGATATATTTGTGAGAAAATGTATGCATGTGGATATATGTGTATGTTACTTTTTAACGGTATTACTTTTATAATGCCTTTTGCGTTACGACACATCACAATCGGCGCGCGCGTTACGTTCGATTGCGATTTTATGCCGCGGTTAAGTTATTTTTTAATTTTATAATATTTTATTGTAAAATTGAGAAGCCTTGTTTTAAATGAGATATAGAGGAAAAATTTTTAAAAACGATCATCGCGTCGATAAATAAGGGTTTGTCTTTAAGTGAGATTAAATTTTTTAAAGAATTTTTTCACTGCTCAAACCATCGGTATCGTTTTTTCATAAAAAAAAAAAAAAAATAATAATAATAATAATAATAATAATTGTAACCACTCGCACAAAGAGCCTCTCTCTTTCTCTCATCCGCAGGATAAAGGCGAGGACGATAACGGGTCGCGGCGTAAGGAGCAACGAAGGCGCGAGCACGAAATCGAGGCGCTTCTCTCTCTCTCTCTCTCTCTCTCTCTCTCTCTTTCTCTCTTTCTCTTCCTTGGGGGCAAGCAGCGTCGATAACGGTATCGTATATATATACAAGCGCGCGGTTGAGTATAGTCCATTAGCTCGTCATCGGTCCTTCTTTACTGCTACGCGCGTTCACCTTTGCCTATTGCACGTGTAAATAAATCTATGGGTGCCCGATCTCTCTCTCTCTCTCTCTCTCTCTCTCTTTCTCCATTTCTTATCCCTTTCGACGAAGGTGGAATAATGCGCTTTCGTTGAAAAATATTTGCCGTTTTTTTTTTTATTTATTTATAATTTGGCTCAATGGATTAGGAAATAAGTATCGGTAATGAGGATTAAGTTAGCTTGCGGGTAATTGTATATAAGAAAGAGATATTGGCTGCGAAAAATTTCGCCAATAATTTGTCTTATATCTTTAAAATTTAAAGCGCTTAAGACGTTTTCTATTTAACAAAGAAGCGAACACGATCGCTAATAAAAAGATAAACAACCCGTTCGCGAACTTATTAACACGTTTAACGGCAACGACGTGCGCACCGCTATGCGACTTTTATCGTCAAATATAACGAGAGAAAGAAAGAAAGAGAGAGAGAGAGATAAAGAGAGAATAAAGAAAGGCACGCGCGGAAAGAAAAAGCGCGCTTCTCATAAATCGAGGCGACGTTATTTACGGCGAGCAGGATGCGTGCGCGCGTCTAGCAGCTGAGCGATCGCGCGTCTTTTTGCAAAGTAAAAGAGAGAGAGAGAGAGAGAGAGAGAGAGAAAGAAAAGTGCAATTGGGGCATGCGCACATCGCGCTCGCCGAGACACATAGAAGAGCCCGAGCGCGTACACCGAGTGCAAGTGCGCGCGATGGCAAAGCTGCAATAGCGAGGTGAACGCCCTCGGTAGACCTAGACCCAAAAACGCAGCGGCGACAACGACGACGACAAAGACGACGACGACGACGACGACCAAGTCGACGATGAGCGACGCTCGGTTTTCACGGCCGAGCTATAACGACACGAGCAACGCGCATTACTGGGTTACAACTTACCTCTATTTATTTCTTTCTTCCTGTACGGCTCTCTCTCTCTCTCTCTCTCTCACTCTCTTTTTCTCACTTTACGGTTATACACTCACCTCCTACGCAAGGGTGACCCCCTCCTCCTCCTTCTCCTCCTCCTATTTCCGACTTACGCGCGCACTTACGTCTTACTCTATGTTTACATGTAAGGTCAAGTAACTAAAAGTGGAGCACGTCATGTGTGCACGCGTGTATATACATATATGCGATATACTTTGAGTTTTCCTTCGCCATTATATATATTTCGCCTTGATTTTTCCTTGGATTTAAGACTGCACTTTACGGTATTTCCTTTCGCGAGATTTATCAAGTCTGATTTGCTGGGTTTGATATATTCCTATACGGTTGTTGGCTAGCTAGCTTGCTCTAGCCGATTAACTGTTAAATCGAATCGAGAGAATTTACCTGAATATTGCTTCGATCGGATTTTAAAATTTTAAATTTTTTTCATTTTTTTCATTTTTTTTTTTTTTTTTTTTTTTTTTTTTTACAAGAATTATTATTCGTGATAAAATGACCCCCTTTTTTTTTGTTAATTAAATTTATAATAAAGGTTTATACGCATATAAATATGTAAGCAATAAATTTTGTTTTTTCAATTTTTATAATTATTTTGCTTGCTTTATAAAGAAATTTATGCGAATAATACGATTGATCACCTCAACCCGGTATATTAAATTTCTCGTCGCTTCGTTTTTTCACTGCGCAAGGCTTGTAAATTTAAGTTTTGAATTAATATACAGACCAATTAATAAAATTATCAATTTTCGTTCGTAAGTAATTTGATTTAACGTAACTTAATCTTATCCGCGCGCGTAGTGTCATTTCAAAATTGATCAGAAGTAAGTTAGGATGCGTTATAACATAAAAATTTAAAGACAAAATGACGAATCACTTTCGAATATTAAACCGAAATCGAGATGTAAAACAACGCCAAAATCAAACCGCTCGATCAATAAAAAGATCCATCGATGATTAATTAAACGTTCGTAATGCAAACGCACTCGAGTTTTATAATAACTCTCGATTACCAGCGATTCATTATTTCGTCGATTCGCTATGCTCTTCTTTTTTTTCGGCGCGGTCGCCGACATTGTACCTGAATAAAGAGAGAGAGAGAGAGAGAGAGAGAGAGAGTGAGAGAGAGAAAGAGACGGAAAGAGTGAGCCACGCGATGATTCGCTCGGGAGAATTCGAGCACATTCTTCGTCACTTTCTTTCTCTTCGGTGGCCCGGGCCAGCGTAATAGTCGCGCTTCGAGAATTCGACAAGAGAGACGAAAAGGGAGACAAAGAGAGAGAGAGAGAGAGAGAGAGAGAGAGAAAGAAAGGTCGATGCCTCGTCAGTGTCATTGTACTCTCGCGCACGGGAGCCACATGTGCGTAAGCTCGACGATACATTTTTATTGCGGTTCAACTTACACGCATTCACATTTATATATAAATATATAAATACTTGAGAATTATGTATCGGTGAATCGTACACCTCTTAATTATACGTTACTCCATTCCGTTTTCTATTTATCGTCTTCTTGCTCGAAATCTTCTTCGACTTCTTGTTCGCGTATCAACCGCAAAGTTGATCACAAAGGTGTTGTGTGCGTTTGTTGACGGGTTATTTTTTCATCGGCTCGATGAACTTTTTACGATTTGGTGAATAAGTCGCGTTATTAAAAAGTATTAAATTTTATAAAAAATAAAGGACATTTGATAAAAAATTAATTGTTTACGTCTTCTCTATTTTTATCTATATTTTTAATGATTATGAACTATAATTATTTTCCTATAAATATTTAAAATATAACTTTTTTCTTTCTTTTTCATTTTTAATCGTGCTTCTTATTCAAAATAATTAATTTTAAATCCTCTTATTCTGAAGCATTCATTTAAAATAATGTACAATACGAATGCCTCTTATCTTACAAATGTTAAATAGCTTTTAAAAAATTTGATCTGTAGGATTTGACGAAGTGTTCCAGGCATTACGAGTGAAATAACGGCCTAAAAATATTTCAAACATTTATAAAAAAAACTTTCCCGTTCTATTCTTACCAGAATTTTAAATGAGATTAATAAAACGGGTAGAATTAAAATGATTTTCTTTTCCCTACTTTAAGCGCGTCGATGTATTATAATTTATTTACGTATACCATCTTGGCTTATGTCGTTATTTATTAAAAAATTATACCTATAAATATTTATTGAAAAAATTTAAATGTTGAATCAAATTCTCATTACTTTCGCGAAAAATAATAATTAATAGATTAGGCGATCACGCAAACTTCTTTTAAACATCCAAGCCACGTATCATCGTCTTATTTTTACAATTCGAAAATCGCAAAGTTGCCGTAATCAACGTACATAGTTAAACCCGTTACTCAATCCATCCATTATCCATACCTAAACCGTTTATCATCCAATCTCGAATAATCGCACCTCCGCGTACGATTACGTTTGTATTCTCACGGAAGAATCGCCGAGTGTTCGTTCTGTCGCGTAAAATCTAAAAGCGTGATAAGGCACCGATAACAATAGCTCTTCGATAGTTCGACGCAGCTCTCTCTCTCTCTCTCTCTCTCTCTCTCGATAATTGAGACAGAGAGATAGTGAGAAAGAGAGAGATCCCACAGATTGGCTGTTACGTGGTTACCTGCGTACATACATACACACACACAGACACATACACAACGTCTCCCCCAAGTGAGGTTCATCCACCTTTTGCGTGAGGCAAACCACGGGTAAGCGCGTTTCGCAACTTATATCTTCCTCTCTCACCTTGATTTCCGACCTTGAAAACTGCCGCGAAAGCAACACCAAGAGATATTCGTCTCGTTCGCATTGTGTCTATACATATATACATATGGATGCGTGCTTATATATCTCGACTGGGCATCGACCCCAAGAGAAAGAGAGAGAGAGAGAGAGAGAGAGAGAGAAACCTCCGCTCTCGCAAGCGCTTCGCTCATCTCGCACACCCTCTCTTGTCTTTTAATCGGCTTTTAGATATCCACCGTCGCTTCTTCTCTTCCTTGATTCGGTGATTTTTTTCTTTTTTTTTTAATGGCTTTTCGATTTCTTTTTTTTTTCTTCGTTTCGACTTTAGTTTTCTTTTTTTTTTTTTTTTTTTGTTTTTTTTTTTTTTTTTTTTGCATACGGCTCGTTCGTTGACTTTATTTTTGGTGCTCAAAGGACATATATATGTGTATATACACGGTTGTTAAAGGAACGAAACCTGGATTAACATTTTTACCGGCTTTCGGGCAAAGTTATATTAAAATTAAAATAAATTTGCTAGCGAGTAGATGTATAATTTTTTTTTTTTTAAAGTGGTTAACCGTGCGTTGACCTATCACTAGTGAATTTTGTTTTACTTTTTCATTTCTTTTCTCTTTTTATTTTTATAAAACAATAAAATTTTATGAAAAAATCATAAATTTTAAAACGGTAATAATAATGTCATAATTTTACTTTATAAATTTTCTTTGCATTAATAATCTTATATACCATTTCTTGACTTTATAAATTAATTTCATAAGTATTTATCAAAAGATAGCCGAAAAATTTATCGATAAAAGAATCATATAACGCTAAGAAACGCACGCGTTCGCATATAATCTCAATCGATTCGCAATCGCCGATAAACGAAATGGAAAAAAAAAAAAAAAAAGGATAATAAAAAAAACAGCGTAATAAAACTGAATGAAGCGACAACTTTGAACCAAGTCAAAATTTGAAACGTACTCGTTTTCACTCTACGAGAGTGAAACCGAGTCTTCGGAAGAGCGCGGCAGTCAATTATATTCACGGCAAACACCCACGTTTATACGTATATATGTACATATACTGATATCTATGTATGCATATGTATATATATAAATGTATATGTACATGTATACACTAACATATGCTCGCACTTATAAATCGATATACAATGACGGCGATGAATGAACGCACGAGGACGATTGATAAAATTTTCTGCGGATTACGCGCTATTGATTAATACACGCGACACTCTTTCGCATATATATATATATATATATATATATATATATATATATATATATATATATATATATATATATACTGTAATTTACACATTTTTATATAAATATATATAGGTGTGTATCGTGCGTGCGCGAACAATGCAAAAGATTTGCGCATCTATATGCATGTATATATATATATGTATATATATATATATATATATATTTACGTACACGCACGTAAGAATTTCATGAGATCGAGCGCGCGTGCTCACCGCGCCGATGGAGGTTACCCGAGGCCATCGTTCCACATCTTTCCTGGTGCCGCTGCTGCTGTTGCTGCTGCTGCTACTTCTCTCTCTCTCTCTCTCTTTCTCTCTGTCTCTCTCTCTCTCTCTCTCTTGTTCGTCTCTTTCGAGGCGAGCGCGATATCCGCGCTCTCGCTCCTATATGCTTCACGGTCACCGCAACGGAAAGTCAACGAGCAAGATATGCCTGTATACATATGTATATATTATGGAAGAATCGCGCGTTTAACGCGGGGCTTTTTCGTTTCTGTGTACATCCCGTATGAGTTTTTGCGTGTATTGTATATGCACATATGTATATGTAGATGTATATGTATATGCATATGGGTGTATGGGTACGCATGCTACACACGTATTTCAGACCCCGTACTCATTACGCTTTGATTGTCGGCGCCGACTCGCTGCGATTATTCGCGTCTGTTTAGCGATTTACGCTGCTATTTTGCGCAACAAAAAAATTTATACGTCTACGCGGAAATTGAGGTTTTTGTATGATTCCTGGTAATCTCATACGTGTGCTGGATTGTTTTTATGGTTCCGTTTTTGCTCTATTCTGACTTTATGTCAACGTGAACTTTTCCCTTGTACATTGCTTAGAAATACATTTTTTCTTTATTTTTTGCGACGAAATAAAAAACTTCATTTTTCAAGTGTAAAAGAAAATTCATCGAATCCGCAAAGAATTCACGAAATCGTTTGGTTTTTCATTCGATATTGGTCGATAAACGAGCTCAAGCCACTCGATTCCTTCCGCGTTACTTATTCTATTTTTTTTTTTTTTTTCTCTATTCTCTTGCGTACATTCGCATAATAGTCATGAACACTTTGGTATCCCCGGGCTGTCAAACCATCTTCCATGTATTTCTAAAAAAGGACAAGATCTCATACTGAATAAAATACAACACGGGGGAGAAAACTAGTTTTTTTTTTTTTTCCTCTTCTTCATCCTCTCCCGCGCTCATCCCGAAATATTTCGAAGGAAGGAAAGGAGGAGCGACCATTGTTGTCGAAGGTCAACTCGGAGGGGAACCAGTCGTAATAGTAGACTGGATAGCCGAAGACGCGAACTATGCGTATAGGCATGTACGTATGTACGTATGTGTATATATGTATACACATACGTACACGATATAAGTGTTAAAGTCGAGGCGGGTTGAACGAACGTTACAGGACGCGCGCACGCGCTTAATTCCCTTCGACGCTCGTTCGCTCGACTACTGCTTTCTCTCTCTCTCTCTCTCTCTCTCTCTCTCTCTCTCTCTCTCTCTCTCTCTTTCTACCTGTTGCTATATCCCCTGCGCACAATAGGGGAACTACTAAATACCAGCCGACTCGTCTCGGTTTTGAAATGTTATAGACCTTTGCAGGACCCGAAGATAGACACCGAGTGTTTAATGACCGCTGGGACCTTGATATTGTACAACCGTCGCTTTTTTTTGCTTTCGACTTTTTGGCTTCGCTCACTCCCTCTTTTTCTCGATGTATAGCTAGCTCGTTTTTTTTTTTTTTTTTTTTTTTTTTTTAATTTTTTAATTTTTTATTTCGAACAAAAAATCCTTTCGTTCTTTTTTTTTTCCTTTTTTTTTTTTCTAGTCTAGTCAACATTAGCGAAAGGTAGACGCAATCAAATCGAAAAGGTCCGTGAACGCGTAGAGAACCGTGAACCGGTCTTCTGGAATAGAGATGGATAACGTTGTTTCTTTCGTATCGTAGCGTAAAGAGAGAAAAAAATACCGATGCGTTGAGAAAGAGAAAACTAATCGAGAAACGTTAATACAGTATAAAACGATCGTAGGCCGTATACTTACATTCCGAAAGTGTATATATTTAAGAAGGAACATCGAGAACGACAGTGAGAAAGACGCGATGAAAACGGCAATTAACGTTTCTAAGACTGACGTTCTTTTCATTCTCCCTTTTGCGCTAGTAGCTTCGTAATAAAACGCTGAATTAAAAGCAACGAACGATGAAATGAGAAGAAGAGATAAATATAAAAAGTAAGCTGCGTAGATATAGAAGAAAAATGTGAGAAGGAAGAGAGAAAGAGAGAAAGAGAGAGAGAGAGAGAGAGAGAGAGAGAGAGAGAGAGAGAGAGAGAGAGAGAGAGAGGGAGAGAGAAAGGGAGAGAAAAAGATTCCAAGAGCGGTCGAAGACACGGTAAGAGAGCACATAAACGGAGGAAACCGGCCGACTCTTACATAAGTAAGGTAAAGGTAAAGGATCTTCGTTGCTCTCCTTGAAGCGATCCACATCCGCGATTATGCCACTTTCCACCGTCTGACCATGAGAGCGCGTCTCTCCGCTATACCTTTTCCTTCTCCGACGATTCATTATTCTACGACTCATGAGTAATCCTTTTTAAATTTCATGGATAAATTGTACGTGAATGGGCCACTAGACTCGCTTTCTATGTATTTTAAGAGAACGGTTAAAAAATTTTATAGGATGACGGGATGAAAATGAATGCACACTTGCTTATTTTTTCATAAGCTAAATTTTGTTAAAGTATTAATAATATTTTCTTTTAAGTTTAATCTATTTTCAATTGTCGAAATAATATAAAATGATGAACTGCGTGAAAATAAAAACTAAAAATTTTTTTTTATTTATGTAATTTTAATATAAGCATAAATATCCCTTTTAATGTACGTCTTATCTTGGCATAACATTATGTTGCTTGTTACATTGTTATTTTATTACATAATCTATATCAACGCATATTTCAAATAATAATTGCGTGTTACGTATATGGAAGACATTTTAATGGTCCAAACATGATTAAAATTTTAGAGAAGTTTGGAAATAAAGTAAACTCCTATTTAAATAAAAAAAATAACAATTTTTTTAGTGGAATTATGAAAATTAACACATACTACTAATTACAATACATACAAGCAATTAAAAGAAGTTCATTCGTTGGTATCAATAATTCGTTTAAAAACGGAGGAATTATTTATAGAAAACAGAATTCCTAACTGAGTTTATACAATTATTAAAAAAATAAAATTGTTTATTTTCTTTTGGAATTAGCATTTACTGAAGTTAACTATTTTTCCAAATTCCTCTAAATAATTTTATCTGTTAATTTATAAAATATATCAATTTTATCAAATGAAACCAGCATTTGATGTCAACTGTTCAATATAATTTTCAATTACCTTGGAAAATACATTTTGTAGAGTATACTTATTGTCATTATTCAACTGGATTTACAATTTCATTCGTTATATATATATATATATATATATATATATATATATATATAGAATGTTAAAATGCTTCAGCTTTCAATTTTTTTGGAGGATTTTCTATAATCCTTTTACTTTGAATCAACCTTAGCTCAATTTTTTGTACATTTTGCATTTTTTCATCTTTAAGAGCTGAAATATTAACAAAATAGAAGCTTAATTAAATAATTGAAAAAGTTTTATATGAAAATTATAAATTATTCAATTTTTTACCTAAAGAATGTTCGTAAGTTTTTAGAAGTATATCATAAAGCGTATTTACAGTATTTTCAAGAGCTGATTTAACATTATCTTCTAAATACAAATGAGCAAGAAATAGAGCTGCAAATAAATCTCCTGAGCCCACATAGATAGCTGGTATTTTTGGTATTTCTAATTTTATCACTTTCTTATCTACAGAAAATAAGTAATAAATTAATATTTAATCTTATTGAATTGATATTTAATAGATAAGTTGATAAGACAATTTTCATAAAATATTCTAAATGTTTAATCTATTATTCTCACATCTTTTTACCTTTTACCGTACTAACAACTGATGCTAATTTTTCATCAATATCTGTAGAAGATACAGCTACAGTTTGAGGACCAATTTTATGCAAATCTTGGATGGCATCTTTTAATTCAGACATATTATTTATTTTTCTTTCCAATATAAGCCTTTTAAAAATAATAAATAATTTTAGATACATAAAACATTCTTTGATATATATATATATATATATATATATATATATTTACTCTATAATATTTACACATTAATTAATACTTACTCCAATTCAAAATGATTTGGAGTTAAAACATCCGCAAGAGGAATGATATCTTTTTTATAAATTTCTTTTAACTCTTCAGGAACATACATTTTACCATTATCTCCCATGACTGGATCACAAACTGTATAAAAATATTTATTAACATTATTTTAATAATATTAATTAAATTCATTCATTATAAATATTATTTTAACAATATTACTTGATTAATTACCATATATTAATTTTGGATTCTTTTCCTTCAACTTTTGAAATAATTGAGCTATTCGTTTTAAAAATGCAGCAGAGCCTATGTATCCAGTTAATAAGTAAGAATAATTGTTTAAATTATTTTCTGTCAATCCTTCAATTAATTGATCTATAAAAAATATTGATAATTTAATTAAAGACATTGTTTAATTAAAAAATATTGTTCTTATGATATATATATATAGACACACATACAGGTGTGCATGCAAACAAAACAAACAAAAAGTTAAAAAATTTACAAATTAAATTGTAACTTAAAAAACTCACTTATATGATTAATATTCCTATACTTACTTAAATCTGTGTCACTTAAAATTTGTCCTTTAAAAACTTTATATCCAGTATGATTAGATAATTGAACTGAATTAATTACATCAACTTCAAATCCTAAAAGCTGCAAGAATAATAATAAAATTATTTAACTATAAAAATAATAAAGTTTTTTATTAACACAATAAAACAGTAGAATAAATTAAGATATAAATGTAACGAATAAAAATAATTTTGTTGATAATATAATATTCCATAAAAAAATTGATTTATTTATTTCAATAATATGAATCAATAGTGAATTATTTACTTAAAGTAATAACATAAATTAGATTTTATTTTATTAAAATTAGTAAAAAAGTAAATAAACTGTTTCAATCATTAAAAGAAGTTTTAATTTTAATAAAATAAAAGGATTTATTACCATATATAATAAAAATGATATAACATAAATGTATAAGTACCTGTAACGGAAAAACAGCACTTTTATTGCCAACATATCCCGAAACAACGTGACTTTGGATAGAAAGAACTCGTGGAGTTGAAATACTATTCATGATTAGGCCTTTGAGTGTAAAAAAATATATAATTCAGGAATAAACGATTTACAGACGGACATCTAAAAGCAATTTTTAACGTATTGAGCGGAATACCAAGCCCATCTTTCGAAAATGTCGGACACGATAATACCACGACGGCGCATAAGAATCTGTCGAGTAGTTTGTTATGCAATTTTTCCACGACAACTTTATCTTTGTAGCACGTACCCCTTCCACATCCATAGAAAATTCCATTTTATCTATAATGACTTATAAAGATATCTAGATAGAGATATATTTACTCAAGTGTATATTCAACTTCAAAGTTATGCCTGCTCCACGATTGTACACGTATTCTGGAAAATCTCGTGAGGATCATATTACGATTTTGTGGGAGATACATTAGTTCCTAAATCTGCCACTTGTATCACAACAATCTAATTTACCACACCTAACGCGCATGCTTGTTATGTGTGGACAATTTTTACATTGTTGAAAATATTTTAAAATCTCAGCAAATTTTCTATGTATTTAATAGAAAAGTAAACAGATATACATAAAAAAATATATAATGTAAAAATAATAATTACGCAATTAAAATGTAAATATTTATTAAGTTTTTAACCATAAGACTCATTATTTTCAATTAAAAATTTATTATAATGTAAAATCTTTAAATTACAACCAGATTATAACCAGAAATAAAATGTATTTTAAATAATATTATTATTTAGTCAATATGTATATACAAATTATTTATCATTTTTTCTTCTGCTACATTAGTTCTAAAAGCTAACACGATTAATTTATTGGCGCAACGATAACTAGCATTACTTGCCGGTATGCGATACTGTGAGTCCTGATGCGACCGCGCTTTCGCGGAAAGATGGCGGATGAAAACGAGGATCAGTGGCTGTACGGCGATTCCGTTGATGAAAAAGACGATTTTCCAGAGAACATCAATAATCAGCCAATTGAAAATAATACATCTTACAATAATCAAGATGATTCTTATCAGCAAAATGAAAATACTCAGGAAGGAATGGAAAATGAACAGCCTGAAACGCAAGGGGTAACGTAACCTAAACATTGTTTATATTTCTCCATTTTTGTGACAATATTTATTAAACGTTTTTATTTTACACATTGACAGAATTTAAATTCTTTGTTATAATATCAATTGGATAAAATTTAATTTTTCTCAATTTATTTTCTTTTTTTTTATAAATAAGTTTTGAAAGTATCAATTTTCAATGTTATCACTCTCATGTTTCTAACTTATAATGGTACATATTCTAAACAACAGTAAACAGTTTTTGATATTTAGTAATTATATTTTTATAATAATCAATTTAATTTATATATTTTATTATTTAGTCAATGGAAGATGACACTGAAGCAGTACCTGAAGAAAATTTTGAAAGAGAACTCGAAGAAAATGAACATCATCAGGATCAGCAACAAAATCAAGATGAAGATTCCATGGCTAGTGAAATGAAAGAAAATGGTACAAATGATACACAGAACCAAGAAGATGGGGATGGTGCTTCAGACTCTGAATCCGATGACGATGTCCATGTAGTTATTGGAGATATAAAGTCAACACCAGCACAGTACAGTAGTCTAAATATTAAACGAAGTGGCCTATTAACTTCATCTTCTGGTGGACCAGATAAGTTAAAGCAACAATCTGGAAAATTCAGTATAGATGAATTTGAAACAATTGGTGTAATTAATGGGATTCCTGCTCATGAATACAATTTAGATCAGTTAGAAGATAAACCATGGAGACAACCGGGAGCAGATATTACAGACTATTTTAATTACGGTTTTAATGAAGAAACATGGAGAGCATATTGTGAACGACAAAAACGTATGAGAAGTGAATCTGGTGTAGGACTAATATTAAATGCTGGAGCTGGTGGACCTGGAAATGTGGCAAATCCAGGATCAAGAGTTCCACAAGTTACAATTACTAATTACAATAGTAAATATTCAGGTATTGTTGGACCAAAAAGAGCAGGACCTCCTCCAGGTCGTAAAATGGCAGGAACTATAGATGTTATCGGTAGTACAGGTTTAGCGTCTAGAAGAAATTTGGATAAATCGCCGCCCAAAGAAAATGTGATACAAGTGATGACTGCAGACAGACGTGAATACTCCCGAAAACCACCAGGTGGATTTCCAGACATGAGTGTACCACCTCCAGGGCCTGCAATACCACCTTCATTTGACATGCCACCACCTGGTTACCAAGAACCTACACCATATTTCATGCCAGAACCTGATCCTTACTATCATAGTTATGAGCCAACGCAAGATAGACAGTGGGGCAACGATCCTGTAAGAAAATATCTCTATTTTATTAATCTAATTTTAAAATTGCAAAAAGTATAGAAACTATAAAAAAATTAAAAACAGAAGTTTAAAATTTATTGTTTTGAATATTTTTAGACTTATGTAAAAATGAAACGTTTATTTATTTGACTGATTTCTAAAAATATATTATTTTTTTAGACATGGCAACCGACAAATATAACCATTCCTTTAACCGGTGATGATGTAAAAGATCAAGGACCAAAATCTGTACCAACCATGGTTCCGCCAACAATGCCTATGATGCCAAGAGATGGAAGAGACAGGGACAGGGACAGGGATAGGGAAAGGAGAGACCGCGATAGAGAATATGAAGAAGCGATGATGCGCGAACGAGATAGAGACCGAGATCGTGACAGAGATAGAGACAAAGAGTCGAGAAGAGACGATCGAGACATAGAATCTGCTGCAAGGGAAGACGATCGTGATCGAGACAGGTCGCGTTCGCAGTATAGACACAAAGAAAGGTAAAAATTTTTTTGAAATTTATTTTCCTAATTTATTTAAAAAAAAAAAAAAAAAAATATATATATATATATATATATATATATATATATATATATATATATATATATATATATATATATATATAACTAAATATTTATTTAATTGCAGCCGACACCGACACCGGTCGAGGTCGCGGTCTCGACGTCACAAATCAAGATCGAGAAGTCCTAGTCGACGTAAAAAGAAATCACGACGATCGGAAAGGGAACGATCCAAAGAGGATAGCGAATAAAAATAATTTACCGATTTTTTGCGTTTATTGATTTATATTAAAACGATGAAAAAAAAAAACTTGTCTCTCGGTGGGAATTTTTAATTTTATTTAATTCATATAAATGTTGAATAATAGTAATTTACACCGTTTACATTGCGGATAGATTCACAATTTCATATGTTTATACAATTTCTTTTTTTAATTGTAAGTTGCTGAATAAATTTCGATCTGCATAATTATTGTGCAAGATATTACCACATCCTGTAAATATGCATAAATTGTAAAATGTACACTCTTTAATTAGTCCAATAAAATATGTTGGACATGAATATTAATCTCTTGTTGTTTTTTTTTTTTTTTTTTTTTTTTTTTTTTTTTTTTTTTTTTTTTTTTTTTTTTTTTTTTTTTTTTTTTTTAATTATTGGTGTAATTGAAGGAAGCAGAAAAAAGAGTACATTAGCGGCAAGGAAAAAAATATAAAGGTAAATGAAAACAAATTTAAATGCCATTCAATGTATGGTTTTATATCATAATGTTATTACAGAAATGGTATTTTATAATAATGAAAAGTAAGAGTAGTTTATCGGTAAATCACTCTTGAGTGATACGATCAACCGATGATGCACTTGACCAGTGCATAGAGACTTTTATACCAAGACCTCATCGATTATCGCGCACTTACACTTTATATAATTTTAATTCTATTATATCCTTTCATATTTTTGCTTTTCAAATTCTTCTCCGCTTTTCTTTAATAATCATCATCCATACATAATGGAAAAAAATGTTACATTTGTACAACCATCATATACATGTTACATTTAGATTATCATTAATTTATTACCAATTGTTTTTGGAGTTATATATCATAGTGTACGTATGTGTGTGTGTGTGTGTGCTCGCGTGCGTGTGTGTGTATACGTGTGTGTTTGTGTTGAGTGTACGCGTTTACGTGCGTGCGTGTATATGAGTACATGTGTGAGTACGTATGAGTATTTAATGTGTAAATGTTGCAAGGACTGTAACTGTATACGTCTACATATGAATGAAAATGCTGGTTAAACTTAAAATTAACTATGTTCTAGCTCAGCTATCTGCAATAAATCTTCATTTCCCGAGGCGTACTTTCTTCAACAAAACGAACCGAGGGATTTTTCGAAAAACCAATCGCATTTTTATTTTTCAGCCCTTCTTTTTTTTCTTTCAATAGAGTTTCAAATTATTTATCATTATTATTCAACAATAGTAACATCCGAACAAAAGAACAAAAAATAGATACGGTTAGAAAGTTTTAAAAAAAATTTTTTTTTTTTTTTTTTTTAAATCTTTTAATTTTTAAAATTTTTATGATAAATTTCGTCATTCGTTTAACATTGAAGTCGATTTCGCCCGGAAGTACTTTATATATCCGCTCTATGAAAAGCACAAAATGACATTAATGATAATAAATAAATGTCTAAAGTACATGGACGCGTAGCAAGTTCCGATAATTTAGTAACGGCAAAAATATATCGATAATATTGAAAAAAAAAAAAAAAAAAAAATAATAATAATAATAATAAATAGGCGGTTAAAGCGAATTATACATACGCACATACATAATTACATTTTAAACGATTAAATCTTCGATAAACCTGATCTACGTCATTCGTTACGATAAATTATTCGCTCTCTCTTTCTTCATTTGACGAATGCGAAAAAATTTTTAAATTTTTACAACTAATAAAATGTTTGTGATTCGATTAATTGATTATCTATAATTATTTTTTTTTTTTTATTTTTTTATTTTTATTTTATTTTTTGTTTATTTAAGTTAATTAGTCGAATGACGGCTTTCCAGACGATTTGGGCTAAACTGAGCCTCAGCTGATATTTCGATTAGAGGCGTTAAAAACGGCTCGTATAATGATAAAATCATTATTATTATTATTTATCTTTCTATAGTCTGTTAAATGTTCGATAGGCAGCTCGCTTCTACTTGAATATATTTATTATCGAGGCACACCCTTATGCGTCTAAAAGCCTTGGATGTTGGTTTTTTTCTCGTTCTAAGCGAAGAAAATTCGAACAAACGTCGTTAAAAAGGAAGAGAAATCGATAATTATTAAAAAAAAAAAAAAAAAAAAAATTAAGCGCGTTTACTTTATTTACTTTTTTTTGCATTTTTTTTCGATTTTTTAAAATTTCGTGTATTGAGAATGTTAATCAATCGTTTGAATCGATTGAATTTTATGAAAGAAAAAAAAAAATAAAATAAACGCACATATTGGCTTTAGAAAAATGTCCATTTGAATGGCAAATGCGTGTTAAAATTGATTAAAAAATACGCGATAATAAATTTCTTAAAGATCTATTAAATAGGAATTTTAATATAGAAAGATCGAGTGAAAAGTTTTTAAAGGATCATAAGTACTTTCCTTTACTTTTTAAAAAGTTTCTTTCGCAGCAAGCCATTTTTTTTTTTTTTTTTTTTTTTTTTTTTTTTTTTTTTTTTTTTTTTTGTGAGCTTTTAGCCGACGATTGCAATGTGAAAAAGAATTTTCTTTGTTGGTTTTTTTTTTTTTTTTTACAATTAAAAACAAAAAGAAACTTTACAAGAATATACAGAATGTTTGTTCAGCGATAGAACGAAAATTATTACATACAAGCGAAACAAACAAATTTATTATTCGACCATTTATTGTTAATAATAATATATGTATATATATAATTTGACTCAAAAAAATTAGTCGATTTACTTTTTTTATAAGCTGAAAAATTAATTGGCGTGTCTCTGAGCTTGAAAGTAAAAAAAAAAAAAAAAAAAAAAAAAAAAAAAAAAAAAAAAAAAAAAAAAAAAAAAAAAAAATAATAAGTAAGTATGTATATATATGTATACAAAGAAATTTTGTGAAAACTATTACTCGGGAATACATTATTTTTGCCGTATTTTCGTTCTAAAATTTTTATTATTTTGGTATTTATCTCTTTCTTTATTATTTGCATTAGTATTACACTCATTATGTCAAAATGACAACATGCTAATGGCTCAGTATTGCCCATTGTAAAAAACATTGTCGAAAATGATTCTTTTTTTTTTTTTTTTTTTTTTGTGACTATTTCATCGTTTCTACATTCTATACACTAATATACAAATTACGTAATTTATATTTTCATCGCTCGTCCGTCCCACTTATCTAAGATTTTCTTTACCTTCTTATAGTATGGAATATAATAACTTTTCTTTCATATTTTTTTTATTTTTTTATTTTTTTTTTTTTAATTTTTTTTTTTAATTTTTTTATGTTTTTATTTTTTTGTTATTCTATATACTCATTTCTCGTAAATCTGTTTTCTTTATTCCGGTAATCGATCGTCGTTAAGCCTTCCATTGCCAATTAATGGCGCCGGCTCGCACGCCGCTGGTCACATTTAATCACTCCAAGTACAAAGTTTCGATGAGAACGCCGAAACAATTAGTTTGTCTGATTTTTTTTCTTTTAATAATATATGTATATATCGTTAATATGAACGAAAAATAAAAAACCATTCAACAAATCAGTTATTTTGAATGAAAAGCTATTTATTAAACACGTTCAAGCATATGCTGCTCACGTTTCACCGTGAAAAATCTGTGATATATAATTACAATTACAATAATTGAAAATTTTGTATACATAAACTTATTTCGATTACATATTCGAGAGGAAAAAAAATTAGGTTAGACAATCGGACTGCGATTAGGTGCCATATCGTGTAAAACTACAAATGGAAATGTAATGTCTTTCTTTGTTTTTTTTTTTTTTTTTTTTTTCTCTTTTCGTAGCTTTATTTAATTATTTTAATCGGAATTATTTAAGAGATACAGTGAAAAAAAACGCAGCTCACGCTCGCGCTACGTAACGTAGAGTCTTTTCTATAATTTTATGCATATATATATACACACGTTTATATAATTAACGATCTTACAAGCAAAGGTTTTTCTTTCTTCGTCGACATTATTATTATTATTTATTTTTTTTTTTTCGAAGGCTAGAATTAAAACAAAACAAAAAAAAAAAAAATAATAATAATAATAATAAAAAATGTAGAACAAAAATTAGAAATCTCGAAACTTTTTCTTTCGCTAATAAATGACTGGGCTTACGGTGATCTTTGCTAAATTGAAAATCAAATCGTTAATGATTTATTTTATTTTGATTCGTGTGATCGACGATTTAGATTTTCAAAGATGAACTGCAAAATGCGAGCCGGCGTTTTATTTTTCTTTCTTTCTTTCTTTCGTTCTTTTTATTCGACACACAATAATCAACATTCGGCACGACGATTTTGACATAAAAGACTCGCTCCGCTCGCGATGTTTGACACACGCACACCACTCGAGCACGAATTTTTTAACGGCAAAATCGCGAGTTTTACAGATTTGTTTTTTTTCTGTTTTTATTTTTTATTTTTTTTCTTTTTTTCATTCCATACATTATAGGAGGACCTCGAAACCGACGAAAAACTACAATTCACATGGGAGTTGAAAATTTTAAATTACCGATTACTTTATCGTTGATTCCAAATTGAATTTTATCGTTATTATAAAATGGTTTAAATGGTTTAAAGTTGTTACGCTTTCAGTTAGCTTTACTTATTTTAAAATAAAAAAAAAAAAAAAAAAAAGCTATCAAACCTTTTATTTACGCTAAACATTTTATAAACAATAAAATTGAATCGAATGACGCTTACAAAATAAAAAAAACATCATCGGCGTCACGTTTTTGTGACAAAATAAAACGGTTTATTTAACAAGAAAAAAAAAAAAAAAAAAGGAAAGAAAACACGTTAATCTTTATAATTTACAAACAAAATCGATCGAATTGCTCGATATCGGTGAACTATGTTTTAAAAACTTAACGATAATTTTTTCGCCCATTGTAGCTCGTAGTTAAGTCGGAATCAAGGTCTTTCTCGTCTTTGTGTATCGATTCACATACACACTCTCGCGCGTTCGATTGGCCCTGGAAATCGGTATTAAGATAAAAGGGGTTTCTGTTACGTGTGTCATGAATTTTTTTTTTTTTTTTTTTTTTTTTTTTTTTCATTTGTTCAATTTTCACGTGTGTATATACGTGAGCTCGGTGTGTGTACGTGTGAGTGTGAATGTATGTATGTGTGTGTGTGTGTGTGTGTGTGTGTGTGTGCGCGCGTGCGCGTGTACATGTGTCACAAGATTATTAGTATCCGTGCATGTAAAGAGACGTGATTTAAAAGAGGGGGAGGAGGGGGGGGGGAGGAGAATAGCGCGCTACTGTACATCAGTCTTTAATATCAGGGCGCACCATTCCCAAGAGGATGTTAGTCGATTTCTCTCTGATTTACATGTTTATGCTCGATTGTTAGTCGATTACACAAGATTTTTTTTTAAAATCCCACTCAGTATTTCGTTTCGTGTTCTTGCTCTTTTACAATTCTGCCCATTTATCAAAACGTTTAAACGATCGCATTTTTTTTTTCTTTTATTTTAATTTTCTTTTTTTTTTTTTTTTTTTTTTTTTTTTTATTTAATATTCTATTTTAATCTCTTAATTTTATTTATTTATTTATTCTTTTTCAACATCGTTAATGTCTTATTTAGTAGTTTCATTTTTTTTATTTTTAAATCCATTTTATTTGCATCCGAGCCATGGCAGTTGAAAACCGGTGGGTATTTATGTATTTATGTATGCATGTCGTGTCTATCTTATTTTGCATGTGCACATGAAAATCTGTTTTCGTTTTGATGCTTTACAGTGTAGAAGTGTTCGGTGTAAGTATGTGTGTTTGAGCGTGAGTGAGTCTGTTTGTTTTTGTGTGTGTGTGTGGGGGAATATTTATGTGTTAATAGTATATTTTCATTAATTACTTAGTACGTTCTACAAGTGGGAGGTCGCAGATCTTTCAAATATATAATACAATCAGCGTGTAGTAATAAAATCATATACAATTGTTACAATATTTAAATATTACTTATTACATACATATCGTCATACCGATTAGGTGTAAGATTTAGGTATACATATACAGGTATATATATATAATCAATATTTATAGGGTTACTTATTCATTTCTTTCATTATGTTGTAAGAGGCTTTTCTTCACTTAAACCTTCTTAAGACTCGCAAGATCGATGCGCCTAATGCTGGGTTTTAGAGATTAAAAACGCTACCGCTATTCTTTCGGTATGAAAACAAAATTTTTTTAGAAGTGCATTGAATATCCACCGTCTTAATTTATCAAACGGTTAAATTCACAATGTATATATATATATATTTATATATATTTATATGTATAATCGTACTGCAAAATTGCGGTGGTAGAAAACGAAGAATTTTCAAATTCCAACGACGTTGTAAATTTCGTACCGTTAATCAATCAAAGGAGCAGCATCCCAATGAATTTGCTTTTGTTTTCTCTTTTTTTTTTTTTTTTTTTTTTTTTTGTTTAAACGCCACAACGATGACTCGTTTTGTACAAACCAACATTATTTAATTATTTGTTTTTTATATCATTATCAAAGGCGTTAAATGCTTTAACTTTATTTTCATCGCGTCGGCACAATGTACTTTTTATTCTCAAAACTTAGAAAAGTTGAAATTAAAATAAACAATTAGTAACGAGATAAAAGAAAATGTTTTCTAGAACTATATTAATTGGATATTCTTAATATCAACTAATTAAAAAATCAAACTATTGACGAAGAACAATAATATATATGCAAATATAAGAGCAAAAAAAAAAAAAAAAAAAAGAATAAAAGTACAAAGTGACGAGACGACGATTGGTTCACTATGAAAATTTCGCGGCACATTCAAACTCGCAGCTTTTCGAATTATCAAAATTCCCCGACGCGCAACCAGGCCAGTAAAAACAATGGAATATTAAATGAATAATTATCGATTAATAATAATAATTATCTTTGCATAGAAACATCGAAAGACCACAGATGTGAAACGTGACTTTATTTTTTTATTTTTTATCTTTTCCAAACTTCTTTTTCTTTCGCCTTTATACACAGCTACGTGCTACGTCGTTCTTACACAGCGCGATACGCCGTTAATAATACAATCTCACGTGCTATATAAAAAATGTACACTATGTATAATTAAAAATGGACAAGAATTTTTTTTTTTTTTTTTTTTCTTTATCGTGAACTTTTCATTTTAAATATATGACGTAGACATAGCGTTGTGTATGCGCACTAATCCTTGATTATTTTAGATTCTTTAAAAAGGAGAGAAAAAAGAAGTTCTGATTGTTATATTTGCTTTCCTGTCAATAAGAATCCTATACCATATTTATAAAGTTTTTTTCCCTTTTATATACTGGCTTGCTTACGTGTATAATATATTTTATATATATGCATAATATAATATGCTTAGCGATTAGTATTAGCGATAATGAATAATAAAGAGGGAGGCATTAATCAAACAATATGTATAAGTAATTATAATATATAGTAATAATAATAATAATAATAAAATAATAATTATAATAATAATTATAATAATAATAGTAATAATAATGTAGTAATAATATTAATGATAATGATTGTAATAAATTTAAGAATTCTAGTAGATAAGATATGAGAGAGAGATTTTGCATTCGATTAATTTTTCGTACAGCTTTTCTTCTCTGATGTAATTAACGCTCCTTTCGCTTTGCTTATTTAAACTCGCTTAGTTTCGCTTTAGTCGCAAACCCATCAACGAGTATGAGATGATTTCTATTACAAATGATGCGTGGTTGTTTTGCTCTTTAATTTACAAATGACGCGCGATTTACACAGATGAAGGAACTATTATCGTCATTCCTTAAATATTATTCGTAATATGTTCACAAAGCCGTTATTTATAGAAATAAATTGCCTTCCTCTATTAAATACCCTGACAACTGAAAATGATCATTTAATTCACTTTTTTATTTCATGAATTCTCTTTAGAGTTGGAATGTCTGTCTGTTCGGCAGTCGGTGCAATGTTTATTAGGTTTTTTCCTTTTCCCCTTCGGGCGTTTAAAGCCCGATTATTTTTGTTTTTTAATTTATTTTATAAAAGTTGAAAAGTGCAATACCTCTTGAAATTTTCCACAAAAAAAAAAAAAAATAAAAAAAAAAAATAAAAAAAAAAAAAAAAAAAAAAAAAAATAAAAAAAAAAGAGAGAAGCTTTTTCTTTGAGAAACTTAGGACTAAAGAAAAAACTATAACTCTGCCGCCGGAAGGTAATACGCATAAGTACGTACTTGTCGCATAACTTACTGCTTTTCGCGTCCGTCCATTTTATCGCGCTATTTATTTATCGCCTTACAAATAAGTAATTCTCGTGCGAAGAAAGAGTAAGAGAGAGAAAAGGTACCTAGGAATTTGTCAATTTGTTTAATAAATCGTTATTTACAATATTTTACAAAGAAAGCTGCTACATTCCTCTTCTTCGTTCTTTTCTTTCCTCTTTTTTATCTTTTATTTTTTATTTTTTTTTTTTATCTCGTTTATTTTGTACAGAATCACAACGGACATTATTTTTACTCGAGTTGCTTGACACCGTATTAACTTTTGTTTATATAACACCTACATTAACAAAATATTATACATTGTACAAGGAGGTGCAACTCGATGTTACTCTCAGTCTCTTCCGACGGCCTTTCTTACCCTTTCCCTTTACAGAATTGCACAGAAATCATTTAATCAGGTCTAATGATTCAAGAGAATGAAAAAACTCAATAAACCCGAGATTGATTAAAAGTATTGGATAGAGTGAACGTATCGTAAAACAGTTGGAAAATTTCAAGAAGCGAATGCGGCTTTTCGTCTGTCAGTAGTCGTCGATTATAATACAACGAAAACGGCCTTGCAATTTGCGAGTGAATATGGTGGAACGAGAGGGGCGTTTTATGCACGGAGGGGGGCTAATTTACACGCGCATTGTGCGGGCTTGATTTGCTGATTTAAAAAAAAACTTTTTACCATTTGTACAATATACAATTGAGTTCAAACACGTTCGAACGTGCCACGAACGGTGGCTATGTAATTATTCAGAAAGTTTGTAAAAATTGGTTACCGGTCACTATTATTTTCATGTTTCCGAAAGTTCATATTTTACAATTCTCAAGTGAGATGAGTACCAAATGGACAAATTATACGGATACGTTTAATAATTAGGTTCGGGCAGCTGTATCGAAACGTAACTCATATTTTATAAATTTAAGTAATTAGTAATTATTATAATACACAATATTCACAGAGTCCGTTAAAAAAGAAGGTAGGGGATTTTCTTATAATTTTTTTTTTTTTTTTCGTGAAAAATAAAATAACCGTTGAATTTGCGGCTCCTCGCGATTGCTGTGAGGGGGTCACGTCGTTTCTATACACATTTTATTATTTATATCACAATTTACAAAATTCGAGGGTTTTTTTTTTAATAGGATAAAATTAACTGAAAAAACGGCAGGGACGTTGCGCATGTAAAAAAATGCTTTCTTGCGGTTCTCACTTGAGTGCGTAAAAAATCAAGGAGAACGTTTACTGAATATCGTTGTCCCGCCTATTTGTTGGTTTTTCTCATCATTTTCACCGAGGAATTCCCGTTTATTTATTTTTTCAGGTTGACCTGTCTGATAAGCACAGTCAAAGCGTACCACGTCTATACTGTACCATAATTTGCATTATATGCAGATATTGGGAGGTACATACACTTGTCTTGTCAACAAACAAAAAATAATGCCTTCTCTTTCAGATTTCTGTATATCATTCACATAGCATTTACTTGAAAACGAATTAAAATCGATTCGTACAAACAGTTTCAACGCAATGTGTCTTAGGGTAAATTTGCAGTCAAATTGGGGCTGTTCTTGACTTTGCTCCCATGTCAAACACTATACTTGAACTTTATAATTACCAAATACCATTAACGTTTCATCATTGACAATGAAAAAGACAAGTTTTTATTCATTAAAAAATTATAAACATATAATATTAATAAAAGATATTAAGAAAACTTTGCAGCTGTATTTTAAAGTTAATGTCAATTACGAAATTAATAATAAAATAACTGTTAATAGTATTCGGTACTTTCTATCTGTACCAACTTTGCTTTATTTGCGGAAATTGTACGCAAAATTTCTGCTACTCTCGTACAGATTTTACGTACGAAACGTACTTTCTGTTTTGATCATCATACAACGATAAATGCATGCAGCACTATGATCTATTCTAGCTGTTTGATATCATTTTATTTAGGCAATAGTTTTTGTTATTTGCCATCAACATTCTCTTCCGATTCTATTATCCTCATGATCTACTATTGAGGATTTAAAAATTCATCTGATTTCTTTTTTATGAGACGAAAATCTGCAATACCTTTTTTGAATTATCGACATCGTATTGATAAATCGCCATTATCGGTATATGTTAAGCTTAAAATCTCATACAAACGTATCGTAGATTTTAAAATTTTATACGATAAAGAACGAATGCTTTTATCATATACGAACCGCCTGATTCAAAATCCTACATATCTGAAAACATCACGAACTACTTTTTTTTTCAATAATTTCAAGGTTGTTGCACTTTAAGCGGTGCCTACATTCATCTTGAATCATAATTCTATAAACTGATTACTACAGCCTCAAATCTTGTGCTGATGCCTCTGACATATAATCTAAGATATCTCTCCCTAGTAAAAAGTCAATGAAAAAGCTTTGTCAAACATCGCTTAGAACTTCTAATAAAAACCTCGTATATCTGTTTGCTGTTTAAATTTTCGCACATAAAGACTCTTAAATATGAGGCGTCAGCATCAAGTTAATGTCATATTAATGATAAATCTTGACTCGCGTTTGGAGCGATCGACTCTGAAGTCGTTTTTTGCCTTTCTTTTATAAAACCTGTGTCGATTGTTGAGATGAAGTTGTGACGGATCCAGCTGTAGATGCAGGCGGTCCAATTGGACCAAGATCGCTTGCGCCAGTAGAACCACCGGCGGGTGTTGCTCCTACGCCCATTGCATTGGCGGTCTTCATGAAGAACTTCTCGAGTTTCACAATGATGTGCTTGCCATACGTGTACTTGCGAAGGCCAGCTAAGTGTGGTCGAATCTTATGCATCAATATCTTACGCTGAGCTGGTTCCGCAACATCGATCATTTTTTGCACAACGTAATTGGCATACTGATCTTTCATCATGACGTTTAACGCACTGTATTAAAACAAAGTAGGAACATTTTTCATTATAAAAAGTATGAACCTTAAAAAAAATGTAATGACTTTTATATCCATGAATAGACTTTTATAAAATTTTCATCGCGTAATAAATTTAATGTTAATTTTTTCTTAAGAATATATCATCTTTTTCAAACATTTTAAATTGAATAATAAAAAAAAAAATTACCTATCGTTGAAACCGCAAACTTCCTCGATGAGTACAGCTCGTTCTTGTCTAGTGGCGTGAGTCACGCATTTTTCAACAACATTGCTAGCAAATTTATGCTGTGAGAGAGCTAAAACTTTTCCTCGGACGCTGTTAATAAGCTGAGCTTTATCTTCTGGTTTACCGTGTTCTATAAAAAAAAAATTTACACGGTAATGAAAAATCAATATATGCCCACGTTGTATTTATTATTATTAGAGCGTAATGAAAGAAGAAAAAAAATTACATAAAAGAAACGCTTTTAAATATTATATGTACCAAGAACATGTTGAATAACATAGTTGCCATATTGATCTTGTATCAATTGATCGGTTGCTGCATGTAGCTCTTGAAGAATACCCTGCGTTTGTTCTGGTGTGCAGTGTTCCAAAATGCGTTGAATTACTCGGCAACCGTAAGGATGAGTACTCAATGAATGCACTTGTCCAGCGAAGGCGCCAATCACAAATTGTAAAGCTCGTGGCTCTACGCATTCGATGCATTTCTGGACGACGTGATTTCCATTCTGATCTTTTACACACTTCAGCACATGACCATCCAGTTCGCGCACGATTTCCTGTTGCTGTTCTGGTCCAATTGATTCTAAAGCTTTCTGAATAACTCTGCAGCCGTACATTTGCAGGGCCAACGGTAAAACGTGCCCACGTACCTAAATTAAAAAATAAAGTATTATTTTTCTTGCATTTTATTATTTAAAATAACGACCTATGGTCATTAAAATTCAGCCAAGCAAAAATAAAAATTTTTATCATTTTTACGTCATCTGACACGCTAATCTCATCATAATAAAATAGTTATTTTTAGATCCGTTAATTAAAAAAGATTTAATAATAATACTTTATTCTTTTTTTTTTATAATTAATTTTAAAATGTTTACTTTTGTCGATATCCTAAACGGCTGAATTGAATCAATTAAGATTTATCCTATAATTTAATGAATATAGTAAATAATATTGTTTACAAACCTTCTGGGCAAGAGTTGATTTTTGTTCAGGTGTACCGAATTCAAAGAACTTCTGAATGACGTAATTTCCAAAAACATCGGTCATAAGAGAGTAAGCAGAGGCAAGAATCTCTTGAAAAACAAGCTGTTTTTCATTGGCCGAAGCGCGTTCCAGTTTTTGCTGAATAAAGCGGGATCCATGTTGATCCTGGCTGAATTCCACTATGTGGTTAGCCAAATCGCGAAGTTGAAGGCTTGGGAATCTATTGGAAATAGATTTAATATTAGTATCGGAAAGGTTTTACACATTAACAACATCAATAACGAAGCGCGAATAACCGATTAATTAAACGTATTAAAAAAAAATAAAAAAAATAAAAAAAATAAATAAATAAATAAATAAATAAATAAAAAAAAAGAAAGAAATGGATAAACGAAAAATCGATAAATATAAAAATACCAACCTGTTGTTTCTAAAGTCCTCGAGCAGGCGAGATCTGCCGCCTGTGCTCTTGTCACCGCCGACACCCGCGGCGCCTCCTCTGGCCGGCTTACCGACGAGATTGGGAAACAACGAGCTGCTGGATCCGAAAACGCCGTTCGTCGTGAGCCCGGGTACGGCGCTCGTACGAAACTTGGCTTCGGCGCCGGGAGCGGCGGACACGCGATTCGCGCCGCCGACGAGGCCACCGAGCGAGCCGCCGATTGACGGTGGCGGTGTCAACGACAAGCCCAGAGGACTCGGCGACGCGGTCACAGTGCCTGCGTTCATCGGTAAATCTACTTCATTATTTTTCATTTAGATACGGTTACAAATTGCCCATAAGGTTATTTATTTATTTGTATGTATATATATTTATTTATTTATTTATTTATTTATTTTTTGTTAAAGTTAATGTTAATTATATTCACTCAGATGAATGATACTTCGGCGATAAAAACTTATTCACGCGATCGGGTGATTATCGCAAGCGGGGAAAAAAAAAAAGAATACAAGGTAAGGAGAATAGCGAATAACATTTAAAAATATAAATGAAACCTCCTGCGAAAATGCATAAAATGAAAATAAAACAAAAGTCCATATTGTTATTGGATGAATAGAAAGCAACGGATAGAAAGTTTTTAACGAGAGTAACATTTTTCTGAGTGTATGCCTCTTTTTTTTTTTTTTTTTTTTTTTTTTTTTTTTTTTTTTTTGTTTTGTTTGTTTAACTTGATACTACACCGATAATGCAATAACGTAACAAATTGCACCGCGATTCATTGAGTGTATAAAAAGTTTTCCAGATTTTAAAATCACGATAAGGTTGACTATTGTCGGTGTACGATTCTCTTCCGAATTATTCAAATAAAATTGTTAGGAAAGTAATTAGAGTGAAACTCTTTTGCTCTTCTTTTCAATTAAGCTTTGCATTACAAATAAATAGAAATTCTATTTATCTCGATTAAATTTACGATTATTGATTTAGAAAGCTTTCAATCGCAAAAGAAAGTTTTTCTTTTTGTGATTCATAATTTTTATTTGTATCGCTTGCATGAAATAATTAATTGTTACGCTATTAAACTAACAGTGTAGTATTTTTTTTTATATTCTCATAATGTCAAATAAATGGATTTATAAGATACTTTACACTTTTCTCTTATTACCGATTTAAAGATTAAAAACTATAAATTTGTTTTCAGAGAGTCAATATTCTACGTTAAGAATAAATATATATTTCAATTTATTACTTATAGATAATGAATTTTTATACCGATAATATAATGTATTTTTTTTTTTATACAATTTACGATACACTGGGAAATCTTAACACCAACGTTTATATTTTTTAAAAAGCAATCTCATAAATATTTGAAATAATATACGAATAGAAGTCAAATATTTAAAATTCATAAGAAGTCGTTAACAGTTATATATTCTCTTCCCTATATATTGTTTTAAAATTAATAAAATCTTATTAATATTATATTTACGATTAATTATAACTACGTAGATATTTTATACAAATTTAATATAGATTTGATGTGTGTAATCATTTATAATTATATACGATAATGCGTATTAAAAAGTATTAGTCTTTTTTTTTTTTTTATATATATATTTACAAAAAAGTAAAGCGTAAATAATTTGAAATAATAAAGAAAAATTTTATTTTAGTAATGGTTATTATGAAGTATGAAATATTCCAATATTATATTTCCTGTAGCAGGTAATTACTGAAATTTCAAATTCAGAATGTCTGTAGCAATATTATTGTCTATTACACAAGCGCTTGATAACGACAATTTCGTTCTTTACATACAAAAAAAAAAATACATATTATTTACAGTATAAAAATTAGCATTCATAAATCAATACCAATAATTTAGGATATTTTATCAATATTTTACAGTAATATGCTACAGAGAATTTAAATAAGAAAAAAAAAAGATAAAATAAAAAGAGTTAAATCCATTTGTTTAACATTGTCGAATGTAGCATTTTGAGCATAGAATTCAAGAAGAAAAAAAAAAAAATAGGAACGTGCCCTCACCAAGAGCGCCGTAGCTCTGCGGCCATTTTCCTCGGTTGTATTCTAAGCTGGGACTAAATGCAGAAGTGTTTCTATCGAAGGAATCCCTCCTACCAGTGGATGATGCTCCAAGACCCAAACCTATCACACGATGTTACAATGATTTTTTTTTTTTTTTTTTTTTTTTTTTTTTTTTTTTTTTAAGGTTACAGGCGACACACAGGGGTTTTTGCAATGTGTAATGATAAAAGAAATAAATAAAAAAATAAAAAAAAAAAATAAAAAAAAATGAAAGAATGAGAGAGTCGTGAAAATTAATAGGAAAAATTTATGGCTTCACACTAAGAGCTAACGGTAATTATTTATTTCTTGCGTTTATATATTTATTTTGTTTTTAGTACACACATTAGACATTACATTCTAATTATGACAATGAAAGAGAATGACACTAATCGAATAAAGAAAGATTACATGTATATACAATGGTGAAAGCCCAAATACGGTGTTTTTCTGTTCCGATCGAATGCAGCGTTAAGGAAACGGCGTTAGATGCAAGACAAAAGAAAGAAGATACATGTAGCAGAGATACGAGTACTCTCTAAATTTTTTTTTTAGCGTAAATATATATATATATAGACAATTTTTAAAATATTATTTGTGCTTATAATTTCAAAACAACTAACAATTTGTACACAATGTATAATATATAATTTACAATTGCGCGTAAAGTATCGAATTTTAACATCGAAGCGAGTGGATTATTTTCATTTAGGCTCGGCAATCGGTGTATTTTTTATAATTCGAATAAGTTGCTTTATCTTCAGCCTTTAAAATTACTTGACCATAAAAGCGCACGAATCTTTATATATATATATATATATATCCCTTCAATATTACACAGCAAAGGTCTCTCTCTATGTATAACCTTTAGTGTTGCGTTAGAAAACACTATCTCGCTGGCAATAAAATCAAATTATCTCGAAACAACCACGACCCCTCCATTGAATAAGCCCAGCATAGTACAAAGAAGGATGCCTACGCCTTGCGGTTATCAGACCCCAACACAAGCAGCTTTTCTTATTAACATATTTCTAGATGAGCGTAAGAGCGTATAAGAATTATTAAATAACGAAAATATTAACGTTTTCCAAGAGAGAAAGAGAGAGAGAGCGAGAGAGAGAGAGAGAGAGAGGCAAAAATTGAAATTGAAATTTTTTTTTTTAATTTTGCGCCGATTAAGGCTTTTTTAAATGCATTTTTAATTAAAAAATACACGTAGGTCAGGCGTATATTTAAAACGTTAAAAAATTCACGTGCACGTTTATATTTATTTACGAAATAATTTGAAAATCATCAAATATTAAATTAATTTTGTCGATATTTCATTTCGCATTTTATCATCATCATTGTTATCATTATTTAAATTTATGTACACAAAGTGATAAAAAAATTTGTTTTTTGTCAAAAAATCAGTATTTGAAAGAGAAAAGCAGCTGGGTGTTTTCGAATAATTATCGCGCGGCGTTAGTTATCCTTCAACATCAACTGCCAAGAATAATGAAAATAAATGAGATACTGGTACTCTTTGGAGACGTTGCAAGCATCCGAAAGCTCGATGAAGTAGAACGTAACCAAGAGAAAAAAAAAATAATAAAAATCGAGAGAGTACTAAGAGAAGATAGAGAAGGATAGAGAAGTGAGAGTATTAAAATAAAGTTGTTTTTGTTGTAGTAGTAGTAGTAGGTTGTTGTTGTTTTTTTTTTTTTTTTTTTGTAGTATTTATATAGTTGTAGTTGTAGCGGTTGTTATTGTCGGTAGTTTAAAAGGAGGGATCGAGGATGTTATACCTGTGCTCTGAAGTTGGGCTGGCGAGCCGAGCGCTCCGAGAGGAGAGCCGCCATAGCCCAGGGCCGCTAAGCCAGCGGCCAGTCCTGAGCCCTGCTGCTGGGCCTGCTGCACGGCGACCGCCTGAGCTTGGGCAACCACGGCAGCTGCACTGCACGCCGCCAGACCTGCACCACAAAAGCCCGCCAACCACCACGCAACGCGCGTTCTTAGTTAACAATTTTTTTCTTTTTCTTTTTCTTTCTTTCTTTTTTTTTTCTTTTCTTTTTATTTACACAGAGAGATTATTCGCCAATCGACTATTTTTTTTTTTTTTTGCTTATGTATGTGTGTTTTATTTTTTTATTTATATTATTTATTTATTTTTTTTTTTACGTTCGTTTTGATTTTATTAATATTTACTTTGCTTTTTTATTTAATCTGTTTCCTTTTATTTTTTTTTCGTCCTTTACTTTCAATTATTCGTTTTGTTGTATATATGTGCATACACATCCATCGACGCGAATAACCGCGAGACAATTGACTCTCTCACACAATCCCCCTCCCCTTTCTATTATGAACGCCTATACATTATGTGTGCTTGATAACATCTACGCTTCTCTATGCATATGTATATAAATATATATATATATGTATGTATATTTATGAGCTATATATATAAATATGACTATGTATATACTCTACTACACACATGTAAATACACGACGTACTATATGTCGTCGTACGATTTTAGTTTTAGTTGACAAACGATTTTATTGGAAGGCACACATGTGAGATATAGAGAAATAGAGAGAAATAGAGAGAAATAGAGAGAAATAGAGTGAGAGAGAGATAGAGAGAGAAAGAGAGAAACAGTATATACAGAATTTACAGAATATAATGGAGGACGAGAGGTGGAGAGGCGGATTGTTAAACGTGAATAATGAACGGGCTTCGTCGAAACAGAGCCGTCAGTGTGATTAATAAACGTGTCACTGTCAAGTTCAGTCGCTCTAATTATTGGCCGCAAATGCTCGAATACATTATAACGATCGGTTGTACATAAGCAAGAAGACATTCGAAGTTACGCATAATTCAAAGTACAAACCTTGGAAAACAAGGCGATGATAAAATTTATCAAAAAATCGAACCACCGCAGCCAATAATCAAAACGCTCTCGTATTATTGTTTGTATATTTGCTGCTAGTAGTAGTAAACAAACTCAAATCGAGTTAAAAAAAAAGAAAAAAAAGAAAAAAAAAAAAAAAAAAAAACCGTAAGAAAAAAGCAGAAATATTCCGAATTCCTTATGTTGCAAAGAATTAAGGAAAGAGTAAGGGGCCGAGGAGAAAATGGATATCGAGAAAAATGTAGCGATATAAAAATGTGCGTGTAAAATAATAACGTAGCTCCCTCTATCTCGAGAGAACAAGGTTCGTCTCGTATCCTTCGGCCGTGATACGTACCCAAGCATTCTCCGGGTGTGGCGTTGCTGTGGGACGTCGGGGTTGCCTGGCTGTAAAGGCTCGGTGGTGGCGGAGCTTGCGGACCCGGTGGCGGTTGCGACGGGGCACGATTAACGAGAACTTGAGCCGGGCTTACGAGACGCATAGGCGTTGCAGCGGAGCCGAGGCCCCGCACGCCGCCCATGACGATCGAGCCATTTTGATCGTAGTATGCCGGTATTACTTGATATTGGCCTTGAACCTATATTGCGATTGGAGAAAAGATTATTGATTTATTCGTTACCTTGTAATCAACGTTAATACTTTACTCGTATACGTTGAAGAATAAAGAAGCACGTATAAAAAATTTTATAATAAAGTAATTTTAATAGATAAAAGCAAATTTTTTGACGTCAACGATATATCGTCGATGACAAAATAACGCTTTAACGCAAACGAATTAAAAATTATTTTAATTCAATATTTTTTCCTCCTGCGTTAAAGTTTTTTTCGTTTTTCTTTGTTAAAGTATTGGATACATCGTTAAAAATTCATTTAACTAGTCTTCTTTAATTACAATTATTTGAGTATTGGAACAGAATTTCTAATTAACTCTACGGGAAACACAATTAAGGAACTATTATGAGAATGTTCAAACTAATTTTCTTCGATCGTTAAAACGCAATATCATAAATTAAATACTAAATGACTATTCTTATTTTAAAATATGATAATATTATGTACATAAATAGCCCACGGCGAACGGCTACCAAATAAAACTAAGATTTGTTATTTACACTTCATTAATGAAAAAAAAAAAAAAAAAAAAAAAGTTATAAAGATCCAATTCAAAGCCAAAAATATATTCGAAATGAGGAGTTATCTAACGCGTACACTACACGAAAGCCAACGTAACATTTCAGCGTGCAACGTTTCTTTCTCTCTTTTTCCATTACTCAATACACGAAAGAGACTCTGTTGCCATTCCGCGGCAAGGTCATTAACATCGAGCGCGCGCGCGCGCGAGAGAGAGAGAGAGAGAGAAAGTCTCGGAGCCTCTTACCGTTTGCGCGAGATTATTGGCGGTGTCCTGAGCGACGGCGGCAGCCGCAGCCGAGGACGGAGTGAGTGGCCGTCGCGGTGGTGGCGGAGCGGCCGCCTGGGGCGGCGCTTGGGGCAGCAATCCCGCCGGATAGACCCAGGGTCCGTAGTAGGGCGGTACGACCGGTGGGGCACCGGTGATGAGACCGACGTAAGGCTCCTGGCCCCCTATTACAGTGTAAGGCGTAGCCGGGAAGTTCTGCTGTTGCTGGGCCTGCTGCTGTTGCTGCTGGGCTTGGGAGGCAGCGAGGTATTGTTGCTGCTGTTGCTGCTGCTGCTGCTGTTGTTGTTGGAGTAGCTGAAGCTGCTGGGGTGTCGCGCCTTGGGCCTGGCTCCTGAATAATTGCTGTAATCAGATAAATACGACGACGTTAATGCTCGTAGATTCTGGTTTACTCAACGGATTGTTTAAATTTATTTTACTTTTTATACATTTTTTCTTTACAAAGCTCGTGGTTTGCATAGGCTTTTCGCATCATGGTCTGGCGATTTTTATTACAGAAAAGAGGAATAAAAAATGAACGATGGAAAGACCGAGAAGAAGCCATAAAGTCGAGCAGAAAGACGGAATAAAAATGGGGGAATAACGCGAAATGCACTTGGTGTCTAATTGCCGGGAGAGCCGCTTTCTTCTTTTTTTTCTCTCTTTCTCTCTTTCTCTCTCTCTCTCTATATCTCTTTCTATCTCTCTCTCTCTCTATCTCTCTCTCTCTCTCTCTCTCTCTCTATCTCTCTCTCTCTCTCTATCTCTCTCCTCCTCTCTTCTTTTTTCTCTCACAGTCTCTGAGCAATGGGAGCGCGCGGTCTTTCTTTTACAACGTTGCAAGCAACGTCGACTATCATCGTCTAGCGTTATAGCGTTAGATGTCGCAGCCTGGCTGCGCCATCGTTGCATCGTTCCGGCGTTCGCGGAACAACGGTTATCTGGAGCGATAGCGATCGCGCGCGCGCGCACTCGGTCTTTAACTTCGCTATTAGCGATTTTCAGCGATTCGTGCGCGACTCACTGGAAATGATGATGAACCGGAACAAGAGCGAGAGATGCGCGCAAGCTACGCTGGAAAATTTAATATCGACTTTTACTTAGTTTATTGCCGGCCGAGTCGGGAGAACTTGTACAGGAGAGGAGCGTGTGTATACGAATATAAAAAATAATAACGCTCGAACGGATACGGCCTCAATCTTGAAAATTTATTCAAATTGTTTTTATCTATTGCTGCGATATTGGCCTTGCCCGATATATCAGCTCATATCGTGCTTTCATGAATATTAGAGGCAGCCATTGTAATTGTTTCGAGTAGTATGTAAAAAAAAAAAAAAAAAAAAAAAAAAAAATTTACGCACGCGAGCTAGAAGTTTGGTATTCGCTGCTCTAGTTAGCAGTGAAATCGTATTAAGTTAATAGAATAAATCTATTTAATTGAATTACATATACGATATGTTATCGAGCAAGGCAAGTAGGACTTTGACTCTTTTGGCGCAAGATTTGAAGGATCCCGATGGACGTTGGTCCATCGTTGATTATAAATTTTCAACCGACGAGACTCGGGGAGATAATGGAACGATGCGCAACGACGTTACGGAAACTCGCAATAGACGAATTATCGAAAGTTAAAGAGAAGAGTAAAAGGAAAGAGAGAGAGAGAGAGAGAGTTAGGTGAATATCGTTGGCTCAAAGGATTCAAACGAGGCGTAGAGGAGAGTATCTACCGGGGACGCGGGAAGGAGAGCGCGCACGAAGCAAATGCCCGGAGAGTTTAAAGTCGAGGTTAAACGTGATGTGCGCGCGTACGTACCGAGCGTCAAAGGTTCAACGAACTCCTCCTCGCGGACGTTCACCGTGCGCGCGCGCGCGCGGCCAATAACGCGCGCCGAGAAAACGTGTATACGCGGCGCGCGAGAGGCGCCCAGGAGGAACGTCGTCGACGACAACGACGACGACGACGACGTCGGGAAAGAGAGCCGATAATATACGCGTAGAAAGCGCCGTTGAGTCTGCGCTTCTTCGCGTGTGTCGTTTGCTTCGCTTTCTCTCTCTCTCTCTCTCTCCCTCTGTCTTTTCTCTTGGTTCGTCTTTCTGGTTTCGAGGCCGAGGCAAGTGTGTCCGGGTGTGTGTTGGCTCGCTTCGGCTCGTTAATGCAAGGAATGAGCGGGTTAGCTCTCGCTCGCGTATTATTCAAAATTCCGAGTGCCCGCTGGCCATATTTTCGGAATTACGCAACCGGATTACGAGTACCGCAGGTAGGATATGTGTGTGGACGTGCCCGTGAAAGAGGCTTTTAAAATCTAAAAAATACATAATGTACCTCGCTCTCCGTATCTCTTTTTCTGTGTTCTCCAGCAAATTGTTTCGCTTTTTCGCGACTTTTTTTTTCTCTCACTTTTTTTTTCACATTTATTTATTCTTTATTTTTTTTTTTTTTATCTCTTCCTCTCTTTCTTTCGCAATATCCTTTATTTATGCGCACGTGGCTTGGAACCACTAGCCATTATAAAAAATGTATCAACGTGCGCTTGAGCTCCCCGAAGGGCCGCGCGATTATGAAAATATAAACAATTAACTCGCAAAATTATCACAAAGTCGAATTTATCATGAGCCTTGGTACTTTTTTAATCCAATTAATTCACACGATAATTAGTCGGCCCATAAAAGATTAATTTAGAAAATAGGGGGGGAACTTGAAAGCGTAATAACAACACAACGAACACGAGATCGAAATCAAGATTTTGAATTTCCTTTATTATACAAGAGGAAGGTGGAGAAAAAGGCGAACACAAAGAAAATGAGAAAGAAAGAAAAAGAGAGAGAAACTACAATCGTGACCGTAGAAGACGGTTAGATCTCGTTGTATGTATAGGTGTGTAAGCAAGAGAGCGCTGACCTTGAATCCGCATTATAGAGCAAGTAAGACAGCCTCGAGGAATTGTGTAACGCAGAGAGAGAATCCCCCTATTACCATCGGCATGAGTCCGGCAGCAGCACCGGGTATATATACGCATGGTAACCACGGTGTATATATATATATATATAAAAAAAGAAAGAAAAAAAGCGACGCGCGCGACCGGGAAGAAGGAAGATGGAGAGCAGGATAAGAACGATGAAAAAAGAAAAAAAAGAAGAAAAAGAAGAAGCGAAGGGAGTGAAGCGAGAGAAAGGAAAGAAGGTAAGGCGAGAGACTAGAGAGGCCACGGTAAAGGTGGAAGAGAAAGAGATAGATAGATCTTACTCGGGAGCAACGATGCGTTTCGGTTATCAACCTTTCGCGAGCCAGCAGCGTCGTTGAAAATGTGGAGGGGAACGAAGAGTTACAAGGCTCGAACATACGTCTTTAGCGAGATTCCGCGGTCTCTAGAATACAGATTTCTCTCTCTCTCTCTCTCTCTCTCTCTCTCTTTCTTTCTCTCGGAATTTTCACTCGCTATCGAGCTCCTCTAATGCATCCTTTATGTCTTTCCATATTGTCAACATTCGCTTTTCATTCAGAATAACGAACGATCATGCGTACACATGCGTATATGGGACGGACAAGCCGTCGTCGATCGGATCGAAGCTGGATTATCATCGTCGTTGGATTTTAGCTATAAACAGAATGACGTGGCGATAACGCGCCACGAGTCCATGTCGTAGCACGCACGCAAGCTCTAAGATACACGCGCACGCGTACGTACAAACGGGTAGTTAAGCGCCTTGGTATCGCTGTGTGCGAGCGTTTAAGCGCGAACGACTTTACGTTGCGCAAAGCTTCGGTTCGCGATGCCCGCGCGTGTACTGCGTACAAAGGACAAAAGGACATCGGTCCGACGATTGATTTTTCTTTTCTTATATGGGGGGACATCGGCATACGAGAGAAAGAGAGAGAGAGAGAGAGAGAGAGAGAGAGAGACGGGAAAACCGAGTTTAGACGATCGATTCGATCGTTTCTTTCTTTTTTTCCTTTTTTTTTTAGGCTTACTTTATTTTTCATTGCGTTCACGCGACACATTCATACGATTCGAACGGCTCCTTTTTCATGAATTTCTTCAAATTAGTCCGGCACGTAAAGAAATGATTTATCATCGTAAATTGTCGGTATGCTGCTGTTAAGAGTGGCATGTATAATGTTGTGGTAGTAAAACTACTTTTTTTTTTTCATCAATATCGTTTATTGTAGACATTATGGTAGATGAACAAATTTTCACTTGCCGAGTTGTTGGTTAACATCAATAGTTTCTAATAAATCAAATGTCACTGACAACAAACTTTCATTACGTTATTAATTGAAAAAAAAAAAAAAGAAATGAAATCGTTCAATTCGTCAGTGAGCATTTTTATTTCTATCTCGAAACGTTTTCATTTAAAAAGAAGCTTAAAACATCAAAATATATTCTTTCGTTGTGAATTAATAAATGTCGCCTTATTTATTTCTTAGTATTCAACGAGTTTCCGAGTCGTAATACTGCAATTTCGTATTCTCATAAAGTATGGCACATTTTATTTTTTATCCCCTATTCTCAAGGTAAACTTTAACGTTCACAGAAATTTATTTCATTTTCACAAGAGATTACACCGCAAACTTGACGGAAATTACTCGCTCTTCCATAAAGGTACACACAAAAACGAAATACAGACACACATACTGACTCGTAAATATACACGGATACATACAACATGAATAATTCAAACGTTTGACCTTAGGCAAAATAGCGTTCGTCTAACTCTCGAATCGTCGAAAATCTGCTTTTTTTCTCTCTCTCTCTCTCTCTCTCTCTCTCTCTTCCTCTCTCTGTCTATTCCACCAGAGCGATTTCAGCAACGGGCCTGCTTCACGCCCTGTGATATTAAAATTTCAGCGTTCCGCTCAACAACAACGTTAAAATCGCCCAAAAAAAAAAAAAAATAAATAACGCGCGGAGAATTTATCAGCCGCGTTCTCATTAACTCTTCGCTTTCTACCTAATGAGCACTCGAACGCCGCGTATCAAAAGGGGATGAAAGCGGAAGTTCAAAACGCGTTTATAAACGTGTACTAAACGTGTGCACGCGTTTATACGCGTGAGTGTATGTGTGTGTGCGCACGAGATTCAGAACGCGCTCGTTTACTAAGGTTTCAATCTCCGTGTTGTCGTCTTTAAATCCGAAGTTGTTTTACACCGTCGCAACGTGCGATTTCTTACAATTTGATTCTCTGCGCGTTTGCATATACACGCGCGTGCGATAATTTGTCCTTACATCCCGATCGATGCGTCGATGGGATTTTGAATTTGTTTTTTTTTTTTTTTTTCTTTTTTCTTTTCTCTCCTTTTCGTTAACGCGAGATCGTCAAGAGCGTAAAAATCGCTACGAAGTCGTTGGCTTTCGTCGGCGCATGTTAACGTCGACGAGGAATAAATAATTCATACAAACGTGCGTTTATACGCGACGGGAACGCGCGCGCGCGCAAAGAAGAACGAGAAGACGAAAGAGACGTTAAAAAAAGAGAAAAAGAGAGACTAAGCTTTGGCGTTGTCGTTTTACGTACTACATCGGGCGCGCGGAGGCAACGGAGGATCGTTGGCTTTGCGCCTGAGTTTTCTCGGAAAAAAAAAAAAAAAAAAAAAAAAAAATGAAGAGACACACGCGCATGCAAGAGAGCGCGATCGAGAATCGAGTGTCGAGGTACCGTTAAAAAAGACCAGTTCCTCCCTCCCCTTTCTCTCTCTCTCTACCATTTCTACCTCCTTCTTCTTCACCTCATCGACTTCGCTCTAACTGGACTCGAATTAGCACGTATACAAAATACGCGTTGGTAAGAAAAAAAAAAAAAAAAAAAAAAAAGGGAGAGGGAAAGAGGAATGACACGCCGGATGCGACGTTTGAATTGCGCTCTTGTGCGTATTTGTAAAAGATCGGTCGGTTTCTCTTTGTTTTTGTTATGCCTCCTTTTTTTTGTTTGTATTCGTATGGTATTTTCTTCTATTTTTCAAGTGCACGACTGTACACGAAAAAAATCCCGATTTTTCTCATGCTAACGTCGAGATTAAACACGTAGAGTGACTCGACAATTTTTAAAGAAAGGTGAAATTTGAGAGAGTGTTTTATAGATATTTTCGTTTTCTCTCTTTTTTTTTTAAAGAAAAAAAATTGAAACGAAAAGCCAGTGCTCTCTTTACTACGCGGTTAAATTATTGCTATTGTCCTCTTTGGTGTTCTCTGAAGCGCGCTCGGATGAAAAGTAGGCTGAGTGAAATTGCTGCAATTATCATTGTCAAAGCAAAAATTCATTTTCTAAATATCTACTTTAGAGTTTTTTTTTATTACTATTTTTTTTTATTTTTTTTTAACTTTTACATTTTTTTTCTTCTTTCTTTCCTTTTTCTTTTTCGTGAAAATAAAAGCGATATCAATGACCTTTTCGCACGTTTGCATTATACTTTAAACGATTTCGTCGCTACGATGACACGCGCGTAATAAATACTCTTTATCTCGCTTGCCCGCATTAAATTGAACTACCGTTACATAAACGTATAAATTTACCGGCAATCGATAAACAGAAAAACTCTACAAAGCTAAAATTCATCCAAAATTATATACATATCACATAATGAAAAGTAAACTTCACCCATTAACAAAAGTACTCGAATTCATTCTCAGAGTCGCCAGGACTTCCGAGAGAAACGAATTTAAAAAAAAAAGAACGTCGTAAAGCTGAAAAAGCAGAAAAGGGAGGGAAAAAAACGAGAAAATTGAAAGAAATACGAAAGAATTACTTATAATAAAGAAGCTTGAAAGAAGTAAAACAAGGAGAAGAAAGAGAGTAGAGGGAGAACTGCGACAAGTGCGAAAGCCCGTTACCGCGATATACGAGAGAATTATGAAATTTACGTAATGCGCAAGCTGCCAGAGAGAAGAGAACAGCTCCAACGAGATTGCCTTCGTACTATATGCAATATAAATACAAGGTGGAGGGGGGAAGGAGAGACGAAGGAAGGAGCGCTTACGTATACTTTTGTCGTCGTTCGAAATAAACTGCAAGCCAGCTTCGTTCGAGGAGAGTGGAGTCGACGCATCCTGATAGTCAGCCCGTTACTTAACCGCGGGCCCGAGCACCGTTATCTCACCTGAGTCGTGCTCGCGCTCGAGTAGCTCGACTCGAGCCAACCAGACCTCGACTGAATGTGATATCTACATGTGTGTGTGCGTGCGTGCGTGCGTGTGTGTGTGCGTGCGTGCACGTTCATATATACATGTGTGTATACGTAGGTTTCTTCTGAGAAACAACATCATAGCCGTCGTTTATCGTCTCTTCTTCCTACATTATTTTTTCCTTTTTTTTCCCCGAGCTTTTTTTCCCTTTGTGTTCTCCGTAATCTCCTTTTCTTTCAGCTCCGCTGTCTTTTTTTCTCCTTTTTTTCAAGGCCGGACCAAAAAGTCCGTAAAGTCCCTTAATTCTCATTCGCGCGAGCGGAAATAAAGAAACGCTTGCCAAGCCGCACTTGAACGCGTCAAAGTCGTCTCTTGTTGTCGTCGTTACTCGATTGTACGAGGCGCGACGGTTGTTTCTTCTTCGCGCATGAGGATATAATCTCGGTTAAATCAGAGAAAGAGAGAAAGCTCGAAGTGAAAAGTTATACGTATTTCCGTGCTCCCTTGACTCTAACATTTAACGCGATAATTAGCCATGTACACGTTAAACAGGATATTCTATAGCTTCAGCTTTATAATTTTAACTTTTTGTCTAAAGGCAATTCAACGTTTTTACGAAAAAAAAAAAAAAAAAAAAAAAAAAAAAAAAAAAAATAAAAAAATAAAAAAAAAAAAAAAAAAATAAAAAAAATAAAAACAAAAAAATAGAGAAAAGAAAAAATTAAATTAAGAGTGGATTACGACTTCTTATTAAGCAATTGTGTTGTATTTTAATACGCGATTTAAATCTTACGTTAAAAAGAAATTAGTAAAAATACTTCAACCTATTTTATGAATAGTTGTAAAAGAAAAATAAATATAATTATGAAATTCATTGACATTGATGTTTTTTTGTTTTTAACTTCATTGTACAAAAAAAAAGCTCGCGATTAGTTTAAATAAAATAGTTAATTATAAATTCATCTGGGGTTCACTGATATTCGTTATAAAAGAAATTTTTATTCTATAAAACAAGCTTTTCGTTTCATAAATTAATAATAAAATAGGGCGAAGAAAAGAAACATGTTTTAAATAAGTTCCTTTTTTTTTTTTCATAAAATAAATTTAATTTAAAATTTTCAAGAAGACTAAATAATAAATGAAAATTTAAATATTCGTAAACAATCTTATTTTAGTATTTCTAGAAAGTTAAATTAATATAAATATTTAGATTTTCGAAAAGAGTCTAAACGTTTGAATGCATAGTTTAATAAAAAAAACTAGATAAAGTTTTTGACGATTTCGTAACCAATTTTATTTTTTATTTATTTTATTATTTTTTTTTTTCACTCTTTTTAGAACTTGTAAAATTTTACGTAAGAAAATTGTTGAATCAAATCAAAGTTTGGTTACCTTTTTTTATTTTATTTTTACTTTTACGCATACACAAAAAGCACATCAAAAGACGTTGCCCTGTTTTTATTACAAAATAAAAAAAAAAGAGAGAGAGAAAGAGAGAGAAAGAGGTGACAACTAAATATAACTGCATAGTAGGGTAAAATAAAATAAACGTCATCGAATCTGAATGCTTTCGTTTAATAAAAATATTTGCATAGGAATCGACTTATGTGAGAGAAAAAGAGAGAACGAGAGAGAGAGATAGAGAAGGAGGAGGAAGGGGAGGGAGAGCGTGTACTAGTATAAGAACAACGGGAAAACAATACGCGACATGAGCTGGCATACAACAGAAAGCAATATTGACGTTTTATTTTTTTTTCTCACACACGTGCGAGAAAGTTTCCGTTCCGCGAACAAACACGGCGATATAAAATCCCGAGGATCGCGTAGCTTCGTATCTACCGTAAATAGATAATAATAAAAAAAAAAAAAGGATAAATGAAGGCAAGGAAGAAAAACACATTTGAACAATCAGATATCTGTATACGAGCCATTTGAAACACGGAAGGTGTGCAGACTCGTAATAATTGAGAATCCCATTAGAAAAAAAAAAAAAAAAAAAAAAAAAACGCAATCTATGTCCGATAACGCGACGTTGTACTTCCTGTTGTTAATGCACGATTGTCGAAAATGCGCGCTTCCCAACGACGGTCACTTATATATCTAAGAGAAGAAATTTACGCTTGTTTCTTGTATTTTTCTTCACCTATATATAAATATATACATATATGTAATAGTATACTTTTAATTAGGCGTTAAAACAAGAAGAAAGAGAGAAAAAGAGTGAGTAAGATATTGCAAGCGATTATTAGCTCGAACGAGTGGATGAACGACAAGCGTAAGAACGTTAGGCGTTTTATCTCACCCGTGTGTGACTTTATCGCGAACGATTATATGCACACCTAGACGCTTCTCTTTTCATCTCTGTCTCTCTCTCTCTCTCTCTCTCTCTCTATCTCTTTCTCTTTAACGTTGTCGCATAAGCAACGCTCGCACGAGCGAGAAACCAGCGATTAACAATGGGTTATTGTACAGGTGTCGGCACAGCTAAGCTAAAGCGCGCGCGTACATATATACACACATGTGCACGCGTATAAATATACAGTGTATACGCGTCACGGCGTTTTCCCCGTTAGACGTTAACCTACTTGCGCCGTTCAATTGAATAAGCGATCCCCCCTTCCCTCCTCCTCGCGTCCCTCGCACAAGCGTTCCTTCTTTTAATTTATTCTTCTCACCCCTCGCCGCCAATGTCGTCGTCGTTGTCGTTGTTCTCGTTATGACACGCGTCGCCCGTTCTTAAAGCTAGCTAGGTATATATATATATATATATATATATATATATATATATATATATTCCACGAGAAGCAACGAGGACGAGCAGGACGAGGGACGGGAATGAAAATATAAGCGCGGTAGATTTGTGTGCACGGCGCGTTCGTGTTTACGGGAGTGGAAGCGAACGGGCGGCGACGGAGGAACGAGAAGGAGCTTTCCTCGTGCGATAAGGGCTTGGGCGGCGCACCTTGATACGAGCTACGATAGCCAGGGCGACCTCGAGAGTACACACCCTCGGCGCCGGCGACACCTTGTCCCTGTGTACACGACGCTATGTCTTACGAAGAGCGCCAAGAGTTTCGCGTGTCGGACAGAGAGAGAAAGAAAGAAAGAGAGAGAGAGAGAGAGAGAGAGAAAGAGACGGTGGGTTATAGCCAACCCCCCTCGGGTCGGCTTTTAGCCAAATGACGCAGATTTTATTATTGGATGGGCTTTCGGGGCGCGGTCCGCTTCGTTGAACGCGCGCGCGTCCGCTCGGGGAGTTTAGGCGCGCGACAGGTAATGGCTCGGCACCTTTGCAGCCCCTCCTGCTTTTTCATCCTTTTCTTCATTCCTTCCTTTATCCGTTCTAGCCTCGCCTTCGATTTATAACAAACGCTCTACACACGCGTGTGTAAACGGGCAAGCTCGAACGTCGCCTCGGACACGCTTTGGTTTACACGAGTCCTTGGGTGGAGCGAGACGATGAGCTTTCGCGATGGGTGCGGCTTAGAATGTCGTGGTATATGTACATTCTACTTTTTAATTTTTTTTGTTTTTTTTTTTTTTTTTTTTTAAGAATAATGAAGAAGTAGAAGATGGATGAAAAAGTATGAACTTCATTAATTAAAGCGGTATATCAAATCGTCGTTTGTAAAATGATGGTTTAATAAATTTAGCAAGGTAGATATTTTATTGGATATTAGATTATGAAAAATATACTCAAATTATTATAATATAGTAACAAAAATGAATGCTACATTTTTTTTTCTTTTTTTTTATTTACTTAGGATAACAACGCTTTTACACGCACTTGATATGGTGATGAATTTTTATTTTTTGTTTTATCGCATGAAAAAAAAAAAAAAAAAAAAAAAACAAACATGATTTATTGGTCAAACAGGACGGTAAAAAAATTCAATTTTTTTCATCAAAATTAGACACTGTTTTAAAAGCTCTGGTATATTGAAAATATTTATGACGAAGAATGTTCTATAAATATATATTTGCCATAAAGTATTTCGATAGAGAGTTACGTAAAATTAAACGATTTTCAATACGGCTATTTAAAAATACGTTGAAATTCAATTGGCAAGCGCAAGAAAAGCGCAAAAAAAAAAATTAACATTCATCGTCGAAAATATCAAATCCATGTATAAAACAAACACGTTTTTCGCTATTGCACGCGCAAAAAAAAAAAATAAAAATTTTGATTGTAGCCTTTTTTGTAATAACCGCCTGGCATTAACCATCGAATGGCGTATTTGAGTATCGCCGCGATAAAACCTAATATCAAGCGAGAGGAGAAAAAATTTCGAAAGTCCGATCGGCGCCGCGAAGCGTAACCCGACCGCGCTTGAGCATAAAATGTAAAAACCGAAAAAAAAAAAAAAAAAAAAAAAAAAATAATAAAAGAAAAAGAAAGAAGAAAAAAAATTCAGACCAATAGAGACGATCGTCCCGAATAACACACAAGCTACGACGCCACGAACATAGGTGTGAAGCACACAAGCTGCACCCTTATTTTTTTTCTCCGCTCTATCCTCCTCCTTCAACCCATCTCTCGTGCTGTAACTCTTCCCCTCGTTACTCATTCTCTGGTGGAGTTATTATACGCGAGGCTCGAAATAGACCAAATCGCGAAATGCCACGGACTTTGCTTGATTAAAGACAAACCCTCTCAGCGGTGTATTTTTCTTTCGAAAAATCACTCGAGCTCTTGCGCCCCGTTTTCTCTCTCTTTCTCTCTCTCTCTCTCTCTCTCTCTCTCTCTCTCTCTCTCTCTCTCTCTCTCTCTCTCTCTCTCTCTCTCTCTCTCTCTCTAACCGAACTCCTATTCTATCTCTCCACCGTCTAATTACAATTTCCTAGCGAATATTGTCAAAATAACCAAAGCTTCGCGGTAAAAGCTCGCGCGAATGAAATTGCCCGCGAAATCACGCGCGCGAAGAAATTTCGCTCTCGCTTTCTCGCGTCGATATTCGATCAAGTCCGAGAGAGCGAAAATTCAGTTCTCTCTCTCTCTCTCTCTCTCTCTCTCTCTCTCTCTCTCTCTCTCTCTCTTCGAGTCGCGGAGTTACGGCGGTCGCTTTCGAAAGTTAATACGTGTGCTTGCGCATTGAAGTAGCTGTGCGCGCGCGTGTGTGCGTATATAGATGAATGAAAAATCAATCGCTATAGAGAAATTTGTTATCGAGTCGTGGCTGAATCACCCGAAGCTTTTATTATCGAAGGTGACCTCAATTTTATCGTGTTACAGTTGTACCTTAAAACTTTTAAGTTTTTTCTACTCGATGGTTTTTTGTTTTAACTTTTCAAGTTCTTTATTAACTTTTAAACTTTGCTACAAAGTTGAATTAATACAGGATAATTATTGAAAATATGAAACACGAAGCACTCGTTAAACTAACGCGCACATCAAAGAAAACGTTATAAAATTTTGAAAAAAAAAAAAAATAATAAAAAATAAAAAAAAAAAAAAAAAAAAAATGGTAATCGCTCGTTAATATTAATCGTTGAAAACTTTCGTTTAATAAAGCATCTAAGCAGAGTAATCGACCTTACGCACGAATTACGCAAATGTGTACTACGAGAGGTGAGCTTGGCATCTATTTATCTCTCTTTCTTTGTAGTAATTAAAAACGATTACATACACCGTGGTAAAAGCGCACAGTTTGCGACATCGCTTCTACAACGTATAACGAGTGATACTCTCCTCTTCTCCCTCTTTAAAGTCTCGAGTCATGAAGTAGACACGTACCGACGGAGTACACCGAGCGCGTGAAAGTTGGAAAGAATGGAAAATAAAACAAGGAATTTTAGTACGATGCCAAGTGTAATAGAAAAAAAGAGAGGAAAAGATGAAGAGAGACAAAGAGAAAGAGAGAAAGAGCAAAAGAGAGACAAAGAGAGAGAGAGAGAGAGAGAGAGAGAGAGAGAGAGAGAGAGAGAGAGAGAGAGAGAGAGAGAAAGAGAGGATACAGTCGTCGGCCGACGCGACGACAGCTATAAACTTCGCGCATTGTGTGTCCGCGTCCTCCTTTTTCCCTCTGCTTCTCTCTCTCTATCTCTATCTCTCTCCGCTTCTGAAAGAACGCGCCAACGGTGGTCTCACTTACGAGCGGCGGGGCGCGCGCTCGCGAGCGCACGGTCTCGATGTAGGTCGAGAATCCTTATTATTTGGAGTTGATTCCTTTGTTAGCGCGCGCTGTGCTCGCCGTATGCGGTAACGCGCGCGTGATGCGAAGCAACGCTCCAAAGAAAAATTTCGCAGCTACTCCTCGCGCACGCCTCTCTTTTAACTTTTTGTCGTCTCGTTCGCGAAACGTTCCTCTATCTTTCTCTCGTTTTTCCTCGTCGTCGTTGGGTTATTTCGCTTCGCGTGTAATCGGCCGCGAGAAGACGCGGGAATTTATACAGCGTGCGTAATCACATGTATAACAAGGACTGCCTGTGTTTTATATATACATGAAACGACGCCTCTTCCGGGAGTTTCGAATGCGGAATGTTAGGAAGAAGAAAGGGGACACGAGGTAGTGAAATGATAAGCCGACTTAATTAAACCGAAAATAGTAGCGTGCGATAAGACCGAAAAAAAAAAAAAAATTTTTCATATATATAAGTATATCAAATAAAAGGAGAGAGTAAGAGAGACGAGGTAAAAAAAAAAAGAAAAGTAATCGTGAAAGATGTCGCAGTAGAGAAAAGTTGGAGAGTCGCGAAAAGAAACGAGAAAGAAAAAAATAAAGGAAAAATGACGAGGAAGAAGAATAGAAAAGTCTTGAGGTCAAGGGTTCCGTTGTTTCTTGAAGAAAAAAAAGAGTGAGTGAGTGAGTCAGTGAGTGAGAGAGAGAGATAGAGAGAGAGCGAAGAAGAGAAGAGAAGCCGGCTTTTCTTACTAAGAACGAAGTCGACTGTCGGACTTCGGGTCGCCGTCGAGTTTGCGCTCTCGCGATGCCTGGCCAATTTGTTTTATTAAGCCTTACTGTAACATACGTGGGCGGTAACCTCGTGGACAAGACACTGCATATGTGTATACACGTAACGTAACTCGCGCGACAAACTCGTCATACGTTTCTTTACTCTCTCTCTCTCTCGCTCTCTCTCTCTCTCTCTTCTTCGTTGAGCAAAAATAACGAGGTTGACGAAGGCGAAGAAGCAAAGGCAAAGATAGAAGAAGAAGAAGAAAAGGATAGCGGCAACGACAGTCGGTTTTATTAGCCCGTTATCGCCTACGTCGGGCAACAACACAGACAACGACCGGACGACACGCGTGCGCGCTCTCCTTCTCTCTGTTTGTCTTTACTCGTTCTCTCTCTCTCTCTTTTTTTCTTTCTGTTTCACTCATTCTATATGTGCGCGCTTAGACCATTAGTCGTTGCTTTCGTCCCTACATCATAAGCTAAGTACTCAAGTCGCGCGCGCGTACTCCCTTCGCATTTTTCTCGGCGTTCGTTGGTAACATTTTCTCTCTCTCTCTCTCTCTCTCTCTCTCTCTCTCACTCCCTCTTTCTGTGTTGGATATTTTACGCGGAGGTGATGATGATGATAATGAAAAAAAAAAAAGGAAGAAAAAAAAATATAAAACAGAAAGGAAGATCTTTTTTTAAAAATTTTCCCCCGTGGTTCCAATGAAAAATTTACTACGTTTATTATGATGGTAAACGGCGATCGGTTTTAAAAATAATGCCGCCGTGGTAATTTTTTTTTTTTTTTGTCTACTTCTGTAAAATAAGAAAAATTGACGCGAAAAACTTATGCGGTGATACTGATGTGTCGTAATAAAACGTTATCGTTATACTGCATCGTTAATTTATATTATTTAGAAGAGAAACTAAATTAAATGTGATTGCTGTGCTATGATACTGTAATTAGTTACTAATGGAATAACTACTAACTATAAATAGAGTTATAAAACTTTTTTTTTTAAAAAGAAAAAGAAGCTCATTGAACGTGACGTTAACGTTTGAGAATAATTTTTTTCTTTCAATTTTCAACTGCCATTTTATAAATAATTACAACCTGTTAAGCATGTATATGTGTAAGCATATTCAAATTTTAATCTGCACTTAAGTTTAGCAAAAATTAGAAATTACTCAACGATTCGAAAAAACAAAATAATAATAATAATAAACGAAACATCAATTATAAACCAGTATTCAATTTTCATCGACGCATGCACACACTTTAACCACATACAGTAATGCTCGAAATCGAAACCGTTAGCGAAGGCAACGCAAACGCAACCCAACTCGTGCTCATTAGCGGGGCCGTTATAACGCAATGGGCGTTTCGGGTGATCTTCGTATACGAAAAGAAAAAGAAAAAAAAAGAATACCGAGGCGTGTGTGCACGTATTTGCGCGTGTGTGTATGTGTGTATTTGCGGAGCGTGCTTTTTAGCCGCCAATGTGCTGTATTTACTCTGCTACGTGCTCCTGTCGAGAAACTAAGGGAGAAAGAGGAAAAAACGGAGAGAAAACAAAGAGACAGAGAGAGAAAGAGAGAGAAAAAGAGAGAGTATCGCGTTATATGCCTTTAATCCCATTAAATCGAGACAGTCGAGACTCCGTTCGTGCGTGTATACGTGTATGTGTGTGAAACATATCGCGGGTATTTTTGCGGGTAAACACGTTAAGGTAGGTGGAAATTTTAGACGCGAAATTTATCGTTAAAATGATGAGCTCGCGCGCGCCGTCGGGCTGATTTAGACGCCAGAATCTCTGCGCATTGTTTTACAACCGATGATTTCGGCGAAATTTTACGACAAAGCTGACTGACAAACGGTAATTTAACATCAATGCTGAAGTAGTTTAACGACGAGCGAATTAATTTGTAAGTGAAATTTTAATAACGTTCTCGCTCCATTGAATAATTAACCCAGCAATTTTGGTCTTGCCGGATAAATTATTTTCGCTCTTGTAACATGGATTATCATTCGCCTTTTCTTGATTAGTCAGCTGGTTGGATTAAAAATTTAGAGCCCGCGTGTACACAACTTGCTGCGCGCGATGTCCACAAATCCCGATAAAATTATGAACGAAACAAAATAAATTATCGGATTTATCGTGAGCAGAGTTCGTACATACATATAGGAGCTTAGATACGATCGGTGGCTCGTAATAAAGCGGCCGTAATTCATCGGCCGTTTCCCCTCCCCCTCCCCTCTCCCTCATTAATGCTCAACAAGAGGTCGAAGAAGAATAAGGAGGGGGTGGGGGGCTTTTCGCTTCGCGGAGAATAATAAAAGCGACGGCTCGCGCATAAAACGCGAGGACGGAAGGTGACGACACCCAGGGGGCGTCCCGTATCGTTGCCATGAAGGAGTTTTAACGTCGCCCTGGAGAACGTAAAACCTGAACGAGATCGCGAGAACTGAGCGCTAGGAA